>CAWUFW010003605.1:0-1200000 GCA_963921515.1 Calotriton arnoldi | reverse complement strand
CCTACTAAGGTCACCCCTGTGATCTCTATTGCATTACACAAATCAAACATGGGGACATTAAGAGACAGGTAATAACCTCTCTGATCTTGTCCCTGCAGGGTACACCCCCGCACGTCTGCTCAGGGCGGGCTTTCACCATAAACGGAGGCTTCACTGCCTAGCTTAGCATTGAAATCCCCGGCCAAAATCACGTTCAGCCCACACCTCTGTGATTGCAACTCCCCTTTAGAGCGGTCAAAAAAAATAAAAAAGCAGGGCAAATTTGGGGTTGGAAAATGAAATACATGTGAAATTGTTATTATAAAAATGTATAACACACATATTAAAACCATCATCCCCATACCAAGTGGAAAGCCTGTGTTAAATCTGAATCGGTGTTTAGTGCAGCAGTGCTACATCCCAGAGATGTTTTGAGCCATGTAGCTAGCCCTGCCCGTGCGTTACCAACCAGCGACAGAGTAGCACAGCTGAGTAAGATGAGTAACCCCTGCAAAAAAAACTCATTTGTCGACCACATTTCCGGAAGCAGAACTACATCAAAAGTCCTCACATACTCCCGTTGGTTATCATTCGTCAACTTAGTGCCCAGACCGCGACATTGCCGCTAAGGATTTTCAGTGACCTTTGATTAAAACGGAGTATCCATGCGCCCAGCCGGTCATATAACGTGCCACACCAAGAGAACATTAAAGCAACAAGCTGCTCTGAAATAAATGTATGCAATTCATCTCAATTTACTGACCTCAGAAAGATGATAGACAGAGCCGGCCTTCCTAGATTCTAACTTGTGGCAAACAGATCACTTAATTTAACTCACAGAGCTATTCTACTGCTATGATTTAAAATATATACATCCAAGTTCAAATTCTGAATGTAATTGGTTCACGTTCACATGCCAGACTGACAAATACATTGTGTGAATTGCTGGTAATATTTGTGTATATAAATGATAAGTTCTAAAACCACAAGGCCTACACAACCTTTCATCCATAAGTGGTCAATAAAATCAGCAACCCTGATTTGGATAATTTTGGCACCTGTGAGTTCACACGTTACGAAGCATGTACATTGTCACTGCGAGCATTAAACAAAACTTATAGGATTGTTATTAACTATTATTATTTATGATAATAATTCTAGCCAAACTGAGGAAGTAAAAATGAGCTCAGATGCCACTTACACTACGATTGTACATTGATGCATTGAATGTAATACCTATTATAAACGTTTGCCGAAATCTTCTACTAATTTTCTGCTAAAAATATACATTTCTGACCAAAAGGCTGTCCCCTACTTCATTTTATGTTAAACTACAAAAGTTGACAACGTCCCATCAAATCGCTAATATTTCCTTTTTGTCTCTCAGAGGCCTGTATGCCATTTTATTTTTTAAGATATGAATCAAACCCAAATAGTAAAAAAAAGAAAGTTTTGGCTATGCAAACAGTCAGTGCGTCGGCGGTTTCATCTGCAGCCGGCTGGACGGCCGAACAAAGCCAAGATATTGTCCATCTCTTTGACAGACAAAGGGCCTCAGAGGTTCCGACTGACATGCCCTGGGCGAGCACGTGATTGGAGTAATTACATTAAATAGCACGAAACACGTTTTCCGTATGCCATCGCCTGGCCACACCCAAACTGTAACAGCACATCTGATCTTTTATGTTCCGCTGTTCTAAGGATCTCGGGGGCCGGGAGACAGCGGCTTGAGAAATGTGCCAAGGTCTTCGGTCCTAAGGAATTAAAATAATTCAACCAAGTGACTGAAAGCAGGCCCCGTTGACTTCCTTACTCTAAGCACTGTCCCTCAAATGCCCCTTAGCACCCAGACCATCATGGCTGCTAGGTATAATTTAATCGGCCATTTTAGCTAAGTAAGTGACATAGTTACTTAATCTTTCTGCGGGGTTACCCATCTTCATCGATGACAGGAACCCGCTGTCTCAGCTCTCGTGACACCCTGTCTGTTCCTGTCTCAGCACATACATTGTCGGCCCCGGCACCATCCTGTCTCTTCCAGTCTCTGCGCCTGCATTCTCACCTCTCAAGACACCTTCTCTCTTCCTCGGCACCTCTCGAGACTCCATGTCTCAGCGCTTACATTGTCAGCCCCGGCACCACCCATGGTCAGTCTCAGCACCTGTGCTCTAAATTCTCGTGCTACCCTGTCTCTCAGTCGCGGCTCGCAGTACTCGCGGGGGGTGTGTCGCGCGGGGGTGGGGGGCCGACCGAGGGAAAATTTACAAAACTTACCTGACCGCCTCTGCTCCTGGTCCGCATTGGCGGCTTGGCACCTCTTCAGGAACAGCACTGGAGTGGCAACCCCTCAGCCAATCCTGGCGCTGCTGCAGTGCCAGGATTGGCTTAGGGCACGGTTATTCTTCGCCCGCCGCCTGCCCATTAGGAGACCGAGGGGCTCCTAATGGACATGCGCAAGCCAGTGCAAACACAAGTGCGCATGACTGGGCACGGGCGAAAAATTCGCTCACCTTCCCCACTCATGCGCACTTGTGCTGCTGACTGTCCCTGGCTGGTCTGACAATGCATGTCAGTCAACATGTCGCCGGACCACCCACCCCCTTCAGACTCTGAAGGGGGTGGGCGGTCCGACGTCATGCTGACTGACATGATTGTCAGTTCTCCCTCGGCGTCTCTGAACTTAAGTAAACTGAGTCAGAGACGCCGAGGGAGCTGCGGGCGGGGGGGCAACGCCCCAATGGACGCACCGCGCCTGAAAACCATCATCCCATACCAAGTGGAAAGCCTGTGTTAAATCTGAATCGGTGTTTAGTGCAGCAGTGCTACATCCCAGAGATGTTTTGAGCCATGTAGCTAGCCCTGCCCGTGCGTTACCAACCAGCGACAGAGTAGCACAGCTGAGTAAGATGAGTAACCCCTGCAAAAAAAACTCATTTGTCGACCACATTTCCGGAAGCAGAACTACATCAAAAGTCCTCACATACTCCCGTTGGTTATCATTCGTCAACTTAGTGCCCAGACCGCGACATTGCCGCTAAGGATTTTCAGTGACCTTTGATTAAAACGGAGTATCCATGCGCCCAGCCGGTCATATAACGTGCCACACCAAGAGAACATTAAAGCAACACATTCAGTGCACTAAACCAATAGAGCATCTGATGTCAAGTGCCAGCCTAATGCTGACAGGAGGGGAGGATGAGAACACCTCACGCACTGCACTTTTTAACATCTAAAACAATACCACAACAGCAATTTGAATGCAGGGAACATAAAGCCACTGCACTGTGTAGAATCCAAAGCACTACCCCAAGACGTCTGAAGCTGCTCTGACATAAATGTATGCTATTCATCTCAATTTACTGACCTCAGAAAGATGATAGACAGAGCCGGCCTTCCTAGATTCTAACTTGTGGCAAACAGATCACTTAATTTAACTCACGGAGCTATTCTACTGCTATGATTTAAAATATATACATCCAAGTTCAAATTCTGAATGTAATTGGTTCATGTTCACATGCCAGACTGACAAATACATTGTGTGAATTGCTGGTAATATTTGTGTATATAAATGATAAGTTCTAAAACCACAAGGCCTACACAACCTTTCATCCATAAGTGGTCAATAAAATCAGCAACACTGATTTGGATAATGTTGGCACCTGTGAGTTCACACGTTACGAAGCATGTACATTGTCACTGCGAGCATTAAACAAAACTTATAGGATTGTTATTAACTATTATTATTTATGATAACAATTCTAGCCAAACTGAGGAAGTAAAAATGAGCTCAGATGCCACTTACACTACGATTGTACATTGATGCATTGAATGTAATACCTATTATAAACGTTTGCCGAAATCTTCTACTAATTTTCTGCTAAAAATATACATTTCTGACCAAAAGGCTGTCCCCTACTTCATTTTATGTTAAACTACAAAAGTTGACAACGTCCCATCAAATCGCTAATATTTCCTTTTTGTCTCTCAGAGGCCTGTATGCCATTTTATTTTTTAAGATATGAATCAAACCCAAATAGTAAAAAAAAGAAAGTTTTGGCTATGCAA
This sequence comes from Calotriton arnoldi, assembly GCA_963921515.1. Classification (NCBI taxonomy): domain Eukaryota; kingdom Metazoa; phylum Chordata; class Amphibia; order Caudata; family Salamandridae; genus Calotriton; species Calotriton arnoldi. Next base: position 1,195,956 of record CAWUFW010003605.1, on the reverse strand, counting down.
ACAGTCAGTGCGTCGGCGGTTTCATCTGCAGCCGGCTGGACGGCCGAACAAAGCCAAGATATTGTCCATCTCTTTGACAGACAAAGGGCCTCAGAGGTTCCGACTGACATGCCCGGGGCGGGCACGTGATTGGAGTAATTACATTAAATAGCACGAAACACGTTTTCCGTATGCCATCGCCTGGCCACACGCAAACTGTAACAGCACATCTGATCTTTTATGTTCCGCTGTTCTAAGGATCTCGGGGGCCGGGAGACAGCGGCTTGAGAAATGTGCCAAGGTCTTCGGTCCTAAGGAATTAAAATAATTCAACCAAGTGACTGAAAGCAGGTCCCGTTGACTTCCTCACTCTAAGCACTGTCCCTCAAATGCCCCTTAGCACCCAGACCATCATGGCTGCTAGGTATAATTTAATCGGCCATTTTAGCTAAGTAAGTGACATAGTTACTTAATCTTTCTGCGGGGTTACCCATCTTCATCGATGACAGGAACCCGCTGTCTCAGCTCTCGTGACACCCTGTCTGTTCCTGTCTCAGCACATACATTGTCGGCCCCGGCACCATCCTGTCTCTTCCAGTCTCGGCGTCTGCATTCTCACCTCTCAAGACACCTTCTCTCTTCCTCGGCACCATCCAGACTCCTGCAGTCTCAGCGCCTGCAGTCTCACCTCTCGAGACTCCCTGTCTCAGCGCTTACATTGTCAGCCCCGGCACCACCCATGGTCAGTCTCAGCACCTGTGCTCTAAATTCTCGTGCTTCCCTGTCTCTCAGTCGCGGCTCGCAGTACTCACGGGGGGGGTGTCGCGCGGGGGTGGGGGGCTGACCGAGGGAAAATTTACAAAACTTACCTGACCGCCTCTGCTCCTGGTCCGCGTTGGCGGCTTGGCGCCTCTTCAGGAACAGCACTGGAGTGGCAACCCCTCAGCCAATCCTGGCGCTGCTGCAGCGCCAGGATTGGCTTAGGGCACGGTTATTCTTCGCCCGCCGCCTGCCCATTAGGAGACCGAGGGGCTCCTAATGGGCATGCGCAAGCCAGTGCAAACACAAGTGCGCATGACTGGGCACGGGCGAAAAAGTCGCTCACCTTCCCCACTCATGCGCACTTGTGCTGCTGACTGTCCCTGGCTGGTCTGACAATGCATGTCAGTCAACATGACGGCGGACCGCCCACCCCCTTCAGACTCTGAAGGGGGTGGGCGGTCCGACGTCATGCTGACTGACATGATTGTCAGTTCTCCCTCGGCGTCTCTGAACTTAAGTAAACTGAGTCAGAGACGCCGAGGGAGCTGCGGGCGGGGGGCAACGCCCCAACGCCCCAATGGACGCACTGCGCCTGATGGTGTTGGTGTTAAAAAGAGGGATTCACTGTGGTTACGAACATACCTCAGGGAGTGCACATTTCACATCTCAAAGTGCATTTCACCAGTAGCCCAAGAACTGAAAGTAAAAAGATCACCGTTCGTACCACGAAAGATGAAAACTGAACATGTTTCAACCTTTCTCAAGGCAGATGGTCTGCTTGCCTCGCCTCAAGCTGGTTGCGCTCCAGCAAGCTATGAGTTGACGAACATTGTATTGGTGAAAACTTGCACTAAAAATCTCAGACACCAAGCTCATAATCTTTAAAGTTGGCAATGGTGGAGGATAGTGAAAAATCAGTTTCACCCCTCTTGTTATTTTATGTTATATGGCTTGTAAAGCACGCTAATACCTAAAGGCGTCTTGGCGCTAGTTTAATGAAGCATGAAATGGCAGTTAGTGGGTGGTATCCCAGGAGAGAAGTACTCTGCAGGCGCCCAACGGTATACTAGAGATTTGAGAAAAGCCAGGGTTTAAGGTCTTTTCTAAACTTTAATGAATTGGGTGGATTTCTCAGATGAAAAGATTCCACCACTTGGAGGTTGATGAAGAAAACAGCAACACCTCAGTTTTAGCTGAGTTAAGCTTTAGATAGTTTGCTTGCATCCAGTGTGTGTTGTTGCTCATGCACGATCTAAATTGTAGAGCTACCTGCTCTGGGAAAGATGAGACAGACACAACTAGCTGTGTGTCATCGGCATAGGAACACTCTGAAAAAAACACAGGATCTAATCAAACAGATAAGAGGGGAGATGTAAGGATTAAACAGGGTAGGACTTAGTTAGGATCCCTGAGCGACCCCACATGAGAGATTGAAAGGAGAGGTGCATTCGGCCCAGGTCACTAATTGCTCTCTTTTAATAAAGAATGATTCAATTAACTTGAGATCTGGCCCCTTTACATTCATGTCCTTGAGGCATTCAACCATGGTGCCATGGTCCACAGTATCGAAAGCGGCCGATAGGCCTAACAGGATCATGGTCGCACTATCTCCTCTATCTACAGTTGTCCTGATTTCTTCGCTAGCTATAAAAAGAGCTGATTCTTGAAATGGTAGAATGTTATTGCTGTGGGTCCCATTGAAGGAAATAAGGAAAAGCTGATCTCAAATGGCCATAGGGGCTTAGGCCTTCTTTAATTAAAAGTACAGCTGCATATATTAAAACGTATGCATTATTATCACACACAAGTTATCCCAGCCTTTTTTTGTGGGTACCAATCAGACTAGCAAACAGTGGGACTTACACTGAATTAAAGGGTCATATCACTGTAAAGTTCTGTGTCTGCACAGTTGAGGATAGTTTATTTATGGGGAAAGGCACACACAAAAGTTTGTAAATTGTTCAAAAGCTAGAAATCTACAATTTGAACAATAATCAGTCTCTGTATGTAATATTCTTTGGAACAGATACACAAAGGGGGATATTCTCAAGAAAGTGTGTTAACTATCGCCAAATCTGCCTAACGCAACTTCTCACATCGCAGTCTATCGCGGGAAAATAACACCGTGTTAACCCAGTATTCTCAACCCGGCAGCACCATGCGATAGTCTCACGATAACACGACAAATGCCCGTGTTAAAATTAACGCGACGCCGAAAAAATGCGAAACACGAACGCCAAAAAAGTTGTGATGTCCCAATTCGCGAAACAAAAACCAGCGATAACCAGCGACAGGCCTGCGATTCCCACGCGACATGCGGGAAAATACACTATAAAAGCAGAGAAAAAAATAAATTAAAAAATGTAACTGCGTAGCACCATGGACACACCCGGACCGAGTGCAGAGGACAATGCGAACCCCACAAGCCCCACAGACGACCAGCCAGGAACCCCGGGGCCGGGGAAGGGCAAGGAGAAGAGGAAGACGGGGTTCAGTCCGCAGGTAAACCGGATCATCGTCACGGAGGCGACAGAACACTACCAACAACTGTTCGTCACTTCCACTTTGTCATCGGCAACACAAACGGAAATATGGCAGCACATCGTGAACAACGTGAATGCAGTCGGAGTGTCGAGGAGGACAATGGAAGAGGTCAAGAGGCGCTGGAATGATGTGAAGGGCAAAACCAAGAAGAAACTCGATGCCAACATGAAAGCAGCAACACAGATTGGAGGTGGGGGACCAGCGGCACACCAGGAGCTGGATGACATTGAGAAAATAGTGGCCACAGTCATCAGTCGGGATACGGTGCCAGGAGTTGGGGATCGGGACACTGCTCAACATGACCTGACACAACATCAACAGGGTGAGTAGCGACCAGGGACTGGGGGGACGGGGGGAGATGGGCACAATGGCACACATGCACAATTAAGTAGAGCACACTGCACACCCACAATGACTCTGGATCTTGTCCCTCATCCCCGTGCCACACTGCAGCACACATACAGAAACTCAGGGAATGTGTGTAGAAATGAATTTTTTGCACATGCTGTGCCTGTGGTCATGTTGTACTGTTTCATGATTGCTAAGGACTGTCACAATGTGACGTCCTCATGTGAAGAAATTGTCAATGATGTTGTTCCTACTGGCTATTCCTGCCACAGCTGCAGTGGGGTGTGGTCCACCTGCCTCATCTCCCTCATCATCGTCCGGTGCATCTGGCACTGGTAACCATGGGGCACTGGTGCGTACACATATGTTGTGCAACACACAACATGCAACGATCATCTTGCACACGATGTCTGGGCTGTACAGGAGCCTCCCACCTGTGATGTCCAGGCACCTGAAACGTGACTTCAACACGCCAAATGTGCGTTCCACGATGCCCCTGGTGCGTTTGTGGGCCGCATTGTACTGCCTCTGGGCCTGTGTGTTCAGGGCTCGGAGGGGTGTCATCATCCAAGGGCAGAGTGCATATCCTTGATCACCTGTGACAGTGCAGAGAGACATGAGTCAATAGTTGGCTCTGCATGATGTGTTGGCAGGCTCACTAGTTGATTGGCGTGTGATATGTGTGTCATAGTAATTCCTGTTTGACATGTACTGCTTGTAGCAAATGAGCGCCATCAATGTGCATTACGTAACCTCACTGCTGCTCCTCCCTCCCCCGAGCCTATTCACTTGTGTGCGCTGCGCGGTTGCATCACTTGCACTCCTACGGCACACCATTGTCATGCCTGTCTGCGCATGTCCACAAGCCTGATGACACTGTGATGTTGTGCGTTGAAGGTGGGCGGCCACATGTGTGTAGGCCTATGGTAAGGATAGGGCGGACACAGATGTAGAGTTCATGGCTGGCTGAACCCACGATGCGGTCGAGGCAAGACCTTTGGCTTATGCTGCGGTAATAGCGATACACACACAACAGTTGGCATGTATGATCCCGGACCCCGAGTGGGCTTGCGCTCATTCATTTATCCCTTCGGCCGAGCCCGCACTCCGGGGGCATGTCACATTGCAACTTTGTCCATTGCTGGACGGGTGGCGCCGACACTACAACAGGGACACACGCATTAGGTACTTCATTGGCAAGCCCAACACATAACCACGCCCAGAGCCCCGGGGTGATTATCCCCACCCCTACGCTGGACTGTCATACGCCAGCCAACTCCGGCAACGCCTACAGGGGGGTACAACACAGCAACATGTCCCAGGTCTCCCCCACTGCCTGAGGTGACATGGCTGCGTCTGCTGTACACAGCACAATGCAATGTGGGAGGGCCCGGGGCCCTCATGCATACACAATGACCACACAGACACACTTAGATACTTTGTGGAACTGGCTACGGGCACGTGCGCCCGGCCCCTTTTATTTCCAGGGTCACATGTCCAGTGATGCCTGTGCTGGATGGGTGTGGGGTGAGTGTGAGTGTGAGCCAGCCCTCCAGGAGTGGTGGTGCTGGCAACAACTACAACAGTGATCAGACAATCAGAAGTTCACAGTTCAAACGGCAAGGGCCCATGACTTGAGCTGCACGGAGTTAGTGGCCCCGGATGCACAGCGGCCGGCACATGGAACACCGCCACGGGTCGGTGACTACCGGTGCACTGAGGTAGGGCCACGAGAGCTGAGCGGGTCCTCGTCGATGTCCAAGGTGAATGTCGCAGAGGGTTTGGGGGGACAGTGGAAGGTGTTCTTCCAGGGCATGATACAGAGGGCAGTACCAAGCAGACACAGTCAATATGGAGGAGATGAATGCTACAGACTCATTTTTGACACCAAATCAGTATCAGCTACATGATGATGAAGACAACCCCCAGGCCATAGACTCAGATGCCACCAAAGCTCAACCAGAGAGTGTCCATGAATTTCGGGGCACGGAGTCAGTGGCACCAGAGCTAAAAGGAGATGCAGTCTGCGTTGAGGCCTGTAAAATGGTATAAACTCTGCCATGAATAAATCAAGACTCAGTTCCAAATGTGTGACCTACCTGACCGCAATGTAGGCCGGAGGCAGCGGTCAGCGCGGGCCAACCGCTGCTCAGGCAGCTCCTCCTGGTACTCTCACATACGGTGTTGGAATGCCATGTGGCGATGATTTGTGGTTGACGGAGGTAGAAGCACCAGAGCTGAGCGTGTGTGCAGCCTGCGACGATGCCGTGTCCTGCCTGGCCCGGACTGGATTGGATTGGTGTGAGGCCTGCTGGACCGCAGTGTAGGCAGTACACAGGTGACCCCGCGGTGCTGTACCGCAGTGTAGGCCGAAGGCAGTAGTCAGCAAGGGCCCGCAGACACGTGTCGTTGGAATGCTATGCACAGAGTCGGTGGCACCACATCGAAGGGAGTACGGTGATATAAAATCTGCCATAAACATATGTACTCTGCCATTGTATAATCAAGACTCAGTTCCAAATGTGTGACCTATTGGACCGCAGTGTAGGCAGGAGGCAGCGGTCAGCAGGGGCCCCCAGCCACGTGTCCTTGGCTTGCGATGCACAGAGTTAGTGGCACCAGAGCAGTTGTTGGTAGTGTTCGGTCACCTCCGTAACGAGGATCCTTTTTTCATCCGGACTGAACCGCGTCTTCCTCTTACTCCTCTCCATGCGTACAATGATATGGACTCTGCCATTGAACAATCAAGACTCAGTTCCAAATGTGTGACCTACTGGATCGCAGTGTAGGCCGGAGGCAGCGGTGGAGTACGTCAATGAGAAAGGAGCACTGGGGGCCTGTGTCGCGGAGGCCGTGATGGTCTGAGGAGGCTGCCATGGTCGCGGGCCTCGGGCTTGGAGCTTGCACCGGCACGTGGTGGGCCCTCTTTGACACACGCCGGTGTCGGCAGGTGAGCAGTGAGGCCTGGGTGCACTGGGGCGGGCAAGATGGGTCTTGGGACCAGCGGCCTGGGGTGCAGCAGGCGCACAGGATCGCAAGCACCGCCGCTCACGGCGTCGGCCTCGTGGCGGGGTGAGAGGTGCCACCCTGGCAGACACGTTGGCCATTCCGGAAGAGAACCACGCCCAGAGTAACGGGCTTTTTATTCACACCCCTACGCTGGCCTGGCGTACGCCGGGCCAGCCCACTCTGCTCACGCTTACAAGGGGGGACGTAACAAGCTACATTTCCGCTTTCTTCCCCTCTGGCTGCGGTAACATGGTTGCGTCCACTGTCCAGGACACTGCAGACACCAGCAGTGTATGTCGACATGGAAATGTCTGTGGTCTGCATACTCAAGTCTGTCCAGCACATCCACGCCACACTTGGCGTTGTGTACATTCACATTCATGGGTCACTTGCCTCCTTCGCACATGCCTGGTTCCCACCTCTCCCCACATTCTGCTATTGTGTGGCTGAGGTGCCATGCCGTTCATGGCTTGTGTACATGGCTAGCCCAGGTTGCCACAGTAAGTTGTGTTGTCATGTCTGGTATTTGGGGATGTTGGTAGTCATGTTGTATGTGATTTTGTGACGTGTGCCTTCCCAGAGTTGTGAGTTGTATGTTAGTGGAGTTGAGGTGTGTGGTGTGTTCAGTTGTTACTTACCGCCGAGCAGTGCATTTCCATAGGTGCCATCCTGAAAGCGCTGGTTGATGATGGACTGTCGGAAGATGAAGGAATCATGCACACTGCCTGGGTAGTTGGCGACGACATTGGTGAAGAGTCCCCGGTGGTCCACTATTGCCTGCACATTGATGGAATGCATGTGTTTCCTGTTGCGGTAATTGTGTGCAGTGGCGGCAGGGGGCACGAGGAGAACATGTGTGCAGTCGATTTCCCCCAACACGTGCGGGAAGCCAGCTATGGCGTAGAAGCCTTGCTTGATCTCCAGCTGTTCCTGCGCAGTGTGTGGGAAGTAAAGTTGCTGGGGTACCAAGCTGATGATGGCATCCAAGACAGGTGTGAGGAACTTTGACAGGGCTGGCTGTGAGACTCCTCCGACTATGGCAGTTGTTGGTTGGAAGGTCCCAGAGGCCAACAGGTGCAGCACGGCCAGCAGCTTTGTCTGCGGAGGGATGTGTGTTCTCCGCTGTGTTGGTACCGTCAGCCTGTGGGCAATGAGGGTCAGGATGCGGAGGATGGTTGTCCTTTTGAGCCTGTAGTGGGCAATGACTTCCTCTGGCGTTAAGTCTTCAAGGCTGGTGCGTTTTCGGAAGGTCCGGGGTCTTTGTCTGCACTGCCTCTGTGGTAGTCCGGGGGGAGGGTCCTGGGGGGGTGGGGGTCCTGGAGGTGGTGGCGGTGGGTGTTGTGGCCCTCTTGGGGCTCCGCGCTGCATGATCAGTAGCTCCATGGCATCTGTTGTTCTTCTGGTGTGGCTGTGGGCTGGGCTCCCTTTTATGGTGCAGGTTGTCGTCCGACTTAGCACCAGGTAGGAGCAGGTGTTAAATCCATGCTGCTAATGAGCCTTATCGCATGTTTTTGTATCTTATCGCCGATCTGGCTGGTCGTTGAGAATGTTGCGGAGTGGTGTTTTTGCGGCTTTTTGCACGGGAACGCCTACTCTGCATCTCATTAGCGTTAGTTGCCGGTGTCATCCGTGGCGATGTTTTTTGCGGCTGCTATCGTGGGTAAACTGGTGATATCGGCTGTTAGCACCTGCTTGTGAATGGTGCGATGAATTTATCGCCACTTTGGCTGCGATAAAGTGCCGCTAACTCAGCGATAAGTCCTTGAGAATATGCCCCAAATAGTATTAAACCATCCGGATACAGCCAACACGGGTTTCATCCACCAGGAACTTTATTAAGGGTGCAAAAAGAACTACAAGGTAGTCTTAGGTCAGAAATTGAGTTGTACATATGAAAATTCATGAAAGATTTAACACTTGAAAATCAAAAATACCTTCATACGTGAACAGTGTTCAATTCCTAAAGTTCACCAGTACATAAGATTAAAAGTAAAAACATAAGGTATGCAAGTTAAAAAGAAATGTGCATAAAACATGAACTTCGGGGCTACTGTTAAGCCTAATTCGAAATAAAAGAAAAAATGGAAAAGTAATAATAAGAACGAGATTTATTGTAAGGTCCTGACCACAAAAAAGTAGATGATGCATGCTCATGAAAAAATGTCCAACAGGTAGACAGCATGATAAATAGCTAAGTAGTAAAAAAACACAGCAGACCAGGGGCGGTGCATCCATTGGGGCGCTGGGGCGTTGCCCCACTAATGCACATGTCCCCAAAGTGTCACGTATAATTAACAAGCGCACTGAATTCAACTAATACTGTACGTCTGCTGCTTAATAAGCAGCAGATGCACAGTATTAGTTGAATCCCGTGCCGGTCACTGACGATCACCGGGCCACGCCCGAGCAATCATCAGGACAAGGGGGTGGTGGTGACGTCGGGTCTAGCGCACTAGCAACAATAGTGTGCATGTTCAGTTCTGGGCTGGTCATTTTTCTGACCAGCCCGAACATGCGCATTAGCCTGCACATTAGAAGAGCGGGGGTTGCTTCATGGCACAGCCCCCGGTCTCCTAATGGGCGGGGGTGTACCCCTGCCCAAGCCAATCCTGGCGCTGCTGGAGCAGCGTCTGGATTGGCTTAGTCAGAGCGAGGCACGGGATTGGGAAGCGTTCACTGTAGTACGACCACACACACGACGACGAGACGACGACGACACACCTCGTGTTCTGGTGCGAGGGCCGAGGCTGCTACTACTGCTCGTCGTGGGTGGCTCGAGTCGTGCGGTGCTCCAGTCAAGAAGAGACTGGACGAGACTTCACGACGTAAAGTAGAGTAAGTATTTAAAGTAACTCAAAGTTTGAAGATGCTGAGCTGGTGATGACCATAAATATACTATTTTCCTTTCACCCGCGCCACCAAGCTGATTGTTGTAAGTAATAGTACATTTTAAATTACTTACAGCAATCAGCTTGGTGGCGCGGGTGAAAGGAAAATAGTATATTAATGGCCGGCGCTTTGCTATTGGCCTGAGTGGGGGGGGGACTCCCGCTCACTTGGAGTCAACTGAGGCCCAGCCTGTAGCTCCGGTTTCAATTCGACAAGTTGTTGGGTCCCTTTGAGTACGCAGTTGGCTCTGTGAATGTGCTCAGTTTTCAGGGTATGTGAAGTCTCCAATCGCCGAGATCAAGTTAACTGCTCTGGGTCAGACAAGAATGTCTCATTGAATCCTTAGAGAACTGCCTTCTGCCGCTGCCGCTGCGAGGTGCTTCGCTGTGGGTTTGTCTTTCCGTGGTGTACATTCCATGATAGTTTTGGTCATAGGTACGAAACAACATCTTGTTTATAGATTTTCTAATTTAACAGAAAATTGTTACATAGCATTTCAGTCTTGAAGGCATACTACGATTATTACATTCTATATTTCCTCCCTGATTAACCGACTTGGCTAGGGGATCAATTAGCAGTTATCAAGTTATGTATCTGTCTGCTTTCCTCTCATCAAACTTCCTCGGGCATCATTGCCCCTCATAGATTACTCTTTGGGTACCCATGCAAACGACCATTCTGTTCGCCATTGTTTTTTCATTGGTGTAGTATGGGCTCCGCAATGCCTCACAATATCCTCTTTTACCACCATAACCCCTTAGAGGCAGAAGATAGTTTTAAACTTTGTTAGCTGGTTGTCTCCTCCAATCCAAAGCATATCTCCGTATGGTATTAGTTGTACTTCTTCCCCAGGTATCCTCATGTCTCTTCCCCTATGGCCTCTCAGAACAAGCATTTGCAATGCAATAGGTCTCGCATTTACAAGAGTTTCGTAAATGCGACACCTATTGCATTACAAATGCTTGTTTGTAAAAACGCCCTGTGTTATACCCTCATCGTCTCGAACTTCTTCGTCCTTTAGAATTCGTATCCATCTGAGTGCCCCTTCTTTTCGGCTCAACCAAGAAAACGTTTTTCAGTTTTATGGTCTCGTATATCCTTCGTTGTATTGCTAGGTTTTAAGCTTTGGCCTCATTATTCGCTAGTGCTCGTGTACAGTCTAACAATTTTTGTCTCTCTGGAGGTCTGCTCATCCCACCTTCCTTGTATGGCTGCCTTCAGGGCCCTCACTTTTCCATTTCAGTCTTAACTTTCATTTGAACCTGTCCTCACCTGTTCTCTCACTATGGCATGAAAGCCCTCCTAAAGCGTCTCTGGACGCTCAGTCATTCCTTTGTTTTCTACGAAGTATTTGCTAGTAGCTTATCTTAATGCCCTGTCCTTTTCTTATCTTGTAGGTCGTAGGCACTTAGGGGCAGATTTACGTTAAACTAACGCAGCGCGGTGCAGCAAGTTGCTTTGCTGCGCCACGCTGCGTTAGTTTGGAAAGCACAGGGATGCGACATATTTACAAGAATATGTCGCATCTCTGTGCTTCCCCCTGCGCAGGCGCACAAACTGCACCCATGCGCCGGCGCAGGCACCCTTGCACCATGGTGCAAGGATGCCTGCGTCGTGGGGAGATTGTTTTTGTGCAGGAAGGGGCACCTTCCTGCACAAAAACAATCACTACAAGCATTTTCCTCTTTCAATGCGTGCTGTAGAATGCAGTACGCATTGAAAGAGGAAAAAACGAGGAGAAATGAAAACATTTCTCCTCGTTGCGCCTCTCTACGCCACCTCTAGGGTGGCGTAGCTTTCAGACGCATCTCCAGAGTTACGATTTCTCGTAATTCTGGAGATGTGTCTTGTTCCATGAGTGTTGCGTGGGAACACCCACAGCAACACCCATGGAACGCCCCTTCACCGCAAAGTGCTGCGTGTGAAGGGGCCGTATATACAAGGAGAGGAAAAGTCACGCAGGGTGGCTTTTCCTCTCCTTGTAAATATGGAGCAGCCCCCTGCGCCACCAGTACGTCACGAAAAGTGACGTACTGGTGGCGCAGGGGGCTCGTAAATCTGCCCCAAAATCTCCCCGGCCCTTTCTCTCTTTTTATTGCTTTCTGTACTACGCTCGCTCGTTACGGTGCTCTATGAAATTCATTTTCTGCCCCACCACTTTCAAATGTCACCAGCCACCACTGCAGCAGACAACAGGAACATGGTGAGTCACCCGTGATGTGCTGCTGGAAGGATATGCAGTCAACATTAGCTTTCAGTGGCCAACAATAGATGGCATAACGGCAGTCAAAATAATGTATACCGTCTATAATGGAGCGCCTGATGGAGGCGTCGTATGCCGGTGAGTATGTGATAGGAAAATAAACTTTTATTTGTTGTGCCACTACCAAAGGCAAACCCCTAAGTTACGAGTAAAACCGCAATGAGAAATTTGGCAAGTCGGGGGCTCACGCGTCACAGGGAGATGGAACGGGTACATTCTTGGCATTGAGAGTATCTCAATAAGAGGAAAAACTACAAGCATATGCAGAGGGGACATAAGAGTATAAGAAGGTTCATTGCAATGCACACAAATTATTATTTATAATGTGGCAGTGAACAAAAAGTGGGGCGAGGGAGCAGTCCATACCTATGGGTAGATCCCTGTGTGAGGACTACCACAGTGTATCGGGTGTTGCCATAACAAACTGACTCCTGTCCAGTAATGGGAAGTCAGTGCCCTAGGAGGAAACCAAAGAGGGCAAGGTAAGATGATGGGCAGAGAAGGGAAATACTCCATAAGGAAGTATACTGAGTAGAAGATCCACTCAACAATTAGTTGGACCTCAAGGTAACAGCTAGGCTATTGGCAACTTGGCAGTGCCCACAGAATGCTACGGTGACAGGAACATGTTGTCACAGGGGGAGACCCGCTAGGGAGGATGGTAGAATTAGCTGCACTGCCAAAGCACAGGTGAGAGAGGTACCCTTGCAGTTAGCTTGAGGTTGGAAATTATTACAACAAAGGGGTGTCCTTGAAAGGGATTCAGTTGAGATTCAGGACTTTTGAGGTAATATAAATAACGTAAGGAGGCATACTAGAATACAAGTACAAAAAAAAAAAAAAAGCATTATGCTGCCCAAAAAAAGAAGAGGCATATGTAGAATTTTTTGGGAAGTTCCAAAGTGAAAGATAGCTGAGAAAAGAGCAATGTATCAAACCAAACTGTTCATGTACTTGCGCCATTCAAGATTGTAATGGAGTCTACCATCTTGTCATCAGTTGCACTATGATTGTAATTATTCTCCAAAGAAATGATGTAATTCGTTATCTCAGTTGAGTTGAGTGTATTTAAAAAGGAAGGGTTAGGCCTGGTGTAAAGAGAGATCCGTACACCAAAGCGGTGAGTTTAAGAAGAGTTTATTTCTGAATAAAGAGAGCCCACATCCTGCATGCATCCAGTAAAGCTGAGTCTCCAATTGCCATTGGCAATTGTTAGAACCCAACTCTACTGGGTGATCCAGAACATAGAATCCCACACAAACCAAAAAAGACTCAAGACGTAGCTCGAGGACACAACACAAAACATTGATAAGCATAATTTAAACACTTACGGTGCAACTGGCAAAAGGTTTAGTTTGCCAGGTTGAAATGGCAGCTAAAAATAGTACCATTTTACTAGGGATTTACAAGAAAATTAAATGTGGCAGTTGAGTGTAAGCCAATTTTACCGTGTTTAAAGGAGAACGCACACACACTTTAACACTGGTTAAAAAAGTCAACAAAAACAGGTTCAGAAAACAGGGGAGTGAAAGTAAAAAATTGGGGATAGCCCTGAAGAAAGGGCCAAGTCCAACACAAACCATATCTCTATCAGTAGAGGACATCTTCTCTTCTAATTAATGAGTGGTTTGGCACTCAGGTGATTTTAACACAATGGTCTATTTTCTGGACCTTACAATGCCTTTGTAGGCCTGGTATATGTCCTGGCTATTTGGATTGTTGCAAGTAATTAAAGCCAGCCATAGTTCGACCATGTGATCCTGTTCCTCAGTTTTCTCAATGACTGTATTAGCATCTGGCTGTACGCCTTCCCTTTATTTTATTCACTACCTGTTCAAAGGGTATTACTTCACTACAGATCCTGCTTAAACTAAGACATATCACAAAAATTAGAAAGGGTGTAGAGTCAGACAGAGTCAGGCAGAAAAACATTTCATTGTATTGCAGTGAATGATATTGCATTTATATAGCAGTTACTACCCCTGACGAGGAGTTGAAGGTCTTGACCTGATGAAACCATTGCAATATTGCCAAAGCTGCTCTTTTTACAGCATGTCTTTTGTATAGCCTGAGATATAAGCAAAAGAAACAATTAATGGACGGAATGATGGACAATGCAAACATTCACCCCCAGTCACAAGGATCTGGATTTAATCCATCATTCTTTTGCTCACCACACCACCCCAGTTTGGACCCAGCCATATGCAAATCAGTCTTGACCCTGTTCCTTGTGGGAACAGTCCAGCCCGAACTGCCAAGCCAGGTCCTCCCTGGACTGGAAACAAGCATCCTGGGACCGGTTTCAGGGTATCACCCTTCATCATTCAGGCTTGCTTGAATCCAGTGATGTAGTGAGCACGGGACCCACGTCTGGGCATACCCTTCCCACTTAGGGCGACATATGCAAAAGAAACAATTAATGGACGGAATGCTGGACAATGCAAACATTCACCCCCAGTCACAAGGATCTGGGTTTAATCCATCATTCTTTTGCTCACCACACCACCCCAGTTTGGACCCAGCCATATGCAAATCAGTCTTGACCCTGTTCCTTGTGGGAACAGTCCAGCCCGAACTGCCAAGCCAGGTCGTGGGTCCCTTGCTCACTTTGCCACTGGATTCAAGCTAGCCTGGCTGATGAAGGCTGTTAGCCTGAAACCGGTCCCAGGATGCTTGTTTCCGGTTCAGGGAAGACCTGGCTTGGCAGTTCGGGCTGGACTGTTCCCATGAGGCACAAGGTCAAGACTGATTTGCATATGGCTGGGTCTGAACTGAGGTGGCAAAGTGAGCTAAAGAATGATGATGGATTCAACCCAGATCTGTGACTGGGGGTGAGTGTGTGAAAAGTTTTAGCGCTCCGTCCATCATCTTGTGTTTGCTTTGTTCGCCCTAAGTTGGCAGGGTATGCCCAGACGTGTGTCCCTTGCTCACTTTGCCACTGGATTCAAGCTAGCCATGCTGATGAGGGCTGTTAGCCCGAAACCGTTCCCAGGATGCTTGTTTCCGGTTCAGGGAAGACCTGGCTTGGCAGTTCGGGCTAGACTGTTCCCATGAGGCACAAGGTCAAGACTGATTTGCATATGGCTGGGTCTGAACTGAGGTGGCAAAGTGAGCTAAAGAATGATGATGGATTCAACCCAGATCTGTGACTGGGGGTGAGTGTCTGAAAAGTTTCAGCGCTCCGTCCATCATCTCCTTGTGTTTGCTTTAGCCTGAGATATAATACATAGGCAGACCCCCCAGGATTTTGCGGCTTTGGGTGGCAAATTTTGCAGACAAAAAAAGCAACATTTACAGCCCGAAACCTAAAATTGTGCGTTTTTTTTCAGTGAACAAAAAATGTGTCCAACACAAAAATACTGAAGGCTTGTGCTCTGTGTTGGACTTGGCCCTGCTTGCAGGGTCATCCCGGAACTTTTTGCCTTCCCCCCTAGCCTTTTTGCTGTGATGGAATTGGTGGGCTCAGGATTCTGAACACTTTAGCGCTGGTTAGCAGTGCAAAGTGTGTGTGTTGTCTGCCTCATATAGGCTTACATTAGGAACCCCCATGGTAGAGATTATATATGCCATGTTTTGTATGTGTCTGGAAGGCAAATGTTAAATGCTGCGCAATGGTGTACGCAGGTTTATTTTGACCATTGTGTAAACGTCACTTTTAAACAGTCACCCTGTCTGTGTGCTTGTGCCTGCCTGAGGTGGGTTACCGGTCTAGTGCTCAAAGTGACCAAGGCTGGCTCCGCCCCCTGGGGTGTGTCCGTCTCACACACCCCCAGGTTTTGGAGGGAAGCCTGGCAGACAGGGTGCCCTACACCTCCCCCAAAACCAGTTGGGACCGGTTTCCCCAGGGAGCCTTCCAGAAGGTTCTGGCCTTTTCTGGTAGGTGGGGTGAGGGGTGTATATATAGAGGAGCTGAGACTCCATGTGATGAGGCTGTACGTGGACTTTGATCTGGAGGGGACACTCTGCCAGGAGGTACCGCCGCAAGGGCCTGCGTGCTGGCCCCTGAGCCCATCTGTACCCCTCTGCGGTCCACAGGGCCAGTGAGAGCCCTTTGCTGGAGTGAAGACTGCTATGCCAGGAGGAGTGCCACATTACGGGGGTTGACTGTCGCCTAGGAACTGCTGTCCTGTTTTGATGAGTGCCCACTGCCTGCTGATCTTGCCCAGTATTGCCTGCCTGCTCTCCTGCCCTAGCGCCTCGTGAGCGCTATCATTTGGTTGCCTGCACTCCAAGGAGGTGAGGAGCGTGGGCGCTACCTTCTCGTGTGGGACCCCGGAACCGGGAGCCATCTAGCGCCTCGTGAGCGCTGCCCCCAGCACCTGCCCAGACGAGAGAGGAGCTGGATCCTGCAGCGCAGTGCTGCCAAGGCGCTACAACTGTGCCCAGAAGAGAGATGAGCTGATGCCTGCAGCGTCAAGATTCTAAAGCGCTACGAGGGAATCCCGGCGTGTGGGATTCCCCCCTGCCTGCTTGTTTGACAGCGGGAGCCCACCCCGCTGCCTTATGCATATTATAGTAGCGGAAGCCTACCCCGCGCTTTATGCTTATTTTTGAACCGCGGGTGCCCACCCCGCTTTATACTTAAAATTAAGCGGGTGCCCACCCCGCGTGTTGAGTTAACTGGCGGGTGCCCACCCCGCATGGCCGCCGCACTTTGAACGTCGTCGAAGCATCACCGCCGCCGAGCCCGGCGGAAGCAGGAAGCGAGGCAGCCCGCCTGGAGGTGGGCGGGGCCGCAAAATGGCAGCCAATGCCGGCCGGCGCCAGGAAGTGCGGGTGAACGGAGGACGGGAGCCTACCCCGCCTCCGCCGGTGAGGAAGTTGCGGCGAGTGATTCGCGGGGCTCCCAGGTGGAAGGGAGAGCCCCACGGGCGAGAGCGGAGGGAGTGTCTGCGGTGAAAAGGGGGGGGCCCGAGGCACAGTGTCGGTGCCTGCCCCCGCTGCCTTTGGAGGACCCGGTGTGCCTGGGAGAGAAAGCGGGGCTCCCGTGAGCCGAGTGGAGCCCCGCGTGGCCATCCCAAGAGAGTCTGGGCCGGCGGGAGCCCACCCCACCTCCACAAGTTGAAAAGCCAAAGTCCCGGGTCCCACGAGGGGCGGCCCTGGTGAAGGAGACCGGAGGAAGACGTCCCGAGAGGTCCTGGCAGAGCAGGGGACCGTCGAGGCACATGCCGGTGCCTGTCCCCTGCTGGAAGGAGTCCCGGTGAGTGGGGCTCATTGGGGAGCTGGGAGTGGAGGGGGCATCGGGGTACATTGTCGGTGCCCGCCTCCCCTTGGGTCCCTCTGAGAGGACCACAGTGATCGTACGGGGTTCCCGGCTGCCCCGCCTGGTAGTGGGCAGCTGCACCGAGGGGGCTCCAACGTGGCCGTAATCTGGTGAGCTACCCAGCGGCGCCGCAGTTGCGGGCCGCTGCAACATTTTTGGAACCTTTGGGCAAGTTCTGTTTTAAAGTCCCGGGGTGGGACCCTCCCGGGTCGCAGTGGTGAAGGGCCACAGTTCTAACGATGGGCATTCTTGACTTGTAGAGTCCCAGTGGGGGCTCTGGAGGCACGGCAGTGCCAGTTCTTCTTTTTGGCCAGGACTGATTCTACACAACTGCCCCGCTGGACAGTGGGCAGTTGCAACGTGGGGCACCTGCCTGCATTAGAGTCCCAGAGTAGGGGCTCCCCCGGCGCAGTGGCGCCAAAGACTAGTCTGCACTGTGGGGCATTGGTAATGTGTGCAGCTTTTCTCTACTGCATTGATGCTGTTGGTTTTCTGCCTAATGATTATGCTCCATGCTCATGATTAAGTAAGGATGTGCTTCCTGCCTCAGGAGGATGCCTAATGCATATGTTTATGCCCAATGCAGGAGGTGATTTATGCTCATGATTTATGCCTAATGAGATGATTATGGTTTATGCCTATCGGGATGGTGCATTTACACTGATGATTTTGTGCAGAAGATGCCACTCTCAGTGATACCATGATGTATGCATAATGGGTTTAGGCCTGATCTAATGTCATGCTATGATGCGTTCATTCTATGCCTAATCTAAGGTGTCTGTATGCCTAATGCATTGATGCTGATAACCCCTTCGGTGCTTATGACGAGACCAGCTCGTCATGAGTCACAGTGGAGCTGTGCTCATGACGAGCTGGTCTTGTCATAACAGGTGCGCACCGCCCACGCGTGATTAATTCCCCGCCTGTGCGGGAGAATTAATGAGTGGGCGGGTTTGTGACGAGACCAGCTCGTCATGAGCACAGCTCCACTGTGACTCATGACGAGCTGGTCTCGTCATGAGCACCGCGGCGCCGCATTCACCCCCCCCGCCCCCCGCACCCGCGGGGGAATTACCCCCGCAGCGAAGGGGATAATGCTGTTTCCCTAAGGCCTACACGGCTGGTTTTATGCCTACGCTGATTTATGCTAATGTGATGTTACTAAGTTCCTGTTCGTGCCAGTAGGTACTGGCCGTTACACATTTATCACTGGTCTTACATTTATAAACTGTGCTCGGTGATGGTCCTGGCAGCGGCCCGATTGGCGCTGCCCTGTATATAATCCCCCCTGTAAATTGCTACCAGGTGACAGTTGGCACAGCGTTATATGTGCCTGTGATTATGACTCTAATGTGTTTTCCTAATACACAAGTTATTTTTACACAACCTGGTGTGGAGTCTCTTTTGTAGTGTGTCCAGTGTGACGCCTGTGAGTGTGTGCTGCGCAGATGCTTTATACAATCCTCCGGAGTTTAGCCTCCCCGCTCCGCACCACGCTACCCCGTTTCTAACACTCTGTCACTGCAGGAGGCTGTGCTGTGTCATAGTCTGTAACCAGCCGTGATCCCTGCAGGTAACAGCGGTGGGGCCGCGTGGGGGGAGATTTCAAGGGACAATGCAGAGGGAAAATTAAATAAATAAATAATTTTCCCTCTGCATCGTCCCTCGAAATCCCCCCTCACGCGGCCCCACCACCCCACCGCGGTTACCTGCACGGACCGCGGCTGTCTGTAACGTTGCAGAGTCTCCAGCAGCACAGCGCCTGGAATCGGTGGGTGTCTGATGTCAAAGAGAGCAGATTACAATGGGAAACCTGCTCTTTTTGGCATCAGACATCCTATGAGTGCAGGGCAGCAGGGGCGGGGGCTGGGAAGGGGGATGGGGGGAGGGGGCGGCAGAGAAGGTTGAGGGTATGTAAAAAAAATTGGAGAATTGGGGAGGTTAGGGGTTAACAGGAGACAATGAGGAGCAGAGGGAGAGAAGTGCAGTAGGGTGGGGGACAGGAGAGCCTTTCAATGGCCTGCAGGGTCTGCAGGGGGCACACAAACCTGTGAGGTGGCCTGCAGGCTAATTGCTCAGGAGGAGGCGAGGTAAATTTCAAAGGCAGGCGAAGAGAAATTTAACACCTCTGCTGCTTGCCTGTTGCTCCCCCTCCCTTTACTGGCTCAGTGGCAGCACAGAGCCAGTAAATCAGGGGTCTTCAAACGGGGGGGTGGCCCCTAGGCGGGACCTCAAGTGATCCCAGGGGAGGCGCCAGGATCTGGCCAAACAAAGCTTTATGCTGATAGCAGTGGTTTGTTTTAAGAGGTGGGGGAATGAGCAGCAGTAAGCCACTCTGTAATGGGCCATCACTAGCTTTTTTTGTAATTTATGTCCTAGCTGGGGAAAATGTTAACACAATTTAACTGCAATGTTTAAAAATGTCTCGTGTTTAAATAAGTCCAGACATATTTAAACATTGCCAGTTAAGTATCAGTATCAAACCATCTTTATTCGATCAAAGTTTATAATGATCATAAAAGAATCAAATAAAATACATAAAAATCCCAAGTTCATAGTATTCCATTAAAAATCATTCGGTTGATACTCACAGTTAAATTACAATAATTAAAATTGCTAAACAGTTAAAACAGTGATTTACAATTAAAATCGCAGCTCAGGATCTTATTGCCCCGCCCCCTTTCCTTCTCTTCAAACATGCCAATAGGTAAGAGGCCATTGAAACATTTAAACATTGCCAGTTAAGTAGAATAATTGTGAAAAATATGAGGGGGGTGCGACGCATTTTATTTCTTTACTGGGGGGGCAGCATTAAAAAGTTTTAAGACCACTGCAGTAAATAGAGGGTGAACGGCAGGTTTTTTAAAATATATTTTGCGGGCCCTTTTGTAAAAATCGCTGCATTTTTACAAAAGTGCAGATTTCGCGATTTTTTTGCTAATCGCGATATCCTGGAGGGTCTGCGATAGGTTAAACACTGAGGGGCATATTTACAAGCCCCTTGCGCCACTTTTGCGCCGCCGTTGCATCACGCAAGTGACGCAGCGGCGACGCAAACCATGCGCCGCGTTGCGCTATATTTACAACGTGACGCATCTAGGGAGATGCGTCACGTAGTAAACCCCTGCGCCACATGAAACCTGCGTCAGGTTTCATGTGGGCGTACTCGGCGCAGGGGGCGTTCCGGCGCAGGTACGCCTCGGAAAAGTGACGTAGTGAAATCTACAAGATTTCACGCAGTCACTTTCTCGACGCTGGTGCGCCAAATCCTTACGCCTGCTTCAAGCAGGCGTAAGGATTGACGCACCATGTTAGGGATAGGGAAGGTTGGAACAGTGCTGGAGTTGCGTCGCGCTTGCGACACGACTTCAGCACTGCGCCAACCTTCCGCCGGCAGATGCGTCACGCATCTGCTTATCCTGCGCCACGATGCGCCGCATTGTAAATGCGGCGCATCGGACGTGGCGCAAGGGTAAACTTGCGTGACGCATTTTCCCTGGCGCATCCCTGCTGATATGCAGGGATGCGCCAGGGAACGTAAATATGCCCCTGAAGATGCAGGTGCACCCTTTATTGAGAAGATCGAATATATTGCGGCTTTTAATGTGCATGCGTTTTGAGAGAATGTAATTCAGTGCCCTGTGTGTTGATCTGCTCTTATACTCCAAAAAATTTCAATAAGAAAGGGGTTTGCACTCGTACTCCACCCGCACCTGGGCAATATGAACAGCAAGGAACAAAAAAGATGCGGCGGAAAAAATCTAACAAGAGAAACAATTTATAAACCTGAAGGAAACCTAAATTAATCCCTCGGCGGAGAACTATTCTCTTTAGACCATATATCTTGTTGAAAGGACACTCACACCGGACTGAAATCTAGATGCTTTATCTATATGCATATGTTTGTCAAAAAAACATCAATTATCTACATTTACATACCAAAAAAGTGATACAAAACAATTACAATGCACACATTATACTCCAAAAAAGCATCAACATCTTCAGCTTGTGTAATTTTGTACCTTAGGCAATGATCCATATATATTGTAAAGCGCTCTAGCGCCTTTGGGTAATGTCCGCGCTATATAGAAATGGATGGATGGATGAATAAATACATAAATAAATCGTGTTAAAGATTTTTGGTCTGGGTAGCCCCAGGCCGACACAGAGACGAGCGGTTGACCAAACCAGTTTTTCCTCTGCCGTACTAGAAGCGTGGCCTCTTTATGTGATAATTACGCTGGCAACCACGGCATAAATAAATAAGAAGAAAATCCCAGGGAGGCTCCTGCGACGAGCTAAATGGGAAAGAAAGAATCATAAAGCATCAGGTGCCCATAGCAGCTGAGAGCAGAGTAAAGCTAAACTCGGAGAGAGGTAGCCGAGCGCCACCCAGAGGCATACCCAGGAAGTGCGGCTGATGCTCAGATCGCTCTCCATCGGTAAGACAGGGGCACTCTTTATAGATTCATTGGACAGCTTTCCAACGGTGCCACAATGCACTCTGCGCCCGTGTTATTGTTTTTTTTCCACTGGAACTCTGTGATATACTCAAGCGCTTGCTAATGTATAAGTGGACACACAAATTCATTGACAGTCGGCAGAACACAATTTCTTGCAGTTCTATCAGTTTACTTTAATACATACCACGATGATGAATTAATTTACCGACGAGGGTAATATATATACATGCCTGGCGTAACAAGTTGAACGTTCCACAGCAGGTACAGGGCCCTGTAGAGGAACGTGCACTTACATCATCGCTTCAGTGTTATGGAACAGAACAGGCATTGCCCACTTTTCACGCTGTACGCATTCCGTTTTTTTTTGCCGTTTCTTTATTGCGCGAACTCGACCTCAAGGTATTGGAGCGCTTTACACGAGCACCAGTTACATTTCACAGTCATTTTTTTTAAGGCACAGGGAGATTAAATGATGTGCCCAGAATCACAGGGTGTTGACCCAGCGGATCTCGAACTCGGTTCCCCAGTTCCAAAGTCGGTAGCTGTGGCCATTGCACAATCAGTACACAAATGTCATACATGGCGGCACACCTTCCGCAAATCTGATTTTCTGCACATTTGGCGATGCAGCGCGAGAAACGAAATTCGTTTTATTTATTTATATGTGTACTTACCTGTAATCGCCCGTAATCCGTAGTTTACTACCCCCCACCCTGCCCCTCCCCTGCCCCACGTCAGCGCCCTGCGGCACTCCCACCACCGACCGCTACTGCACTGCGTGTGTGGGAGTGTGCAAGGATGTTTGGGTATAAAGTGTGTTTCTGGGGGTATGATGAGAGAAGGGTTCTGTGCATAAGGGAGTATGCGAGGAGGTTTGGGGCAAGCTAGGTGTGTAGGTGCATGCGAGGATGTTTGGGGTACACTGTGCGTGTGTTAGGGTAGTGGTGGAAACGAGGCTATACGAAAGCAGTTGAGGTAAAGCTGCGGGCTGGAGGTAAGGGTAGTGGTACCACATGCAGGTGGGTTGAGGTTCTGTATGCTGAAGTGGAGCGATGGGGGGAGCAGAGGGTGGGTGAAGAGGGGGCTCAATCACCCATGAATACAAATGACGCAAGGAGGCCCCAGTCTTCCTGAACCATGGACATTCTCCAAGTGGGACTAGAAGACAAGTTGTAAGACTACCCTGCATTTGTGGGCTGCCCGTGGTCCACGAAGGGGACCCTCCTAAGAGGGCGGCCGCCTTAGTGCCACATGATGGCAGGCAAGCCAGCCACGTGTCAGGGGACCCTCTAGGGGTCCGCACGCCCGTGTTACTTCCGGGCAGCAGTGGGCGGGGGGGAGGTATAAGTACCTCTCCCGCCCACTTGGCGTCCTCTTTCCTGAGCAACCGGGGGTTGCCTGGAACACTCCGCCCCCTCGGGCGTGAGTAATGGGGTGGACTGGCGGTCCACCGGTGGGAGGGGTTACCCCCTCCCCCAAAATTGGTAAGCACCGATTGGCTAAGACCACGGTGTAATTTGGCTCATCAGGTGGGCAGGCGGCGGAGGGGCTGCCTGCCCTTGGGTCGCCCGTAAGATAAACCACCATGTTGGCATATTTGTATGCGAATAAACCTGCAGCAATTTTCTCCACTAAAATGTGTCGTGTCTGTTTATTTCTGCATGAGATTGCTGTATGAGGGGTTGGGGAGTGTTGCCGATATTGGCACTATGTTTACTCGTGATGCTGTCTCTCAAGACTTTAAAAGCTCTGAGATGCAGTGGCATAGGATGTCTGTTTCTAAAATGCCGCCATGCTGGTGCTTTACTCTGTGCACTGGCATCTGTTTTATTTAAGTTTGCGAAGTGCAGTTTCTTTACACTGTGCTCCGAGTGTCTGTTTTTATTAGGTCTCGCCTAGCACCTAGCATTGCAGCGCGCATGCGCTGCCCGCGTAGCGAGATTTATTGGGGTAAAAGCATTTTTTGGAGAAGGACTTCTGATCCCGCCCACGCTTTCAATTGGTCAATGTCGATATTTATTTAAAACCCTGTCTTTTGATTGCTCTGCAGGGTTTTTGGTTACCGCCCTGTGGCTTTTTTGTACACGCCCTTGGGACACCGAGTTGTAGTGGCCTGGGTGAAGGGCACTAGGACCCTGTACCGGACCACCAGGCAGGAAGGGAACTGGACACCAGTTCCGGTCAAGGGGTGGGACGGGCATTCAATACGACGAGGGCGAAGAGGACGGACATGCATGTGGGCATGCTGAGCAACACCAGTAATAAAGAACCTTAAACCCTTACCCGACTCCTGCCTGTTCTCAAAAGAACCACTAACGATCATAAACGTGAAGGGGCCAATGATTACGGCTGCATCGGAACATCGCCGAATAACAATAAACAGTTCTCATTTCAAAGAATTGAAGACAAGGAATGACGATGGCCAAGACACTGCAACAGGAGAAGAGGAAGTGATGGGTCACAACGGGACGGGAACGGACAAGGACGAGAAGCCAGCAGAAGAATGTCAGGAAGAGACTTGTCCAAAAAGAGTGAGCAGAAGGCCGAAAAGACTTATTGAAGAAATGCAGTGATGGGGATAACGACGTATCAATTTGTTCTGAGCTATTTTCTTTCTCTACCACTGTATCTCTATTTACTTTCATCATTTCTTCTACCACTTTATCTCTCTTTACTTTCATCATTTCTTTATGACACAGGGGGGAGATGTAGTGGCCTGGGTGAAGGGCACTAGGACCCTGTACCGGACCACCAGGCAGGAAGGGAACTGGACACCAGTTCCGGTCAAGGGGTGGGACGGGCATTCAATACGACGAGGGCGAAGAGGACGGACATGCATGTGGGCATGCTGAGCAACACCAGTAATAAAGAACCTTAAACCCTTACCCGACTCCTGCGTGGTCCTTAGACGAAGGAGAACACGACACGAGTCTACGGCGTCTCTCTGTTTTATGGCTGTTCTGTTATCTCAGGAGGCGTGACAGGTAAGGTTCAGGCAGAATTTATCCAATCAGCTGGGGAAGACCGCGCGCGTGCTGTGCGCATGCATCCCGCGTGCCCTCTGTTTACGAGTGAGCCGGGGAGAGGAGGCGCGCGCTGTAGCTGCCCGCGCGCGCCACCCCGTGCTCGTGCCCTATCCGGCCAAAGGCAGTAGCACAGCAGAGGCTCCAGAGCCCGAGCAGCATGCGCTGCTGGCCCTGAGTCTGCAAGAGGTTAAATATCGCCAGCTGGGATGCCGTGCAGGGATCAGGCGTTCGCCAGCAACCAGGACGCGATTGAGGCGCGCCTCCGCCAACACAGCGTGACGGAGCCGAGGGGAAGAGCTGCAGGCGATTCCGGAAGAGTTCTCCTGCTCCCTCCCCCGTGCAGTCCATCACCGTCACGCGTCCCGGAGACCCGAAGGAGCCTCGCGCCGGTGTGTGCCTCGTCCTCCCCTCAGGTAAACACCCACAGTTGCGTGCAAGTGAAGTGTTGCCATGGGCGGGCTGCGGGCCAGAGACTGTGCAGGCAGACGACCAATAGCGGGACTGCTGGGGTCTATGTGGCATTGCTCGGAACCCTTTTGAAAACATAAGCGCCTCGCAAATCTGTATTGCTTTTGAGCTACCTTGCTGGGGAACTGTTTTCTTGTAAGTGGGGCTGCTGAGGGACTGTTACTGGGAAGCGGGCTGCCGGGGACCATCTCTTTTTAATTGCAGACTGGCGGGACATTCAAGTGATAGTGAGCCCCGCTCCTGGTGACACTCAAGTATCGGGGCTCATGAACCATGCCTAATTGATTGCGGGCCGGTCCACCTGAACGCACTGTGTTAGCGGGCCGCCGGGGACTGTGCTCAACTACTGGATTATTGACTACGCAATTGGGGACCTGCTTTTACAGTGTTTAGCCCGGAAGTTAGCAATGTCCCTACCAAGGCGTATTAAAGATTAAAAGGAGCACCCCACACCGACCACAGGTGCTAAAGGGCTTGAACAAATACGTTCTCGGGCTAAACGAGTCGTGGCAAAGTAACCTACCAGGCCCCTGTGACTCAATAAATCGTCAATATCGTTGTAATGGTAGGAGTTAGCTCTGTGCAGCTGCTGTGGCCCGGTGGCAAGCGTTTATCATCACAACTGGCCACAGTAATCCGTAAAACAAGGTTTGGCGTCCTTTCTGTAACTAGAGGCACCACCCTGCCTTTGTGGAGGCCACCAGACCCGTCATAAACCAGTCCATCGACAGTCCAGCTTTCCTAAGCCAATAATGGAAAGGGGGCAAGTGTGCAAATACAGAGGCAGACGCTTATACCCAGTAATTTACTGTGGCATTTCCTTTGCTTCCGCCGACCAGACAACACGTGTCTTCCTTCTGTGGCTACTCAACTCCTAGCGCAGTCGCAAAGGACGCTTTGGTATTCGCAGGGCTGGACTATGCCCCGAGCGCTTTCAACTCAAGAGACAGAGAATGCAATGCAATAGGTTTCGCATTTGGAAACATTTTAGCTATTGGCATTTTAAATTACAATGCCTTTTATTTATGTTTTACAAAAGAAAAACAATGTCATTTACAATGTCAATAGCTCAAAATAATGTCATTGCGAGACCTATTGCATTGTAAATGCTTGTTTTTAAATTCCTGCCATGACGTTCTGATGTTTAAAGTCAACGACATCCAGCGTCTTTTCTCAGTGTTTGGTGTCCCAGTACACAAAGACCCTGAGTTACAGTTTGGTTACACTGGTTGCTGGGTAGTTTGTTTTGAAAGACCTGATATGCCGTCTCTCTACGACGTAGTTAGTATCCTGGTTCGCAAAGACCCTGACATGAATTTTGTTAGCAGTACACTGTGTACTTGGTGTCTGTTTTGAAGCTCCTCAGATGGGTGTTTTATGGCAGTGCGCTTGGTGTCTGTTTTTACAGCCCCCGATATGCCGTTACTACAGAGTTAATGTGTTGTTAAATGCGCCTGAGGGCAGGAACAGCGCCATCTGCACTGCCTTTCGGCGGGCTTTGTGCGGTGCAATTGCCCATGAGGAGCATTGAAGCCTTATATAGCGCTACAGTCCAGGATGGGCATTGAGTACCGGCTGAGGGGACGCATTGGTGGAGTATGTGAGCTCAGCGTTCCTCGGTGGGTGCACTGCGGTGTGCGGCCTCAGTGCAGTGCAGGCTGGGAAGCAGCGCTGTGAAGTGCACAGGTTGTGCAGTTGCGTTGAATTGCAGCTGCGAACGGGGCGTACCTCAGCACAGACGGGTTGCTAGCACTGTGCTCTTTTCAGGACGAATATATTCCCTTCGTTCAGTCAAAACAAACGAGGATGCATATAAATTCCTCTTATCTTTAAAAAATGACACCTATTTGCAGAGGAAAACGTTGCGATTTCTTAATGTACTTTATTTTATCCCTCATGAAACATCCAAGACTCTTAAGAATTAGGAAGGAGTGCGGGGTGTGTTCGTGCTTGTCGTGCTCTGCTGCACATAGGTAGACCCAGGCCTCGGACTGCAGGGGTTTGCAGGGTGGGGTCGGTACTGGCCTGTCACAGCAGGCGGGAGCTGCGGGGGCAGGGACGTTTTAAGGATTTTGGGGGCCCTGGGCCAAATCTATTTTGGGGGCCCCTGTTCGGGGCAGCTTTGATTTTATGATCCAGTTTCAGCTCTTTCATTCCCTCTTTGTTCAAATTCTAAATGTGTGTACATCTGATATTCAGGGATAGCGATATGTGTTTTCAGAATTGTAACACAACAGCAGCTCACTAATATTACTGCAAATAATCTCTGTCACACCTTCCCATTTCTCATATGTGAGGTACTGTATTGATCTTAAAGAAACTTTTTATATGGATGTTGCATTAAACAAACACATTTTGTCTGCAAAATATCTGTAATAGACTCTCAC
This sequence comes from Calotriton arnoldi, assembly GCA_963921515.1. Lineage (NCBI taxonomy): Eukaryota > Metazoa > Chordata > Amphibia > Caudata > Salamandridae > Calotriton > Calotriton arnoldi. The sequence continues at coordinate 1,168,555 of CAWUFW010003605.1, read as the reverse complement.
AGATTAAAAATAAATGATAGAAAAACGCTATTTACAACAATCTGTTTAAAAATTATTCAACGTCATCAGGGCAAGACTCTCTGCGGAACATAGCTGGCTCTATCAGGGGGCCCCCTGAAAGGCTGGGGCCCTGGGCCAGAGCCCACTTTGCCCATGCCTTAAAACGTCTCTGTGCGGGGGTGCACCCCGTCCTGGTCTGTCACAGCAGGCGGGAGCTATGGGGTGCATCCCGGCCTGGTGTTATCGAGGAAAGGTATGCAGGGGGTCTGCTGGACGCACCCCGTCCTGGTCTATCACAGCAGGCAGCAGAGGGGACAGATCGAGGACAGGAGCTGCAGAGGGTGTGCGGAATATGGCCTCTCCTACCCAGTGCCTGTTTTCAGCACAGAGTGCAAAGCCATGGCTGGAGCTGCAGGCAGGTCTGCAGCGTCGCAGTTTGCAGCACATGCAGACAGCGGGGGCGAAACTTCCATTTGTGCAGTAGGTGCAGTGGCACCGGGCTCGGACAACCTTGATTATTGCTACGTTTTCTAATTAAACGAGCTGCCAGGCCATTTCCTTCCTTGTACTGGGCACCATAACATACAGTGGCTACGCTACTAGTAGGCAAGACGGGAAGGCGCTGCAGGGAGATCTGAGGGGCGCAGCACATGTGCAGACCAGTGCCACAGCTCCCGGAGCCTGGGCTGGCACGAGCGCCACTAGCCCCAGCAGCAGGTGAATCGGCTGTGCTGAGAGCGGTGGGCGGGGCTCCCCTCGTGTGTTTGTGTCAGTCCTCCAACAGGCAGCGTGGGCGGGATCCTGGCCCCGCCTCTCAGTTTCAGGCCCCGCCCCCGCGTGTGTGTATATATGGCTGCGTCGCCCGTCTCTCCAGCAGAAATCACAGACTTGTATCTCTCTCTTTATTCTTTGGATAACTTGGATACAGTATGCAGAGCGCCATGTTCCTCGCCCTGCAGCACAACCGCAGCCCCCTGGAGAACACCCCCAACACCGGCCTGCAGCAGAAGGGGGACGAGAAGAGGGGCCGCATGAGGAAGACCATGTAAGTGTCCGGCGGCTGATGGAGAACGCTCCCTGCATGCACCATCGCTTTGGCGCTGACCCGGCTTCGTAGCTCTCGTGTCTGCTTGTTGGGATTGCTGGTCAGTTTGTCTGGAGCCTGTCTTGTTCGTACTGTCCACAGTCACCTGCGTTGGCAAAATGTACAGGTTTTCCATATGTCCGTTGTTGCAAGTCAGTTCCGTGGATAAGAACTTTTACCCTATGTAGCTCCTATTTTACTACTTAGCGTGGCTTCCTAGCGCTGTCAGTTGTCATGCACACCATGCCGTTACGAGTTTTCAGCCGAGCTCAAGAGACTGACCGTTTGTGTAGGGTCCACGGAGTTCTGGTCCTGTACACTGGTGCGGTTTGAGGCTGTTCGTTTAACATATACAAGGGTCAAATTTGGTGGCTGTAGTTGGTTCGGAAGGGAACTGACCTCCCTTGTTTGCGGGTGTTTAATATTTGGGTTGGTGCGATTTTTTTTATTAAAGTGGACATTAATATGCCTTTTTGTGGTCTTTAGCGATAGTTTAGGCTTGATGTTGTGTTCTTGTTTGCAGAACTGTTGCTGGTGAGAGCTATCTGTAAGTCATGTCTGAGCAATGTTGTATGTAAGGCGGGTGTTCTGTCAGGTGGCCTCTTTTGTTCCAAATATGTATTAAACAGTTTTGGGTGGGGAGGAGGTAGTTCTGCCGAACCGCATGGTAGTGCCTATTGAATAACGAGGGCGGCGGGAAATTACGTTTATATAGCGCTTGCTACCCCTGACGTGGCGTTGGAGAGCTTTACGGCGAGTAGCAAGTTCTTCCGTCCTCAAAGTACCATCCGTCCTCAAAGTACCATCCGTGTTGGCTATGCTATCCGGCATTCGATGGCGGCTGTATAACTAGTCCTCCTTGTAGCAATTAAAATGATAAAGTAATCAATTCGTCGTTGACTACGAAAAGCAGAATTTGTATGTATCATTTTCAAAGTCCTTCCTAAAGAACTTTTTACAGAAGGGTGTTTTTCTCGACAGTGCAATTAAAATTGGTGTAAAATCCTATCCAGTCCCCATTGACGCTGGCTGCTCTTAGCTCAGCGGGTCAATACATCTGCTGCAGAAAGATGCGAGTGCAGATCGATTTGAAACTCCAATGGGCTGAGTAAGCCTTTCATTCTTCTGTCCTTCGGTTGATTTCTTTTTCTTGTAAAGGGGGAGAGTATATCTTTTGCAACCGATACCAACTTCTCGGGTACATTGCCTTCCTCAGCTTTACTTTGAGACCACTTCACCGCACCTTGGTGTAAAGGTCACTTCCGGGGTTGTGGTGGTTTCTTTCGAGCCTGTCGTGCCGCGTACTTGGCTCTGGAATGTGCCAGAAAAGCCCGGGGTGGCGTGGAGAGTGAGTGGGTGTGCGTAAATGAGATGCACGCCGAGGGCTCGTCTGCTGCTAGCGCTGCGGCCGCGCCAGGTGATCTTGTGCATGCTCGTTGTCATTTGTGCATGCTTGCTGTAGTTCGTTGTCACACTTGTTTCGCATTTGCCAAGAGGAACATATTTTAAGTGTCCTTTTACGCTTACTTTTTAGCTTGAAAGATTGGAAAGCCCGCCTGAACTACTTCCTGCAACATTCCCCCGCTTCCAACGACCCCCCGGAAACCGTCCAGGGCAAGAAGGGCAAAAAGTACGCCTACTGCAGGTAAGAGAGCGCCCCTACCTTGTGTGTAAATATGCAACTCGGGGTTCTGCTGGCATTGTCAAGGCCCCTTGGCCTTCCGAGTCCTCGTGCCATCAGAATCTCGCGATGCCCTTCCTCTGACATTGTGTTTAATATATTTAGCAACGCTGTCTAATAAATTAACCCTGCGTTGTCTTGCTTCCACAGACCTTCTCCTGAAGAAGCCCAGAAGTGGTCAGAAGCGTTCGATGAGCTGCTGGCGAGTACATGTAAGTTCATTTTTCTCGCCGAGTCTAACCTCGTCTGTTATTATGGGAGTACTTTGAGGCTTGGTTACCTAGCGTTACCCAGGAGAGTGCAATAGTTTTGTATGCTTAGCCAGTTTTAACAGATTACCGGTAACGGCCGTTTAATCTACTTGCCCGTCACACTGAGAACTCGCCTTGGGCTAACAAATTAACTCATTTTTATTTAACTACTTTTATTGATAGTTTTCAATGGGTTTCTGGGCTAAGAAACTAGCTCCACGCTAAGGCGTCGTGTGATCTTGCGCACGCTAATTATTAAGCCGTGAGTTTGCCAGTACTAAGCCACTTAGGATTTTAGGCAGTGCACTGGGTGGCGGGGCGAGTAGTGCCTTTTAGGGGTGTATCTGAACTGCGACTCATTTCCAGATGACTTACACCCATGCCCCTTCTTTTCCAACAGATGGCGTCACGGCTTTCAGGGCCTTCCTTAAGTCGGAGTTCAGCGAGGAGAACATCGAGTTCTGGCTGGCCTGCGACGACTTTAAGAAAACCAGGTCCCCTCACAAGCTGACGTCAAAAGCCAGGAAGATTTATGACGAGTTCGTGGAGAAGGAGGCTCCCAAGGAGGTGAGAGGCGCGGCTCGCTCAAAGCTGCCGGGGTTATTTTAAACCAGACCTGGCAGAGCCGCTGCAGTGCTGTGTGGATGACGTGTTCCTGCGCATAAATTAAGCGTCCCGGCTTCAAACAATGCTATCTTTCTAGTGAGCGCTGCTTTCTGTTTATAACGAAATGCTCAGTAGCTCAAACCCCGTCATTTTGCTCTACCGGGCATTTCATGGGTGTCGCCCTCTCCCCTGAGACCCCCCCCCCCCTTATGCTATCTCCAATGCTGGTGCCGGGGGACACAGAGAGAACACCTTCTTGATATGTACGGTCTCACCCACAGGGTGGGGCGGGGGGGCTGGTTAGGCATACCCTACCACAAAGAGGGGGGGGGGGCAATACATGTGTTTTCGGTGGCCTACATTGGCAACCGAGCACTTTCTTGACTGTCATGGAGATGGTAGAAGGTGGTTGTTCCCAAAGTCCAGCGCTTTTTCAAGGCCATGTGCTTCTGTTGAAAATTGATTAGTCCGTTTTTGAAGCAAGCCTGCCCGGTTCATTAATGATGAGGCGACTAGACAACTAGATGGCGTCAGATGCTGATGCTGCTGTTTATTTAGGAAAAAACCGTAGTAGCGTTCCTGGAATGTGTGTAATGATATAGAATGTTTAGTATTTGAGCCTATCTAAACTCTGTATTAAGTTATGACCTTTCCGTTTCAGATAAATATCGACTTTCAGACTAGGGAGATGATCACCAAAAGTATCCCAGAGCCCACACGCTCATGCTTCGAGGCTGCAGAGAAGCGCGTCTACAGCCTGATGGAGAACAACTCGTATCCTCGCTTCCTGCAGTCTGAGTTCTATCAGGAGCTGTGCCAGAGGCCGCAGATCACCCAGGAGGCCCAGGGCACATGAGCGCTCTGCATCCACTGAGTAGCGCCAAGATTCCAGAAGGAGTCGTTGTCTGCTGGAGCTCGGAGGCCACCACGAATGGTGTCCACTGAAGGTGTCCATGGGCTGCTGGACCGTCAGCAGCCCTGGACCGGACTTGCCTGTCGTACAGAAGACAGTCTTGGACTTTGAGGTGTAGATGGTGGTGATGGTGGCTGGAAGTAGCCGGACATGTCCGTCCTTACCTGGTTTCACACAGGTCTGCCTGTGGAGCTGGGGACATTCTGGTACCCATGTGTAAATCTCTTTGGAAGCCCTTGAAGTGAGTCGGCTGCAGACCTCGGATCCCTAGAGCTGCCCAGCCGCACACGCCGGCCCACCTGGGCTTCTTTCAGTCAGTCGGTGCAGAGTAATGTGTATTCTGTTTCAATGTCAATGTGTAGGTATTAAAATTCTTCATCGTGGTGGGTGATGCTAGCTGGTACAAGTCCTCAATAGTGCCCCGCCTGTCTCTCGCCGCAATTTTGTGCTGGACATTGATTGGCGACCCCGTCTATTGTTTTCTTCTTCATAAATGCGGAATCCCTGTCCTGGGGGCAGATGGCTCTACATTAATCTTATTGCTGGTTAATGGCTTGTGAATAAACAAATATATTTTTCTATGACCATTATGTTGTGTGCTTTCATAGCTGGTTTACTAATTTCACCCTTTTAAGGAATAGCCAGACTGCTAACTAGAGCCCAGTGAGATGGCGCTTTTTGGTGGTCCTGGTGGCACGGGTGTTGCATTGTGTCCAGGATAATACTGAGCTTGGGTCCACTTAAACATTTATCTTCAGCCTGATGGTCTTTGTAGCAGCTCGAGAGGTAAGAGGGAGAAAACAATCACAACTGAATCTCAATACAGTGTTACCAATTTGGCCACACAATAATTCGCTCAACAACTATTATAAATTTAGAAACAAATCAATATAGACCAGCCTCAACATTATCATATAGAAATACAGAATAAACAAATTGTCACCCTATATAAAACACAGCAGATAACTGGTTCTACAATGACAATGCAAATAAATAGGAAAAATAATTGAGTATTAAACGGCATCAAATGATACTCAAAGGTAAGCATGAGCACGCTATCTCTCCCTATACTGCCCTAAAGGGACAACCCTAAACTAAGAAGCTTTGAATAAAGGTGTAATTAGAAAGGCCCTCCAACCATCGCTAACGTAGCAGAAAGCCGCAGAAGCGTAGCTCTGCTCCCCGTAAAGTCCTAAGATGTCCCTCCTGACCCTCACTAAGGGGCTGATTACGATGGCGGGCGGTCCGCCCCCCATCGTAGCAGTGTTTGGGACCGTCTGCCATGCATGCGGCGGTCCCGCATACCCAATTAGGATGGGACCGCCGCGGTCAGATTCCGCACCATTAACATTGCGGCGGTGGCTGCTGACAGCACCGCCGCGATGTCGAAAAGAGCGTGTTGTGCATTTCACTGCACTATGTGGCAGGCACTACACTGTGCCTGCCACATGGTGCAGTGAAATGCAGGGGGGTACCATGGGTACCCCCTCAGTGCACCCACACCTCCCCCCAACACAAGGGGGACCCGCAACGGGCCCCCAAAAACATTCCCCACCAGCCTTTCAATGGCGGTTCAACCGCTACTGAAAGGCTAGCTTCCGCCAGCATCATAATTCTGCGGACGGAGCCTGCTAGGCTCAGCCGTCATTTCAAGCATGCTGTCCGCTCCGCCAGGCAATCGTAACGATTGCCTGTGGCGGACGAGCTTTGCCTCCGTCGCGGTCTGGATCCCACCGCCATCGTAATATGGCGGTCGGAGAATCACGGTCCGCAGGGCCGGCGGACATCACAGCAGGCCCGGCGGTGGTGATCGTTTCGCCATCGTAATCAGCCCCTAAGTTACTATTAAAGTCAAGGGGGTGACCCTGTGTCCCTAGGAACCTGGGTATTATCGTTATACTCTACAAAGATCTGTGGGGTAGAGAATAATTCCTGTATAGTAACAGTAATTTTCAAATAGCAAACTGTTATTTATCTGAAACACACACAAAAGCTTATTAGATTTGAATATATATTCTTTTATATATTTCTTTTTGTCAATAAACAGACTGTCATACAACAGGTATAAACAAAGTAAACGGTTAATTAGTGACTGATGTGACATAAGGTGATAAAGGTGAGAAAACTGTCAGCCAAAACAAAAATACATACATGGCAAAACATGATAAAAAATATATATACATATATCTGTCCAAATATCTAGTTCCAGCAGTAACCCGAAATTTCAACTTTTTATTGTTACAATGACTAAGGACATGAGTAAGTAGTACGTCGACGTTTCGACCCAAGTGTCTGTACTATAGGGTCATCACGTGTGGGCCTAAGGACAAAAAGAAACAGTGTGACAGCTGGGTAGTAGCAAAACGAACTCCTCCAGTCCTGGATGGAGTAAAGGTTGGAATCTTGTCAAGGCATCATGAAACACTTGGCTTGTCATAAAGTCGTTTTCATCATGTGTAAGAAACGGGCACTGAGCCGCTCCCAATGAATAATCCAAGGTCAGTGCTGTCAAAGCCCATATGCTCTATGACCACAATTAAGTCTCATTAACTTTCGCGCTGGGTACTTTAAATATGAAATAACATTAATCACACAGAATGTATTCAAGTGCTGACAACGCATGATTATGATGCACTCCTACCGTATCTCAGGATAGGATCAACATTCCACTGCTCTAGTACCGATCTAACTACATTGTGAGGGATAACTTGAGATATGCTTTCAGGATGAGGAGTAGGCTCGAGTTCAGGAATCCACACCCAATGAGATGTTTGGCTCTGGGGAACGTTAATGATTGGGCTCAGATTAGGGTTAGTTTAACATTTAGGATTAAGTTTATGGGTAGAGTGAGTTTAAGGGTAACTGGTAGATTTGGGGTTAGGGTAGCGGTAGTGCTAAGTTAGAATATATTTATATATGCATGTGGGAAGTAGTTTGCCTGTTCATGGGGAAAGGGTGTGTGGCTACAACTATAATAACAGTCCTAGCTGGATTTTTTTTTTGTCTTGTAAGCATGAATAATCAAATAAGAGTCCAACGAGAGTGGCAAATTGTGCAGCATTCACCTATGCGTTGTCCATCGGGGGGGGGCGTAAATGAGGAGTTGTCACACCACTTACTGATGTCCAATCACATATTAACCTGCAATTGCACTAACAAGGGCAGTAAGTTAAGCGTTAATGCACAGGTGGAAAGTGCACCATCTTTTTATTATTTTCATAATTAGCGTGTTTGTGGAAAGCTGTAAGTTTTCCAAGCGCACCAGTCTCACATGCTCAGACGGCTACCTATCTGGTTCCAGGTATCATACCACTCCTTTAAAAGACACCAAGCTTACATACAGCTATGGCAAAGCCGTAATCTGTATAGATCATGATATGCCTTGCATGAGTCATGAAATGATCTCCATTGCAGTGAATGTCCTCTAGTCCCAGGGGAATGATGCTATAACATCAGCAATTTATAAACTACCCCCACCCCATATAATTTTTAGCTGAAATGTCAGCTTTAAGTATCTTACGGGTTTGGACCAGGTGTGTCCCTCAAACATCAGTTAGGATTTTTTTTTAAGGCGGGGCTTATTGTAACAATGGGATCCCCCACCATACTCTTCATTGCCCCTCTGCAATGTGTCAACCGTCTTGGATAAAGTCCGTGGGACAGCACTGTGTCTTAGAAACTGGCTGTGATTGAGAGCATTGTAGCAGACGATGGAGGACTACTGCTGTGTGGTGGTACACTGCTGTGCCCCCCCCCCCTTTTAAAAAAAAAAAAAACGTAAAGTGCTACGTTTAAGAAAAATCTAGCAAAGATCCAAGTGGGCCAAAATTTTGCAGCTAAGGGTAGCCCTACCCTGTGCTTGTGGCCCTGATTTCCAGCAGTAAAGTTATAGAAATGTTTTCCACCCTACAACCCCCCGTCAATCTTTTGCGCAGTTTGTGTTCCCTTTGATGCTAACACAATATTCTGATGTCTTCCGTCAAACATTTGTTGTACACCTCTATTGAAAAAAGGCCTAGACTTGTCACAATGGATGGCACGGAAGTTGTTCTCAAATTGCGGAGCCCCCCTTGGTCCTATAAGAGGTCCTGTGCCAGAGGTGCATTACATGGTCCCCAACTCCACATCTTGTCCCTCATTTACTATAGCTTTGCCTCACACAAGATGGCAACAATTTCCTTGCCTTTACTGAGGCCCACCTGTGCAATGCTAACCTGTATACGGTGGACTCTGTCACACTGCTGTTTTTAACAACAATACAACGCATCCGTGTGCTTTCCCCTGCGCTGTTGCACAATTGGCTGCCATGCACCATCGCAGGCATGCTTGCGTCATGTTGTAAGGCTGCCTGTGATGTGGGGATAATAGTTTTTGTATAGGAAGGGACACCTTCCTGCACAAAAACAATAATTGATAACATTTTCCTCTTTCCTGCAGCACGCATAGAAAGAGGAAAAAAACGAAGAGAAAAAAGTATTTCCATTGTGCCACTCCTACGCCGTAGGATTCTGACGCGTTCCCAGCTTTACAAAACTTTATAAATCTGGGAATGTGTCAGGTTCCATGGATGTTGCGTGGGAACACCCACAGCAACACCCATGGAATGCCCCTTTCACGTAGAGTAATGCGTGAAAGGGGCCCATAATTTCAAGGCCATGAAAAGTCACGCAGGGTGACTTTACATGGCTTTGTAAATATGGGCAGACACACTGTGCCGCCAGTGCGTCAAAAACAGTGACACACCGGCGGCGTAGTGGCCTTGTAAATGAGGCCCTTAGTTTATATTACGTAACATATAAATAATTATTATTAGTCTACTTACACACCTAAAAGACAAACCTGGTTTCCCTTCTTAAGCCTCATAAATGACCTGATCTCCCTGTTCATCTTTCACTGATACACACACTCTCTATCCTTATTCACTTTCTATATGAGGTAGTGTGAGAAGCTGGCTTGGTATATGGTATACACTTATGTAAGTGGGCACCTTGCACCAATCCAGACAACCCTTATGATGATTTTAGTGGTCTTAGACAACCTTAGAAAGCTCTCTAAGTGGTAGCTGTGGAAAGCAGCCTTCAGGCGTTGTCCAGAGCTTGTTTTACCAGAACATAATCTTATAGGTATAGATTAAGTGAAAAAGAACCACACAGTGTATCTATAAAAATATGTATTTATTATAAGACACTCACTACCACATACAGGGCCTCCTAGAGGAGCTTTACGGTGCATGGAATCATACCGCCCACACCGTTTATGGTGTCGCGGTATGATTACCAACATGTTTGATACCAAACATGATAGGATTGGCCTTGGAAGGTTCCTGTATGATGCACAGGCACGGACGTTGCAGCAGATGAGCAGGGCGATGAAATCAGGAGCAGCAGGAGTCTTCCCGGATGCAGCCTTGATGTCCAGAGCGAAGTCCAGTGAAGTCCAGAGTGCCCAAACGGTTGAAGAAGAAGTGGTGTCTGAAATTAATCTTGTCCCACGACGAATCTAGGGACCCACCCACAGGTAAGCTCTTAAATACAATAAGGAAAGGGTTGGGACGATTGAGGGGTCCCTCCCTGAGGAGGGGCTGGACAAGGGGGAGGATACTCCTCTGTCCTTTGTCCAGTTTCACGCCAGAGCGGGAGCCAACGGCTCCCTGAACTGGTTTGAACTGAACTATGCATGGAGGGCACCAAGTGTACCCTGCACGCAGACTATGTGGCGCTGGCAAGTGCCCCCACCCTGCCCCAATACACTAAACCCTGTCTGGGAGGTAGTCACACCTCGCTGTGACAGGATACCTATTGTTCTGCCTTCCCCTGCTCGAGCTTGGCTCAGCAGCAGGAGGGCAGAAACATGTCTCTGGCCGGCAGCAGCCCTAGCTTGCTGGAAGACAGGTACCGGGAGCACCGAGGGCCTCCCATAGGAGCTTAACGGTGCATGGAATCATACCTCCCACACTGTTACAAGGTGTGGGGGTATGATTCCAACATGTTTGATACCAAACATGATAGGATTCCTTACAGCCAGTTTTGAGATGGTCATCGCGTAATGACGGGGTGCCCCTCTATATGTTATATGGCTGTCTCACAACCCGGAAGAATGGACTCCGCAGGCTGTAGGCGTGTACTGCTCATGCAGGGGCACCCTCACACTTAGAACCGAGGACCCTGCCTTCATGACTGTAAGGTCTGCCTTAAGGGTGACTTATAGGTTTTAAGTGCAGTGACCTTTCGTAAGTGGTGTTAGCACCAATTTTCACAGGCTGTAATGGCAGGTCTGTAGTTACAAATTGAGTGGTCTCCCATGGGTGGCATAATACATGCTTCAGCCCATGGGGGACCCCTGGTGTACCTACGCCCTGGGTACCTTAGTACCATATACTAGAGACTGATAAGGTTACACCAGTGTCCAATCTGGGATGTACCTAAGTACTCACTAAACCAATTTAGGGGAGAAAGCACAGAGACTGGGGTCCTGATTAGCAGGATCCCAGTCAGACCAGTCAGCAACAGCTTTACATCAAGCAAAAAGTGGGGGTAACCATAAAAGCAGACCCTACTCTCCTCTAGGCAGTATAGTCGTTAAATGCCCAGAACCAGAGTTATAAGTCAGAACCGCAGGTGCGGGGATATAACGATGAGAAGGTCTTTAACAACTTGTACAGCCAGAGACAGACGGACTATAAGGCTATTAGAACAGTCTATCAACTGAAGGCAGAATGTTCTAAATTAAAAAGGGAGAAACACTGAGACAAACATTGGAATGTTAGAGCAGAAGGCCAATACCAGCCATTATGAGCCCTGAGCAACTTCTTTTTCTTCAATGGAACTTCCCCAATTCCAGCATTCTAATAATAAAGAATATAGGGGCATATTATGGAGCCCATTATCGCTGCATTAGCGGCCGTTTTCGGCCGAAATGCGGCGATAATGGCATCGCACTATTAGCAAGGACACGCTAGCGCGTGTTTCCTTGCCTTAACACCCGTTTCCCTATCGCCTCACCTCGCATCGCTAATGAGATGCAAGGTAGGCGTGCCCCTCACAACTACATCATAAAATATCAGTAACGGTGCTTCGCTGTTTTTACAACGAAGCCCTGTCCGGTTTAGCGCTGATTTTTTTCGCGCTAACTGGGCCTTAACGCTGGAATTTAACGTCTGTTAAATTCCAGACTAAGGCATACCTTACATGGGGGGTGGATTGTGTGGCCAAGACCACAGGCCCTATCATCAAGGATATCGCCGTTTTCCATGGAACATCGCTGGAAAACCAGCGTTGTTCCATGGAAAACGGCGATATCCCCTCTATTGCTGGAATTTTTATCGCCTCGGTGATATACGTTGTTAATTACGCGTTAACCGGGCGAAAAATTCCAGCGATAGACGGCGATAAAGAAAAAAGCGCTAAGCGCGCTTTGCGATATTTATCGCCGTCTATTGCTAATATGCCCCATACTTCTTGGACTTAGACTAGCCCATCTACCCCTCCTCTATCAGTCCTATAACACATCTGAAATAACTCTAGATATAACTCAAAGAATGGTCTTAGCAGTTGCACCTTTGTTCTTTTGTGCTGTTACACCTGTGTTGTCTACTGGGTGTCAGTTTTTCGTAAAGCATGTAGTAAATATCCAAACATGGCATGAATGTTCATGTTGATCATACATAGAACTACACATCTTTCAGAGGCAGAGGTCCTTTGTCTTTTGGTAACTTTTGCAGTGACACTGCAGGGTATTGCATTGTTGTCTGCTGGGTGTGACACCCATATGTGAGAATTCAGCCATCTTCCCCGACCAGTCCCAGCCAGGCCAGGACCATCTTAAGAATTTCTTGGGCCCCGGCAAGACATAATTAAGGACCTCCTACTCAGAACAATTTTGAATTTATGAGCCATTGTGAGATCATTTAAGTCCTCTTGATGCCAATCAATATTCAATTTTTTAAAAAGAGCTTTATATAGTGCGAACTCGACACGAAGATATCAGGTATCTGAGCGCAATTATTAGTTAAACTTTAAGAAATGGGGCACCAAAGCAACTGAAAGCTCAAGCTGCCAAGCGTGAAAGAGAGGAGGTGATCAAACATGACTCCAACAATGTTGGTTAGGTGATTCCAGTGTATAGCAGTTCTTCAGCTTTTTTCCATTTTAAACGTAAAAGTATGTACATTATGTTGCATCAGTCAAGTGTTTTAATGCTATCTTTCTGTGTAATAAATGCGGCCTGAAAACTGTTTACTCAAAAGCAAAATCTGATTTTCTCATGCCAATTCTTTGCCTTTCTCTTTAGAGGGAGGCCCGTAATTCAGGCCTTGGGTTTCTCACAACTATTGCGGGCATGAGTGCAATCCACTACTTGTTGGAGATATAGGAAATGGTAGACAGAGGTAAAGAGAGGTTGAGGTGAGCTAAGGAAAGAGACAGAAGATTATTTGTAATTACTATAAGTGCCTGAGAGCCAAATTGTGTGGATGGACATTCTGCGCATACCCTGTTGTCAAATTAATAAGTCTGTTGTCATTGTAACATTTATTGTATAGTTAATTAAAACCATAACAAATAGACATAAAATCATTAGAATCAGACAACATGAATCACTTCATCATCTTAGACTCATTAAATACTATAATCACGATATTCCATTCTTTAAATAATCTATACAGTACCCTTATTAAAATACCAAATGCCTCATTCTAACCCAGTTCGACAGGGTCAGCTCCATCAATAAGTTGAAACCGGATACAGACGCTGAGACTCCAGCCCACTCGGCTTGCCCAGCATTGAGACCGCGAACGCGGCTCCCTTTCATCCACATGCGGATCCCGGCATCTTAATCACTACGGCTTGCCTCACACCCAGCATTGAGACCGCGAACGCGGCTCCCCTTTATCCACATGCCGTTCCCGGCATTTTAATCATAAAGATCGGTTCAAGCGAATCCTCCAGTGCTTGAATCCGGCAGGGTCCATTATCCTGCAAGGACACGCCCTACAATAACGACAGCATCACTCTGCTGTGCCCAGTGCTTCGCCAGTGCTCCCCACCACCTACTAGCTTATTGTATACAGGCATGCTATCCTAATGTCCTGATGATGATCCCAACATTTATTTAAGGGATCGAAACGCCGTCGACACAATGTACACCATATACGTTTACTAGATTGTTATGTCAAACATGTAATGGTGTCTCAACTATATCCTGTCTGTTCCATTTGTAATGTGCCCCTAAACAGACAAGCTTTTTTTGCCTGAATCGTTTACTTTATGTTGTTTGTCCGTTCATGTTAGTTGGATGCAGGTTGTGTCCCACTTATATTTTTTCTCTTACTATTTGTTATACTTTAAATTGCATATTAAATGCCTGTCCGGCTGGACAGAGAGATATAGCACTGATTGAGTCTATATTATTTGTTTTGTACCAGATTATTGTCTAGGGACCACTGTCTTTAGAAATAGTTAACTCACCCAAGGTCCCTGACTGATCACAATTGGGTCCCCTTGTTTTTTCTATACCATCAATAAATTGAGCATAATCTCATGTTGTTAAATTAATAAATCTGTTATACACATTGTTATTACTTTTTCTGTGGGCGCTAGGCAATTGCCCACTCTGCCCATGCCTTGAAACAGCTCTGCCAGGCCATCATTTTGACAAAAGGATTTAGATTATCCATGAGCTATTAAGCAGCCAGTGGTGTGACAGCAGGGGCCCTCTGCAACTCCTCAGGGTTGAACAGTGAAGGTGTGCTGGTGCCACGTCAAGTATCCCTGTGTCAGCACACAGCAGAGTTATATGGCCAGGGAGTTGCTGATGTCCCATGAGTACTTACCATTACCTAAACACCCCAATGCCACAACAATGCAATGAGCCCATTTCTTATTTCTTTAGATTAGGTGTTGTAAGACCCCTGGCTGTATTTATTATTTTTTCACACAGTAAAAAAACATTTTTTATAACATTTTACACAGTAACCACATTATTTGCATCTTGTTTACAAGTGAGACCTAACCTTAACAAAGACTCTAGTACATGGGAATCATGTAACTGCAAATAGTCTGTTCTTATGCAACCAACAAAATATTCCATAGCCATTCCGAGTGAGATCAAGACTGGCTCTATGCCCCTTCTTTTCACCCCTCCTCCATCCCAAAAGATGGGCGGAAGGTGGGGCTCTCCCATAAGGAGGGCCCCACCTTCCGCCTCCCATCCATACTGGGAGGTCTCCCACCTCGCAAGTTCTTGTGCAGGGGGCCGGCTGCCCTTAGGATACCTACTGCGGGCACCCCTAAACCCAGATTCCTCATCCTCCAAGGGCCGGTGCTAGGTTGTGCCCAAATGCGCCTGCGTGGGTGGTTGATAGGTAAAGACCGTGTATCAGTGACCGCCCAGAGTCCCCCACGCCCCTGCCACCTCCTTTTGACTTGGTGGTAGCACCCCTTGGAGGCTCCAGGGACGCAGATGTTAAATTTGGTATAAAAAAGGATGCCGTAAAGGGCCCAAAGTGTCCCCCTCAATCTTGTCCTCACTCACCACAGGTCAGCATAGTTCACCGACTATCTGGCCCCCCGACACACGTTGCACGCTAGCCTGACCAGACCAGCAAATTTTCCAGAAACATTGCATTACCTTCTTTTGACAGGTGCACTGTATCCTGTAATTGAAAACGCTCCCGCTTGATGCACCCATGAGGTATGGCTGACAACCGGGGTGTCCTGAACAACTTACCCATGTTCTGGTTCAACAGTTTTACAGACTCATGTATTGCTCTTACCGACTTACCACCTCTACTACTCAAGTCTGGGACAATATTGGACCACGCAATTATGGCCTCCGGGAATTTCTGTGCGAGCCAACACATGTCAGAGACAATCAAATCAAACAAGTCTCTCCGACCTAGATTCTTCAAATCATTGCCCCCTAGATGGATAATTATCACCTCTTGAAGCGTAAGCCTTCGAGGAAACATTCTGTCCAATGCAGTTCTCCAGTGGGCCAAGCGCAGCCCACCACTGACTGCAGAAAGTCAGCTGATATCCGTCTTTCCTTGCTTGTGATGCGTAGTCACTTGCAGAACAAAAACTCTTTTCGCACCTCACATAGGAGTGGCCCAACACCAACACGTCTGTAACGCCTCTTGCTACAGCGTAGACAGGAGGCAATGAACTTTCCAGTGGCTACTTCCCCTTAACATCTCCTCCACCTGTGTTGATAGGAGAATATGGTAAGGAATGAGGAAATTACACAAGAAGAAAACAGTGGACATTCACATGTTCACACTCACATAGTGCTTGTAGCAATCAGACTTCCATCTGCCTATCCTTTGCACTGTCTGTCCCGCCAACCCCATATTTGTGGCAGCAGTCCCTGCACCAATCCGAAATGAAAGGGAACTACATTCCGCAGGATCCAAACCTGCTGACCCCAGAGCCCTGATGAACACCCTGACGAACTGGAGCCTTCCTCATGTACCAAAGAGGGCCTCCCGTCCCTTGCACCCAGTGAGCCATAAAGGTGTTCACATTCCTCAGCAGTCAACAGTCATTCCCTGGGGCTCGGTGCAGCAGTATGTGATCCCCTCTACCCATTTGGTCGTTCTTAGAATGGGTAATGATGACCACCGGGGAGCCATTTGGCCATTGGATGTCTGTTCGTTGCAGACCACCCTTGATATCTTTTTTGCTCTTTGCTACCAGCTCGCTCACCCTCAATGCTCCAAAAAATGCCAGGGAGAACGCTTCCCTAAAAAGGCGAACTTCATTGGATGATCTACATACCCCGTCAGGACAGACCATGATATTGGCCAATTTCACTGTGTCTATGAGGCGCCTGGAGTCTTGTCTACACCTCTACAAGCGCTGCCAGCCCTTCAGAGCCCTTTGCAGCAGGAATGTTTTTGTCCTATCCGTGTAACCCAGCATCTTTGCAAAATATGAATTTGCAACGATATGTCATTTGGCATAGGACACAGGTCACACATCCCCTCTCAGGTACCCCAGGAATTAGATTACTGACTCATGTGAAAACCACTCCCCCACCCCTTGTACTTCCTGGAACCTATGATATGTGCAATATGCCCCCTCATAGGCATGCCTTGTCCTAGGCGCTAAGCTGGCCGCAAAGAGGTCTGGTAGACTGGGGAACCAAGCTGCCATAGATGCTCCGAGAACGGTGAGGGGAACTCCACTGCTTCTGGGTGGTGATACCTGAAAACCTGCATCTTTAAATGAGATAAAGCATCCGCTGCATTGTTCAATACCCAACCAAATGTTTCGAGCAATATTTAGCCTCAAGCATAGCAGTATGATTTCTTTCAGTAATCGCAAGATCATTTTACACTTGTTGGTTAATACACTCCACCACTGTCACGGTATCTGACCAGAATACCACTGATTGGTTGCAGAACTGTTTTGGCCATATCGTGAGGGCCACAAAAACGGGAAAAAACTCAAGGTAACCAATGTTCGCCACCAGCCCAGATTCTACCCAGTCTCTTGGCCATCGCTGTGCGCACCATGCTGTCCCTAAAAAGGCCCCACAGCCTGTGCTGCCTACATCATCTATAAAGAGACCCAACTCCCTATTGGTCTTGGCAGGGCTTGGCCATACCACTGTCCCATTAAAATCCCTCAAAATGCTTCCCATATTCTCATGTCCTGGCGGACCTCACTTGTCAGCCTGGTATGATGGTGCTTCAACTTCAGACCAGACATGACCTGTGCAATAGACTTAGAAAATGGGCGGCCCAGGGTTATAATGCGGAGTGCAAAATTCAACTGCCCCACTACCACCAGTAACTGATGTAGCGTCACCTTTGGGGCCTTTAGGCATACTTCTAATGCCTTTGTGAAAGCCCTGACCTTCTCCTGTGGGAGCCTGGATACACCTGCCCTGGAATCCAATTCTATGCCCAGAAATTCTATTGTGATTGCTGATCCACATGTCTTTGCTTGTGCCAGTAGCACCCCGAATACACCCATAAATTCCTGGAAGCACTACAAAGCCCTTCCACAGTCATCTGTGCTAGGCGCGCCAAAGAACAAGAAGTCATCCCAATAATGCTGTGCCCAGTGGTGTCCTGGTCTCCTTCTAAATACCCATTCCAAGAAGGTACTAAACCTCTCAAAGTAAGCACAGGAGACTCAGCAGCCCATGGGCATACCTTTGTCAAAACAGAACGCTCCCTCAAATTGGAAGTCCAACAAATGAAAATTCTCAGGGTGAACCGAAAGCAACCGAAAAGCGGATTTTATATCTGCTTTTGCCAACACGGTCCAGGTCCCAGCTCCAGGAGCATTGCAATTGCCTGATCTAGTGAGGCATATTTAACTGAGCACAATGTCCCACTGACCGACTGCCCCCTAGGTGCTGAAAGGTTATGCATCACACTGTACTCCCCTGGGTCTTTTTTGGGAACTATCCACAAAAGGGAAAACACAAAAGTCTCAAAAAGGGGGGGAATCGAAAGGACCTGCCACCCTCCCCAAGTTCTTCTCTTTCATCATCCTATTTTTAGGCAATGCTACGATTAGTTCTTAATGACTGCTGATTTCTGCAATAGGCCACGCCTATACAACCCTCAGCTGGAATCCTGAAGCCGTTCTTAAATCCCTCATATAAAGACTGTGCTGCCGTTGTACTGCTGTAGATGTTCAACCATGACACCATTGCTTGCCAGTTAACCGGGGAGGGGGCCTTGACCAATACCAGGTGTTCACTCATGCTTTTTGGGGCCACTATCTTTTGTCTTTTGAAACACTTGGACTCGGGTGTGAAGGCAGGCCGCAGAAAGAACAACAGTGCTTGAACTTGCACGGTCCTGGGGCTCTTGAGCAAGTTCTTCTATTGAAATCCCAGCATGCTCCCTTTCTTGCCCCACCCCCTGAATTACTGTTTGCTTCGGCGCCGCCCGAAAGGGCTGGCATGGGCTGGTCACCGCTGCCCGCAGATACATGTAGTGCAACCATGCGTTTCCATCGATCTAATCCCACCCCAAAGTGGGACTAGTAGCCTTAATACGCCTGAATTTCTTGTTATATTCCCTCCAAGCCATGCCTCCAAACTTGTCATGCACACAAGCTATCCTATTTTGGTAGCACGCCAACTGCCCCCACAGTGTTTGGAACCTCTCCGCAATGATTGCGTGGAAAACCGAGAAACCTCTGACCCAATTCATGATGGTCTCTTCTACCCTCCTTTTGTATAACCAATGCCCGCCCTCCCTGGAATGTGAGCACTCCTTGCACCGTTTGCTCTCTTCCCTGTCAGGCGTATCTACAATTATCTCACATATATCCACATAAGCACCTTTCCAGATATTCTCTTTAACATCTGGATGCACGTGCCTGCCCAACTGATCAGGCTCTGAACGCATGTCTCTCAGACCCAAGCTTGGCAAAGGCTGCAACATACTTGATGGCATAGCTTCCTTGAGGGGAGGTCGGAGCCCGGCGGCTGCCGGTACTGCCTGCAGCTCACTACCCGTTTGCGAGGTGCCAGCTACTATTGATCCCTGCACTGCTGACACACCAGTTACTCTTGTCTGTTCTTGAATACCCATGCCATCCACATGCGCCACCAACCTCGTGGCCCTTTTAACACTGTCACCCTCCGCTACCCCTGCCAAAGCACTTCCCAACAACGGTGTGGACCACACGCCTGCCTTTGAAAGCCAAGGCAACACACTGGCTAAGCTTGCCGCCCATTATGGCTGCCCTGCAGAGCCCACTGGAGCTGCCACACTTGCAATAACACTGTTCCCAGTCTGTACACTGCTGCTGTTCACTGGCAACACTGCAACTGTAGGAGAGCTGCCCTGCCCATCAGTACCATTCCTTCTACCCACCAGCACCACCTCTGCTGGAGCACTGCCCAGTCCACTACCTATACCGCCCAGCGGCACAACCTCAGGGTTGGCCCGCGGCCCTTGACCCCCTTCACCATTTGTCCCCTGCCCCCTGGGCAGGCTGAGGCGACCACGGCCCGGTCACTTGGTTGGCCCCCAGCTCCCTGCCATATCGTCTGCTCTTCCGAGAAGGGGAGAGCCTCTGTTACAGTAAAGATGGTTTGCTGTGTCTTGTTCAGACCCGGATCAAGAACAAAGTATAGCTACTGAAACCGAAATCCAGCTGGTACCCACTCTTTTCAAGCAGCGGTTTAAACTCTGATAAGCCTCATTCTTTCAAAGTTTGTGCTATCACTTTGGACCTCACAAAAGTAAGAAAAGAATGGATAAATAACAATAACATGTTACTTTTACTTCGGTCAAACTCGAGGGTAGGTTGTCCATGGGCGTCTGAGAGCCATGTTTACTTTCTATATTTTTCGCTTTTGGCTTGACCTCTATCCCTTCAGCTGCTGAGTGGTTGAGGGTTGAGCAAGTGCTCAGTCTTGTTCTCAGTTGTCAAGAATTGCTTGATCTCACCCCGTTACACCTGGGAATTGACGTCTATGATTGTAAAGTTGTAAGACAATTGTATTTGTATGATCTTGTATGACTATCAATTAAATTCTTAAACATAAAAGGTACTCTGTGTGGTTAATAAACATATAAGGAGCAGGACTGGGAACCAAAACTGGCCCTGGCAAACTGCTCGGCTGCCCCTCCCCCCCCAGGGGGCAGGGGTGTGTGCGGCCGAGCTGTTTGCTAGGGCCGGTTAATCCGATTTTGTTACAGGGGGTCGATATTGCTGGACCCCGGTAGCAAAACGGCCCCCCAGGGGCCCAAAACCAGCCCCACCCTGGTGGCCCACTGGGGAAACGCCCGGTGCCCGCTACGGCCAGTCTGGCCCTGATAAGAGGAAAGGGTCCTCAATCCTCAGTCTGATTGGAGGTCGTAAGAGCCCCAGAAGCCACACCACGATGTTCCAACCACAAGATGGCGGCCTCCATGTCCAGAAATCATCAGGATTCACATACTGGAGGAGTTCTAGTCAATCATTATCACTCAGATCACAGATGCGCAGATGGAGAAAGTAAGAAGTACCCTGCTCAGACGCAAGCTAGCGTAAAATATTATTTTTTAAGCCAGTGGTACTAAACCTGTGGTCTAGGGACCCTGGTGGTCTGCAAAGCCTACTGAAGGGGTCCGCGACTGCTTGGAAAATAAAATAATATCACAGATTAATAAAGTGTACATAAATAAAAAAAGCTCTGCACTGCTCTAGACCCATACCCAAGGAGCTAGGAGCCAGCTGACAGTACACCAGCATTTTATCTCACAAAGGCTGGAGACCCAGTTCGGCCTGTATGGAAAATACACTTCAGCATCGAGTGTCTCTACTGTTTATCTTAGCAGTAGCATTGTATGCTTTCCAGAGCCCGCAGACGTCACAGGGATGTAGTGTCAATTGTGAAAGCAGAAGCGGCTGAGCAGAGGGAAGTAAGAAAATGTGTACTTTGTTCTGTAAAGAATGGCTTAGTTAAAATGTCAACCGATGGCAAAGTCCTTTCAGCTGTGTTTGCAGAAACTGTGTAGGTCAAAGTGGTTAAGGGCAATGACGCCGAAGGTCTTAAGCAGAACTGCTGGAATTAGAATTTTCTGCCACTGCATGCATTTTCCACATAACTAAAGACGTACAAACTTGCCACATAATCCTTCATTAAGTTTAATAATCCCCAAATTTTAACAAGAACACCTCTTTCGTTTGTAACAAAATGCACAGCTCCGAGTTCTGCATAGCGGCAGACTCTCTGCAAAGGTTAACTGGTCTAAGATTCAGTCAGAGATTGCTGCATTCATGTGTTAATTGACACTTATGAGCTGGACTGCGAGCAATAATGTGTGGTAAAATGAGAAAAAAGCAAAATAATTCGGCCACAAAATGCTCTGCATTGTGCCGCATAACTTGGCATTTCTTGCCACATAATTTAGTTAACACCGCAGCATGATTTAGTCCTCCACTACTGCATAATTCCAGGGGCCCTTTTAGTTTATGCTGTTCTGCGGGCAGCTGAGCTCCCTGCTGAAGTTCTAAAGAGATTGCATTACAGAGGTGGTCAAAATACAATTATGAATGCGCCCCTCCAACGGCCCCAACAGCGCTGGGATGCCTGGCTTCACCCTGGGGGTGCCCAGGAGTGGACATTTCACAGGGAAAAGCCAGGAAGGGTTCCACAGCGGTATGCGTACAGCGCCTGGACACCCCTTTGGGGGTATGGGTGCGCTTTACAAGTACAAAATTTCATTTCAAAATTTCATTTCATGTATGTCAGTGTGGAGTTTCAAAAGTAGAAATATCAACTTCCACTATGCAAATTACACTTTTTTATAATTCGACAGGCGATAGTTTCTTTTCAACTGATTCACTGATTCTTCGTTATTCCTTTTACACATGGGCAGATCCCAGAATAGTCACACAATGAATATGCAGTGGCGGCTCGCATAGGGCGTGCTGCGGGGCGGTGGGGCGGGGCGTAGGAGGGGCAGGGTGGGGGGGTAGTAAACTCGGACATACGACGGAACGGAGGAACGTAATTATTACGTTCCTCCGTTCCGTCGTATGTCTGAGTTCACTACCGCCCACCCTGCCCCTCCCCCGCCCTGCCCCAGCGCCCGCAGCACACCCTATGCGAGCCGCCACTGTGAATATGTGCTGTTTATAGTTTATAATTACAAACCACAGTTAATTACACATCCCCTCCTGTAATCCCGACTATGTCCCCATCTCTTCAAGGTGGCCCTCTAATTGACAAAGTTCCTCAGTGGCATTAAAAATGGCGGTAGGCCCACAGTGGCTTCTACAGAAAAGGGTTATTAGGGGGACACAGAAGGGGCCACAGATGAATCTGCTGGGGCCACTTATAATGGGCAATCTTGAAGAGTGTGCGTGTGTGTTCATGATTTGTGAATCAGCAAAATTTCAATATAATCTTTGCGTTTTTGCAGGGAATTGTTGGGGTCAATTTTTGGTCACTTACCACCAGGCCCGGTTCTAGGAATTTTTATCTGGGTGGGCCAAGGGTGCGTTTGGGTGGGCCAATGCGGGCCCAATTTATAACAATTCAGAAGGTAGACTACAAGCCCTAGAGTTACACATGGACATCGATTCACCAAAATGCAAGGGGTAGCGGAAATTACATCACACATCCTTGACCTTAATGACATCACAAGAAGTGACATCATATGACCTTTGACCATCAATCTTCCTACGAAGTGATGTCACATGACATTAACCCTTATAACATCACAATAATTGACATTGCTG
Organism: Calotriton arnoldi; assembly: GCA_963921515.1. Lineage (NCBI taxonomy): Eukaryota > Metazoa > Chordata > Amphibia > Caudata > Salamandridae > Calotriton > Calotriton arnoldi. The sequence goes on along the minus strand of CAWUFW010003605.1, from coordinate 1,145,817 downwards.
AAGTTATAATAAAAGCCATAATACAACATGACTAATACAATTTACAGAATGTTGAAAAATGTCTGTTTTAGATACCACTTGTATTAGGGTGCTCACGTCATATGAAAGGAATCATTAATCATTTTTCTTAGTTTTACATGAAAAATTATGTGTTCATCTGAAGACAATAATTCCACATTCATTCTTAGATAATGGTCGGACATTTATGATTCCCTTGTGGGTGCTTATGCAATGAGGCATGCACTGTCACTATGGGAATATTATTATGTATGACACATCCTACAGTATATTACTGTGTGCATTATGCACAGACTAAAACACATAAACAGCCGGGTCTGGTGGACTAATGTGTCCACTGTAGGGGCCTGTGTTCGACCTCATGGTCACAGGTTCAAGCCCCGGCGGGCCCACTCAGCCTTTCATCCTTCTGAAGTCAATAAAATGAGTACCATTGAGTTGGGTAACAATAAACATCAGTTATTCAGTGCCAATTTTACAAATACACGTTATGTTAGATAATTGAGGTGCAAAAGGACACTCACAGGTCTGGGCTCCGGTGCCACTGCACCTGCTGCATCATTGGGAGGTAACACCCTGTCCCCACTCCCCCAAACACACCACCTAACTGCAGCTTGCCTCCGACATGAGGTACGGTTGCCACATTGCCGTTCTCTTCCGACATGAATATTTTAATGTCTCAGCCAGTGTAAAAATAGAGAAAATCACCCAAAGTCAGCATTTTTCCTCTTTACATTGCATACTTAGAACAGTATTTATAAAAACAATGCCCTTTAAAATGTGTTCTAAAGGGTCCTTAATTACACCTGACTAGGGTTGCCACCTGGCCGATTTTTTACTGGCACCATCGGTATTTTAATGTCCCAGCTGGTACAAAAATTAGCAAAACCACTTAAAGCAAGAATTGAATTTTTAGCACTTATCTGTACCTAATTCAAACAGCAAATATAAATGGAAAACACTTTTAAATGGATTCTAGAGCTGCAAAGATTCCTGTCTATTAAATATAGTAAAAACAGACGGAAAAGTCATGGTACAAATGTATACATACAATTTTATTCATAGTTCTATTTAGTATCATGTCCATGCCTGTGCACACTCTTAAAACTACAACAAATAGCCGGTATTATCTTTTGGAAAGGTGACAACGCTACCCCAGATTGATAATTAATGTAAACAAAGTGAAAAAGCAACAAAATATTGGCCATCCTCATGGCCTCTTCTGCTGACTGGGAGGGCCAAAGGTCATGTTTGGGTGGGCCAAGCCCACCTGCTAGAACCGGGCCTGCGTACCACAAGAAACAGTTTGTTGCACCAACTAACTATAGAATCGCTCCTCGGTTAAACCTCATTGGCTACTATGATACAATCACTGCGCGAGAAGCCAATGTGCACTGTTTGACAGCGGGCTTTGAGTTTTAGGTGGGCACGAACGCCTGCCTTTACCAAAATATACCATTAGAGTTAATGGGGTGGCCCTGTGTCCCTCAGAACCTGGGTATTTATGATATAAGTAACAAATTTGTTCTGTCGGGTAAAAACAATTGCTGTGATCTGTGTATTCTATACAGAAAAGAGGATATCTCAATATGTTCTCAACAAATGTTCTACAATTTTGAAAATGAAAATAAAACCCCTGCCCTGGTTCGCCGTGCTCATATGCTAAGAAAACACGCTTCGTTTTCAGACCAAAGTTATTGTGTCACATTTAAGTGAACCACATGCGGAAAACTTGGCAGAGCAGCGTGAAAAAATATACTGATGACAGAAAAAAAAATGACATCGGTGGCCCGTAATCCAAATCATTGCATATATTTTGGTAACGGATAAAAGTAACAAATTGGTTCTGTCGGGTAAAAACAATTGCTGTGATCTGTGTATTCTATACAGAAAAGAGGATATCTCAATATGTTCTCAACAAATGTTCTACAATTTTGAAAATGAAAATAAAACCTTATGATAGAAACACACCAGAAGAAGAAGATTTTCAAAAAACAAAGGGGCATATTAGCAAGACCGGCGATAAAATTATCGCTGTTTTAGCGGCAGGAAACTGCCGCTAAAACGGCGATAATGGGCTTGCTAATATGCGTTATAGAATTCAATAGAAGCCCAGGTTAGATGTCCTGCACATGTAACCTGGGCTTCTATTGGAATTCTATAACGCATATTAGCAAGCCCATTATCTCCGTTTTAGCGGCAGTTTCCTGCCGCTAAAACGGCGATAATTTTATCGCCGGTCTTGCTAATATGCCCCAAAGTTTTTTACTTTTTAGTTATTTCCAAGGCGATTGGATATGGCTGTCACAAACACAATTAAATTACGGCGATACAATCGTGAATATAGTGAAAATGAGTGACATAAAGTGACAAGTGAGATCAGTGGTGCACTATATACATGACATACAAAAGTGAGAACTGATTCAAGATTTTTGCACTGTCCCTTGATTTTTAACATGAATACAAGACCCAATTAATGATTTCAAGTTAGGGTCAAGGAGACCGTATGGACAAGTATGGTAATAACGTCGACGTTTCGACCCTGGAGGAAGCGCAGATTGATATGCGTCAAAGACGGGTCTTCTTCAGGACTGTAAAAAGACGGGGTGGACAGCCTATAAAGTTAAATTAAGAGGGAGTCAGGTGTGTTTCAATAGTCAAAATGACTATCGTGAGTATTGTAGTAGCTATTGATCAGGCTTACCACAAGAGCAGTTCTTACGCATTTCTTACACACTCTCTCTCTGTGAAGAGCCCTTTTTAATCCCACGTTTTTAATTACACAGTAATCAACCTTTTTTGGCGGCAATTAATTATTTCACTCGACATTACGTGACTCCAACCGGCTGGTGGAAGTCTAGTGTTCGAGCCATTACCTCCCATTAAGGTATGCACCTCGTCGTTGACATACATTTTCTTGCCTCGCTTAAAATTATATATATCCATTGCTCCTTTGACACCAATTCCTTGCCCCATCTTTGTTTAGACTCCAACCGGCTGGTGGAGGTCTTCATTCTCCAGAATAAGGTATGTGTTAATTGGCTTAGAATTTTACACTAGCCTAATTAAGGACCACAAAACACTGATGTACTTTTTATTTAGTTATAGATTTCTACCGGATGGTTATTTCTTGATATCACTGCTGGATCTCAATCACAGACCTTACCAAAGTCCCTGCAGACAGTCAGTCTGCAGGGACTTTGGTAAGGTCTTCAAAGGTTGCGTCTTCGCAATTTTTATGATACCACCATTAAGACATCATTAATGGGGTCTTTTCGATTTGTCTTTTCAATGGTAGATCCTTGACCTCCAGTGAATTTTCCATTAGGATCGTCTTCTAATTATTGGATTACCTGCTCTTGTGGTAAACCTGATCGATAGCTACTACAATACTCACGATAGTCTTTTTGACTATTGAAACACACCTGACTCCCTCTTAATTTAACTTTATAGGCTGTCCACCCCGTCTTTTTACAGTCCTGAAGAAGACCCGTCTTTGACGCATATCAATCTGCGCCTCCTCCAGGGTCGAAACGTCGACGTTATTACCATACTTGTCCATACGGTCTCCTTGACCCTAATTTGAAATCATTAATTGGGTCTTGTATTCATGTTAAAAATCAAGGGACAGTACAAAAATCTTGAATCAAATCTCACTTTTGTATGTCATGTATATAGTGCACCACTGATCTCACTTGTCACTTTATGTCACTCATTTTCACTGTATTCATGATTGTATCGCCGTAATTTAATTGTGCTTGTGACAGCCATATCCAATCGCCTTGGAAATAACTAAAAAGTAAAAAAAATTGTTTTTGGAAAATCTTTTTCTTCTGGTGTGTTTCTATCATAAGGTTTTATTTTCATTTTCAAAATTGTAGAACATTTGTTGAGAACATATTGAGATATCCTCTTTTCTGTATAGAATACACAGATCACAGCAATTGTTTTTACCCGACAGAACCAATTTGTTACTTTTATCACTTACCAAAATATATGCAATGATTTGGATTACGGGCCACCGATGTGATTTTTTTTTCTGTCTTCAGTATATTTTTTTTCACGCTGCTCTGCCAAGTTTTCCGCATGTGGTTCACTTAAATGTGACACAATAACTTTGGTCTGAAAACGAAGCGTATTTTCTCAGCATATGAGCACGGCGAACCAGGGCAGGGGTGTTCAAAGTTGGTCCAAGAGTGTCGGATCCACGTCAGATTTCTGGAATATCCCTAGGAAATATATTTGCATACAGTAAATGTACATGAACTTGATTTATATAGTTGTTATCCTGACAATATTCCACTTGCGGGCCCTCAGGCCTCCTCTAGTCCGGGACTTGCAGCTGTGCTAGGAGGGGGCCCGGGCTGAGGCCTTCCCGCCTTGACCACTCACCAACGCCACTGGTAGTTCGGCGAGCTGACACCTTCTACTGCATCTACTGGGCAATTCCTCAATGGATGCAGCATAGGCAGATCTGATGATGAGACCAGGTCGCAAACTTGTGAGATCCGATGGACATTGGGGTAAAAGGAGGAGTCCGTCTCCGTTCTGCAATTGCCAAACTTTGTGCCCCTCAAGCCATCTGTGCTAACTGGATTCACGTTTAAACATCTGGTGAATGCAACACGAGCAGGTGTGAATGCACGCGATCAGATTGCTTTAGCTTGAAGTCTCAGCTCATCAAGCTCGTGAAGTGTGACCTTCGGCGCAGGAGACACATCCTGTCCCAGCCTTCCGGCAATACCTCCCCCCCCCCCCCAGGACGTTTCTCAAATACATTTTAGCTGAATACGGTTAACTCTTGACCCTGTAGTCATTGAAGAAAAGAGTAACAGTTTGGTTGCCTTTGGTACTACTGTTCATTGTGCTTTTAAGCTGTTTTTCTAGCCCCTCGCTGGGATGAAGTGCGAGAAGGCCCCGTGGCATTGAGGATTTGTGGATATCTAAAGAGAAGAAGTGACCAGTGTGAAATGTGAATAATCAATTTGAAGGCGTGTGTTTGGAAATGTAGATAAATACCTGATAAAAGGTTCTTTGGACAGTTTTGATTGAAGGGGGAAGTGGTTTTCTTTAAATTGAGTTATCTGAAATTTAATACACATACAATATGGGACGGTTTTACTTTCCATTTTAGAATTTCAAAACATGAAGCAACGTGTATCTATCATGAGCCATAGAAGTTTGTCATAATTCTATTTCTTCGACCTCGAAGCTGGGGAAGCTGTTTCGAGTCTCGGCAGGGACGCTCAACATCCTGTGATTTTGGGCAAATCTCCCCGTGCCTAACAAAACTGAATGTGTCCGTCTGTAAAGCAACTGGTGCTCATGTAAAGCGCTCTGATAACTTCGTGTCTAGTTCGCACTATATAAAACTCAAAAAAATAAAATAAATTGGTTTCAGTGTTCGAATGCAGGAGGCCAGTTACCAATAATATGAAGTGCATCCTTCTGACTCACTGAAAACCTTTGTATACATGTATGGAGGAGGGAGCTAGGCCTATCCATGTTGTCAATAAAGTTTGTTTTGAAGTCTCTGCTGAGCCACTTTTGATGTTCTCACGCCTACATTTGAATGTCAGCTGCATGGTTTATGATTGCATCTTATAACAATGTTGCTGTTAGCGCCTTGAACACGACCTTCAGACAGCACCAGTTGAAACAAAACATAACTTGACCTGGTTGGCCCAATCTAACTTATTTCCCCCTAAAATTAAAAAGAGAACAAGCATTGGCAAAGTATATTGCCCACTGTAGCTAAGTCATGCAGGCCTTCCAGGCCAGGCTGACAGGGCTCTCTCAGAGTCTTTCACCACTGCCCTACTTGTCTGCTTTGAATCAAGGTAGAAAGCACAGCTGCAGGAGGCGGAAGGAAGGCAGGGAAGGTGCTGGTGGTTGTTTATGGATTTTAAAAAAATATTTGGGCGGAGAGGAGTGGCCATGTTATGTATGGCTCACCCATTACTCTTCAGCCCCTACGTAGCAGTTGAAAGTAGGGGCATCAATTTTGCGGGCGATATTAAAAATCGGCCCGGGCACACTAAAAAAAAAGTGGCCCACATTTGCATATTGTCTTTCTGCAAAACACAGCTTCGGGGAAGTTTTGTAAAAAGAAAGGGGGGTCTCTGACAGAGGCATGTTTTCTTAACTTTACTTAGATAAAAAAAAATGCACAGATTAGTTCACACTGGTGAAACACACCTGAAAACAAGTGAGGCCACTTCTGCTCAGGCCCCCTGCCTCCGCTCAATATGCATACATTAATGGGCTGGCCCAGCGAGAGAAAGGGAGTGACACCTCTGCCCGTTGATAAAAGGGAGGTAATGGACGCCCACCTGCCTCCAGAAAGGCCACTCATGCACCCACTGGGCCGCTGGTGGCATCCGAACACCACAGACACCGCCCAAATCTGCCCCCCAGGCTGTCCAAAAAAGCAGCCCACAGCTGGAACTCGGATACCGGCCCCTCGGCCATTGCCCGAGTGCCCGCCTTATCAATCCGACCCTGGATACATAACATAAAATTATAGATGGGTAAAATGTGAATCACTGGGATGTTTTTCACCTTGTAGACATCTTGAGCTTCTCACTCGTCTATTTGATGTCACTCAGAACACCTCAGTGAAAAACATCCCCATAATTCACTGTTACCTATCTATAATTCTATATATTATTACCTGATATGAGGCCCACACTAAAGGTCTAAAACAGAATTCTCAGAATGTTTCAGTTGGCCTTCCCAGCCTCTAAAATGGGTGATTGATGAGAGATCTTGGGGCTAATGCCACAAATCTATGAAATATCAATAATCTATAACTGCTCCTCGATGAAACCTCATGGGCTATGATACAGTAGCTGCACATTCCTAGAAAGTAGATGCCCAGTGGTGGAAAGTGTGCAGAGGACTTTATGTGGATACAAAAAATGGGCTTTGCCAAATAGTATGCAATACATTTTTGATACTGACAATTGTGCTACTCTGCGATCCACTGATGCTGTGATTTTCCACATGTAGTACACTTATATGTGGTACAATAGCTTTCTCCTGAAACATGAGGTGTATTCTTTCAGTATATGAGCATGTCGAGTCCAGGGCAGGGCTGTCCAAAGTAGGTCCACATGGAGCGGATCCATCTCAGATTTCAAGGATATCCATACAAAATATATATACATGCAGCAAAACGTATTGTGACTCATTTACATATTGTTATCCTTAAAATATGACAAGATCAGTCCTCCAATCTCCTCTGGGCATGGTGTTCAGCTGTGCTAAGAGGGGGCACCTTAGGGCTTTCCTTGACCACTCACCAATGTCATTGGTAACAGGTCGTGCTGACACCTTCTATTGCAGTTACTGAGACATCATTCAGTGAAATATTCCTAGGCAGATCTGATAAGACTAGGCCGTGATTACAGACCTGACTTAAAGTGCAGATGTGGATTGAAGACAAGCATTGGCTTTGCCAATATGTTTTACCATGTTGTACACCAGCATTGTTTATGTTCAGCATGGCTAAACGTTAATGGGGTAAAGGACAGTAGCGTGGAGTGTTGTAAAGTGGAGTAGACTGGAGTGGCATAGACTGGTATAGAGTACAGTTGAGTGGCGTGGAGTTGTGTTGAGGGCTGTGGAGTATTGTGGAGAGAGTAGAGTGTCGTAGAGTGGAAGGACGTAGAGTGGAGTACAGTTGAGTGGAGTAGAGTGTCAGAGTGGGGTAGAGTGTCGTAGTTGTTGTGAGGTGGTGTAGAGCTGAGTGGAGTGCCATAGAGGGTGTTGCGTAGAGTGTTGTAAAGTAGAGTGGCGCAGAGTGTAGTAGATTGTCGTAGAGTGGAGTGGCATAGAGTGGAGTGGTGTAGGAGAGTGGAATGGCATACAGTGGAGTAGAGTGTTGTAGAATGGAGTGGCGTATAGTAGTGTGGAGTGTCATAGAGTGGAGTGGAGTAGAGTGGAGTAGTGTGTCATAGAATAGAGAGGAGTAAAGTGGCATGGAGTGGCATAGAGGGAGTTACGTAGAACGTCGTAGAGTGGAGTACAGTGTTGTAGAGTGGAATGGCAATAAGTGGAGTAGAGTATCAGAGTGGAGTAGAGTTTAATGGAGAAGAGAATCATAGAGTGGAGTATCATGGAGTATCATGGAGTTGAAAGGAGTAGAGTGGCTGAAGTAAGCCCTGCTGGCGCCTCGCTCTCGCTAGTCTTGCTGCATTCCTTGATACATATGCGGTTTTAACTGTGTGCACTGATACTTTTTAAAGATTGCTGTTGCTGGTGATACTGTTTTTAATCTACTGCTGCTACGTTCGTGTTTAGTTTTAACTAAAAAGCTATATTGAGGACCTGTTTACCTGCTCCTGACTCGCAGATTCCCCGCACTTTGCCTCCCTTGCTCCGAGTGGGTGCCGACCCCGGTCCGTCACGGCTGTCGTGCCGATTGTGCGGAGGGCGGACACTCCTCCGACATTGATTTTTCCTCACTTCCGCCCAACTGCACTTCCGGTTGGACGTGGTCTAGTCGTCCACCGGAATCACATAAAGCTACCAGATGGTGCGGGCGCACAGCGGACGCACGCAGCGGGCGCACCGAAGGCGCGCCTAAGGCAAGCCCGTCTGCGCCCGGCCGGGACCAGGGGCCACGACCCCTGCCCCCTTTAACTCCGCCAAGACAGCCATAAATACCGAAGAATACTATTCAAGGGAGTCCCTGTTAGCAATATCCCTAAACCTGAGACATAATAAAACGCAGTGTATGAAAGCCCATCCAGGAAACACTGAGGGCCCGTTTTCGTGCCGTGGCTGTAAGTGGCATAGTCTAGCGTTTTCTGACTGTTCCCACACAGAGACAGATGTTCAGCAAACAGATGTTTATATTTTAATGCCAGGTCGATACCCAGACACACTACCGATATCTGGGACACCCTAAACGAAAGAAATCCCGATATGGTTTTTATAACTGAAACATGGTTGGGCGACAACAACCTTCCTGATATTGCCAATGCCCTACCACCCAAATATAAAATACTGAAACAAGACAGGCAGAGACGGAGAGGAGGAGGGCTGGCGGTCTTGTTCAAAGACCATCTCGCCTGTCTCCACTCTGAAGTAGTGTCATGCGGAGAGCACGAAGTTGTAACGTTTCAGGTATCCAGCGAAGGCCACACTTTGCTTGGGGGAGCAGTAATCTATAACCCCCCAGGCCACCAAACGGAACTGAGTGCTAAACTTTTTACTCAACTTTTCCCTTTATGCCTGAAACACAAACATTACCTAGTTATAGGAGATTTTAATGTACATTTTGAGGAAGGACATAGTACCGCAGCAAGGCACCTCGAAAGAGATATGCAGATTCTACAGCTCAAGCAATGGGTCAAAGGCCCCACACATAGTGCCGGGCACACTCTAGACCTATTATTTTCCAACATAGAGTCAACAAATATCCAGGAAATTACTCCTGTATCTTGGACAGACCACTCACTCATATCTTTTACACTCAACCTGCCGGCAAATGCAACCAAACCCCTCAAGACTGTACAAGTGGCAAACAGAGCCTGGAAACTGGTCACTCAGGACCTGTTCCAGGCCCACTTTTCCCCAGATAACCTAATCTCTCAAGATACTCTCCCAGCCAATGCGGAAGCAATAAACCTTGAAGCCGAGATTACCAGTACTCTAGATACCTTTGCTCCCAAACTTAAACCTAAACCAACAAATAAACCTTTATCCGAGAAGTGGTACTCACAGGATCTCAGGATACTGAAAAGGAAGTGTAAATCATTAGAACACTCCTGGAGGCTGTCTAAACAGGAAACAGACAGAACAAGATATAGGGCTGAATTAAGGATCTATAATAATGCCATCAAGAAAGCAAAGAAGACTTACTTTGCACAACGGATAAACGAGAACTGTAAATCGGCAAAAGAACTATTTAGAGTAGTGAGGGAGCTCTGCAAACCAGCCAGCTTGTCTCAAACCTTGTCTCCTTCAGAGGAAAACTGTGAAAAGCAAAATCTACTCCTCATTTGACACTAACTCTTCCTTAGTTGTAATTAACTGGGAACACTTACCCCCACATCCAGAGGTCACAATACATATGGGCAATTTCTCTCCTCTCACAGAACTAGAGGTTGAGAGAACCATGCTGGAAGTAAAATCGGGATCCCCCCTTGATCCATGCCCCCACTTTATATTCTCCCAGATTACATCAATAATATGCCCTTATGTCACTCAGCTACTTAATAGATCCCTGTACACAGCAGTATTTCCAGAAATATGGAAACAGGCCGTGGTGACTCCTCTGCTGACGAAAGCCGGAACAAATGTTCACAACCCAGAGAATTACCGGCCCATTTCTCAGCTCCCTTACCTCTCTAAGGTCCTAGAAAAGCTTGAGAACAGACAACTGTCCAACTACCTGGAGGTTAACGAATTACTGGACTGTTCTCAGACTGGATTTAGAGCCACTAACAGTACAGAGGCCACCCTCTTAGCCATCCTAGACGACATAAGATCACTGACTGATCAAGGAAAGGTTGTTGCCCTGATCTTATTGGACCTGTCGGCGGCATTCGACACGGTCTCACACAATCTCCTGCTGGAAATTCTCCATGAAAAGGGTATCCACGCCAAAGCTCTCCAGTGGCTGAACTCTTTTTTGAGGAACAGAACTCAGATGGTACAAATGGGCCAGTTCTCCTCGAAACCAAAAAACATCAGCTGTGGTGTTCCCCAAGGAGCCTCCCTGAGCCCAACACTTTTTAATGCCTATGTGTCATCTCTGTCACTAATAAGCAGGAAATGGGGCCTCAGCATTTGCTCCTATGCGGATGACACACAGCTGATGATAACCATCGAAGAAAGGCATGAGGACACCAGGGTTAAGCTAAATAACTGCCTCTCAGAGATGGCAACCTGGATGTCCGAACACTGCCTTAAATTAAACGCAGGTAAATCAGAAATACTGCTCTTCGGAGGAGCTAACCTAATCTGGGATGCCACCTGGTGGCCACATTCCTTGGGAGATGCTCCAGCGCCTAAACAATGCGCAAAAAACTTGGGTATAACGATCGACAACACCCTGTCCATGCAGGATCATGTGGGGGTTCTGTGTGGAAGAGGTTTTGCGATGTTAAAGCTCCTAAGAAGGCTTTTTCCGTGGATCCCCCTAGAATGTAGAAGGATGGTTACACAGGCATTGCTCATTAGCAGATTAGATTATGGAAATGCACTGTATGTGGGCATGGCAGACTACCTTTTCTCATGCCTACAAGTGCTGCAAAACGCGGCTGCCAAGCTTGTATGCAACAAAAGCAGACCTAGTTCAGCGTCTGCATGCATGAAACAGCTCCACTGGCTACCTATGCGCCAAAGAGCAAGATTCAAGCTGCTGAGTCATGCGCACAAGGCACTGCATAACCTGGGTCCTAGAATTCTTCAGAATAAAATCGAATTCTATGTCCCCACAAGGTGCCTAAGATCACGACACCAAGCACTAGCCAGGCCCAGACGTATAAAGAAAGTAAGAGCAGGAGGCCGATCATTCTCATACCTGGCGGCTAAACACTGGAACGAACTAACGTCTTACTGAGGACTATGCAACTTTTAGGAAAAAACTAAAAACCCAGCTTTTTCCTAAGACGTAGGTGTGAGCAGCTGAAGGCACCCAATATAACCTATCATGTATCCCACAAAACAGCGCCGTGATATCCGTCAGGATGAATGTTGCGCTTTACAAATAAACAAACAAGTGGCCTAGGGTGAAGGGGTGTAAAGTACAACAGTGCAGAGTAGATTGATGTAGTTAGCAGTGGCATAGAGTGTATTGGTTTTGAGTAAATTCGTGTAGAGTGCATTCACGAAGACTGCAGTGACGTAGAATAGAGTGGCGTAGAGTGCAGTGATGTACAGTAGATTGTTTTAAAATAGAGTGCAGTGGCGCGGAGTTGAGCAGGTCAGAGTGGAGTGGTGTAGGGTATAGTGCAGAGATGTAGCATGGAGTGCAGAGGCGTAGGGTAGAGTGGTGTAGAGTACAGTGGTGTGGAGCGCAGTGGTGCAGAATAGATTACAGTGGTGTGGAGTGATGCAGAGTGTAGTGACATAGAGTGTAGTGGCATAGAGTGCACTGGCGTAGAGTGGCATAGAGTTGAGTGGTGCAGAGTAGAGTGCAGTGGTGTAGAGTGCAGCAGCATAGAGTGCAGTAGCATAGAGTGCACTTAGCATAGAGTGCAGTGGTGCCGAGTCAAGTGGGGCAGAGTAGAGTGGTGCAGAGAGCAGTGGTGTCGAGAACAGTGGTACAGAGTAGAATAGAATGGCATAGAGTGCAGTGACGTAGAGCACAGTGGTGTAGAGTGGCGTAGCATGTAGTGGCATAGCATGCAGTGGTCTAGAGTGCAGTGGTGCAGAGTAGAGTGGCTTTGCGTTCAGTGGCGAAGAGTGCAGACTTGCAGAGTAGAGTGGCGTAGAGTGCTATGGTGCAGAGTAGAGTGATGCAGAGTAGAGTGGGGCAGAGATCAGTGGCGTAGAGTACAGTGGTGCAGAATAGAACAGAGTGGCATATAGTGCAGTGATATAGAGCACAATGGTGTAGAGTGGCGTAAAGTGCAGTGTCATAGAGTGCAGTGGCGTAGAGTGTTGTAGAGTAGAGTGGCGTAGAGTGCAGTGGCGCTGAGTAGTTGGCATAGAGTGCAGTGGCTTAGAGTAAATTGGTTTTCAGTAAAGTGGAGTTGAGTGCATTGGTGTAGAGTGCAGTGGTTTAGAGCAGAGTGGCCTAGAACATAGTGGCATAGAGTAGAGTGGTGCAGAGTAGTGTAGTGTGGCGTAGAGTGGCACAGCATAGAGTGCAGTGGTTTTTTAGTGCAATGGCGTGGAGTGGTGCGGAGTGGAATAGAGTGATGTAGAGTTCAGTGACATAGAATGCAGTGGCATAGAGTGCAGTGGCATAGAATATATTGTTTCGGAGTAGAGTGAAGTGGCATAGAGTGCGGTGGTGCAGGGTAGAGGGGAGTGGTGCATGGTAGAGTGCAGTAACATGGAGTAGTGTGCGTAGAGCACAGTGGCATAAAAGAGAGTAGCATGGACCCTTCCAAGTAATACATGTCATAAATACTGTTGTGAAATGAGCAGGCTTACCACAGTGGATCCATGCATCTCAGATGAAGAGAGTGAAGATTGCAGGTAAAGAAGTGATGACACCAACCACTGATTCACAGTGTCAAACTTGAGTTCGCTACATGGATCCAGAAGGGGGTGGAGAAGAGGTTGTGCAAGCACAACAAAAACAAACAACACAAACTCGAACTCACGAAAATCCGAAAGCAAAAATTAGAATTAAAAAAAAACCCAGAGAAAATCAAGCTGTTCCAGTTGAAAATTGCACAAATCAAGTAGCAAGTGAATATGACGAAGCAGCAGTTGTCATAAGTGGGTCTGATGATGAAAAATGGATCCAAGATGGATAGCCTGAGGGTGTAAGAGAGAGATAAGCAGCGGCAAGCCAAGATCACAGTCTTGAAGCATTTGCAGAAGAGACAGAACAAAAAGTGGCACAATCAGAAGCAGATTTGAGTGACAGAGAGTCAGAAGAACCAGTAGTCAGAAGATCAACAAGAGTAAGAATTCCAAATAAGACGTATGCAGCACCTTAATGGCCATACCTAGCCAAAAGCAAACTAGAACAAAGAGGCTTTGACTTGAAAGACTCTCAGGTAATTTTTGAAGAATCTCCATGAACTTGTGAAATGAAACTGGAGAAAATCAATGTTGAAAAACGTATGACAAATTTAAAAGTGCTTACATTAGTTTATAATTTGAGTCTAATTCCTGACACCGAGAGAAGATTAGTTTTGTACCATAGGTATCCAGTTGAAGATTGTAGGTTTCTCATAAACTTTCTCTTGAACTGAACTCATGACTGGTGGTATATTAACATTTGAAGGTTTTGAAGTTATTGAATTTTGTACCAAATATAGTAGTCTAGATTTTTGTTTTTGACAGAGTTTTACTCTTTTTACTAAGTTTTACTAAGTAGGCCAAAATTAGAAAGAGCTATTGTGTAACATTAAGAATAATTTTTACAATTTTCATATTAATAATTTAGCTCGGTATTCTGGTTGGTGTTCATACATCAGTTGGAACTGTTTCTCTTAAATCTGAAATTGAATTGCATAATATTAATAATACTGATTCTTGGGATAAACGGTTTGAACATATAGATATTTCAAGAGATGATGTAAGTGAAAATGTATATGCTAGTTTGTAAAATGAGTACCTTAGTATTATTAAAATATCAAACTGTTATGTCTGTATATACTTGCTAACATCTGTCTAAGAGGGGGCGACCAACAATCAACTTCTGCTTTCCTATGCATTAACATGCAGTGTCTTGGTGTCTATTTTTCATGGTCAAGATTTCTTGGAGATGAATGATGTAAATGTTGATCTTCCTTTAGAGAAACTGCTTAAAATTGGAGAATTGGGATCTATATCTAAAAGTATTAGATTCATTAGGCATACTAAAATAGCCTAAATTAACAATGAGAAGAACGTGTGTAGTTGAGTACTGTGGAAGACATTTTTATTGGAGAATTTACATAGATAAGAGTAAGAATTAGGAGAAATTTGGATGAAGCAAAAGGGATTGTATTGCAGGAAGAGGCTGAAGAGATATTCAGAAATTCAAAGATGCATCCTCGACTTAGAATTGCACAGTAGAAGTAAGGAGTCTGAAAATCTAGTAACGTTTGAAATGACTGGAGAAAGTGCATGTAGTTATACTTTTATGGTTGATGGTGAGTATCTGAAAGGTGAAGAGCCTATGTATAGAGCAATTTATTATGTTTGTGGAAAGACAGCTTATTTTAATCTGCCGCTCAATTGGGTGGGGAACTGTTAATTGACTTTAGTTTTCCATAGAGTGTACCATGTGAATGAAATGAGTGACAATGGTCTTAGAAGATTGAAACATGGATTTGGCCAAGTGTTTATGGATGTCTGTGGTGTGTTCATTCCTCCTATTGGTGCTGCTTTGAATGATGCGAGGATTTGAAAGTTGTCGACTCTGGTAGATTGCTTTGCTACTGTAATACGGAGCTCCCGCTAGCCGGGAACTCCAAGATGGCCGCCAACGTTCACTCACCAGAGGAAGAGGTCGGCGAACCAGGCTGGACACCGGGCGTGTCGATGACGTCAGACGTGGAGCCAGAAAAGGCAGGACCAGAAGACGAGAACGTCAGAGGTGGAGACAAGGGAGAGCCCCGAGCGACCGGCGAGGAGGAGACGACGACGGCAGTGCAGAGCAGCGGCAAAGAAGGAGGAGACAGGGGAGGAGGCCCAACCTGCCCCAAAGAACACGCAGAAGTCTCCGGACATCCCAGGGGGCCACAGGATGCCGTGATACCCCTTGCTGCGGTCCCGGAGGACCGTGGCTCCAGGCAAGTGCCTTGGCTACATTATTTTAAAAGACTGGCAGGGAGGGGGGAAAGGGGAGGCACAGTGTGACCGGGCAGAGCATGGCAAAACGTAAGACACAAACCCTCACTCCTTTTCCCTCACACGCGGTGTCGCTCTGGCATGTTGGTGAAGGTTAGCACCCCAGGGAAGTGAAACATAAGACTGATCCTGTTTTGTTCTGTTTTCTTCCAAACCCCCCCTCCCCTTTGGGACGGCTGGAGAACCCCTGTGACCTGAGAAAACCAAGGGAGAAGAAAAACCTGACGTGAAGGCCCCTCACCTGAAACAGGGAACCCCACAGACTTTCCTATGATGTCCGTATTCCTCCAAGGATATTGAAAATCCAGAGACTTTTTTGTTTCCAATACCAGCATCTGTTCTTTTGACTCCAGGACAGACTGACTTTTCTCCCACCTTGCACCCCATTAAAGCTGATAGGCCTGGAGAAACCTAATAAACCCAACCTCTCGTTGTTTTTTTTTTTTTGGTGTCTTCATTAGCAACCTGTACAACCCCACCCTCAGCCCCTCCTAAGGTGGGATAACACAACAGTGGTGTCAGAAGTGGGATTTGTCATCTGGGGCTAGAAGATGACCCAACCCGTGTCAATGCAGGCCATGATAGCCCAACTGGCTGAGGGACAGAGACATTTACAGCTGGTCCTAGAACAACAAAACCAAAACGCTCAGAAAGAGAGGGAGGCCTTTCAAACAGCCTTGAAAGAACAGGCAATACTCCTGACCGCCAACCAACAGGTTCAAGACACAGCCATCCTACGCCTTACGGACGCCATTTCCAGCTCTAGGGTCCACCCCAATGTCCCCAGGAGCAATTTACAGAAGTTTCAGGAGGGTGATGACCTCGATTATTTTTTTACTAATTTTGAAAGAGTAGCCACTACCGCCACATGGTCTCCCGAAAGGTGGGGTCAGTACATCGCCCCGTTATTGTCTGGTGAGCTACAGGCAGCCAACCAGGCAGTCAACCCGGCTGGAGTCACACCCTACCCGGATATCAAACGAGCCATCCTAGAAAGACTAGGCTGTGACCATGAATACTATAGAGCACGTTTCCGTAAAGAGAAATGGGTAACAGGGGACAATCCCAGGGCTCTCTTTTATAGGATCAGGGACCTAGGGAACCATTGGTTACAACCTCACACTTGAACAGTTGAGGAAATCACAGAAATGGTTTATTTGGAACAGTATTTAGATGCCTTACCCCTAAATACCAAAGCGTGGGTTAAACAACACCCGAACCTGACCTCCCATACCGCTGTGGAGTTAGCTTGTGCTTACCACCGCGCTCCGGACTTCAGAGCACAGACAGGGAAGCGACCCATCCTTCCTCCCAGACCCTCTCCAAGAAGTCCCCTAGAAAGTGGAGACAAACGAACCACCCAAACAAACAGGCCCTTGACTAAACCCCTTCCAAAAACCCCTTTGGTGCATGTGGGACCCCAATGTTTCCGTTGTGCAGAGTGGGGTCACATAGCCCGAAACTGTCCCCTACACACCGAGAGCGCAGAACCCATGGAGGTGGGCCTGTCCCGGGGTAGGATACTTCCTACTGGGGAAGCTAGGGAGCGGTATAAGAAAGCCATACGACTGAACGGACGACCCCTTGAGGCACTGCTAGACACAGGGTGCCACCATACAGTAGTTTCCAAGGACTTGATCCCCTTAGCTAAGCCATGCAAAGGTGAAACTGTATTGGTCTCTTGCGTTCATGGGGACGTCAGGGCTTATCCTTTCACTGAAATTCTATTGGAAATAGATGGTTATCCTCAAGGCAGAAGGGTAGGAGTGGTTTCCCAGCTCCCTGAAGGGTTCCTTTTAGGCACTGATCTTCCTCTTTTCCATGAATATCTGGCAGCCATAACAAAGCTCTCCCAGGAAAAGAGTGGTTACAAGAGGCCCCATTCCACGAAGAATCGATACAGAGTCCCCCAGAGAGGGAAAAGAAAACTAAAAATGAGAAAAGGAGAGAAAATGAAAAACATGCAACTGCCTGTCTTCCTATTTCCTCATGTCTGCTCTCTTCCCCAGACAGCGGAAATGCTCCCTCCCGGAGCTTTTGATACAGCCCAGAAGGAAGACAGCACCTTAATGAACGCATGGAGCTAAGTACAGGAACCAGATCCAGCCAAGGTAGCCCTATATTTCTTTATAAAAAAGGGGCTGCTATACAGGGCTACGGGAAGTAAAGGGCACAAAACCGAACAACTATTGGTCCCCGTGGCCTTCAGAGACTAAGCTCTACACTTCGCCCACAGTCAAGTAGGAGGGAGCCATTATGGGCAGGAACTTACCTTGAGGTATCTATTGGAACGTTTTTATTGGCCAGGGGTCTACATAGAGACCGCACGATTCTGTACTACCTGTCCTAAGTGTCAACTGGTTAACCCGTCTAGAGATAGAAAGGTGCCCCTGCAGCCCTTACCACTGATTGACATCCCCTTCCATCGGTATGGTATGGATCTGGTCGGTCCCCTGATTCCCTCCGCTAGAGGAGATGAATACATACTCATCCTTGTGGACTATGCAACACGTTACCCAGAGGCCATCCCCCTCACAAGTATGACCACGGTTTCGGTGGCCCAGGCCATGATTTTTTTCTTCTCCCGGGTGGGTTTTCCACACGAAATCCTAACCGATCAAGGCACCCCTTTCATGGCCAGGCTCATGAAAGAGATATGTAAACTTCTGGGGGTACAGCACATCAGAACGGCCGTGTACCACCCCCAGACAGATGGTTTGGTCGAAAGATACAACGACCCATCAAAACCATACTTCGAAAGTTGATTAGCGATACGGGGAAGGACTGGGACCGCAAACTGCCCCTGGTACTATTTGCAATCCGGTCACATGAATAGAAGTTGACCGGGTTTAGCCCCTTCGAACTCCTGTTTGGTAGGAAACCCCGAACATTACTAGAAATGGCCGCAGAACAATGAACAGAAGAGGAAGACGAGAGTAAACCCCCCTTAGGTTACATGCAGACATTAAAGGACACCCTGGCCACTCTGTGGGACTCAGTTCATATGAACATGGACAAGGCCCAAACCAGTCAGAAAGACCAGTATAACCGCAATAGTAAAATGAGGAGCTTAGACATAGGAGGCAAGGTATTGATCCTTCTCCCCTCCTCCGAAAAGAAACTGTTGGCCACTTTGGCAGGGTCCCTATGTCGTGACTCAGAAGGTAACACCAGTCTCTTACAGGGTAGCCGTTCCCCACACCGGGAAAACCGGACAAACGTATCACATCAATCTCCTAAAAAAATGGGAGGACTCGCCCGACCTCTCAGGAGAACCTACTGTGGCAATACAACAAGTAACTCTCACAAAACCACTAGAAATACACGTAGGGCCCCAACAAGAGAAAGAAATCGAACTACCTGTAATGGGGCCAGAACTCTCGCCCAACCAGAAACAGCAAGTACAACAGCTACTAAATGAGTTCCCGGGGCTAAGTTCCGGTAAACCGGGATGTACCCCCTTAGTCGCCCACGATATCGTCCCTCAGGAAGGGCAGATAGTGAACCTCAAACCCTATAGAATACCAGAAGCAAGACAAAGGGCTGTAGAACAAGAAATAGAAGACATGCTCAAAGCAGATATCATTGAACCCTCCCAGAGCGCTTGGCGCTCTCCCATTGTCTTGGTACCCAAACCAGATGGGAGTATCCGTTTTTGTATTGACTTTCGTCAATTAAACGCTCACTCTAAATTCGATAATTACCCCATGCCCCGAGTAGACGAGTTAGTAGAGAGACTAGGAGAGGCACGCGTCATGTCTACCATCGATCTAATGAAAGGGTATTGGCAGATCCCACTGACCAGAGCAGCAAAGAGAAAACGGCCTTCTCTACACCGTCTGGCCTGTATCAATTCAAAGTGAAGCCCTTTGGGCTTCACGGGGCACCCGCAACATTTCAGAGATTAATGAACGTTCTTCTCAAAGCACATCAACCGTACACCGTTGCGAATCTAGACGACATAGTGGTTTATAGCCCTGATTGGGAGACCCACATATACCACCTACGCAAAGTCTTTCATACATTGAGTCAGGCTGGGCTGACGTTAAACTCAAAGAAGACCACCCTAGGCACACATAAAATAGAATATCTGGGGTACACCATAAGCAGAGGAGAAATCAGACCACAACACAACAAACTGGAAACCATCCAGAACATTCCCCAACCCACCAGTAGAAAAGAGATACGGGCCTTCCTTGGGTTAGTAGGGTACTACCGTAGGTACATCCCACAATTCTCTGAAGTAGCCAGTCCTCTCACAGACCTACTCAGGCAACAAAACACACGTAAGAAAATAGAGTGGGGGGCAACCCAGGAGTATAGTTTTAGGTCCCTGAAACGCCTGATCTGTCACGCCCCTGTCCTTACTTGTCCAGACTTCAAGAAGTCCTTCGTGCTACAAACAGACGCCTCGGACAGAGGACTGGGGGAAGTGCTGTCGCAACCTGATGCCCAGGGACTTCTATGCCCGGTCTTCTTCCTGAGTAGGAAACTGTTCCCAAGGGAGACCCATTATGCCACGATGGAAAAGGAATGCTTAGCAGTTAAATGGGCCATGGAATCCTTACAATACTATCTGTTGGGACGTTCGTTTTGCTTTTTAACAGATCATGCACCCCTGACATGGTTAGCCACCCACAAGGACACCAATCCTAAAGTATTACGTTGGTTCTTAGCCCTACAGCCCTTTTCGTTTCAGACCCTGCACATCCCAGGACGATTACAGGGGAACGTTGACTACCTCTCCCGCTTTCCTGTAAATTAATGGGCCGATCGTCCATCCCGAGAGGAAAGGCAGTGCAATACGGAGCTCCCACTAGCTGTGAACTCCAAGATGGCCGCCAACGTTCACTCACCAGAGGAAGAGGTCGACGAACCAGGCTGGACACCGCACGCGTCGATGGCGTCAGACGCGGAGCCAGAAAAGGCAGGACCAGAAGACGAGAACGTCAGAGGTGGAGACGAGGGAGAGCCCCGAGCGACCGGCGAGGAGGAGACAACGACGCCGGTGCAGAGCAGCGGCGAAGATAGAGGAGACAGGGGAGGAAGCCCGACCTGCCCCAAAGAACACGCTGAAGTATCCGGACGTCCCAGGGGGCCACAGGACGCTGTGATACCCCTTGCTGCGGTCCCGGAGGACTGTGGCTCCAGGCAAGTGCCTTGGCTACATTATTTTAAAAGATTGGCAGGAGGGGGGAAAGGGGAGGCACAGTGTGAGAGGGGAGAGCATGCAAAACGTAGGACAAAAACCCTCACCCCTTTTCCCTCACACGCGGTGTCGCTCTGGCATGTTGGTGAAGGTTAGCACCCCAGGGAAGTGAAACATAAGACTGATCCCGTTTTGTTCTGTTTTCTTCCAAAGCCCCCCCCCCCTCTCCTTTGGGATGGCTGGAGAACCCCTGTGACCTGAGAAGACCAAGGGAGAAGGAACATCTGACGTGAAGGCCCCTCACCTGAAACAGGGAACCCCAGAGACTTTCCTATGATGTCCGTATTCCTCCAAGGATATTGAAAATCCAGAGACTTTTTACTTTTTCGTTTCCAATACCAGCATCTGTTCTTTTGACTCCAGGACGGACTGTCTTTTCTCCCACCTTGCACCCCATTAAAGCTGATAGGCCTGGAGAAACCTAATAAACCCGACCTCTCGTTTTTTTTGCTTTTTTTTGGTGTCCTCATTAGCAACCTGTACAACCCCACCCTCAGCCCCTCCTAAGGCTGGACAATACAACAGCTACTAATACTGCAGGTGCACTACCAAAAATTAATGAAGAAATGTCTGCCAAACATGCAGTTGTTTAGCAGAACAGACTTGGTTTGGATATTCTTCTTGCTTAGGAAGGTGGAGTGTGTCATGCCTTGAGAGTGCAACAGTATTGTACTTTTGTGCCTGATAATAGCAAGAGGATTCATCAATATAAAAGCAAAATTACTAATATTTGATGTGACACAAATTCTTTAAGAGAATGGTGTATTGGCGACTGTCAATTTTTTCATAATAAAGTGTTTCAGTTAGCATAAGTAGGCCGTAGGAATAATATTGAGCCTTAGCCTGAATCCACTGAAAACATGTCTTTTAAAAGTTGGGCTGTGCACTGCGCTCATCTTTTTATTCGTACAGTGTTTTTCTTCTCTTTGTGAAATAATCAAAAAGTGCCCTGTTCTATGGAGATGTTTATTTTATCTGTAACAATTTACAAGTTTACTGTCTGCTGCCAGAATAACACACATATAATGTGTCAATACTCAAGGTTGATGTCTTTGCAAGCAGAACAGTATTTTATTCATATTTTCAAGCAGCTATTGTTTAGCACTGTGATGCCATTTTCATTTGTATGTAGGCTAATGGTACTACTTGATTATTATACAGAATGGGACACATCAAGGCTCTTAGCCTACCTAAAACATAGCGTAACACCAAGGGATATCCACCCCCTCAAAGGTAGCCTGACACCACGAAGATTGGTTTTGGTTAGAGATATCACAGTCTCAGGCTGTATTTATTTATTAAACATCAGAACAAAAAAATCTATAACTTCTGCACTAAGAAAAAACATCACACCTCAATCCTATTTACATGATTTTAGATAGATTCCCAGTGTTTAAAATAGTCAGCTAGCCATCGAGTCACTTATCCCCCACTACCTCCCTATGCAGAACATTCTATGGGTTCATGGTTTACCCTGCAACCCAGTCCCTATAGCACCTCTGCATTTTTGTAACAAAGAGCCCTATAAAGGTCCCCCCCGCGCTAAAACCAGATGATCACTATTAGGGGAGAATGCCTGCGCTCCCATTTCTATCAATGGACAATCGCTCTTATGCCGTCTTTGATCTCCAAAAATCAAGCAGGAGGCCCACTCACCCCAGGCAACCCTACCTGAGGCACCACCAGCACCGTCGGAGAGCCAGTCTGGGCAACCGGGCCATGCCTTGGTACCATGGAGCAGGCCACATTCTCCAACTCCCAAAGGGCCAATACTCCACCTCTAAACAACAGCTTCTATAGTGAATGCTGCAAGCACCCTGCTTTGAGGTCTCGATGACACTGGTATTGTGTGACAAGCACTTCTGCAAGATGCCAAGGGGGACCTGAAGTGTCCCCGCCAACCATGAACTCACCCTTCCCCAATACAACAAAAGGTGCTAAATATGCTTCACTGCTCCTGCAAACAGTAAAGAAAGTTAGAACCCTGCAGGCAATAATCAACACTGCGCACTCCAGCAAAAACACCCCAGCTGCACTGCACCAATAGAACCAACACACTATCTCAAAGAGGAAGGGTGGATGGGAAAGCTCAGCAATACAGGGGGGAGAGGCTTCAGATTTGGGCTGCAGGTGTCCAGTTTTATGAGGTGGCAACTGTGTCTTCAGACCAGGAGAAGCAGGTAAAGACCGAGCCCCATCCTCTCCCTACTTTTGTTTACTGCACTTGGAACCATGCCCATCGCCACTCCCCGCCGTTGCAAGATCACCTCTCGACCAAGGTGGGAACAAGGCCTTTGCAATAGCGTGGGCCAACCCTCCCAAGGAGTCGTTGTTTGGAAATTACCCTAACCTGATACATGCCCAGTCACGAGGTGGCCCTCCATAAATGTCTCCTGTTAGACCTGACCCTTTTGACAGGCTTATCCCCAAACTTTTTGCCTTTTGCCTCCTATTTTTCTGACCATGTTTTCGTTGGCTATAGGATTCTGGGCACTTTACCACTGTTGATCAGTGCGAAAGTGCATATGCTCTCTGTATAAATTGTGACAATGATTGGTTATCCATGATTGGCATATTTGATTTACTGGTAAGTTCCTAGTAAAGTGCACGGTGTGTGCCAGGGCCTGTAAATCAAATGCTACTCGTGGGCTTGCAGCACTGGATGTGCCACCCACATGAGTAGCCCTGTAAATGTATCTCAGACCTAGCACTGTAGTGTCTGCGCGCGCAGTTGTGAACTGCCATGTTGTCCTGACAAGTGCACCCACTTGCCAGGCCCAAACCTTCCCTTTCCTTACATGTAAGGCACCCCTAAGATAGGCCCAAGGTACCCCCATGGGCAGGGTGCAGCGTATGTGAAAGGTAGGACATGTACTGGTGTGTGTGACATGTCCTGATAGTGAAATACTGCCAATTTCGTTTTTCACTATTGAAAGACTATCTGTCCCATAGGATAGAATGGGAAATACTTTGTAACACCTTACAAGTATAACGTCCCATGGGGAGAAGATAGGAAAATTTGGTTTTAACTCTCTGAACTCAGAATTTATTGACGCAACTTTTGGTGAAGGTGGTTTTTAAATCCTGTGTTTGAAAATGCCACTTTTAGAAAGTGAGCAGTTTCTTACTTTACCATTCTGCGTGCCTCTGGCTGTTTGTGTATTCAGCGTCTGGTGTGTGAGTGACAGGAGCTAAGATGTGCATTCACAATAGACAGTCACTGGGGGGGTGTTGAGGTGTGCCCTGCCTTGCCTGGGAGACTCATTGCAGGGCTGAATAGACCTGGTCAGGATTAAGAGTGGTGGGAGGAGTTGTACTTACACCTGAATAGGCTGTGTCTCCTTTCGCACAATGCTGTCTCCGCCCCCTGTGGTCATGCTGCACCAGGGAGCACAGGACTGGTTTGGACTGGGTTCAGAGACCCTTTTCACAAAGAGAACAAAGACATTTGTATAAGTATTACACCTAAAACCCCAAGACTTTAGATTACTTCCAGGAACAAGAGGACCCTGCCAAGAAGAAGAGCTGGAGAGCTGTACGGAGGAGTACTGCCCCTTTGCTGTGTGTTGTGTGGGGATGGCCTGCAGTTGCTGCTTCTGTCTTTGGTGGAGGAAAAGGACTGACTCTTTTGACCCTGCTGTGGTATCCTGCTTGGGAAGAATCTCCAAGGGCTTGTGGGTGCTGGCCTTCTGTTCTGGGAAACTGAGAGACATCAAAGTTTCCATGCGCTGTACCCTACAACCTTTTATTTTGGGCAGAGCTCTGAGTGTTGTGCTCTGCAACCATTACCACCACAGAGCTTCAGGTGGTTCTCAGGTGCTTTGTGTGCTTTTGCCAGCGCGCTGTATGTCTCGCCCTACCACAGCGCTGTGTGTTCTTGGGGGACAGTTTGTGCATTTATCTTTAAATCCCCCTGGTGCCTGAAAAAGCGTCTCTGAGCTTGTATTTTGGGGACGCTCCTTGGTGCTTCCAGGAACACTGCACAACGTGCCTCCCGCTCTCCAGCTACGGTGTGCAGAAACAGAGACGCCACCCACCATGCCATTTCGTGAGGGGGAGGACCGAGAAAACACAAGAGTCTGCCGCCCAGCAGGAGTTTGTGTGGCAGGCATAGTAAATTCCGCTGGAGTCTGTGGCGTTGCCCGGCAACAGTCCCCGGAGCTCCAGGCCAGAGTGACGTCATCGGCAATCGGCCCCGCCTCTGAAGGGTGAGCCCGCTGCCTCGGAGGAAGACGGAGAAGGGCGTCCCCTGAAAGCACGGAGCAGGCGCCCCGCACGAGCGCAGCAGCCCTGAGGGAGCCGGTACGGCTCGAGACGGACTGTCTGCAAAATGCGCCCTTTGCGGTCCCGGCTGAAGGAGTCTGGGGCGGAGTCACTGAGGAGCCGTAGCGGGCCGGCAGCTGCACCGTGGCTCTGCGGGCAGCTGCCTTCAGTGATTTTCCTTGCGGGGAGGACCCAGCGAGGCCTCCCCGACGATTTTGGCACTGTGTGCTTCCCCCACTGGATTTGCCCTACCGCAGGGTAAGAGGGAAACCTGAGAGATTAGGGGCCCAGAAGAAATTATATCGGGTGGCAGGATGGAAGAGAAAACCTCGACAGAGGTCCAGATCCTACTCCGGCTACTTCTCCCTACATAATTACCGGATAGCCCCTGATAGGGGCTCAGAGGCATCTGGGCCCTCACTAGTGTGTTCATCACCGTATTTCTGGTATTAGGAGCGCAGAGGCTTCTCCTGGGGTAGTTGTGACGTATACAAATGAAAATGTTATTCGGCACAATGTGTTTTAACTGGGGAGACAAGTGGCCTTATGCCTTGCACTCATGTGCACTACCTATGACATGATGAGTATGGCCTATTGACGGCAAAGTGATTATGATGCATATGATGTTATGACAAATGGCACAGGGATTTATGTAGATGGTGGTCTACATGTACTTTACATACTACCAAGTGACTTATGATCTATGCTTTATTATGACGCGCCTATTGGCACAATAATTCATGTAATGGTGGTCTTATGTGGTTTATATACATCTTTGTGACCAGCGCCTAGTGGCGCAGTGATTTATGTGACGTGGTCTAATGTGCTTTACATACTGCAAAGTGATTTATGGTCTAATTTGTTTTTATGTACAATACAGAGGATATTTTTATATAACCTTGTGTGGAGTCTCTTTTGTGGTGTGCCTAGTGTGACACTGATGTGTGTGTGTGTTGCGCAAACGCTTTACACATTGCCTCTGGGATAAGCCTTACTGCTCTGCCAAGCTACCAAGGGGTTGAGCAGGGGTTATCTTGGGTGTGTAACTCCCTCACCCTGACGAGAGTGGTGGATTTTGACTGACTTATGTGCATGCCCTAGCCAACCAGAAACCCCATTTCTAACATCTCCTACCCCATTTGGTGTTGAGCCTCAAGAACAAATTTGGGAGGGTTTTTAGAGTGAGCTTGTTTTAAGTAATGTAATGAAACTTCTAAATGATGATTGCTTTTTAATAATGAAACATTAGGAGTACCACCCATGCCGCCACTACACACCATGCTTAGGGTCTAGATCTCTTCTGCTGAATGGTGTAAAAACCATTGTATTTGGGATATGTGCCAATGCTTTTTCCCTTACTCTTAGAGATAGACTCCATGTCAGACTGTTGTTTGACATTGAACTTAGAGTATTTTTCTGTGATTCTCTCCTGGCCTTAAATTGAACAGTCCCAGCGACTATATGCTCTTTGATTTATTATTTGCCTTGTGCTAGACTGTATTTTGTTCTTGCTATTGACTGAAATAGAGCTTAGCTTCTATTGCCTATGCTAATTCACACTTGTTTGCATTTTGTTTGCATTTTGAGTAGTCTCAATTGAATTACCTAAATAACTATTTTTGCCTTCTGTAGTGATTTTAAATAAACTCTTTGTGGTTTGTATCTGAACCTTATCTTGTGTGGAATTTCCAGTGTATATTTCCTGTGTGTATTTTCAAATTTGGGTTATCTGGGTTTCCTTATAATGTTATGCTTTGGGCTCTTATCCTTTGGGACTCATGCATAGACTGGATCCTTTAAATCAATCAGCCCTTTCAATGGTAAAAAGCACCAGCATCTTCCTCAAGGGAAATGGCCTTTACAACGAGGGCTGAGCCATGCGGGCTGTTTCCACGCGAGCGGAACAACACTTACCTAAACCACACATCTGCTTAACCACGCATATGCCTTAACCACGCACATGTGTGGTTAAAGCAGTCAGCATTCTTGATGTGTGAATGGGCGGCTAGAGGAACAGGAAATGTCGGGAGAGGAAGCTCCGGGATGTGGCCTGGTAAGTGGGGCTAGGGCTGGTTTGGGGGGTAGTGTTAAAGGGTTGGGGTTGGTTTTAGGGATCAGGGCTAGAGGGGTCGGGTAGTTTTTTGGCAGGGGTCAGGGTTTTAGGGCTCAGGGTGGCGGGGTCAGGGTAGTTTTAGGGGCTGGGGCCCGGTTTTAGGGCTGAGGGCAAGGGAAGGGGAAGTTTTCAGGGGTGGGGCAGTGGTCAAAGTGTGGGAAATAAGTAGGGGAACTGTAGGCAGAGAATCAGAGGAAGGGAATAACCAGAGGATTGGGTCAGTGGGTGGAGTCAGACGAATGGCTAGAAAAAGCAAAGCATCCCAATTTTTTGTATTTGTTTGGCATTTCACTGACCAGCTACAGCTTATTACATTATTTAATTCAACCAATGGATACACATGTTTATTTAAGGTTTAATATGAGTTATTGACATTAAAATACATTCACAAAGTGGGATATGTTTCCAATCACAGAATGCCCCAAATACACTTAAAAGTAGAATCACAAGCCATTTGTCTCTGAGCCATGCAGTTTCTGTCACCAGCACTTCTCCCTTTTTTCACAAGAGCAGTTCAAACATGAATGGCAAAATATGCTAGTTTGCAAAGTTTTCCACATAATTATGGCTCTGCCATATTTGCTACATAATACATAATCTGTTGCATAATCTGACGATTTTAACTAAATATTGTTTGTAGCTCAAACAGATCAAAAGTTACTAATAAGTGACTTGTGTTGCTGCGGAGTGGAGGGTCCTTTGCAAAGATTGACTAGTCACCTTTCTCACCACTGCATTTGTATGTTACACTGGTACTAATGAGGCAAAATCTTTGGAGAGACTGTTAGTATGTGTAAAAATATCAAAATAATAAAGTATCAGAAAATGTACCACATTACGCTGCAGCCTTTTATTTGCTGCATAATTTAGTCAACACTGCGACATAATTTTGTCCTCCATCGCTGCATAATTTCAGTGGCCCCAAAGCTGGCAACGCATGTTAAAAGTGCTTGTGCATGGAGCAGAGAGCCCGTGAAGTTTGCAAACTTAGTTTGGCATGCAAATCCTGAATTGGGCCAGGATAGTGTTTTCTCTTATTTATCATGGTTACCAGACCCAGGATTGAGAAATGTAATATTATGGGCTAGGGTGAGATGCAATCAAATCTACTCATCTCGCCCACACAGGATAAGGGTGCAGAATAATAGTGGTCTCTGCCCCTGCCCCCTGAAAGTTAAATGTACCCTTATGCATATTCTTATGGACTGCGTCTTTTATTCTGTAAATCGACTTTAGTTTTTAAGACCTCTGTTTTTTAAATATGATGCTCTCCATAGGAATACTGACATGGAGCTATTATCTGAAATGCGTTATTTCGATGTGGCAGTTGAAATTGCTCGGTTTTACGATCTGTTAAACAGAATTTTAATTATGAATTGCAGTGGGTTGGGGGGTAGGGTGGCCAGAAGGGGGGTCCTTTTAAATGTTTTAATTGTTAAATGTGTTTTCTTTTAGAATGTTTTATGGACAAATGTCTAAATAAACTTGTTTCTGAACCTGAACCGGAATTGCTAATCCCTGCTGAGTTGCACTTCTGCAGCGCAACAAGGCCAATGGAGGTACCAATGGGTGAGGCAGACTGGCCTAAAGGGTCCTGTGACCTCAGTGAGAGTCACTGTCACTCTAGGGTGTGCTGCTTCGTAGGCCTGTCCACAAGACTGGAGGTGAACTTCAGTATGGATTGTGATGGACAGGCCTTCAAGGTTAACTCACACTTGCCACCGCTAGGGTCCACCTGCTGGTGCTCAGACACCAGGGCTTGCTTCTAAGGGCTTGTGGGCCTTCTAAGGTCTAGCATGGGAATGTGCTCACTCAGGAGAGTGGTCAGGCCGACTGGTCATGAAGGCTGAACCTAGTCCCCCAGTTCCAAATCCGGCAGCTCTGGCCATAGTGCCACATCCTCTCCCCCACTGAACACCATACTGCCCCACTGAGAGAAACTCGCACTGCCTTCAGCTACAACCCAACCTGCGCTGGCAAATGGGTCACAGGATGTGTCAATCACTGTGTGACCACAATTGTGCATCGAATATTTTCATCAGCGCGGAGCCACAGAATGTTTCTTTGATTGTGTGCTCATCTTTGTACCACATCAAAGGTCTGCAAGAGGATTCTCGGACTGTTTCCACTTGACCAGTCCCGCCCCTAAAATAGGCGCTTGATGAGAGATTTTGGGGGCTCGTGCCACATTTCTGGGAAATAGCAATAAACTATAATCGCTCCTCGGTTAAACCTCATTGGCTCTGTTACTGTCACTGCGCATTTTTTGGGAAGCAGATGTCCACTAGGGAAAATAACGTTATGTGGGCACAAAAAATGGGCTTTGCCACAAAGCACGATTTTACGATGGGAATAATTGCGCTTCCCTGCGATCAACATTGTTGTGATTTTTTCTGTCACCGACGTTTTTCCGCATGCGTTGAACTTAAATGCGACACGATAGCTTTCTTCTGAAAACACGAGGTGCAATCCATCAGTATAGGAACACGCAGAGTTCAAGAGGACGTTTAGCTGTCCTAAGAGGGGCCCCTTAAGCCTTCCCTTCACCACTCACCGGTGCCAATGATGGCACACTGAGCAGAAGCTGACACTTCCCACAAGTCTAACCGGATATGACGAGAGCAGGCCCTGTTTGCAGACCCTTGTATGCAGAAGCGGACTGAGGAAAAAGGAGGAGTCAATCTCCATTCTGTAATTGGGAAATAAAACTATGCGGCCCTCAACCCCTCAATGCTAACTGGATTCCTGCTTCAACGTCCGGTGTGAGGGCGCGATCAGATTGCATTAGGTGGAAGTCTCAACTCATCAGACCCGTGAAGTGTGACCTTCGGCGCAAGCGACACATCTTCTCACCGGGACATCTCTTAAACACATTGAAGATGGAGGCCAACTGGGGTCGCGGCTCTGTACTTGTCAGACATTATACACAGATTGTAACTAATTGGTTGCCTTTGGTGACGTGTGTTTTATTTTTAATCTGTTTTCCAGCCCTGGCTGGGAAGAGAGAATGCGCAAGCGCTAGAAGGGCGGGCTTTCTTCCTCGATAACTTAAGAAAAGAAGCTCAGTGGCCAGTATAAACCGTGAATAATCAATTGAAGCTTTGTGTGTGTGAATATTAAAAAAAATTTGATAAAAGATACTGTGGAGAGTTTGGATTGAAGAAGGAATGGAATGTGTGCTTTGACATTTAATACAGATTTTATGTGCGCGTCAGATATGTATGATAAATAACTCGGGGGCAGTTCTTCATGAACAAACATGTACTTTATTCCTAGGAGGCAGCGCAGACACCCAACCCGCACGGCCGGGCAAACCGACAACTGCCAACTGTCGTTAGATGGAACATAGAGCACGAGAGCATGGAACACCAGCGATGTCACATACCACGAGCCCGGCAGCCGAAGGCGAGCTGCCACTGAGAAACATAAAACATAACTGTGAGAAGTTGGCCTGGTATATGCTGTCCACTAAGGAAAGTGGGCACCTTGTACCAGTCCAATCAACCCTTATGGTGATTACGTCAAAGATAACCTTTATTGAAATCTATCCTAGTGGTAGCTATGGAGAGCAGCCTTCAGGCTAAGTCTTGAAGGAATGTTAAGCACCTTGTTTTACCAGAATGCAACCTTATAGTATTGGTTAAATGAAAAGGAAACCACACAGTAGTTATAAAAATATGTATTTATTATATATAACACTCTCTAGTATCCTCTACACGAGGATAGAACACAAATCAAATAATACAGTTGCAAAGAATCAAACGTAAGTAGCCTAATACAGACCAAACCATATACTAAATAAGTGGTATAAGAACCACGACTCGGGACTAGACCTAGTCTAGAAGGTGTAGAATCGCTGGGACCCCAAGCAGCCACCCAAGGTGAGTGAGTAGGGACCCTACGGAGGACGGGTGCAGTGTGGGAACACGACCGCGTGCTCCGTACAATTCAATGGGGAAGTCGCGGTTGGAAAATCAGAGATTAAGGACCCTTCCTAGCAGATTACGAAGACAACCCTTGGAACTTAAGAGTTTGAAGAGCCACCCCACCCGTGGATACCTTTGTACCAGAGTTACCTATCCCAGAGGAGCCGGGTGCATAGGTGCGAAGTGGCGTCGGAAACCCTCGTAGTTTTCTATGGATGTCGACAAAGAAATGCTGCTGCGGGAAGAACGAAAAGTGTCCGGTGGAATCCAAATGTGGATTCTAGATGAGAAGAACCTGAAAGCAGAGGGGACAGAGGCTGGTTCACTTTGGAGTGACCAGGGGCTCGGTAGACGAATGCCCACAGATGTGGGGTGCTTCAGGTGTGTTGACGGTGAGCTTGACTCTTCAGCTGCGAGGACCTGGAGATGTCTAGGATGACCAGGAGCTGGAGGCGAGCTGTCCCAAAAAGGATTTCAAGTGCTGAGGGGTCGGTGTCCGGCTGGAGCACCAATCAAGCCTTGGCAACGGCAACAACGTAGATGGTCAAGTTCAGTGTCGATCTGGCCCAGCAAGGACCAGGAGACTCACCACAGCAAGGGGAGTCAGGGAAGGCCTGGAGCAACCAGGGGAGCCCAAATAAAGCAAAGTTGACCCTCTAGTGGGCCCACAGGCCGAAGGCACAGGAGTCGCGAGGGGACCTCAGGCAGTTTCACAGGATACCAGCTAGCAGGGCACAGAGTGCAAGGATGCCGGAGTCCTTCTCAGAAAAGATGCGCTGGGGTCAGGGCTACAAATGGCCCAATGCATGAAATTGTTGCACGGCAACAAGCATGTGCAGCTGCAAATGGACACGGTGCAGAGGAGTATGGGTATACAGGCCCCACGAGGGATATCTTCCTCAAACTCAAGGAGAAGGCAGCTCAACCTCGGAGACCTTCAGAAATCTACCTCATGTGTTGCTGGAGCCTTCGGAGTTCGCAGGAGCTCAGGGTCAGCAAACCGGTCAGATGCGTTACGGTGCCTGCGTTTGCAGGGGAGTGACTCCTTCACTCCAAGGGAGATTCTTCTGTTGTCTTGGAGGTCCACAGGGTCCTGCACGGAGCCTGTATGGATCACGGACAGTGGCGAGACTGGGGACGGCAGCGAAGTCGAGCCCAAGGGAGGTCCAGCGAAGTCCAGCGTGTCCAGACGGTCGAAGTGTAGTGGTATCTTCTTGCAGAATCTTGTCCACGTAAAATCTAATGTCCTGTAGCCAGGTAACCCATTTTATACCCACGGGAAAGGGTTGGACAGATTCTTGGGACCCTCCTAGGGGAGGGACAGGACAGGGGGTGGCTACACCCATGTCCTTTGTCCAGTTTCGCGTCAGAGCAGGAGCGGATGGCTCCCAGAACTAGTTTGAACTGGACTATGCACAGGGACACCAAGTGTGCCCCTCGTGCAGACTTTCTGGCACTGAGCAGTGCACCCACCCAGCCCCAATACACTAAATCCTGTCTGGGAGGTGGTAACACCTCCCTGTGACAGGATGCCTATTGTGCTGCCTTCCCCTGCTCGAGCTTGGCTCAGCAGCAGGAGGGCAGACTCGTGTCTGTGGCTGGCAGCATCCATTTTGTGCTGTAAGGCTCGAGAAAGTTGGTACCGGTAGACATAGGTACCCCCAGAACCTCGGTTCTGAGGGTAGGAATCATACCTCCCACACCAGTAACTGGTGTGGAGGTATTATTCCAAGGTGTTTGACACCAAACACGACATACTTCGTTGCAGTCATTTTCGAGATAGCATTTACCGTGAGGTTATAATGCACCTCTACCTATATGTCTGGTAGTATCACGTACAGCCCAGGAGAATGGTCTCCGAAGACTGCAGAGGGGCCCTGCTCATGCAGGTGCACCCTCTCACGCAAAACACAGCACCCTGCCTTCAGGATTGTTAAGGCCTGCTATAGGGGTGACTTACAAAGTTTTAAGTGTAGTGATATATATAGATATAGTGAACCTATATCTAAAGTAAGTGGTGCAATCACCAACTTACACAGGCTGCTGTAGCAGACCTAGAGTTCCATTTTGCATGGCCTCTCATGGGTGGCATAATACATGCTTCAGCCCATGGGAGGCCTCTGGGGTACCTATGCCCTGGGTACATGGGTACCATATACTAGGGACTTATAAGGGTACCCCAGTATCCAATCTGGAGTGTACCAAAGTACATATGTTGCAATTTAAGGGAGAAAGCAGATAGGCTGGGGTCCTGAATAGCAGGATCCCAGCCAGACTAGTCAAAACAGTGGGTGCAAAAAGCAAAAAGTGGGGGTAACCATAAGAAGCAGATCCTACTTTCCTACATAACCCCCCCCCCCCAGGAAAGGAGGTGAGACTAACCTTGCCCAGTTGAGTCTTCATGTTCTAAGTGGAAATATCTGGAGAGTCCATCTGCATTGGCATGGTTACTCCCATGTCTATGATCCACTGTGTAGTCCATCCCCTGTAGGGAAATGGACCACCTCAAAAGTTTGGGGTTTTCACCCTTCCTCTGTTTTAGCCACAAGAGGGGCTTGTGGTCAGTCTGAACAATGAAGTGAGTTCCAAACAAGTATGGCCTCAACTTCTTCAGAGCCCAAACCACAGCAAAGGCTTCCCTCTCAATAGCTGACCAATGTTTCTCTCTGGGGTTCAGCCTTCTGCTAATAAAAGCTACTGGCTGATCCTGACCCTCTGCATTCAATCGTGATAACACAGCCCCTACCCCCAACTCAGATGCATCAGTTTGAACAATGAATTGCTTGGAATAATCAGGACTTTGCAGAATGGGAGCAGTGCACATGGCCTGCTTGAGGTCATCAAATGCCTTCTGACAGCTAACTGTCCACTGAACTTTCTTGGGCATTCTCTTTGATGTTAGGTCATTCAAGGAGTCACTATGGACCCATAGTCCTTGACAAATCTCCTGTAATACCCAGTCAGGCCCAAGAAAGCTCTGACCTGAGTCTGGGTAGTTGGAGCAACCCATTCCATTATGCTCTGCAATGGTTGAACCTGGCCTCCACCCACAAGGTGGCCCAGGTACACAACCTGACTCTGCCCTATCTGGCACTTAGTGGCCTTGATAGTGAGGCCTGCCTTTTGCAAGGCCTCCAAAACATTTTTCAGGTGGACCAGGTGATCCTCCCAGGTGGAACTAAAGACAGCAATATCATCTAGATTAGCTGCACTATAGTCTTCCAGGCCTTTGAGAACTTTGTTCACCAACCTTTTAAATGTGGCAGGTGCATTCTTCAAGCCAAAAGGCATCACCACAAATTGGTAGTGCCCACTAGGGGTTGAGAATGCTGTTTTTGGCTTGGCATCCTCAGCTAGTCTGATTTGCCAGTGGCCAGCTGTAAGGTCAAAAGTACTCAGAAACATGGCTGAGGCCAAAGTATCTATGAGTTCATCAGCCCTTGGAATAGGATGAGCATCAGTCCTAGTGACTGCATTGAGTCCCCTGTAGTCAACACAAAACCTCATCTCTCTCTCTTACCATCCTTGGTGTGAGGTTTAGGTACCAAGACCACTGGACTAGCCCAAGGACTAGTTGAGGGCTCAATGACTCCCAATTCAAGCATCTTTTGGACCTCAGTCCTGGTGCAGCCCCTGACATGGTCAGGTTGTCTGTAAATTTTGTTCTTTACAGGTAGGTTTTCACCTGTGTCCACTACATGGGTACACCAGGTGGTCTGACTTGGAGTCAGTGAGAACATTTGCCTAAACTGATTGAGGACCTTCCTGCAATCAGACTGTTGCTGCTCAGCGAGGCTGCTTGCCAAAGCTACACCATCTACTGAGCCATCATCAGGGTTCTGTGAGAGGAGGTCAGGTAGTGGGTCACTCTCTTCCTCCTGTCCCTCATCAGTAGCCATGAGCAAGCCCATGTCTGCCCTGTCAACATAAGGTTTGAGCCTGTTCACTTGGAGCACCCTGTGGGGGCTCCTGGGAGTTCCCAGGTCCACCAAGTGAGTGACCTCTCCCTTTTGCTCAAGTATGGTGTGGGGTCCACTCCATCTGTCTTGGAGAGCTGCTGGGGCCACAGGCTCCAGCACCCACACTTTCTGTCCTGGCTGGTAAACAGTCAAGACAGCCTTTTGGTCATGTCAGGCCTTTTGCAACTCCTGGCTAGCCTCAAGGTTTTTGGATGCCTTCTTCATATACTCAGCCATCCTGGAGCGGAGACCAAGTACATAGTCCACAATATCCTGTTTAGGAGGTTTGAGAGGTAACTCCCATCCCTCCTTCACCAGACACAGTGGACCCCTAACTGGGTGACCAAACAAAAGTTCAAAAGGGCTGTAGCCAACCCCTTTCTGTGGCACCTCTCTGTAGGCAAAGAGAAGGCAGGGCAACAGAACATCCCATTTTCACCTGAGCTTTTCTGGGAGCCCCATTATCATGCCCTTTAGGGTTTTGTTGAACCTTTCAACCAACCCATTGCATTGAGGATGATAGGGTGTGGTAAACTTGTAGTTGACACCACACTCTTTCCACATTGCAGTTATGTAACTAGACATAAAGTTAGTACCTCTGTCTGTTAAGACCTCCTTAGGAAAACCCACCCTGGAGAAAATCCCCAGTAGGGCCCTTGCCACCACAGGTGCTGTGGTGGTCCTAAGGGGAATAGCTTCTGGATACCTGGTAGCATGGTCCACCACCACCAGGATGTAAGAATGTCCAGATGCTGTTGGAGGGTTCATGGGACCAATTATGTCAATCCCAACCCTCTCCAAGGGAACCCCCACCACAGGTAGTGGTATCAGAGGGGCCTTTGTAGTACCACCTGCATTACCACTGGCTTGGCAAGTGATACAGGAGCGACAAAACTCCTTTGTGTCTTCTGACATATGAGGCCAGTGAAAGTGAGGGACAAGCCTGTCCCAAGTCTTGCTTTGGCCTAAGTGTCCTGCTAGGGGAATATCATGTGCTAGGGTGAGTAGGAAGCCCCTAAACTTCAGAGGTATAACCAACCTCCTGGTGGCACCAGGCTTGGGGTCTCTACCCTCTGAATATAGAAGTCCCTCATCCCAATAGATCTTGTGAGATCCACTGACATTCCCTGCAGCCTCAGCAGCAGCAGCTTGCTGTCTGAGGGGTTCAAGAGAGGGGCAGGTTTGCTGCTCCTGGCTCAGTTCTGCCCTGGAAGGGCCCCCTGTCCCCAAGAACTCAACCTGGTCAGGTTCAAGTTCCTCTGGGACAGTTCCTTCACAAGGCCTGGGATCAACTTCCTCCAAAGACTGATCCTCTTCCTGAGCCAGGGGGGAAGACTCAGCCTTACCCCTCCTGCTCCTCTTCTTGGAAGGCACCTGGTCTATCCTTTCAGGATCCAGGGCCTGCTCAGTGGCTTTCAGTTTGGCCTGTGACCTAGTCACAGCAAACACATCTGCAGTGATGCCCAACATTGCTGCATGAGTCCCGAGTTCCACTTCAGCCCAGGCCGAAGTCTCCAAATCATTGCCCAATAAGCATTCCACAGGGAGATCTGAACTTACCACAACCTTCTTAGGGCCAGTTACCCCTCCCCAGGTGAAATTAACAACTGCCAAGGAATGGTCTGTCCTGACATTGCTAGCATTGGTCACTTGGTACATCTCACCAAGTATGATCTGGTCAGGGTCCACAAGATCTTTTGTCACCATTGTGAGCCTGGCACCTGTGTCCCTGTATGACTTGGCCTCCTTACCATTTATTAAAGGCTGTTGTCTGTATTTGCCTAAGTTACTGGGACTTACAAATAAGGAGGCAATGTCCATGCCTCCATCACAGACTAGAACAGCCTGAGCTGGAGTTCTGACTAGGCCAGAACCCACCTCAGAGCCCAAGGTTAACCCCACTATTCCCTTGTTCTGTGTACCACCACTTGGAACTGTGCTAGGGGGAGCAGTTGCCTTAGGGGCAGTGGTGGTAGGAGTAGAATCCTTGGCCCTTGGGCAATTGGCATCTTTTGTCCAATGCGTCTTCTCTTTACAGATGTGACACCAAGGTTTCCTTTTGCCTTTTCCCTTGTTGGATTGTGACTCCCCCCCAGATGCAGGTTTTTGGGGCCCTGATGAAGACTTTTGATCTTTATTTTTGTCCCCACCCTTATCTGAGTTCTTAGAGTCTGGTTTCTTCTGGTCACCTCCATTGGTATGGGTTTTCTGCTTCACCCTGGTTCTGACCCACTTATGTTATGTTATACGGAATTTATAAAGCGCACGTACACCAATTGGTTTCATGGCGCTAACATAAGGATCAACCGCGACCAGAAAGGATTTTAATCTAATTGTAGGCCTGTGCAAATAGCCATGTTTTGAGAGCTTTTCTGAAGCCCAGCAAGTTCGTGCATGACCGGATCTCCAAAGGGAAGGAGTTCCACAGTCTTGGGGCGAGAGAGGCAAATCTACTTCCTCCCACGCGTTTCCGCTGAAAGGTGGGGTGATCAAGAGTTCCAGGTTAGCTGAGCGTAAGTTGCGAGTGGATGTATACCTTAAAATAAGGTCATCAATAAATTTAGGGCTGCGCCCATGCAAGGATTTAAAAATCAGGTATCCTGTTTTAAAAGCACAGCACTGAGGAATAGGGAGCCAATGAAGTTTCCGAAGGAGAGGAGAAGCAGGTTGCCATCTAGGTTGCTGGTGTATCAGCCTGGCTGCTTGATTCTGGACAATCTGCAGCCGTTTGGACAGAAAAAGTGGCATACCTAAATAAACTGAATTAGCATAGTCCAGGTGTGACAGAACCATGGCTATCACAACCTGTACCAGGGCTCCTTGGGTTAGTAAGTGACTGATCTTCCTGATCTTTCGTAACTGAAAGAAACAGGTTGAAATCACTGAGCCAACTTGTGTACTCAATGATAATTCGTTGTTTAAGGTAACACTAAGTGTTTTAGCTGCTGGAGAGGGAGTAGGCGGGGATCCAAGGTTCCGTAGGCCAATAGTGGGGGCCCCAGAACAGCTGACTACCCCCTGTCAGAACTAACTCCGTCTTCCCCGGGTTAAGCTTTAGGTGGTTGTGATCCATCCAATGACGGATGTACAACATGGTCGCTTGGAACTCACTAACTGATTCAGCTGAATTATCGATGGTGAATATCAATTGAAGGTCATCGGCGTAGTTAAATGTAGTCACATTCCTTTACATCAGTGAATGGATCAGGGGGCGAAGATAAAGGTTGAACAGGTGGGGAGATAAGGACGATCCGTGCGGTACCCCACAGGTTGTGCTACGCCTCGGTGCCGTAAACTGAGATGTACGGACTGCCTGGGAGCGATCTTCTAAAAACGAGGTAATCCAGCCCAAGGCTGTGCCCTGGATGCCAGCCAGCCTGACACGGTCTGCCAGTAACTTGTGGTCGACCGTGTCAAAGGCGGCTGAGAGATCTAACAGCACCAGGGCCTGGGGGGAACCTTTATCAGCTTTGTCCCGTAGCCTGCCCAGGACCGCTAATATCACTGTTTCTGTTGAGTGTGCAGGTCGAAAACCTGCTTGATGGGAATCTAAGTAATTGGACTGCTCCAAGAAATCCGACAGACATCTCGCCACATGTGCCTCCAATACTTTGGCCAGGTAAGGGAGCAGAGAAATGGGCCGATAATTCGACAGGCACAGGGGGTCTGCCCCAGGTTTCTTCAACAAGGGGACAACAATTGCCTCCTTAAAGGCTTTAGGGACCCGCCCCTGGGACAGAGATTCATTCAGGAGGGCGAGGGCAGTACTAGGGAGAGCTGACATGGCCTCCTTTAGAATGTACGGTGGGTGGCAGTCAGTGGGGGCTCCAGATTTGACTTTCGCCAAGAGATCCCGAAAGGCCTTCATACTAATGACCGGGAAGGATTCGAGTTTAACAGGATTACAGTATGTGACAGAAGAAGTCTCAGTGGGGGAATGTTTTGGGATACTGGCTTTGAAAATGGCGATTTTGTCAATAAAATAGTTGTTCAAGGAATCACAAAGGGCTTGAGTTGGTTTAGCCTTGAGTGAGAGTCTATCTGGATTGGATAGCTCGTTAACGATTGAAAAAATCTCCTTAGAGTTCCTATTCGTATTTGTGATTCTGGCGGAGAAATGGGCTGCTTTTGACAGTTGTATGGCCTTTCTGTATTCTTTCTGTGCTGCCGAATAGGGGGCTTTACTTTCCAAGGAGTACGTCCGCCTCCACTGTCTTTCCAATTGGGGGAGAGTCAATTTTAGGGATTTTAATTCAGGGGAGAACCATCTCTGGGCCTCGTATCGACGAGCCAGTTTTATTTTTTTGAGCGGGGCATGCTTATCGCTTGCAGAACGTAGCCACGCTGAGACTTTTGCCTCGAATATATTAACATCTGGGTCCGGAGTTGGGGCTGTATCGGCCAGTGTAACATGGAATTCTTGTTTTTCGAGGACATTCCATTTCTTGGCCAACCCCCCTTCAGCTGTGGGAGTTTTGCCAGACATGGAATGTGTGACTGTGAATTTTATAAAATAGTGATCTGACCATATACAGGGGATATCTGCCTTCTTTCCCAATTCTTGGGGAGAAGTCAGATCAGAGTCAACCAGGTATTGATGCAACAACTGGTTTTGGCAATTATTAAGGATCTGCTCCCTCATAATCAAGTTGTACAATCCTTTAAAATCATTCACCTTGCTACCAAGTAACCAGCCTTCCAGAGCCTTAATGGCACAATCAACAAAGTCTACCCAGTCCTGAGTCAGTGTCTTCTGGGTGTCTCTGAACTTAATCCTGTAATGTTCAGTGGTTAAGCCAAACCCTTCAATGAGAGCACTCTTCAGGACTGAATAGTTATCAGCATCCTCTTCTCTTACAGTGAGGAGCTTATCTCTACCTTTGTCAGCAAAGGAGAGCCACAAGATAGCTGCCTACTGCTCTTGAGGGACCCTCTGTACTTTACAGGCCCTCTCCAAAGCAGTTATCCATTTCTGGATGTCATCCCCTACATGGAAGGGAGGGACAATCTTGCTCAGGTTCCTTTGATCAAAGGTGTGTTCCCTAACCCTAGGGACACTATAGCTGCCACCATGGGACTCTAGTCCCAATTTCTTCCTAGTCTTCTGGACTTCTAGGGACTCTTTATCCAGGGCCAATTGCTGTTGCCTGAGTCTAAACTTAGCTTTCTCAAGCTCTAGCAATTGCCACTCCCTGTCATAAGAGTTGTCCCTCTTGCTAGAAATAGAGGTCCCTATAGAATGTCTAGAATGATCTGACTCAGCAGAGGGAGACCTAGATCTCCTTGGTAGACTCTGCACTCTCCCTGGAGGACTAAAGTGAGGATCCTCTTCTTCCTCTTCCCCCTGGGGATCTGAGTTGTTCAGGGGTGGATCATTTTGATCCTCCTGTCCAGGGTTGGAATCTAGGTCATAGAAGGTGTCCCCTCCTGACCTATCTTCTTCCCCTGTACCACCCACTCTATCCTGCTCATCTGACCCAGGAGTCTTCCTAATGTCATCTAGCAGTAATGCATCTCTTAGACGTTGAGTGTTGGCATTTCTCCCTGTCTTCAGCTTCCTAGATACACACACAGCTTTTAATTCAGTGAATGCAAAGCTATCGTATTTAGTAGACAGGATGCCACCTGTGGCATTCCCAGTAGAAGACATACTAAGTGAGGTGTAGTGTAGGCACCTACCTAACCTAGTGGGAACTAAACTCTCTTAGGTTGGAGAAAGGGTGTGCTAGACCCTTGACTTACCCAACCCCAAGTTCAGTAGAACTTACTATCTTAAGCTAGTATTATATGTTCCTAGATACTAGTGGTTTTTCAGTTAATCAATACAAAGATTTTTCTGGTAAAACAATGCAGGCTTGAATCCCAACCGCTGCACACCAATGTGAGAAGTTGGCCTGGTATATGCTGTCCACTAAGGAAAGTGGGCACCTTGTACCAGTCCAAACAACCCTTATGGTGAATAGGTCAAAGATAACCTTTATTGAAAGCTATGCTAGTGGTAGCTATGGAGAGCAGCCTTCAGGCTAAGTCTTGAAGGAATGTCAAGCACCTTGTTTTACCAGAATGCAACCTTATAGTATTGGTTAAATGAAAGGGAAACCACACAGTAGTTATAAAAATATGTATTTATTATATATAACACTCTCTTGTATCCTCTACACGAGGATCGAACACAAATCAAATAATACAGTTGCAAAGAATCAAACGTAAGTAGCACAATACACAGTGGACTCCCGGGGGAGACCAAACCATATACTAAATAAGTGGTATAAGAACCACAACTCGGGACTAGACCTAGTCTAGAAGGTGTAGAATTGCTGGGACCCCAAGGAACCACCCAAGGTGAGTGAGTAGGGACCCCACGGAGGACAGGTTCAGTGTGGGAACATGACCGCGAGCTCCGTACAATTCAATGGGGAAGTCGCGATTGGAAAATCAGAGATTAAGGACCCTTCCCAGCAGATTACGAAGACAACCCTTGGAACTTAAGTGTTTGAAGAGCCACCCCACCCGTGGATACCTTTGTACGAGAGTTACCTATCCCAGAGGAGCCGTGTGCATAGGTGCGAAGTGGCGTCGGAAACCCTCGTAGTTTTCTATGGATGTCGACAAAGAAATGCTGCTGCGGGAAGAACAAAAAGTGTCCGGTGGAATCCAAACATGGATTCTAGATGAGAAGAACCTGAAAGCAGAGGGGACAGAGTCTGGGTCACTTTGGAGTGACCAGGGGCTCGGTAGACGAATGCCCACCAATGTTGGGT
Organism: Calotriton arnoldi; assembly: GCA_963921515.1. Taxonomy (NCBI): domain Eukaryota; kingdom Metazoa; phylum Chordata; class Amphibia; order Caudata; family Salamandridae; genus Calotriton; species Calotriton arnoldi. Next base: position 1,104,094 of record CAWUFW010003605.1, on the reverse strand, counting down.
GCTTCAGGTGTGTTGACAGTGAGCTTGACTCTTCAGCTGCGAGGACCTGGAGATGTCTAGGACAACCAGGAGCCAGAGGCGAGCTGTCCCACAAAGGATGTCGAGTGCTAAGGGGTCGGTGTCTGGCTGGAGCACCAATCAAGCCTTGGCAACGGCGCCAACATAGATGGTCAAGTTCAGTGTCGATCTGGCCCAGCAAGGAACAGAAGACTCACCACAGCAAGGGGAGTCAGGGCAGGCCTGGCGCAACCAGGGGAGCCCAAATAAAGCAAAGTTGACCCTCAAGTGGACCCACAGGCCGAAGGCACAGGAGTCGCGAGGGGACCTCAGGTGGTTTCACAGGATACCAGCTAGCAGGGCACAGAGTACGAGGATGCCTAAGTCCTTCTCAGAAAAGATGCGCTGGGATCAGGGCTACAAATGGCCCAATGCACGGAATTGTTGAACGGCAACAAGCATGTGCAGCTGCAAATGGACGCGGTGCACAGGAGTATGGGTATACGGTCCCCACAAGGGATATCCGCCTCAAACTCAGTGAGAGGGCAGCTCAACCTCGGAGACCTTCAGAAACCTACCTCCTGTGTTGCTGGATCCTTCAGAGTCCGCAGGAGCTCAGGGTCAGCAAACTGGTCAGATGCGTTACGGTGCCTGCGTTTGCAGGGGGAGTGACTCCTTCACTCCAAGGGAGATTCTTCTGTTGTCTTGGAGGTCCACAGGGTCCTGCACAGAGCCTGTATGGATCACGGACAGTGGCGAGACTGGGGACGGCAAGGGAAGACGAAGAAGAGCCCAAGGGAGGTCCAGCGAAGTCCAGCGTGTCCAGACGGTCAAAGTGTAGTGGTATCTTCTTGCAGAATCTTGTCCACGTAAAATCTAATGTCCTGTAGCCAGGTAACCCATTTTATACCCACGGGAAAGGGTTGGACATATTCTTGGGACCCTCCTAGGGGAGGGACAGGACAGGGGGGGTTTCTACACCCATGTCCTTTGTCCAGTTTCGCGCCAGAGCAGGAGCGGATGGCTCCCAGAACTGGTTTGAACTGGACTATGCACAGGGACACCAAGTGTGCCCCTCGTGCAGACTTTCTGGCACTGAGACAGTGCACCCACCCAGCCCCAATACACTAAATCCTGTCTGGGAGGTGGTAAGACCTCCCTGTGACAGGATGCCTATTGTGCTGCATTCCCCTGCTCGAGCTTGGCTCAGCAGCAGGAGGGCAGACTCGTGTCTGCGGCTGGCAGCATCCATTTTGTGCTGTAAGGCTCGAGAAAGTTGGTACCGGTAGACTTAGGTACCCCCAGAACCTCGGTTCTGAGGGGAGGAATCATACCTCCCACACCAGTTACTGGTGTGGAGGTATGATTCCTAGGTGTTTGACACCAAACACAACATACTTCGTTGCAGTCGTTTTCGAGATAGCATTTACCGCGAGGTTATAATGCACCTCTACCTATATGTCTGGTAGTATCACGTACAACCCGGGAGAATGGTCTCCGAAGACTGCAGAGGGGCCCTGCTCATGCAGGAGCACCCTCTCACGCAAAACCCAGCACCCTGCCTTCAGGATTGTTAAGGCCTGCTATAGGGGTGACTTACAAAGTTTTAAGTGTAGTGATATATATAGATATAGTGAACCTATATCTAAAATAAGTGGTGCAATCACCAACTTACACAGGCTGCTGTAGCAGACCTAGAGTTCCATTTTGCATGGCCTCTTATGGGTGGTGTTAGAAATGGGGGTCTCTAGTTGGCAAGGGCTTGCACCTTTGTCCAAGTAGGGACCCTTCTTCCTAGTCAGGATAAGGGAGTTACACTCCTAAAATAACCCCTGCTCACCCCCTTGGTAGCTTGGCACGAGCAGTCAGGCTTATTCTAGAGGCAGTGTGTAAAGCATTTACACATAACCAACAGTAATACAATGTAAGCACTACAAACTGACACCACACCAGTTTAGAAAAATATCCAATATTTTTATATACTTTAAAACAAGACCAACTACGATAAAAATCCACAGTACAGTACTTTAAAAATCTTCTGTTATCAAAATGTCCTTAACAACAGTTCCTTGATGTCGATAGCTCCGTCCGGGGCTATCACGGCGTCGTGAACAAGCAAATACAAACAGTTCTGGCTGACCGCGGCGTCGCGGGTCAGCTACGGTGTCGGGAAGACCCGCAAACAGTACCTTTCAGAAATGCAGGGCGTCGATGACCTCGCGGTGAGCTTCCGAACACACGGCGTCCGCAGGCGTCGGTTCCGGAGGTCGGTGCGGCATCGTCGGGCCCTCGAAGTCACACGCGTTGCAGATCGATCTCCTCTCTGTTGAAGTCAGGAGCCCTGGCGTCGGCCGGCGTCGGGTGCTGCGGTGCGAAGTGCAGCGGTGCGGCGTGCGGTGCCCTCAGGTCGCGGTGCGAGCAGCTGCTCGGTGGCGGCGTCAGCAGGCGTCGTCGGTGAGACCAGGGTCACGGTGCGGCGTTGCGGCGGTGCCCTCTGCGGTGCCTTCAGGACACGGAGTCGGCAGCAGCGTCGTAGACGGCGTCGGGCTTGAAGTCTTTGCTGTTCCTGAGACTTCTTGAACAGGGGGCAAGCTCTACCTCAAGCCCTTGGAGACACTCACAAAGTAGATTGCAGAAAGTTCAGTTCCAGTCCTTTCACTGCCCAAGACAGAAGCAGCCACTGTAGGCCAACACAGCAAAGCACACAGCAAAGTGGTAGTTCCTCCTCACAGCTTCTCCAGCTCTTCTTCTTGGCAGTCTTCTTGATCCCAAAGAGTTCCCTGAAGTCTTTTCTATCCCTGAGACTTCCAGCAGGAGGCAAGCTCTACTTCAAGCCCTTGGAGAAAACTCTAACAGCAGGATGATGAAAGCACAGTCCAGTCCTTTCCCTACCCAAGACAGAAGCAACCACTGCAGGCCAACCCCACAACACGCAGCATAGGGGCAGTACTCCTCCTCCAGCTTTCCCGGTCCTTCTTCCTGGCAGGTTCCTTAGTTCAGAAGTAATCTAAAGTTCTGGGGTTTGGGTCCCCCTTTTATCCTCAATTTCTCTTTGTTCTCTGAAGGCAGAGAGGCCTTTGCCTAGTCCAAACCAGTTCTGGTCAGTCCTGGAACACTTTGTTGACAAGACTCCTGCTTTCCTTTCACAGTGCAGGCCAGGGACATCAGACGCACCACAGGAGGTGGAGCCAGCATTGTGGAGGGAAGGCCCAGCCCTATTCAGGTCCCAGGTGCAACTCCTCCCACCCATCTACATGTAGATCTTGCTATTCAGCCCTGTGCTGACTCACCCTGTCTCCTGGCATCCCCCAGCCCCTGTCACTCACACTCCAGACAAGGAATACACAACCTAGCAGAGGCAGGCTTGGATGGTTAGACAAGAAAATACCCACTTTCTAAAAGTGGTATTTTCAAACACAGAATGTTAAAACCAACTTCACTAAAAGATGCATTTTATCATTCTGAGTCCAGGCATACTAAACTCGAATTTCTACCATGTTCCCTGGGTCAGTTAGGATTATAAGCTGTAATAATCAAAACTGCCCATTCTGGCCTATGGGGAACAGGTAGCCTTGCAATAGTGAAAAACGAAATAGGCTGTAATTCACTATCAGGACATGCCACACACACCAGGGCATGTCCTACCTTTCACATACAATGCACCCTGCCCACAGGGGTACATTGGGCCCACCTTAGAGGTGACTAACATGTAGAAAAGGGAAGGTTTAGGGACTTGCAAGTGTGTGCACTTGCCAAGTCGACATGGCAGCCCCAGGCTGCACACAGGCTCTGCAATGGCAGGCCAGAGTTACACTTTACGGGCTGTTTGCGTGGGTGGCACACTCCAGTGCTGCAGCCCACCAACAGCATTTGATCTATAGGCCCTGGCACTCTCAGTGCACTTTACAAGGGACTGACACATAAATCAAATAGGCCAATCATGGAAACACCAATCCATAACACAATTTACACAGAGAGCATATGCACTTTAGCACTGATTAGCAGTGGTAAAGTGCCCAGAGTCCTAAAACCAACACACACAGGGTCAAAAACAGGAGGCCAAAAAGCAAAAAGTCTGGGGGTAAACCTGCTGAAAAAGCCAAGTCTAACACAACCCCCTCCCAGCCTAAAGCCAGGGTAGACTAATCAATCCCTTGATGGACTTCCCTGCTTGGGGCGATAGAACATAGACCTGGCCCACAACAGCGGGGCACGTTCTGGTTCTACGCCTTTCCAAACCAAGTTGGATCCCTCTATCCATACTCTCAGGGCCCACTAAGCTGACCCATGGGGTACCCTTCTCTTCACCTGTGAACCCCATCTGTGCAGCGCCTAAACTTACTTTGCTCACAGATGTGTCCCAACAGGCTGACAGTGCCCACATGGCCAACACAGTGGTGTGGCCCAGTCCACCCCCGGGGTGTGACTCCTGTTCCCCTCCCAGGGGCAACTCTGTCCACCAGGACAGTAAGCCACAGTGGCTACTGACAGTTGTCAGTGGGGAGACCCAGGCCTTATTCCTCTCAGGGCTCTCTAACCTCTGTGGCGTCAGAGAGTGGGGGGCGGTAGCTCCAGGTGCCTGGCACCCTTTGTCCACTTTCCCTCTTGTCAGGCCAGGGATGACATCCTGGCACTGACCCACCAGCCTAGGGTCTGTACCCGGCGGCTGGACAGGAGACTGGGGTAGGCTTTCCCACCCCCGGTCTTCCTCCCAGGGGCTCCGTACCCTCCCACTTGGAGCGGTACCCCCTTCCAGAATTGTCAGGGCACCTGTGGCAGGTGCCTTGCACACTCGCCCACCAGTTCAGGGGTGCTATCCTGCAACTGGTACACCAACCTAGGGTCTGTACCCTGAGGCTGGACACAGGACTGGGGTGGCCTCTCCCACACCCTGTCCTCCTCCCTGGGGCACTGCATCCCCCACCGGGAGCAGTCCCCTCAACTCCAGAATTGTCAGGCCACCTGTGGCAGGCGTTCTGCACAATTCACCCACCAGTTCAGGGGTGCTATCCTGCAACTGGTACACCAGCCCAGGGTCTGTACCCTGAGGCTGAACAAGGGACTGGGGTAGGCTCTCCCACACCCGGTCCTCCTCCCTGGGGCACTGTACCCTCCCATCTGGAGCGGCACCCCCAGAAGACAAACTGGTAGTGGCACTGTTAGCAGTTGCCCCTTCCCCCAGGTCAGGGGGACACCCTGAACCTGGTCCTCCAACCCAGGGCCTGTACCCTTAGGCTGGACCTGTGCCTGGCAACCCAGGACTTCCGGGGGTACACCAACCCCCAAGGGAAACACACTCCTCATGCGTTGGGCCAGAATCCGCCTGGCGCAGGTCTCCAGCCTCCTGACCACCTGACAGAGCATGAAGACCCCCAGGCCAGAAGTGGCCTCACCAGGGTCAGTCCTGGGGTGCTCTGACCTCAGAGCTGGCAACCCCTGGCCTACTGGTCCTTCCAAAATTGTCAGGGCACCTGTGGCAGGTGTCCTGCACAATTTGCCCACCAGTTCAGGGGTGCTATCCTGCAACTGGTGCACCAGCCCAAGGTCTGTACCCTGCGGCTGGACAGGAGACTGGGGTGGGCTCTCCCACACCCACTCCTTCTCCCTGGGCCTCTGTACCCTCCCACCTGGAGCGGTACCCCCAGCAGACAACCCGGTCAGGACACTGCTCACAGTCGTCCTTCCCTCCAGGTCAGGCAGTACCTGAACCTGGCCTCCCAACCCAGGGACTAAACCCTGAAGTTGAACCGGGGTCAGAGGCGAGGACTCCCTCCCTCTGCACCCCCTTCCAGAGTTCTGCACCCTCCCACCTGGAGTGGTACCCCTAGAAGACAAACCGGTCAGGACACTGCTTACAGTCGTCCTTCCCTCCAGGTCAGGCAGGACCTGAACCTGGCTTCCCAACCCAGGGGCTAAACCCTGCAGCTGAGCACCTGCCCGGCGCACCAGGACTTCCTTGGGAGCACGCATGCCCCCCCGGAGGGTAACACATGACTCATGCGTTGTGTGACAGTCTGCCTGGCGCATATCTCCCGACCTCTGTCCATCTGACAGTGCGTGAAGATCCCCCAGGACAGAAGTGGTGTCACCATGGTCACTGCTAGGAGGCTCAGCCCTTCTGGCTGGCCCCTGACCCACTGGTTCTCCCACTGGGGAACGCATCCCCCTCTCACCCCTCACTCTGGACTTCTGCACCCTCCACTTAGGAGCGGCACCGCCAGACACCAGAACCACTGGAGCTCCGTTTACAGATGCTCCAGGTTCTCCTGACTCTAGGAGATCCCCCTCAACGGACGGCCTATCAGTACAGCCTAGGCTCCCCACCTGGTGTTCCCTCCTGGAACCACCCAGGCTTTGGGACCGGATTTCGGGCACCTTGGGCCGCAGCCCCTTCCCACTCCTTCTCCGCAGAGACAGGACGTGAGTCTCTACACCCTTCCCATGACACCGGGACCTAGCTGGGCTACCACGAACCTTTCCCACCACCCTTGGTTGGGAAATACCTAAGCCACTTCCTTCCGGGTCACCCCCAGATGCTTCTCCAGACCCTCTGGAATCCACCAAAAGGTCTGCCTCCAGTGCAAGCTCCCTGGGGTCAGAAAACTCACACTCCACTGGGTGTTGGCATAGCTCTGGAAAACAGGGACTTAAAATATGCTCTCCAACAATTGAATCACACAGCCCCACACAGGTGTTAACCAAACTACCCTTCACCCAACCATCCAGTGCTTCAGAAAAGTACCCCACATCATTCTCACAAGACTGGTGAGACAGTGTCTGACTGTTGCTGTCTCTCCACCCATACTCTTCTGGCTGGTCTCCATACTCACTTACCAGGGCTTCTATCATGGGGGAACCCCTCTCCCTGCACCTCTCATCTAGAGTCAGTAGAGTGTCCCTCCCACTACCAGGAAAATGATCCCCTGTGTCAGCTCCCCAATCCACCTCAGGGATACTGCGCACCACTGGAGTAACCTCACAATCCTGAACCCCTGGTGTATGTCAACCCCCTCCTTGAAGTAGGGCCCCAAATCTGTGTGTGTGTGTACCTCCCCCTCAGTACTAGACACTACATTTTTGCTGCCACCATCTGGGCTGGAGAAAGCCCTACCGGCTTCCCAATCCAGCTCCAGCTCTCTCATTTTAAGCTCATGATCCAAGATCATCTTCTTTTCCTCCATGGCTATTCTTTTGTCTTCCCTCTCACTTTCCACCCTGAGTTTCTCTAATTCGAACTTCCTTGCTTCCCGCCTGTCCTCCAGCTCCTCTGGGGACAAGCCACTGCTGCCTGGCCTGGAGGGTTCCCCCCACCCAAAAGCACATCCACCCTAGAAATAGGCTCCTCTGCCTCTCCACTGAGATCACCAGATTGCCCACTGGCATGTCTGGCTGCTACCCAGGCCCTCAGCGCCTTTTGTAGCTTCTCCTTCCTAGTGAGGCCCCTGATTTGGATTCTTAGGTTTTTGCAAATCGCTCTCAATTCCTTAACATTGTAGGATTCCAACCTATCCTCCTCAAAGGCAATTTCCAAGGATGCAACAGATGATGCAATTGATTCAGGCATGTTGAAGTAGCAAGTTCAAACTGGCAAGATCAAAAATAGGCCAAAAGAAAAAGAACCTGTATGTGGTACGTAATGGTCTGCGATATGGTAGTAGTGCACACCAATCACTGTAAGTCAAGTGCAAACACAAGTCCTATCCTCACCGCTGACAACCAATGTTAGAAATGGGGGTCTCTAGTTGGCAAGGGCTTGCACCTTTGTCCAAGTAGGGACCCTTCTTCCTAGTCAGGATAAGGGAGTTACACTCCTAAAATAACCCCTGCTCACCCCCTTGGTAGCTTGGCACGAGCAGTCAGGCTTATTCTAGAGGCAGTGTGTAAAGCATTTGCACATAACCAACAGTAATACAATGTAAGCACTACAAACTGACACCACACCAGTTTAGAAAAATATCCAATATTTTTATATACTTTAAAACAAGACCAAATACGATAAAAATCCACAGTACAGTATTTTAAAAATCTTCTGTTATCAAAATGTCCTTAACAACAGTTCCTTGATGTCGATAGCTCCGTCCGGGGCTATCACGGCGTCGGGAACAAGCAAATCCAAACAGTTCTGGCTGACCGCGGCGTCGCGGGTCAGCTACGGTGTTGGGAAGACCCGCAAACAGTACCTTTCAGAAATGCAGGGCGTCGATGACCTCGCGGTGGGCTTCCGAACACACGGCGTCCGCAGGCGTCGGTTCCGGAGGTCGGTGCGGCGTCGTCGGGCCCTCGAAGTCACACGCGTTGCAGATCGATCTCCTCTCTGTTGAAGTCAGGAGCGCTGGCGTCGGCCGGCATCGGGTGCTGCGGTGCAAAGTGCAGTGGTGCGGCGTGCGGTGCCCTCAGGTCGCGGTGCGAGCAGCGGCTCGGTGGCGGCGTCGGATGGCGTCGTCGGTGAGACCAGGGTCGCAGTGTGAGATGAAGGCGGTGCTCGTCACGGTGCTGGCAGGTCACGGTGCAGCAGCGGCGGCGTCGTAGCTGCAGCGCTGTCGTCGGCTGACGAACTTGGAGTCGATGGCACCGGCGTCGGTGGGCCAAGGCTGCGGTGCGGGATGAGGGCGGTGCGTCGTGTAACTTACGAGCGGTGCCCCCAAACCACGGTGCAAGCAGCGGCGTCAAGTCCGGCGTGGAGCGGCTTCGTCGGGGATACCACGGCGTCATCGTGAAGCGAGGCGGTGCGGAGTGCGGTGCCCACAGGTCGCAGTGCGAGCAGCGGCTCGGTGGCGGCGTCTGCAGGCGGCGTCGGTGAGACCAGGGTCACGGTGCGGCATTGCGGCGGTGCCCTCTGCGGTGCCTTCAGGACACGGAGTCGGCAGCGGCGTCGTAGACGGCGTCGGGCTTGAAGTCTTTGCTGTTCCTGAGACTTCTTGAACAGGGGGCAAGCTCTACCTTAAGCCCTTGGAGACACTCACAAAGTAGATTGCAGAAAGTTCAGTTCCAGTCCTTTCACTGCCCAAGACAGAAGCAGCCACTGTAGGCCAACACAGCAAAGCACACAGCAAAGTGGTAGTTCCTCCTCACAGCTTCTCCAGCTCTTCTTCTTGGCAGTCTTCTTGATCCCAAAGAGTTCCCTGAAGTCTTTTCTATCCCTGAGACTTCCAACAGGAGGCAAGCTCTACTTCAAGCCCTTGGAGAAAACTCTAACAGCAGGATGATGAAAGCACAGTCCAGTCCTTTCCCTACCCAAGACAGAATCAACCACTGCAGGCCAACCCCACAACACGCAGCATAGGGGCAGTACTCCTCCTCCAGCTTTCCCGGTCCTTCTTCCTGGCAGGTTCCTTAGTTCAGAAGTAATCTAAAGTTCTGGGATTTGGGTCCCCCTTTTTATCCTCAATTTCTCTTTGTTCTCTGAAGGCAGAGAGGCCTTTGCCTAGTCCAAACCAATTCTGGTCAGTCCTGGAGCACTTTGTTGACAAGACTCCTGCTTTCCTTTCACAGTGCAGGCCAGGGACATCAGACGCACCACAGGAGGTGGAGCCAGCATTGTGGAGGGAAGGCCCAGCCCTATTCAGGTCCCAGGTGCAACTCCTCCCACCCATCTACATGTAGATCTTGCTATTCAGCCCTGTGCTGACTCACCCTGTCTCCTGGCATCCCCCAGCCCCTGTCACTCACACTCCAGACAAGGAATACACAACCTAGCAGAGGCAGGCTTGGATGGTTAGACAAGAAAATACCCACTTTCTAAAAGTGGTATTTTCAAACACAGAATGTTAAAACCAACTTCACTAAAAGATGCATTTTATCATTCTGAGTCCAGGCATACTAAACTCGAATTTCTACCATGTTCCTGGGTCAGTTAGGATTATAAGCTGTAATAATCAAAACTGCCCATTCTGGCCTATGGGGAACAGGTAGCCTTGCAATAGTGAAAAACGAAATAGGCTGTAATTCACTATCAGGACATGCCACACACACCAGGGCATGTCCTACCTTTCACATACAATGCACCCTGCCCACAGGGGTACCTTGGGCCTACCTTAGGGGTGACTAACATGTAGAAAAGGGAAGGTTTAGGGACTTGCAAGTGTGTGCACTTGCCAAGTCGACATGGCAGCCCCAGGCTGCACACAGGCTCTGCAATGGCAGGCCAGAGTTACACTTTACGGGCTGTTTGCGTGGGTGGCACAATCCAGTGCTGCAGCCCACCAACAGCATTTGATTTATAGGCCCTGGCACTCTCAGTGCACTTTACAAGGGACTGACACATAAATCAAATAGGCCAATCATGGAAACACCAATCCATAACACAATTTACACAGAGAGCATATGCACTTTAGCACTGATTAGCAGTGGTAAAGTGCCCAGAGTCCTAAAACCAACACACACAGGGTCAAAAACAGGAGGCCAAAAAGCAAAAAGTCTGGGGATAAACCCGCTGAAAAAGCCATGTCTAACAGGTGGCATAATACATGCTTCAGCCCATGGGAGGCCTCTGGGGTACCTATGCCCTGGGTACATGGGTACCATATACTAGAGACTTATAAGGGTACCCCAGTATCCAATCTGGAGAATACCAAAGTACATATGTTGCAATTTAAGGGAGAAAGCAGATAGGCTGGGGTCCTGAATAGCAGGATCCCAGCCAGACTAGTCAAAACAGTGGGTGCAAAAAGCAAAAAGTGGGGGTAACCATAAGAAGCAGATCCTACTTTCCTACAATAACACACCTTTCCTTCCACAGAAATGGTTCAACTTAACATTAAATAACATATTTAAGCTTCACATACAATAACATACAATGAAATAATGCAATTCACCCCATGTCACAATAACATGAAGTATAAAAACAATAGGTTTAAAATGAAAATGCAAAAGAACTATAAACAAAAACAAAGCAAAAAGGTGAGACACGAAAGTATAGACAGTGATGAGGAGCCACCTAGAGTACAACACAAGTGATGCTGTAACACCATATGGTACCCCACTCCTTTCCTTGATAACCTAATCACATATATAATGCTTCAAATATTCTGGCATCTTGCGTTCCCTAACCAGTCTTCCCTTTTGAGTGCCATCCATTGAAAAAGACTTCACGGGAGCAGTGGGATGATCCACCTCACTGTCACTAGTCCCCCACCCTGCAACCGTCAGCCTGGGATTCTGCAACAACTTTCCTTGTTTTTGGTACAAAGCCACCCTCCTAAGATTCCAGGTTAGTCCATTCTGTAACTTGACCCAACTTCCTCCTACCGACCTCACCTGGAAAGGACCCCTAAATTTGTTGAAGCCTTTATTAACACCCCCGGGTTTGACTTTCACCAAATCACCAGGTTGAATATTCCTATTCCCAGCCACACTACTGTTATTGGGTTCGCAAGGTGAAAGATTTGTGTCATTTTTTTGCAACCAGGTGGGAACCATTTTGGTGCCAGCTTGCCTTCCTCTCATCAATTCAAATGGGGATTTATCCATACGTTGATGCACATTAGTGCAGTACGCCCATAAAATTTCCTTGATTTCACGTTGCACAGGCATGTTAGAAGTTAACGCCAATTGCATAGTGCCTTTCACCAACCTATTCACCCTCTCACATAGGCCATTAGCCTGTGGATTGTAAAGAGATGTACACATATGCCTCAAACCGATCCTGTCAAAATAGTCCTCCATATCTTTTGATGTAAGTTGTGTGCCATTATCCGTAAGAATCATGGCTGTGATACCTTCCATCCTGAAAACCTCACTTAACACACTGATGCTGGATTCTGTAGTAATGTTTCTCATGAATACCACCTCCACCCACCTTGACGCAGCGTCCACCAAAACCGCTGCAAACGTTTCATTATCATGCAAGTCATTGAACGGACTGATAAAGTCCATAGACACTTTCTGCCAAACCCCTTCTGCACCAATAACATGCTGAGATGGAACCGGTCTATCCAAACCAACTCGCAACCTTTTCTCAGACTCCTTACAGCTGCTGCAATTCTACACCCAATCCTTCACCTGACTATCCATCCCTGGCCACCAAAATCTTTATTTTAATCTCCTTCCTGTTAAAGTTTGACCTAGATGTCCCTCATGGGCTAAACCAATCACTCTATTTCTTACAGATTCAGGTGGTATAAATCTCTCACCCCTCAACACAACAAAATCATCTTACATGGATAGCTCATCCTGCAACTGAACAAATAGTCTAAGACCTGCTGACACTGTGCTTTCCCTTGAAACCCCTTCCCTGACCATTCTCATGACACTAGCAAGGATATTATCTTTGCGCATTCCTTCCACCCAATCCTCTCTGGTGATGGCCTTGCCCAAATCCTCAGTGACATCGTCAAGGCTAGCCACCACCTCTTCAGTAATTAAATCAAATGATGTGGCTTTGGTGTCAAGTAGCCTAGACAGGCAATCCGCCACACTGTTACTCCATCCAGGTACATGTTCTACCTTACACATGAAATCCTGTATCCTAGCAGCCAGACGTGCAAGTATACCAGAACAGTTTATTGTGCCATCAGGGTCCAAAACTTTTATAAGGGGTTTATCGTCGGTTCGTAAAGTAAAGACAATAACCCATAAAAACACTCTAAAAGGTTTGGTGGCCCAAGCATGCGCTAATGCCTCACGTTCAATAACCGAGTAATTTCTCTGAGTCTCAGTCAATGAACGTGAAGCAAAGGCTACAGTTCTTTCTTGTCCAGCGTGTTTCTGTGCTAAAACTGCACCAACGCCCACAGAGCTAGCATCCATCGTCAAAATAGTGGGTAAGCCCGGAGTAAAAGGTGCTAAAATGTCGGCGTGTGCAATGTTCTCTTTGAGTAAATTAAAAGCCTTATGTTGCTCTCCACCCCATGTAAACTTCTTGCCTTTCCTCAGTAACTCTCTTCAAGGTTCCACCTTGTGTGCAAAATCTTGAACAAATTTGGCATAGTATACATTGAAATGCACTGGCTGCTGAGCATAGGCCAAAAGGAAGTCTGTTAAATTGGTAGGTGCCTTCTGTTGCTATGAAAGAGGTATATTTTCTCGAATCCGGATGAAGTTTAATTTGATGGTACGCACAGCGTAAATTCAACATAGAAAACACTCTACCACCAGCCAATATCAAGATGATCTCATTAATGTTTGGAAGAGGAAAGCTATCCATGATGACACTCTTGTTTAGCCTCCTCCAGTCCACACAAAACGTAGCGAGCCATCCTGTTTTTGAGTGATAACCACTGGAGACAACCATTCAGCCGCCTCCGCAGTTTTAATAACCTTCTCATTCAGCATCTGCTTGATTATATCTTTGACTTGGGCTCTGGCAGCCATCGGGATTCTTCTGGCAACATGTTTAATGGGTACAGAGTCCTTCCTCAGTCTTATTTTATGTAGGAGCCCAAGAGCTTCCCCCAATACAGTGTCAAATACTTTCGCATGAAGTTGTAAAATACTTTGTACTCCGGTGTCATCTGTACTCATAACCTGTTGTTCTGCTCTTGGGTCCACCCTGATGTTGAGATCATACTGGTGAACCCATCCTAATATAGCAGGACCTTCCGGAGCAACGTAAACCTTTCCTTTGGTCAGTCTTTCAGCAAAACCAATTTCCGCTTCCTTATAGCCCAGAACACCAATGCTAGCTCCCTGATATCCCTTCAAAATCACATCAGATGGAATTAATTTAACACCTCTCCATACAGAATCACACAAGGATTTTGGAACAATGGTATATAGTGATCTGGTATCCACCATTAAGGACACGGTCTCCCCATTGATACTAAAATCAGCTTTGGGGCGAATCTTGTTCCTACCCAGATCAGGGGAATTCTCTTCTCCCTTTGACATCATTATCGTCCTCCTCCTCCACCACCGCTATCTTTTTCCCTGAAGCCTTGCACATACGAGCATAGTGCACCTTTTTTCCTCACTTATGGCACTCCTTGCCAACTGCAAAACAATTTTTTGAGTCGGCCCAATGGAATGTACTGCCACACCTATGACGTACGATTAGACCCTTTTTGCAAAGGAGGCACAGTGCTCTTACTGGTGATTCGTTTGCCACTGGTAATGCTCCCCCTATTAGGCTTGCTGCGCACCACATTCACCTCCTCAAAATTACTTTGCAGAGTGGCTACCTCCAACCCTTTATCTTGTTGAATGGACTTCATCTCCCTCATACATTTTTCTGACTCCTCTACAACTTTTGCCATCGTAATGGCTTCTTTTAGAGTGGGATTAATTGCCGCCCACAACCTCGCTTGAGCTTTTTTGCTGTAGCATTGGACAATTAATTGATCTCTAATCATGTCATCTTGCATAGGACCAAATTGACACTTGGTCGATAACTCCCTCAACCTTGACACAAATTCATCAATAGATTCATTAACCTTTTGTGGTTGGGTGTAGAATCTGTGTCTGCGCATGACAATATTTTCTTGCTTTGCAAATCTAGTGCGTAACCTAATGATGGCATCTTTGTAAACATCATCTACCTCCTCCCCGGTAGCTGGGAGATATTTAAAGATATGTTGCCCCTCTTTCCCTAACGCACCAAGCAGTAAAGCTTTTTTCCGTACTGCTGAAAATGTTGTACCATCTAACGCCACCAAGTAGTTTTCAAAACAATCACACCAATCTTCCCATTCCATGGATGGTGCCCCAGCTGACATGAGGAAAGGTGGTGGTGCAGTGATAGTATTGGCAATATTCATGGTGGAAGCACAATGAGCACACACAGTTTCACCAGGGAGACAGCTAAAACACCTTCAACAGAATAGAATTGTTAAATCACAGACTGTTTATGCAACCACAGCACAAAAATGATAGGAAATGCAAATGAACCTACAGAAATTGTTATTTGCGTGTCAAAGGGGTTTCAGATTAGGCAAGTCTCTAATAACAAAAGGTGTGCGTGTCAACGTTAATGCACGCAATTGAATGAATGTACATGTCACCCCCAAACGCAAAGTTAATGTTACTGGACGCAGAGCAGCAAGGTGTGCGTGTCACCGTGATTTCCAATCAGGCCTATCTTTAATAACAACAGATGTGCGTGTTACCGTTGATGCACGCAATTAAAAGGGTGTGCATGTCACCGTTATGATGAAATGGTACTAATCAAAGATTTGAGTGACACGCTGTTGCCCCTTTAAAACTAGGGAATACGGTGTGCGTGTCACCACTGCAGTAAACTTTGAACGACACGCTGTTACCCTTTTAAAACTGGGGAATACGGTGTGCGTGTCACCGCTGCAGTAAACTTTGAATGAGCCCCTTGTACTTTGCTTTACAATGCAGCCGTACTGGTGACACGCCGTTGCCCCTTTATATTAAACTGGGATCGATGTGTGTGTCACCGCTGAAGTATGCCAGGGTTGTACCGCCCCTTAGTGAGCTTCCAATTAATACGCTGATCAGGCGTCGTTCGCCCGCCCATTCCTCTCCGGACTGCAATCACGGAAAGAGGAAATCGCGCAGCCTGACAAGCAGTTCCTTGCTGCAGGTGAGTGGATCAATCTGAAAATATCCACATGGCGGTACTACGGTACAGCCCACAAGAGTATCAAAGCCAATGTACCTCAGCCGGCAGAGTTCAGTATCTTACGTTGTAGTAAGGCTCGAACACTGCCCTGGTGTTCACGATGAAAAACACAATGCGTGTCGCAGCACTGTGCAGGTTCGCCAGGGTAGTCCGCTTCGCTGCCTCCCGTCAAAGCTTGGCACCGTTCCTCCCAAATCATCGCCAAAATATGATAAATAACTCGGGCAGTTCTTCATGAACAAACGGGAAACAGCGTTTACAACGCTGTTGGTACAATGCGGTGCCATTACAACGTGGTCAGTACAACAACCGCGTTGTTACCAAGCATACCATTACAACGCAAGTCATTACAACGACTTGCTGTAGGGGGCTTTAGGTGTTGGATTTTCAATCCAACACCTTCCCTACTGTTGCACAGACTGGAGTTAGAATAGTAAATTATACTATTCCAAACTCCAGCGCCCCCCTACAGCAAGTCGTTGTAATGACTTGCGTTGTAATGATACGCAAGGTAACAATGCGGTCGTTGTACTGACCGCGTTGTAAAGGCATGCGTTGTAAACGCATGTGTTGCAACGTCATATATTCAAACAGACATGTACTTTATTCCTAGGAGGCAGCGCAGACACCCAACCGGCACGGCCAGGCAATCCGACAACTGCCAACTGTCGTTAGATGGAACATAGAGCACGAGAGCATGGAACACCAGCGATGTCACATACCATGAGCCCAGCAGCCGGAGGCGAGCTGCCACTGAGAAACATAAAACATAATAGTACGTCATTAAACTGTCCTCTTGGACTTTCAAAAGTGCTGCCCGTGTGTCTATCACGAGCCAGAGCACTTTCTTAAACTTTTGTTTATTTGTTTCAGTGTTTGAATACAGGTGGTCTAATGGCATTAATATGATGTGCATTGTTAGACCTGGTACCATTGGCGTGAGTCTCCCTTCCACTTTTTTCTGATTGCCTCCTCTGTTTTTGATCTGTTTGCTGGTTTTAGATGCTTTGGGCACTGTGCCACTGCTAATCAGTGCCACAGTGCAAGTGCTCCCAATGTTAAATTGATGTGTTGATTAGTGACTCCATGATTGGGTTATTTGATTTACTTGTCAGACCCTAGTACAGTGCACCATGTGTGCCTAGGGCTTGTAAATCAAATGCTGCTGGTGGGCTTACAGCACTGGTTGTGCCACCCACAGAAGCAGCTTGTAAAGTGTGTCTCAGGCCTGCCATTGCAAAGCCTGTGTGCAGTCTGACTGCCATGTCGACTTGGCAAGTGCACCCACTTGCCAGTCCCTAAACCTTCCCTTATCTTCATATCAGACACCCCTATGGTAGGCCCAAGGGCAGGGTGCATTGTAAGTATAAGGTAGGACATGCCCTGGTGTGTGTGGCATGTCCTAATAGTGAATTACAGCCATTTTCGTTTTTCACTATTGCAAGGCTACCTGTTCCCCATAGGCCAGAATGGGCAGTTTGATTATAACATCTTATAATCCTAACTGACCCAGGGACAATGGTAGAAAAACGAATTTAGTATGCCTGAACTCAGAATGATAAAATACATATTTTAGTGAAGTTGGTTTTAACATTCTGTGTTTGAAAATACCACCTTTAGAAAGTAGGTATTTTCTTGCCTAACTATCCAAGCCTGCCTCTGCTAGGTTGTGTATTCCATGTCTGGTTTGTGAGTGACAGGGGCTGGGGGATTCCAGGAGGCAGGGTGAGTCAGCACAGGGCTGAATAGAGAGATCTCCATGTAGAGTGGTGGGAGGAGTTGCACCTGGGACCTGAATAGGGCTGTGCCTTCCCTCCACAATGCTGGCTCCACCTCCTGTGGTGCGTCTGATGTCCCTGGCCTACACTGTGAAAGGAAAGAAGGAGTCTTGTCAACAAAGTGCTCCAGGACTGACCAGAACTGGTTTGGACTAGGCAACGGCCTCTCTGCCTTCAGAGAACAAAGGGAAAATGAGTATAAAAGAGGGGACCCAGACCCCAGAACTTTAGATAACTTCTGGAACAACAAGACGAACCTCTGCCAAGGAGAAGAACCAAAGGAAGCTGTAGGAGTTGGACTGCCCCCCTGCCAGTGTGCTGTGTTGCTGGGTTGGCCTACAGTGGTGTCTTCAGTGCCAAGGAGAGGAGAAGGAACTTTTAAAGAACTTTCATCATCTTGCAGAATATTACTCCAAGGGCTTGATTTGAGCTTGCCTCCTGACTGAAGTCTCAGGGATACCAGACTTCACCCCTTCTGTTTGCCTGCCTCTGGAACTTGCTGTTCTAGTTGCTACAGAGGGAATTTTGCAACACCGACGCCGGCGAACGACGCCGTCATCTGCACCGAAGCCGTGAGCGCTGCTCCGACTTGCAACGTAGACCCGACGCCGGCCGCCATGCCACATCAACGCCAGCGAACGACATCGTAAGCCTGCCATAGCCGTGAGCGCTGCTCCGACTTGCGACGCCGGCCCGACGCCTGCTGCTGTGCCGCATCGACTCCGAAGCCGACATCATCGCGGAGCCGATCGTCGACGTGGGTGGTCAAGAATCCATCGACATCGTGACATCGTACGGAACTGTGGTTTTGGCGCCATCGTGACGTCACCTCCTCTCCGGTCAGGAACCGACGCCTCCCCTGCCTGCGCAAGCATCCAGGTCCTGACGCATCATCTCCCCCGAAGCAAGGAACTGACGCCGCAGCGCCAACGACGCCGCACCTCCCCGACGCCGTGAGCTGTCTATGTTTGCGCTTTTCCAAGGTACTGTTCTTTGTGGGTCTGTTTTGACTCCGGGCCCGATGCCGCGCACCTCGCGGTCGGCGCCGTACTTTGGGATTTCTTTGACCTCGACGTCGTGATAACTCCAGTTGGGGTTATCTGTTGCTAAAGGCTGCTTTTAAGTGAATAACGTATTTTCGAACTATTTCTACCATCTTGAAGTATTATTATTGATTGCAGTATTGTGGATTTTTTTGTCGTTTGTGGTCTTGTGTTAAATCTATATAAAGAATACTTATTTTTATAAAACCTGTGTATTGTCCATCTGTAGTGTTTTCACTGTATTGCTGTATGTGTTCACAAATGCTTAACACACTGCCTCTGAGATAAGCCTGTCTGCTCGTGCCAAGCTACCAAGGGGGTGAGCAGGGGTTATTTTAGTAGTGTATCCCCCTTACCCTGACTAGAAGCAAGGGTCCCTATTTGGTCAAAGGTGTATACCATTGCCAACTAGAGACCCCCATTTCTAACATGCATCCACCTGATTGGCTGAAAACCTTTTTTGTTTGTAGAGGATGGAGGATGCTTATCTATACTCAAGTTGTGTACATGTCCATAAAGTCTGTATTGCAGTCACCGCTGAGCCCCTTTTGATGTTCACACAGCTACTTTTGAATGTAAGCTGTGTGGTTTCTGATTGTATCTTATATAAATGTTGCTTTTGAGAGCCTGAACATATATAGCATGCACTGAAACAAAACATACCATGAAATGGCCGGCCGAATTTAACTTATTTCTCCCAAAATTGCAAAAATAAAAACAAGCAATGCCAAAGTATTTTTGTGCACTTTTCTCTGATATTTGATAAGCAAGTGCACATAATGTTTCCTTTACTGTGCAATATGGTTTTCACACAATTGCACCACAGAATGCCCATTGCTGTGCACAGTTCGTTGCACAACAGCATGTGTTCGGCATGTTGTTTGACAGAGTATTGAGTACAAAAATATGGCTTGTCCAAAATATCATGACAAAAATATCGAAGGAATGTATACATATATATCACAGTAGGTAAATATGATAGAGGGAAAGTAACTATAATTGTATAACAATACCTTTTGATATTAAAAATAAAAATAACAAATGAAAAAATGATGTATCGCACAACATACATGGGTATGTCTGAACATATAGCAATTATTGCATGCATGCACATATGGATGCAGACTTATATATATTTATTCCTTGTACTTCAATATTTAAAAGCCTAATGCTTATATTTGTGTATTAGATTTTTGTAGACACATAGTTAGATCCTGATGTTTACCTGTGTCCGTATATATGCATATACGCATTTTAATACAGGGACACAGACTTCCTCTCTTCCATTCTGAACAATTTCGGGGAGATCTCGGGCCTCCAAATCAATTATGATAAATCCATTGTCTCTCCGTTCAGGGAGCGCCTTAGCGAGAGGCGGGTATAATTGGGAGCAAAAGCCCTCAAGTGCACTCCCCAGACATTTAAGTACCTAGGGATAAAAGTCTACCATGGACAGCAATATCTACTAGAGGGCAACGTTGGTAGAAGTATGTTATGTTGTGTGAGCTCGTGACTGTTGGTGGACTCGTATGGTTCCAAGGCTCGTGCCTTTCTCGGAAGGCTCTTGTCCTTCTCGGGCTGTGGAATGCTATGAGGTCACTACAGACAGAGAGAGCACGGAGCCGGGAGGAGGTGGATGTGCCCTATTTCTTCTGCGCTGTGTACCGGGTTCAAGTCAAGAATAAAGCATGTTCCAACACTGCCGTGTCCGAGAATCTTTCGTAATAATGGCGACGAGCGACTTGAACCCTAAAGAACCCACCCAACTGTGCCGGCCACCACTACCATTCTGAACTGTACCCAGATCGGATTACGCAAGTACACAAATAGCGCAAAGAGAAATTGTGGGGTGAACTGATGCTAGTGCTACCGTCAAGGCTGTATGGAGCGTACTTGGAAGGTGCGTTAGTTTCAAGTTGTTTAAAATTGATATCAGCCCTACCGGAGGTGGTTATAATTGCACTAAGATTGTCTCATGGTCAGCAAAAAGAGTGAAGGATTCCCCTGAAGTTAATCAGGCTAAATACAAAAACAGGGATGACCAGTCACACTGGGCAAGAAAGGTGAGTTTGCGTGTTGGTGACATTGTCAAGGTAAAGAAAGGGAGGATGACACGCAAGGGAGAAAGTAAATTTTCTGTTCCCCTCAAAGTAGTGAATATTTTATGCAATTCAGCTCTGCTCAGTGATGGCAAGGTGTGGCAATCAAACAGGATAGCACTGTTCAAAGGGATTGGCAAGGCCGTTCCAGAAGAAGTTGTGGGGAGTAAAGACACCTGCCGGGACACTGAAGTTTGTACTCAACAAAAAAAATATGATTGGGTTGAAGATGAGGTTCCCTCTAGTGAAGTGAGTGACAACAATCCACCCGTACATGTCCAATCACCACGAGATCCCGATAAGTGTGCACAATATATTCCTCCTTCACAGGAAGTTAGTGCGAATGAAATGGAAGGTGAGATGAGTGTAAAAAATACCAAATACGGGGAGGTCACTAGAGCTGGACGGACCTGTGTCAAACCCAAACGCTTGGAAGATTATATTACACATATATACGATTAATGGTGGTTAACTCTTTCAGCCAATTCTATAGGCTGCCGGCAATGTCTTATACCTTTTTGTGTCGGATAAGAATTTTAGACATTTTATAAGAATTTTAGATGTTTATGTTATAGTTTTTGTTGTGTATGAAAGCGGAAGTGTTATGTTGTGTGAGCTCGTGCCTATTAGTGGACTCATAGGGTTCCAAGGCTCGTGCCTTTCTCGGAAGGCTCTTGTCCTTCTCGGGCGGTGGAATGCTTGTTATATCCCGCATAGGTGCCCCAATGTAGAGCCGTTCGTATATGCCCTAAAATGGACGTATTCATATTTACCCTAACATGGTCATATTCGTACTTGCCCAATTATGGTCATGGCCGCATATGCCCAATTATGGTCACAACTGTACATGTCCTATTATGGTATGATTCCTTATATAGGCATGATCTTTCACCTACATTGGTCCCAGCTAGCACACAACGAGCTCTGAGGGCTGAACGTTATCTATCCTGTGGTTTTGAATGCAGCAGGGTTCTTCCAAACACAGGCCCACACTGAACTCATTAATTATGCATGGCTTTCTAAGAATACACCACCAGCATAATATGTATGTACAAAGTTCACCCCTGACGACTTCATCATGTCCAATACAAACCATACTGAGGACCGAGACTCTTTAGGGTATATATACACCACATCTTGCCACGGGAAAACAGAGGGAACCCAGACCTCCATGCTGACACACTGACCAGAGACGCTGAGGCTCCTGCATGCAGTCGCTCAAGCTGACAGTGGTCTGACACAACCCGGACGGGGTGTCCAACTCGAGACCAAGACGGGGTCCCACACTCTCACTATTCAGGTATGGGGGTTCGACTAAATCCTAGGAGGATTCTTGGCTCTTAAGACCTACACACATATGCTAGGTACACACAGGTACATCTAGGTAGGCATCGTAGGAGTACGCGCACTTGCATTATGCTTTTATATTCATGTATGTATCCATGACTATCGCAATATGGTAGAACTGTTCTATTCCTTTGCTTTTATTGTACTGCTGATAATATATCTCTGCTATTGTCTGCTGGTTACCGCAGCACATGTATTTTACACTAGAATAACAACTGTTCAATAAATACTTATTGAAACGCCCGACAGTTTATTCTGTGTAACTCTCTGAGACAAACCGAATAAGTAAGCACGAGTGACTGAGCGAAAGGTAGTACATTGTTTCCACGATTCTGAGGGAATCAGGGTTGTCATGTTCTAAGGTTGCCAGAAACTAATCTCTCCCTGATAAGAAGAGGCACTAGTGGCACTGCGAGCTAGCTAATGCAAAACAATCTAATATAAGCGGTGAGGGTGCACAGAGTCAGTCTGCCACCAAGCCCACAGCTTATGTTACACAAACGCGCAGGTCCTGCAGGGGTACTATAGGAGCTACACGACAGCTATGAGGTCACTACAGACAGAGAGAGCACGGAGCCGGGAGGAAGTGGATGTGCCCTGTTTCTTCTGCGCTGTGCACCGGGTTCAAGTCAAGAATAAAGCATGTTCTAACACTGCCGTGTCCGAGCATCTTTCGTAATAGTATGCACTCTCTAAAGACCCAAGAGGCCTTCTGGATAACCTTGCCATTGTCATTAGGTGTCCGGGTCGTGTTGTTTAAAATGGTGATGCTGCCCTGACTGCTCTACGTTTTCTCTAATCTCCCAGTAGCAGTCCCTGCTCACACCCTACAAGACCTGGACTGCCTCTTGCTCACGCTCATCTGGGGGAATGGTCAGAAGAGAGTTGCATTATGCACTCTGCAACTTCCACCAGTGCATGGAGGATTAGGGGCCCTTAATTTTACACAATCCTACATTGCTGCCCAGTTTCAATGGGCTGTCCTCTGACTAACGGGACATAATACAGGCAAGGTGGGACTTTCCCGACCTGATGTCTGCCTGAGCCATCTTAACTACTCACAACTCCCGGGCCTCCGCCCGAGAGGCCAACAGTCACTGCTTTTGTGGACAGCACAAGAGTGCCTGTGACAGGAATTCCCTGGGACTACAAAAGTGTGACCCTACTCCCTACTTGTCCCAGTGAAGGGGTTCCCAATGGGAAACCGGATCCTTAACCGTAGTACCCTGGAGTGCTGAGAGACAGCCAGCATTTCCACCCTTGCTGACCTCTTTAATAATGGGACGCTGATGTCCTTCTAGAACCTCCTCGATCTCTGTGACCTTCCTCGCTGAGCTTTCTTGACATACGGGGGGGGATAGGGCAATGCTTCAATGATACTGGGGACCACAGGGACTTGAGCCAGTTCAAGATCCACTATTACACAACCTGCATTTAGAGGGACATGGCAGATGGCTGACAGCATTGCCTAACCTGCAGAGTATCTGGGAGGACAGGCATTGCATGATACAGAATGGCTTAAGGCCCTGGAATACCCCAGTAAAATACCCCACAACCCCCACTTTAGGTACATCAAATTGCATCCTCCACGGGGCCTATCTGACCCTACAGCTCTTGCGTCAGATCTACCCCTCAGTGGGGATTAATGTCCCCATTGTGGAATAGGCCCAGCAGATGCGACTCATATGTTCTAGATGTGCAGGATGCTAGGAGCCTATTGTGACACAATACTGTCTGATATAGCTTGGGCTATGGAGAGAGACAGGCAGGACACAGCCCATCAATGTCTTCTAAGCCTGTTTCCATGCCCTAAAAACCAAAAAGTGATGACTCGCTTCATGGATCTCGCCCTGCTGCTGGTGATGCAAGCAATAGCGATGAAGTGGAAGTCAGTAAATCAGTCAGTCAGTAAAAAAAACTTTATTTGTTACACATCAGCAACATAAAAGTACTTCAATACATAAATCACATAAAAGAATAAACCGTCACAGTAAAGAAACACGCAGAATACAAACCTTAAAACATTCAAAACATCATTCCATTTAGACGGGATCCAGCGTCACCCTTTTTCTAATTTTTTTAATCTGCCATATATAAGGGGCCATAGCACAGCAGACCAACGGATTATTCAACTGTTGCAGGAATAATAGAGCTGGTCTACACTGTCTTACATTAAACATTTTAAAAATGGGGACAACAATTTTTTTTCTTGGCAAATCATAAAAAGGACAGAAAAATACAAAATGCAGGCTCGTTTGGGAGGAAACACCATCACAGGGGCACGTGGAGAGACCTGAGAAAGAATGGCAATTTGCGGGATAACACACCATCAATGGCAAAAGATTAACCATGAATCTGGTCAAAACAAAACGTTGCTGGACAGTCTGAAAAAGGTTCAGGTAAAAATGCAAACCCTCTTGGAAAGAAGTCGCAGTATAAGCAGCAACAGATGTCTTTGTACTCTCAATGTCCCATCTTTTCCTCTGTGCCTTTACTTGAACCAGATATATCAGCTTGCCTTTCACAAGCATTCTACAGGAATCAGGTTTGTTAAAGAGATCCGGGTGACCAAACTCTTCACAACATGTTTTTATGTATCCCAACCGCGGAATCCCTAAAGCATGATCTAAGGTCAAACAATCCCTGAGTATCGCTTTATTCAGAAGTGCTTCCTATCGTGACCATATAGAATGCCAAAGTAAAAGTGGGGCCACCTTGATCTTATCTGTGATATATGGAGTCCCCAGTTCAGAATGACAACTAAATTAAAGCAGCTTGGGGGAACTTCTAAAAGGTTTTTCATAAATAATTTCCACCCTTTGAATGCTCTGCGCGTTGGTCATACCCCATACCTGCACCATAGGATGCCGCTGCCACACATTTACTCTCATAAGAGTTCCCTCACTGGCTATGAACCCAGTTTTTCCGTAAAGGATCAAACACCATTAATTGATTTCTCCAGCTGGGCGCACCTACTTGATACCATGGGAAACCAAAAGTAATTACTGTCAAATATGACCGCCAGGTAGGAGAAGGAAGGAGCTTCACTCAGTTTCAACCCTTCAGCAAAAAAGGCAGGTTTTTTCCTAATTCTAACTCCACAAGTCATGACATAAGTCTTAGAGCCATTGCCTCTTAAGTCCAGCCCCAGCATAAAGGAGATATAATAATCGATAAGACCTTGCAGCCCGCTCCCTGTTCTAGCAATCAACACTGCATCGGCTGCGTAGAGTAGAACAGGGAGTGATGCAAACCAATATAGGCTGTATCTCTCACCCGTATCCTTAGGGCTAACTCCACCCGGTTATTGTACAGGGAAAACCAGAAGGGGGCAGACCGCACCCTTGCCTAACCCCCCACTTGATGTTAAACTACCCGTACATTCACCATCTCTGCCAAAACATACGTGGGCATTAGCGTCACCATATAATTGCCTAATAAAAGTAATGATACCAACCTCCACCCCTTAATCCTCCATAAATAGCCATAATTTTGAGTGCGAAATGCAGTTGAATGCTGCTGACAGGTCCATAAATGATAAAAAGATTGCGCCTTTTTTAGCCACTATGTACTTCACAATTTTTATACTCAAATTCAAGCATTGATGGAGTGTGCCCAGCCGCTTTTTTAACCCATATTGTGTATCTACCAATATATTGTTGGCAATTGCCCAATCCTCTAGCCTATGCAATAGTATACAGTGGAAGTCACCGCTACCACAATGGAGCATGGAGGTGAAAATGAGCACAGGTAGTACTGCCCTCCGAAGGGAGGAAAGGCGCAGCTTGAGGAAGCTTCCTCTGGCCTCACACTAGGGTATGACCTGTCACTATTTCACAACCCACCCCAATGACAACACGAGGCCACCCTAGGTGCCCTCCCGCCATCCTTGTCAAACTCAATCCTGAGGCTCCACATAGGCATACAGCATCTTAGTCCCCAACCCCGACCCCATGGTCCCTTAAATTATGCGTTCCCATACGTGCCTTACGGCCACCTATGACCCCTCCATACAGAACAAAAACAGATAGATATACATATGTGGTGGTGATTCCCCAGGGGATAGGGGAGAATTATGTTAAATAAATGTTTCTTTCTCTTTGATGCACTTCTAAAAACGACAATTGTGGGCGCTGACGCCAAAAGTGATGTAATCATACTGAGTCAAATAATAGCCTGGAAGACCTGCTTATACTTTCTCCATATACACTACTATTGTACAAACCTAAGCTTGCCTTCATTACATACCTCCTGATGACTCTGTGATGCAATTATAAGAGATTGTCAATAGAAATATTGTATTTAGTTATAACAAAAATTGTTATAATATGATGTGTTATGTTATGTTATGTTATGTGGATTTATAGAGCGTGGCTAATGACCCTGGAGGGTATCCAGGCACTGAGAAGGGCAGGCCTGAGGGGGGAGGAGGAGATCATGCCTGTTTCATCTGTCTTGAGGTTCCTTCGGAAGTCCATGAGGGAGAGGGAGGTTCTGAGGTGTTTCCGGAGGTCGTTCCAGGTCTTGGCTGCGAGGAATGAGAAGGAGCGTCCTCTGCTTCTGGTCTTCTTGATGCGAGGGAGGTGTGCTCTTGCCTGGGACGCAGATCGACGGTATCTGGTGGTTTGGTTAGAAGTTGATGTGGTGGTTGAGATAAGCTGGTCTGCAAGATCCAAAAAAGGGAAAAAAATGTAAAATTAAAAAATAAACCCAACAATTCACCCATTTAAAAAAAAAAAAAGGAATCGATATATAACGATAAATGTATGTCTTTTTTTTGGGGGGGAGTTTTATACATTCATTTTGTTAGGCACGGGAGATTAAGTGATTTGCGTAGAATCACAGGATTTTGAGTGTTGTTGCCGAGACTCAGTGCTTAATTTGAGCGTGTGGTTTCCAGTGCTCAGCACCGGCACTTAATTGTCAACACCAGCACTTATGACAGTCTGCCACATTGTGGTTATGTTTGAAGTGCAAAACAACAGTTCTTTATTAAATCAATACACATTAAAAGTTACTAATACCTGCAGTCCAAGCCATTGTTATAGCTTTGAGGACCTGAAATAGTCTGAATTTTCACACTTGTAGGAATGTGATGCTTGGTAGTTGTATTGGTACTGTCATTGGCAGCCCTGGCAGTGGCATTGGGTAGTGCTAGTTGCAGTGGCCCGACGAGGGCCCTGGCACTTATTCTTTTACAAATTAAGCACTACCGAGACTCAAACCCGGTTCCCCAGCTTCGAGGTCAACCTCTCTAGCCTTTAGGCCACATCCTCTCCTCTTTCGCATTACAGATCTATGTATGTCATAGTACATAATAAATACATCTTACTTACATAACATTTAAGTGATGAGTGTTAACCCCTTGTGTGCTTCGGACGGCCCCTGGCCGTCCGACGTCACGGTGGGCGTGTGCAGAGGGCGGCCGGGGGACGTCCGAACCCCGCCCACTCATTAAAACGCCCGCACAGCGCGAAAATTTGCGCAGCGCGGAAGGGGTTAAAGGGAAGGTACCCATAAGAGTATTGCAACGTATTTAGGTATTTAAAGTACATAATTCACTACATATAGATTTAGATAGATAGATGTGTGTGTGAGTATATATATATATATACAGTGCAAATATATTTAGACATGACATGAGAAAATATGCATGTCACGGTATGGAGATGAGGCTGTTGTTATGCATGTGTACCTATACATGGAACTATGTTTCCATTTATAAGCAGAACATTATTGTATGAATAGGGGAAAAAGAGCAACAACAAAAAAGTTTGTATACTTAGCCACAACATACATGTGCATATCAATCCATGCACATATTGCTGCTTCTACATACGTATGGGTGTACATATGGAAAGGCTAATGACTGGTACGAAAACGTAACTAAGTATCGTGTATAGGTATGCATGCATACCTGTACATATTTAGATCTGTGGTATGCCTTTATACTTGTATATATTAATTTCAGATATATGTTACACAAAAACAAAAAAATAAACATAAAATTATTGTTTTTCATTCCTTTCAGCCTTTTTTTCCCATCCCACCTCTCTCTGGCTCATTCCAAAACTTTGTGACTAGCAGGAAGTGCTACAAGCTCTGGTCCCTGATGGAACAGATGGATGCAGACCCAGTTTTAATAAGATTTTTGTGTGATTTGCACACTGACCTTTCAGGCAGTGTCAGGTTCGGCCCCAATGGGGAGTGTACTGAGCACTTTAAATTGTGGCGCTGGGTGCGACAAGGTTGTATTTTAGCCCCTTTCTTATTTATTTTTTATATCAATCACATAGAGCAAGCCTTGACAGTACCAGGTGTTGATGTTCCTAAAGTAGGAGGTCGTCTTATACCCGCCTAGCTCTATGCGGATGACACTGTTTTAATTACCCGTACAGCTAAAAGCTTACAAAAACTTCTTATTATTTTTATTAATTTTATGAGAAGCCTTGATTTGTCAACAAATTTCTCCAAGTCCCACGTTATGAAATTTGGCCCCCCTAATACTAAAACAATTAAATATGTAGTTGAAGGCCAACACATCAGTCAGGTAGAAAACTTGAAGTATTTGGGGGTTATACTAGACTCGGAGTTAACGTGGCACTCACTCATATCCCAGAATGTTTTGTCTTTTAACAGAGTGACATTCAGCATTGACGATTTCTCCCGCCGGCTCGGATGCACTCACATCCAATCAGTCCTGGAATTTTACAGGGCCAAGTGCATCCCCTTAGTGAGCTACGGTAGTGGATTATGGGGTTATGGATGGGTTGCCCCTCTCCAAGTAGCTGAAAACAATTTTTTAAGAGATATTTTAGGGGTCTCCCAAAGTATACCCTTTGACATTGTCCATGAGGAGTTAGGTTTAGACTTTCTTATTGACCAGCTACGCCTTGGCCCACTAAAGCTTTGGAAATCGATTGGGTTAAAGGAGGAACTTAGTT
The DNA here is from genome assembly GCA_963921515.1 of Calotriton arnoldi. Taxonomy (NCBI): domain Eukaryota; kingdom Metazoa; phylum Chordata; class Amphibia; order Caudata; family Salamandridae; genus Calotriton; species Calotriton arnoldi. The sequence goes on along the minus strand of CAWUFW010003605.1, from coordinate 1,075,363 downwards.
TTAGCAGATTAATTCTGCAGGACTGTTTAAAATTGGAAAAATCTTCCCTGATTCCATGGCAGGCGTATGTGGCAGGTAACTTGCGGGCCCTAGGGTGGTCCGATCTGTATGACAATCCCTCTGTTTTAACTTGTTCTGTGGGCAAAGAGGCTGTAACAGCGCTTAGGGAAAAGCTGGCATTAGAGCGCGAGGACCTTGCACTAACGAAACACTCTATGCGGCATGCAATTTTAGTGCAAACTGTTAGCAATATAGAACTATATTTAACCTGGAACATGGCACGCCATCAACGTCGTCTGTGGATTCATTTCAGGTTGAACTTATTTCCCCGCCTTCTCCCCTCTAATCACGGTTGTTTCTCGTACTTGGACCTGCCCCGCTGTGATTGTGACAATACAACGATTAACAATACTTTACATGGCACCATGTTTTGCCCAAAATACAATAACCTGTGGTACAAGTTTCTGTTTCCGATTTTAAAGCCAATGAATTTTAGCCAAGTCAGGCCTGCTCTATTGTTTTTACAGCTTTTAAACTCTCCTTCTGTTTCCTTTTTTCTTGTACGTTTTTTGGTGGGGTTTTAAAACATGAACATGAGCTTGACTATGACAATTCGTATGTACATTTTTTATGATATCCTATGTCTTTTATGATTTTTCTTGTAAAATCGAATAAAGAACTTTGATTGACTGATTGATTGATTGACTACCAGGAACTCCCAAACATCCTTTTCAAACTTCCATCTCCTTTTTATACAATTCACCCAACTAACAGGCACACATGTCCACAACTCCCAATACCAACTCACAACTTGCCTTTTCTAATCCACTTCCAGTGTTCTGTCCCTTCTCAAAACACTACTAAACACATAAGAGCACAAACTTACCACAACTAATCCACAAGGTACAAATGTAGCACATATTACTAATGTTCTAATTATTCAACTCTAATCATGGGTTCCGGAGTAGTGTGCTACTCGCCGCAAAGTGCTTCAATGCCTTGTCATGGGTAGTAAACGCTATATAAATCTATAGAAATACAATTTACAATTACAATTAGAATATCAAGAATGTAAGTGGAAATAGGTAAGTATAGATTTACTATTCTTAACTCCACAACTATGTACCTTAAAAAAAATATCTATATCTATATATATATATATGTTGATTGACGAGAGGTTATGCACTGGCATTTTAAATTTGGGATTCACTGTTAAAGCCGTGTCATGTGATCAAGGCCGTGAACCGGCCGAAACACGTCATGGCGGACTAGCTTGGTGGCAATAAAGAATATTCTGCACTCAATTGGGTCCTCGCTCGTTTTTCAAGTTTGCAATAAGAAGTTACAGACGACGGATTGGTATATATATATATATATATATATATATATATATATATATATATATATATATATCGTAAAGGCCCAAATATGTGGAGTTAAGCATAATAAAAGTTTGCTTACCCATACTTCACAATATTCTTGTTCTCGATATTCTTATCATGATATTTTGGCCACACAATATTTCTTCTTCAATATTTTGGTCAATTACTGTTCATCATCGGGTGCCCATAACTGTGCCACAGAATGTTTTCCCACAAATGGGCCACAGAATCTGTCCATCATTGTGTGCCCACAATAGTGCCACAGGATGTCTATCATTGAGTGGCACTCGTTTTGCCACAGAATGTGGCCATTATGGGTGCTTATCGTTGCACCACAGGATGTATCTACTAGTGTATGCTTATCATTGTGCCACTGCATGTGTTCATCAATCTGTGCCTGCCAATGTGCCACAGACTGTGTCCATCAATGTGTGCTCATCTTTGTGCCAAAGAATGGCTCCATCAATGTGTGCCCACAATTGTGCATCGAATGTTTCCATCAGTGTGAACCCATCATTGTGCTATAGAATGTTTCCATTATAGTGTGCCTACCATTGTGAAGCAGAATCTGTACCACAGAAAGTGTCTATTAAGGTGTACTAATCATTGTGCAACAGAATGTGCACCCATGCTTGTGCCACATACAGAGGCTAGGGGCATTTCTCACTGCTAAACTATGTGCACTCCCCTTCTGCTTACTCATGTTGGAATGTCTGGTACTCACCCGATGCTGTTAACGTTCGCGTGAAGGCCAGTTGTGTAATGTTATAGTGTGATATGAGCATCTGTATGGCGTACTCCCATTTGCGCGGTCCTGTATCACTTTCGGAGTCTGAGCACCCATTACAGTCTTGGGATTCTCATGGACCAGAGTCAAGGTGGTCTGTGTTCTTGAGTTTGCTTTTGATTACAAATTTATGGTAAAGACTCATATTGGAAACTGGCCACATGGAGATCATCTGAGTATTACATTATTTAGTAATGGCCCGGGTTCGTATATTGAGCAATAGCTAGCAAAATTCTCTTGGTGAGTGCATTATGTGTACAATATGTGTGTCCCATATCACTTTGCTGATTATTTCGTTCTTCTGGGGTGAAGCCAATTTCCATTGCGTGGGTAAGATTCACCTAGTCAGTTACGGGGCCATCATTAGCCAATTGCACGTCTCTGGAGCACTTTATTTAAGTACTTATGGATGGTTGATATGTCTGCTGGTGAAAGGATATGGGTGAGAGGTGACAACAATTACCCAGCTATATGCATCGAGCTGTCGTTTGCCATGATGCTGGTAGGTTGGCAAACTAGAAATATAACTGATTTTGATATAGAAGTTGGTTGTAGGATGTGGCTGCGCTGTTAAGGTGGCAGCACTTAGCCTACTATATGGCTTCGGCCAGTGATATGCATATGGTCGTGCGCTTTGATATATCTAGTATGTTCAGTTAGTGTAAGGTCAAATTAGAAAATTATCCCATTCTGATATGCAGATTTTGGAGAAGATATGGATGTGCTGATAAGATGGCAACACTTACCTGACTATATGGCTAGTATGCTGAGTTCTGCACATGAAAATGCTAGAGACAAGCAGTCACATCTGTAGTACAAGCTTCCCCCACACATAGAACGGGTACAATAGATCAAGCTTCCATTTCTTCAGCTGTATATAGCACTGGCAGCATAATGCAAGCTTTCCTCTAACACAGCGAAGTACAGTGCAAGCATTTGTAATGCAAGCTTCCCAAAGCTCACATATACGGAACACGGAGGAGGTACAATACGGGCTTTGATAGTAAAAAGTTCACTCACGCACCAAGCAGGTATTATACAGGCATCCGGAGTGCAAGCTTCCCTACCACACAGCAAGTATAGCAGCAAGCTTCTCACAAATAATAGGCACTGTATAAGCAGTTCCAGTGCAACTTTCACTCACATAGAACAGGTACAGGATTTGCATGCTCGTCCTGAGGCAGTGGCATCTGCCACAAACAAGAACGGGGGGGGGTGGCAGCACGGGAGGGGGATCGCGGGTGGAGCACTGGAGGGGGAGCACGGGGGAGGGAGTTTACTAATAATAAACATTTTAAAAAGTTACATTTACCAGCAGCTGCCGGCCACCTCCCGCGTTGCGCCTTGGTGTTGGGTCTTCCTTGTCCCAGCAGACACCGGGACTACGTCACACACTTCCTGTGCAATCTCCGAGCTGTTCTCATACTATGAGTGCAAGCTCCCTTTATACACATAACGGGTACAATACAGGCAGCTGTGTGCAAGCTTCCTTAGAACACAGCTGATACAGTCAAAGGTTTCTCACACACAACAGATACAGTACAAGCATTTTCAGTGCAAGATTCACTTACACTGAACAGCCTCCCTCACACACAGAACAGGTACAGTAGGGTAATCTTCAGGTGCGGCGATGCAGCGAGCGCAAGGGAAGTGGTTTTCTTTTTTTTAAATGTAAGTTTCCCTCGTGGTCGTCTGTCGCCTCCTCCCCCCCCCCCCCACCCCCCCACTACGCCTTACCGCTCTTACCTGCACGGGCCGTGCCTGTTAATCTTCCAGTTCTTTGAGTGTAGAATACTTTAAATTACACTTATATAGCGCTTACTACCTCTGACGATGCTTGCAGTAGTAATGCAAGCTCCCCTCACACACAGACCAAGCGTTTAACCAGTTATCCTACTTACGATGCAGAAAGAGGTGCTGAATTCGCTGACTGAGCTATCCACTGGAGGAACGACCTTTATTTTTGAATTTGCTATTCAGTATTAGATAATTAATGCAGATAGCCCGCGATGTGCCCATAGACGTAGAGATGGCGGCAGAAAGGATTAAGTAAAACGTTACTGGAAAACGTGCAAGATATTTTTAGGTGTGGGTGTAAAAAGTGATGTCAGCTATTAATTAATTTTTTTGCAAAGCCCTGTCACAGACACTGGTGGTGTTGTCATATTAAAGCATCGATTCTAATGCTGGAATTTTTAATAGGATTTTCCATATATTACACGGTTCATTGTTTCTCAAGCCAAACCTTTTACGTGTGGGGCATGGCTGCCAGGAAGTGACTCACTCTTGACTAATAGGTTAAGAGAGTTCGTCCTGAAATGAGGAGGTGTGCACCTGAGGGTTCACGTGCATTGTGAAGGAGGCTCTGATCCAGGCGTAAGAGAGTAGCCTGGTGTTTGCAGCCAGCAGTGGAAAGGATTATGAAGGTGTGGGACACGTTCCTGCCTGTGACTGGACTCTATGGTTGAGCGGTTTTATGCAACAATGCTCGGCGAACTGAGGGCGGGTGCGTGACGACGTAAATCGTGGAGGAAGAGTGGGATCAGATTCCCCTTTGTGAAAGACGGAGGGCGTGAAGGCAGGAGAGGAAGAAGGTTGGACTGTGCCATAGGAGAACGTGTCTAGGTAGACGGCCCTGTCTGTTAAAAGACTGTACGTGACTGCACCCTGCTTGTGCGGCGGGAACTCTCTACAGAGTACATGGGCCTGTCTGTGGCCTCTTTCTGTGTCATATTTGACTAAATATTCATTAATGGTATTCGCCTTGGGCAGACCCATACCTGGTCAGTGAAAAGCCCCAAAGCCAACAGCAACCACAATCAAGGTAACAACAGGTAGAAAGCACCAAGTCATAAATGGGTGAGCCTGGAGTCTAAGGAAGAATTGAAGCTAGGTGACATGAATAGAGACATTTCAGGAAGTCCAGATGGTGGAAGCCAGCTGCATGATATTTGTGAAAGATTTCAGGCCCAATTCACAAAGCCATTTTGGCCTTAAAACTATGTTTACAACTCAAAAAAACTCTATTTACGCCTGTCAGCTACCCAGAAAAGGCAAGAGTAAATGGTTTTACTAATATGAAATTTCACACCACGACTGTGCAAAATCCTGAAGAATTAAACCCCATGCAACAGATGTAGAGAGGACGAATCAAGGTGTGATTTGTGAATTTGTGTCAACACCCACAACTCACGATTTTGTTCTGAAAGAGAAAACTTCTAAACTTTGTTTACTCGTGAAAAAATCATACGCCACTCTACCATGAAGTGTAAAAAGCCATTTATTAGAATGGGGTTGCATGACAGTTATCAACCAGGAACAGCATAAACATAACGTCAAACATCTTTGATACGTAATCCCTTTTCCAACCATTCTCACTTCTCACCAAGCTTTCACCCCCAGCACCACATACCTTTCTTCATTCTTTCCCCTTTCACTCACTGACCTCCTTCCATTCCCGAGTCTCTGTTTCTCTCACTTCCCCTACCAAACATCCTCCAACAAAGCCTCCTTATCCTGTTCCAAGAATCCCACACACCGTCTTCCTTCATCTGTGCTCCCTTCATCACCCTTGATGGGTGGATATGCTCACATCTGACTCTCCACCCCAACAACTCCCGACATCCAGGAAAACCCAGTAGGGCATTTTACTTCCCCCTCCCCTCCCCTTTAGTGCAACACATCACAATTTAAGTTGTACACACTTCTGCACCAAATCCTTTCATTCCACAGTTTTCTAATCACATCCCTCATCTGCATCATATAGTGAGCATTGCCAAATTGTGAAAGGTGCACACCGCCCGCCCTAAAGAGACCCTGCTCCTCCTCCTTGGTGCCCCAATGAGCTATAACCTTAATGTCCCTGGCCGTGCAAAACACCCTCATTGCTCGTTGAGCTTCCTCCTGGCCTTGTCAATGGCTACTTGTTTAATCGCATCCCTCCATTGTCTTCAAGGCACAAATTCAGCCACACCAAAGATGTACTCGCCAGCTTCTGTTTGATCAACAGCAAATCCGACTGCATGTGTTGCAGTAAAGTCAACCAGAAAATGGCATTACATCTTTCTCCCCAGGTGAACGATGAGCATATCCGAACAATTCCTCTATGGAACCTGCTTTGACAACAAATTTGTTGAGCACATCCCACTCCTACCCCATCATAGCCCATCATACCTACTGCTGGGCAGTCTCAGGCTCCATCCATAAATCTGCTGGTCGACATATTTTGGAGCCCAATGCACAAATGAGTGTCCAACTATCCAAGTCACCAGCTTACTTCGCTCAGGACGGCTCACGCATCCTATGGTTAAAAAGAAGGCATTAGTATTGAGTGCTCTCCTGGCTATCATGCTCAGAAAAAACACCCTTTTTATTTCCACATGTAGTGCTCACAACACCTTGATCTCCACCTGCCTATCCTCCTAATCTGGTTCCACTTCCATCCCAGTTGTGCCACTGCAGTCGCTGACCCACTCCTAAAGGAGTGTGTCCCAAAGTTGGCTGGATTCTTCTGCAGTTTATGTGAGACCATGCACAACACTGCCAGCAACTGAAAAGCAGTAACCCTCGCACTCTCTTCATGACACAAAATCGCCTCCTGCCTGCGCCCAGGCCAAGCCTGAAACCTATGTCACTCATTCACCGGGCACACATCAACTCTGCCCCCTTCCTGTTGCCATATCCAGCTACCCCTTCTTGCCTGGTCCATCTTGGATCTCCGCAGCCATATCCCCAGTTGACCCTGATCCAAAGTGATCTCACCATGTAACACACCTGAAACTTAAGCGTACCCAAACAACTCAGACACCCAAAATGCCCCAAAGAGCATCAATATCATGCACAACTTGAAAATTGTCACCTCAAACCAGTCATAACAACAATCAGGCAGAACAGTAAGAAGACCTTGTAGTAACTAAAATGTGATAGTCCCCCGCAAGTTGCACCCCCGTACCCTGCTCTCTGCCCCACCCTTTCAAAATCCTCAACAAAATCTCATCCCTAGCTGGGTCAAAGTCCCAATAACTCTTCCCGTAAAATGAAATGCCAGCCAACTTTCCTGAGATGGTTGCAGGCGATAAACCTTTGTCTATTAATGACAGAACAAAAGGTATAACTCTCCCTTCCTTTTCACTGCAATCCTGTCTCATCATCCTCTGTGGGCCTCCCTCAAAGTTTTCAAACTCACTCCATGCCAAACAATAGCTCCTCCTGGTAGAATCCGCTATAAACCTTTCCACCAGCCCAATGACTCTCATTCCCTCCACGATCAAATGTCTGCAGGTAATGGCGTCTTGCTGTCTTCTTCTCCCGGTGCTAATCTGCAGAATTGGTGTCACTGTGAATGAGATAATGAATCAGCTATATCATTGTTCACACTTGGCACATGCTTCACCTTGAAGACAATGTTCATTCGCAAACAAACCAACATAAATCATCTCAACAATCTCAGAACTCTAAGATCCCGTGCCCTCTGTCTGTTCACCAAGTCAACGACTGTCATGTTGTCCATGTTGAACATCATTGTCCTGTTTGTCACCTCACCTCTCCACACTCAATGCCACCAACAACAGAAACAATTCCAGAAAAGCTATGCTTCATCCTTGTTGCAACCAGTATGAGAGCCACCTCTCTGCAGAGCACCTTCCTTCCCAAAACAAACCAAAACCATGTGCTCCTGCCACATCTGAGAAAATCTGCACCTGCCAAAACATGTTGTCATCCATAAACATTATTAACACTCCATTGAAGTCTTCCGAAAAGTTCTTCCATATACACAATTCAGCTCTAACTGCTGAAGAAATGTGGAGGGGGAAAACTGCCTCCAACATAGCCATGCCAAGTCGCCTGCAAAAAATCTGTCCACCTCTCACTACTCTATGCAAAGTTCAAGAAACCCAACAGCTTCTGCACACTCCTCAACTCTAATCTCCGCTTACTTCATCCAAGAATTGCTGAATTTCCTGCACCTTCCCTCTAGGCAACCTCGTCATGAACAACTCTGTGTCCAGTTCAATACCTAAAAAAGTCAACACCTAACTGGGACCCTCAGTCTTCTCCGGGGCCAGCGAAATACCCAGTTCCCCTGCTAATCTCTCAAAGTGTCTCAGAGCCCCGTGACAATCATCAGACTCCTTTCTGCCCACAAATAGAAAATCATCCAAGTAATGGGATACTTCACGGTGCCCGCTGCTCTTGGTAAACACCTCCTGCAAAAAGGTACTAAAGGTCTCAAACAGAGCACATGAAAAGGCACAACCCATGGGCAACACTCTGTCCACATAAATGGCACCACCAAACTGCATGCCTAACAATAGCAGGTCCTCTGGGTGTATGGGCAACAGACAAAATGCAGATTTTATATCATACTTCACTAACTCCGCCCCTTGTCCACATTGTCTCACCAACCGAACGGCATCATCAACCGATGCATACACCACTTTAGTGTCTTCCATGGCAATAAAATGATTCAAGAAGGTTCGTTCCAGCCATGACATGTGTTGTACCATCCTAAACTCCTCTTCAACCTTCTTAGATACCAACCCCAGCGGGGATATGATCATGTCAGCTAGGGGTCAGTCATAAAAAGGGCCAATGATCCTCCCTTTCTCAACTTCCTTCTGCAATGTCGTTGACACTACCTCTGGAGCTGATTTGACTGACCACAAGTTGTCAGCCCAAATACACCCCCTAGGTCCCTGATAACCAACCTGAAAACCTTCCCTGAAACCCCATTCCAATTTCATGGTCGCCTCCCTATTCCGGGTAGACAGCGAGCCAAGGGTGCAAACTTTTGACTTTAACTGGCATGGGAGCCCTTTGCCCCAGCAGCGCCCTGATGATCCCTCCTTCTGGATGCACTCCACTGCTCCGAGGGGCTGGGCAGGGTGAAGCACTCTGTGATGGGGTGTCTTACCCTACATTTCGAACACTCATGATTAACCTTGCACGGGTGTCTGAAGCAGAAACTTTTATTGAAATTCCAGCAGGCCCCAACAGTGGTACAAGGTGGTTTTGGTGTATACCCCACACCCTGTTGAACAGGACGGGGTTGAAAGGGCTGATATGTAATCGGAAGGCCACTCGCTGTATGTGTAGAGGCCGTGGACTATGTTGATGACATCCATTGCAGCCACAACTCGGAGTCTACATTCCCCCAGGGCTTATTGTGGTTAATACTCAATCATGCTCTGAACTCCTCATCATAACTGAGCCACGCAGAGCCCCCAAAATGCATTTGCGCTTTCCGGATAATATCCATGTACCTGAATAGTGCAATAACTCTGTCCGACTATTTCTCGCAATAAATGCTAAGGTAGATTTAAAAGGCCAATGTCCAGTTCTCCATGTTAATGGGCACCTTGCACTGCCTCACCAGTTCCAACTCCTTTTCTTTAGACCTTTCTTTAGCTTCAATGTCCCTGTGTAGTAATTTAAAAATATCCACATACTCATGTTTCCATATCCGGTTCTTTGTCTTATCACATATGTGAGACCCCAGGGGCATTGCCAAACCCATGTAGGGAAGCCACTTCTTATGTTCCCCGCCGTCCTTGCTCTCCTCACCCCTGGTGATGTCTGTCACAGTTGCATCCTCTGACTCCCTGTCCCTTCTTTGGCCTTCTCAACCCCTGCCTCCTTAGGCATCACCGGCACCTTCGGTGCTGCATTTGATTTCACTCCGCTCCCTCAATGACCCCATCCCCAACACCCACCCTTCACCCTTTTTTTGGCATCCCACACCGACCACCACTCTTTATTACTTGAAAAAAATCCGCCACTCACACTGGCCTGTTTCCCAGTGGTGCCTTCCCTGTCCACTCTTGACCTCTGAAAAACACCAACTGAACATTCTGTTGCATCACCTCGCCCTGCCTTCCGTGTCTCCGGCACCACCATTTCTTCTTCGTAATGCAGTTCACATTCCTCCCACTCATCACGGCTGTCCTCATAGTTCAATTCCATGTCATCCTCGTCTCCATCCTCCTCACACACAGCCCATGACACTATGTTGCGACTTTTCTTCCCATGCATGCCTCTCTCAAACACAGGGTGTTGCTCTGGGTAGATGCTGCTAGACTGCATCCTCGGTATAGAGAGGGTCTGGGGCTCCCTCAAACAAAGCAAATGGATGTGGGAGTTAAGTTTGGGGGCTAGATCCGCCCACTTCCACTGATGCAAGAAGTGGATTTACCCTAATTTAAATTAATAGTGGTGCAGGGAAGGGATGCCTCCTTCCCTGGGCTGATTTCGACCCCAGGGACCCCATCCCCCGGGCCTGCCAAATTCAGTGGGGGGGGGGGGAGCTGTGCGGCCCCCCTCCCTGGGCTGATTTTAGCCCCGGGGAAACCCATCCCGTGGAGCCCGATCACATCTACATGGGTGTCCTGGCCCCACCCAGGGCACTCTGTGTGGTTTGATGGGGACTGCAGGGGGAGTGTCAATGCCTCTTTGGTCCCAGCTGGCTCCCCACCTCCTGTGTGAGCCAGCACTGCTCCCGCACGCAGGGAGCTGAAATCTGCAGCTCTCTGCATGCAGGAGCAATCTGTCATCTGTTTCCCTGCTCGCATGACAGAGGGCAGGGAAGCAGATGAAACCTCCACTCCCAGAAAGTGGTAGCAGTTTGACAGCTCCTGCTTGCTGGGAGTGGAGTTAGTTTTTGCTCTCACTTGGTGGGAGCTGTGACAGCTCCCTCCAAGTAAAAGGAAACAGCTATCTCACAAGGGTAGGCACCTTGGGAGATAGCAGGAGCCGGCCCTGGGTGGTGGCGGTCCCCAAGGCCATTAATGGCTCCAGAAAGGGGGGCTGAGCGGCCCCACTTCTTTAATATGCACAGGCCAACCCTGGGAGGTGGTGGTCCCTGGGTCCATATATGGCCCAGGAGGGGTACCGCGTGGCCCTCCCAGTTTTAAATATGTATTTAGCCCTGGGGAGATGGTGGTCTCTGGGGCATATTAAAGCCCCAGGAGGAGAGTCCGCAGGGACCCTTCCATTATTGGTGAAAAGCCCCGGCGAGGTGGGTGTCCAGGGGCTCAATGTGCCCAATGGAGGGGGGTCCGCGCCGCCCTGCTCCCAAATTTAAATAAAGCCATGAGGAGGTGATGGTCCCCAGGGCTAAAAGAGTCCTAGGAGGGGGCCCTAGGCACCCCCTCCTTCTTTTTATTAAATACGTGCATGCTCCAGGGACCTGGCCCACCCGGGGATTATATTAGAAACAAGCGCAGGAGACCGTGCTTGTTTTTTTTTGTTTTTCTTCGCCACAAATTCACGAATCCGTCGTAATTTTTGCTGCAAATGTTTTTTTTTAATGCTTTTTGGTCTTGGCGGAGTCCCTGGAGGACCCTAGCACTGGACCTAGGGGGTCAGTGTATTCCTACCCTGCTGCCTTCTTTTATTTTTTAGGTTTTTGTTTGAGACTGAGCTGAGACCGAGTTCAAAAATAGCTGCCAACACTTCCTGGTTGAAGTGTTGGGAGCCAATCTCTGCACGAGATCGGAAGGATTCGCGGAGGGGTCGCTCCCTATATTTACAAATTTGGTTTTCTTTTAATAACCCTAAAACTATTGAATGGATTTACACCAAATAACAAACAGGGCGCTTTCTGGACCAAGACCTACATTTCTGTAAAATTTGGTGTAATTCCGTTCAGTGGTTCGGGCTGTAGTAGTGTCTAAAATCCCTATGGGAATAAACCTGGAAAACTCACTTTATTTACCCCTCTTTTTCTCTGCCCCCTCTTGACAGACAACCCCGAAACTTTTCATGCACAACTAGACGGAGTAGGGCACTTTTTTTTTTAGAAAATGTTGTGAAGATTCATCAAACGGCGCAAAAGATATAGGCCCCAACTATAAATACCTGCTGGCGCCAGTAGGCTATATATTACCTACTGGCGGTCGCCAGTAGGTAGTTATAGTTAGGACCTAGTTTCCATAGGAAAAGCGTTTTTTGATTTGCCAATATCTTTGGCGCCGTTTTTCGGAATCTTTGCAAAATTTTCAAAACGAATGGCCCGCTCAGGTCAGCTCCTGTCTTGAAAGTTTTGGGGTGATTCGTCAAGCGGGGGCCGAGAAGAAAGGGGGGTCCCAAAACGCGTTTTCCCCATGTTAATTTCCATAGGAAACATTAGACAAGGCTACAGCCCGAACTGCTGAACGGAATTGCACCACATTTGGCAAAAAGGTAGCTCTTGGTTCAGAAAGCGCCCTTTTTTTAAATGGTGTAAATCCGTTCAGTAGTTTCTTAAATATTAAAGGAAAAAGAAATTTATATATCTGGGCGGAGCCCAACCACACATCTTATCGTGAGATCTGATTGGCTGTCAGCACTTCATCCAAGAAGTGTTGGCAGCCATCTTGGGACCAATATACATGATAGCACCCCATTAAAATGCATTGTAGTGAATGGAAGGTTTTGAGGGTCACCAAAAGGAGAACGTATAAATGGTGATAAGACTTTAGTTACATTATAAATCATTTGTTGATGGTACCATACTAATTTTAGGAATTGTGGTGTGTTCTAAGGTGATGTTACCCTGTGAAAAAGCCTTCTGCTGGGATATCATGAATCATGTTTGAGAGAAAACTATTTTCTCATACTTTTCCCATAGAGGTTTGGAAGGTGATCTAGAAGCTAAAATGAGAGCATATTTTCTGTAAATTCACATTATCTTTCTCAGTCATGTGAGAATGAAGTCAGACATTCTCAGTAAAACATGTACATCCAACAAGGGCAGAGACTGTCAGTTGATTCCTTTGTGTTCTACTGCAGCTTCCCAGAGTGTTCTAAAGAACAACTAGAGCGCTAACAGTCTTACTTATGACAAAAGTATGGTACACCTGAAGCCATCTTGATTTTGAATAAAGTGGTAACACTTAAAACATTTAATTTAAAAAGGAACAAAATTAGGGGGTTCATTTTGCCATAGAAATTATGATTAGTGCTGCAGAAAGAAAAATTAGGGCACATTTTGAGTGACTTCTCAAATCCTCTTCTATTTCATTAAAAAAATTCTGACATGCAGACTGAAACATGCACTTTCAATACCATCAGCAGACTTCCCTGGTGAGCAGTAGCTTTACTACAGTGATCTAACGTTCTGAATTTATGGCAAATGTGTGACACATCTGAATGCCTTCTTGGTGGAATCAAAGTAAAAAACTGAAAGTATTTCCTACTGAGACTGTAGTAAATGAGGAAATTAGGTAACTTCATAATAAATAAGTCTCCCAAGATGGCCACCAGAGACAAAAGAGCCCAAATGTAGCACAAATATCACCCAGATGTAGCCCACGTATAGCCCAATGACAGAATGTCCCAGAGTGTTCTAAAGAACGACTAGAGCGCTAACAGTCTTACTTATGACAAAAGTATGGCACACCTGAAGCCATCTTGATTGGAATAAAGTGGTAACACTTAAAACATTGAATTTAAAAAGGAACAAAATGAGGGGGTTCATTTTGCCATAGAAATTATGATTAGTGCTGCAGAAAGAAAAATTAGGGCACATTTTGAGTGACTTCTCAAATCCTCTCCTATTTCATCAAAAAATTCTGACATGCAGACTGAAACATGCACTTTCAATACCAGCAGCAGACTTCCCTGGTGAGCAGCAGCTTTACTACAGTGATCTCATGAGCAACTAGAGTGCTAATATTCTGAATTTATGGCAAATGTGTGACACATCTGAATGCCTTCTTGATGGAATCAAAGTAAAAAACTGAAAGTATTTCCTACTGAGGAGACTGCAGTAAATGAGGAAATTAGGAAACTTCATAACAAATAAGTCTCCCAAGATGGCCACCAGAGACAAAAGAGCCCAAATGTAGCACAAATATCACCCAGATGTAGCCCATGTATAACCCAATGACAGAATGTCCCAGAGTGTTCTAAAGAACAACTAGAGCACTAACAGTCTTACTTATGACAAACGTATGACACACCTGAAGCCATCTTGATTGGAATAAACTGGTAACACTTAAAACATTTAATTTAAAAAGGAACAAAATGAGGGGGTTCATTTTGCTATAGAAATTATGATTAGTGCTGAAGAAAGAAAAATTAGGGCACATTTTGAGTGACTTCTCAAATCCTCTTCTATTTCATTAAAAAATTCTGACATGCAGACTGAAACATGCACTTTCAATACCAGCAGCAGACTTCCCTGGTGAGCAGTAGCTTTACTACAGTGATCTAATGAGCAACTAGAGTGCTAACATTCTGAATTTATGGCAAATGTGTGACACATCTGAATGCCTTCTTGATGGAATCAAAGTAAAAAACTGAAAGCATTTCCTACTGAGGAGACTGCAGTAAATGAGGAAATGAGGAAACTTCATAACAAATACATCTCCCAAGATGGCCACCAGAGACAAAAGAGCCCAAATGTAGCACAAACAACACCCAGATGTAGCCCACGTATAGCCCAATGACAGAGGTCTGCAAAACACTTTTTATTTTTTGGTTTTTTGCAGTTTGATATAGTGCAGACTGGTCAGGTATTAGAGTGTTTTACATGAGCATTGGTTACATCACACAAGGATTTGACCAGAATCACAGAATGTTGAGCTGAAGCAGAAACTCCAACCTGGTTCCCCAGTTGCAAAGTCTGCAGCTCTGGAAGTAATACCACATCCTCTCCCCTAAGTGCAACATTTAATCAAGTGTTCAACTGGATAAAAAACATAAAGATAACAAATAATTTAAAAGTGCTTTGTCGCTATTTGAAAACTCAGAAAATATGTCCTCATTTTAGTTTTTTAGAGCACTAACCATAATTTCGATGCAAATAAGACCCTCTCATTTCTGTAATTTCTAGAGGAAATGCTCTAGGTATTACAGTTTTGATTACATCAAGATGACGTCAGGCGTGCCACACTTTTGTAATAAATATAGAATGTTAGCAATCTAGTTGTTCATTAGGATACTGTTGAGAGGCAGAGGCCAGGGGCACGGACTGAGAAAATTGAAGGCAGGTAGGAGGGTGCAGAGGCAACAATTTGACCACACTGGGCAGGCAGGAAGGGCAGTGGTAGCACAACAGACTATGGAGGGCAGTGGAAAGGTGGGCAGGGGCAACAAACCAACAATGCAGGACAGGCAAGAGAGGCTGTGGCAATATAATAGACCATTGTGGGCAGAAGGAAGAGGCAGTGGTAGTACAACCATACATGCCAACAGACCCGATTCAGCCAGGAAACGCCCAATGTTTTTAAGCCCAAATGGGCTTTATTTGATCTGTCTCCTGTCTACAATCTCCTCTTTTTCAATGTAAGTCAATGGGAAAAATCAATACCCCAGTTTTTTTTCTTCAAAATATCCCTTTTACCAAGTTCAAAATGTTAGCAAGTATGGTACATTGGATCATGGAAGGCAGGAGGAATTGGGGTAGGGACATGGACTCGGATAACAGAGGACAGGAGGGACATGGACAGGTGCACCAAACTGACCTTACAGAGCAGGCATCAGGGTTTGCAGCAGCACAATACACCACACAGGGCATGCGGGACGGGAGTGCAGCACAACAATCCATGGAAAGCAATAGGGAGGGGACAGGACCATGCACATGGACAACAAAGAACAGAGGGGAAAGAGGCAATGGCAGCTAGCTGACCATAATGGACAGACAGGAGAGAAAGCTGCAGCATAACGGACCATAAAGGGCAGGAGGTAGGGATCAGGGGCATTACAATGGAACAGACAAGCCAGGAGGGAGGGAATAGGGGTCTGCACATGGAAAACAGAGGGCAGGGGGCAAGGGGGCAGGGCAGGAGCAGCAAGCTGACAATGGAGGTCAGGCAGGATGGGCACTAGAAGCAAGACACACCATGGAGAGCAACAGTGAGACTATAATGGCATACACGCAGACCATGGAGGGAAGGTGGGAGGGGGTCAGAGGCAGCTAGCTGACCACACAGGGAAGGTGGGAGGGGCTCTGGCAGCACAGAAGACCATGCATGGCAAGCGGGAGGGTTAGTGGCAGCACAATGGCCATGATGGGCGAGAAGGAGGGGGCAGGTGCATGCAGAAAGGACCATGGAGGATAGAAGGGAGGGGTAGGAGCTGGGCACAGACAAGAGAGTTCAGGGGAAGGGGCCTCAAAACAGACCACACGGGGCAGGCAGGAGGAGCAGTTGCAGCACAACAGACCAGGGAGGGCAGAAGGGTGTGGCAGTAAAATGGACCATGGAGGACAGGAGGAAGGGGATAGGGGCATGGAACGTGGACAGGCAGGGTGGAGGTGGCAGGGACAGGTTACAGTCATCTGACAATGCTAGGCAGGTGGGAGGGGAGTGGTAGCTCAACAGAACACTCAGAGTAGATAGGAGGGGCAGGTCCATGGAACATGGTGGGCAAAAAGGATGGAGCAGGGGCATGCACACAGACATCTGAGGGCAGGGGAAAGGAGAGTAGGGGCAGCAAGCTAAGCACAGAGGCTAAACAGGAGGTCAATGATGCGGCATAGAATTGGGCAATGGAGGGCAGGAGGAGTGGACTGGGACATCATGCTAAATGGAGGGCAGTGGCAGCACATCAGACCATGCATGGCAGGAGGGAGGAGGCTAGTGCATGGATTCAGACAACAGAGGATAGGGAGGAGGTGGATGAGGTAGCAAGCTAACTGTTCAGAGAAGGCGGGAAGGCCAGTGGCAGAACAACGGCCACACAGGGCTGTAATGAGGGAGCAGTGCCATGGACTTGGACAATGGATGGCAAGGAGGAAGGAAGGCAGGAGCAGCAAGCTTGGGTGGGGGCAGCACAATGCCAGGCCAGGCCCTGCTTCCAACCCCCCACCATCCATTGTGATAGGCATCTTACTTAACGTTAAAAAAACCTAGAAATTCGCTGAAAAAAACAAAGATTACAGGGACGTTATAGTTAGACTCAGATTTCACTCGTACAAAACCAGTGAAATTTAGCAGTTATAGTTATCTGAGCTGGTGTTACAATCAACACACCAAGGAGGCCATGTCCTAGATCTGGTATTTGCTAATTGCGCAGAGACAAAGGTGATCGAAGTACTGCCTTTATGCTGGACTGATCACTCTTTAATTCATTTTTTGTTAATACCACCAAAAGTGAGTAATAAAACGACTCAGTCTGGGAACCTTCGACAGGGAAGGGAATGGACTAGGCTGCTGAAAAATAAGCATATCCCGTTACTTACGGAAAAAAATATATTTGATTCCAGTAAGTCGGTGGAAGAAAATTATCAGACCTTTTGTGATCAGTTAAACCATACTTTGGACCAGATGATACCAGTGAAGAGGTTAAAAAATAGAGACAAACCATCAGCCCCATGGTATAGTGAGGAATTGAGATTGCAGCGGAAAGAATGTAAACAGGCAGAAAGAAAATGGAGGAAACTCTATGATGAAACGGATAAAAGAGCCTTCAAAACACAATTGGTCCTATACAAAGCAGCAATTGCCAGGTCAAAAGCTGAATACTATACAAAACTTATTTTGCAAGCACCTAACAGTGCTAGAATTATCTTTAATATAGTGAAGGACCTATCCAAACCTGCTTGTGTGAGTAATAAGATCATAGCTACGCAAAAGCTATGTGATGATCTCGCAGTCTACTTTGATGAGAAGATCAACAAAATTATTGGTGGTCTTAAATTAAACAAAGAGCCTGGTGTGGATAATGAAAATGAGTCATCCGCAACAACAATGTCAGGGAAACAGGAAGAGGGAACAGATAAAGATCGACAGGTTACTCTGGAGTACTTCCAGATTCCCACTGAGGAAATGTTTAATAAATTAGCCTTGAGTGTCTCCTCTGGGTCGCCGTTGGACCCTCTCCCGCAGAGGATATGGAAAGAATTCAATTTAGAACTCTTCCCTCGGCTGCATCAAATCTGCTGCCAATCATTGAATAATGGAAAGGTCCCAGACTGCTGGAAGCAGGCAATGGTGACCCCGTTACTCAAGAAACCCACACTTGATCCTCTGTGTCCGTCCAACTATAGGCCCATCTCCCTGTTACCCTATCCGGTAAAAATTCTGAAGCGAGCAGTCAGTAAATCTCTTTCTCACTTTTTAGAAGATTACCACCTGCTAGACGAGGTTCAATTTGGGTTCCGCCCTGAGCATGGAACAGAAACGGCCCTAGTGACAGTTCTTGATGATCTGAGAATGCGAGCTGACAATGGCCATTCAGTCATATTAGTGCTACTGGACATGTCAGCCGCATTTGACACGGTGAACCATAGTATTCTGCTAAAAAGACTTAAGAACATTGGAGTTAGGGGTCTGGCATTAAAATGGCTTCAGTCTTATTTGTCGGGTAGGCAACAGGCAGTGATCATTCCACCTTTTGCATCCACAAAGAGCTCCGTCCAACATGGGGTTCCGCAGGGATCGGCAATAAGTCCGATTTTATTTAATATATACCTGCGTTAACTCATCCCTATCATTAAATCTTTTGGAATAGAACTAGTCAACTATGCAGATGACACGCAACTTGTGTTTTCGATGGAACGGAATCAAGCAGTTTCCCTGGATAAATTTCATGAGTGCATGCAAAGAACTACAAACTGGCTTAGAAATAACTATTTATAATTCAATGGAGACAAAACATAAGTTGTATACTGCACCACAAATAAAATATCTCGCCCCTTCCTATCGATTTCCGGCTTACCCCTTCAGATAAACCGCTAATCCCAGCTAAAACAGTGCGGAATCTGGGGGTAATGTTGGATAACAATCTTCAGTTAGATTCACAAGTCAACAAAATAATTGGTACCTGCTTCTCCCTGATCAGAGCTCTACGGAAGATTCTTCCGTTATTGCCAGCCTCCGCTAGGACACAAGTGGTGAGGAGCGTTATTCTGAGCAGGTTGGACTACTGTAATTCCCTGTGTCTTGGAGCACCAAACTCATTGATATTGAAAATGCAAAGAATCCAAACATTAGCAGCAAAGTTAGCTTTAAACAGGCAGCGCAGGGCCTCTACATTTCTGGCTCTGAGGGATCTCCACTGGTTGTCGATCCGTCAGAGAATACAATTCAAATCCCTCTGTATCGTCTTTAGGGCAGCACATGGATTAGGACCTAAACCACTGCAGAGAAAATTCACTTGGTATATCCCCTCGAGAAATCTTCGCTCATCAACAGCAAATTTGGTGAATACTACAAGATTTAAAAGAAGCAGGACTGGAGGCAGAGCCTTCAGCTCTGCAGCCGCACGGCTGTGGAATGAACTCCCAACTGACATCAGACAAACTGAGAATCTGTTGCAATTCAGGAAAAAGCTGAAAACTTGGCTATTCCCGAGGGAGGAGTAAAAATGAAGATTTTATTGTTACTGTCCCGCTCTGACATCCCTCCTTGTTTTTCCCTCCCCCTTTCATATTTGTCTTTCCTGGGGTTTGCTGTTTTTTGCTTACAATGACTACATGGTAACTCTCAGCGCCAGGATACCTGTTGGGTGACAGTGCGCTATACAAGTCTAGCTTACATTACTAACTATAACTTACGGCCCCGCAATGCACTGCTTATGACCTCAGACATTACATCATTCATGACATGGTCAGTGACATCACTGATGACATCACTCATGACATCTCAAATGAGCTGTGAATGGAATGGAACTATAATCGCTAGAACTTTATTTAGGGATAGTGTGTGTATATTAACACCCCTTTTTTTTATTTTCTTTCGTGTAAGAACCATTATAATACGCAATGTGCCCAGATCAATATGGCCGATAGCCTTTCACTTTAAAGTAATGTGTAGTCCATTGTTTATGTTGATGTTTGCAATCCTAAGTATGTTTATTATGAACAAGTCACGTTGACGAACATACAGGTACGGAGGTCACGGGGCAAGATATGCTGAAATGACATTGTGTGCATATTATCACTTGTTTTCTTTTCTTTATTGTATCAAGTCCTGAATTTTCACATCGTGACCAGGCCAATATGGCCGCCAGGTTTTTGGATTAAAGTAATATGTAGTCCTTTGTTAATGTTGGCAACTGGAGGCATTTGTACATTTAAATAAGGAAGCTACAATGACGTCTTGTATCGTTATCAAGGTTCGGATGAGCCGAAACGCGTGGATCGCGTCCTTTGCAGATTAAATACTTCCAAACTACAACCTGAGTGCTGATTCCTTCCTTGTAAGAGTGAGAGGAGATTGAATACATATATACAAAATTCACTGAAAAAACCACAGGTTTCAGGGACGTTATAGTGACTGTGAGTGTTTCTAAAAAGTTTAAGAATGTAATATATATATGATGATTCAGTCAGTGTGTGACTGACTGTATAAGTGAGTGATTATACATATCTGGGTGAATGTATGGGTGAGTGACTAATCTGTGTCTGTATCAGTCTGTCAGTTGGTGTGTAAGTGGCTGCATGGGTTGGTGAATAGGTACATGAGTGTCTATATGGGTTATTGATTGGTTGTCTGAGTACCTGTATGGGTGCCTGAGTGTCTGTGTGTTGTGTGACTACCTGCATGGATGTGTGAGTGGGTGATTCACTGGGTGTATGGGTTCATGAGTGGGTCTGCGAGGGGCTGTATGGGTGAGTAAGTGTGCATATGGCTGTGTTGGTGAGTGAATGGATGTCTCAGTGGTATATGTGTGAGTAACTGCATATGTGAATGGCAGTATATGTGAGTGTTGGAGTATATAAGTGACTGTATGTGAAAGTGAGTGATTGTGAGAGTGGATGTATGGATGAGTGTGTGCTTTTGTCAGTGATTGTATAAGAGAGTAAGAATGTGTTAATATCTGTGAATAAGTGAGGTGATGTGTGTATAACTGTATAGGTGAGTAAATGGCATTGTGATTGACTCTTCGGGTGACTGGCTAGGTGTGTGAGTAACTCTATTGGTGAGTGGCGATGTGTGAGTGTCTGTATGGGTGTATGAGTGCATATAATAGTGGCTGTATTGATGAGTGACTGCATGTATGAGTAACTGTATGGGTGAGTGAGTGGATGTGTGTGTAGACCTATGAATCAGTGAGTGGGTATGTACTAACTGGTATTGGTGTGTCTATGGTTTCGAGAATGGTAGTCTGTATTTTAGAGTGGGTGTATCAAAGGTTATATTAGGGTGTGAGTAGGTGCTTCAGAGATTAAGTGGATGATGTCATCAGTGATGTCATCTGAGATGTCATCAGTGATGTCATCAGTGATGTCACTGACCATGTCATGAGTGATGTAATATGTGACGTCATCAGCAGTGCATTGCGGGGGCGTGAGTTTTATATATATATATATATATATATATTACATACTGGCGGTCGCCAGTAGGTAGTTATAGTTAGGACCTAGTTTCCATAGGAAAAGCGTTTTTTGATTTGCCAATATCTTTGGCGCCGTTTGATGAATCTTCACGAAATTTTCAAAACTAATGGGGCTGACCAGTCAGCTCCTGTCTTGAAAGTTTCGGGGTGATTCGTCAAGCGAGGCCGAGAAAAAAGGGGGTCCCAAAACACGTTTTTCCCATGTTAATTTCCATAGGAATTTTGAAACAGGTTATAGCCCGAACTGCTGAACGGAATTACACCAAATTTGGCAAAAGGGTAGGTCTTGGTCTAGAAAGCGTGCTTTTTTTTTTAAATGGTGTAAATCTGTTCAGTAGTTTCTAAGAAATTCAAAAATAAAAAAAATATTGATATCTGGGCGGAGCCTAACCACACATCGCATCCTGAGATCTGATTGGCTGTCAGCACTCCAAACCAGGAAGTTTTGGCAGCCATCTTGTGACTCGGTAAACGAGTCACAAGAAAACAGTGGAAAAAAGATAAAAAAACAAGAAAAGGGTGCTGGGTAAAAAACCCCTGACCCCCTAGGCCTGTTCAGGGGGACCCCCAGGCCCAAAAAAAGCATTTAAAAAAAAAAAAAAAAAATCGGCAGAATTCGCGCTGGGTGCACGAATCCTGCAAAAAAATGTAAAAAAAACAAAGCGCAGGCGCCCGCGCTTTGTTATCTGTCAGCCCCCGGGTGGGCCAGGTCCTGGGGGCTATGCCTAGTAAATTAGCGGGGGCCGCATGGGCCCCCGCAGCCCCAGGGACCGCCACCTCCCCAGGGCTTTCTTTAATTATATGCGGGGGCTCGTGGCCCCCCCCGCAGCCCCGGGGGCCGCCACCTCCCCGGGGCTTTGTTTTCTTTATGTGTGGGGGGGCTCCTGCCCCCCCACACTGCCCCAGGGACCACCACCTCCCCGGGGCACTGTTTAATTATATGCGGGGGCCTCATGGGCCCCCCCAAGCGCCGGGGACCGCCACTCCCCGGGGCTTAATTACAAAAATTAAAGTATGAGGGGGCTCCTGCCCCCCCACACTACCCCGGGGACCACCACCTCCCCAGGGCACTAATTATTTGAATGCGGGGGTCCGTTGTGGACCCCCGGCCCCGGGGACAACCACCTCCCCAGGGCTTTGAAAATGTAGGGAGGGGGGCCACGCGGCCCCCCTCTTGGAGCCCTCGATGGCCCTGGGGACCGCCACACCCCAGGGCCGGCTCCTGCAATGTCCCGGGGTGCCCACCCCCAGGACATTGCTGTTTGCTATGGCAGGACGGGAGCACGCCTCCCACCCTGCCATAGCAAACCTTGCTTTGTTTCATTGAAGCGAGAGCAGGAAAACCTGCTCTCGCTTCAATGAAGCAAAGCAGGATTGCTTTTGAGCAAGGGGAGCTGCATGTCAGCAGCTCCCCTTGCTCAAAAGCAATGCCGGCTCCCGCAGGAGGCGGGGAGCCGGCAGGGACCGTGGGGGCATTGGGGTTCCCCCCACGGTCCCCAACGCAAAGGGCCGGCCCCGGGGGATGGGGTCCCCGGGGCCAGTTGTGGTCCGGGAGAGGGGCCACGCTGCCCCCTCCCTTTAGTTAAAAAAAAATAATGCCGGGCCCCGGGGGATGGGGTCCCCGGGGCCAATAGTGGCCCAGGGAAGGGGGGCCACGCGGCCCCCCTTCCCTGTAAGTATTTTAAAAAAGAAGATGCAATGCCCCGGGGGATGGGGTCCCCGGGGCCAAAATCGGCCTCGGGAGGGTTTTTTTTCCATTTTTTTTTTTAAAAGGGGTCGGGCCCCGGGGGATGGGGTCCCCAGGGCCCCAAAAATATTAAAAGAAGGGGGGCACACAGCCCCCTTCTATAAAAAATAAACAAAGCCGGCATCTCGCCGGAGGCCACGCCCCCTCCCTGTACTACTCTGCAAACGCGCCTCCTGGCGCGTTCTGAGTTGGGGGATTAAGTCCCCTTGAATACAGAGCGGTCCCTGGGGGCCAACTAGCCCACCAGGTACCTCCAATAAGCGATGAGGACCTCAGGACACAAGTGGACTTCATCCCCCGAGCAGCAGTGCACCAGGAGGCACGTTTGCAGAGTGGTGTGAAAAGGGGGCATGGCCTCAGACCACCTCTCTGCAATCCAGCTGTGTGGCGCTTATTGGAGGTACCTGGTGGGCTAGTTGGCCCCCAGGGACCCTAAGGAGGCAAGGGGACTTCATCCCCCAAACAAGAGCGCGCCAGGAGGCGCGTTTGCTGAGTGGTGGAGAAAGGGGGCATGGCCTGTGTCCACTCTGAGCAATCCCACTATCTGGGGCTTACTGGAAGTATCAGGTAGGCTAGTCAGCCCCTAACGACCCCCAGCAGTGAAGGGGACTTCAATCCCCATCTAAGAGCGCGCCAGGGAGCGTGTTTGCAGACTGGTGGGCAAAGGGGTGTGGCATGCTTTGAGAACTTACCATTGCTGCTGTATGGGACTTACTGGAGGTAATAGGAGGAGTAGTTGGTCCCTAAGGTTGTCCTTGGGGGCCAACTACCCCTCCTATTACCTCCAGTAAGTCCCACACAGTGGTATTGCTAAGAGGTCTTCGGAGGCCACGCCCCCTTTCCACAGCACTCTGCAAATGCTCCTCCTGGCACACTAT
Organism: Calotriton arnoldi; assembly: GCA_963921515.1. Lineage (NCBI taxonomy): Eukaryota > Metazoa > Chordata > Amphibia > Caudata > Salamandridae > Calotriton > Calotriton arnoldi. The sequence goes on along the minus strand of CAWUFW010003605.1, from coordinate 1,051,306 downwards.
GGGTTGGGGTATGAAGTCCACTTTACTCCTGAGGGACTTTAGGGGCCAAGAAGCCCTCCTGGTACCTCCTGTAAGTCCTTCACAGTGGAATTCCTGAGCGCTGGTCGGAGGCCCAGCCCCCTTTCTCCACCACTCTGCAAACGTGACTAGTAGTTAAAGAAGCATTTGCAATGTAATAGGTTTCGCATTTGCGAGAGTTAGAGCTATTGGCGTTGTAAATGTAACAGATTTTTACTAATGTTTTTGGTAGTGGAGTGAATGTACGTTGTGTGTAGTGGAATTATGTGGTATGTTGTGCAGTGAAATTATGTAGATAGAAAGTATGTGGTATTTAGTGTATAGGAATTTTGTAGAGTGGGATTATGTGTTAAAGTGAGTAATTATGTGGTATGGTAGTCTGTGTTGTGGAGAGGTAACCTCAGGTTTATTCTTCCTCGTCTCTATAGAAGTTAAACTATAAACTCAATGAGACAAAAAAAAAGAAGGAACCACTGAGGAGCACTTCCGGACCTAGTCAGAGGTATGATCAAGGCCACTGGAATTATGCGACTGTTTGGCTGCACTGATTTTCTCATAATTATCCATTTTCCGCATTTGCCGCATAATCCATCATCTGCTGTATAATCTGCACACTTGAACAAAAAAATCTTGTTTCTAGCTCAAAGAGCTCAAACGTTACCAAAAATGCAGCGACAAGTGTTACAGCGTGGTGGAAGGTCCTTTGCAAAGCTGGAATGGTCAACTGTTACTTATTGCTAAATGTGGGTGTTAAATTGGTACTAATGGTGCGCAAATCACTCTTGCTTCTTTCTGCGCTTCACTTGCCTCTTTCTGTGCTTCTCTTGCCTCTGTCTGCACCTCACTTCCCTCTGTCTGTACCTCTCATGCCTCTTTCTGCACCTCACATGCCTCTTTCTGCACTTCTCTTGCTTCTTTTTGCACCTCTCTTGCCTCTTTCTGCACCTCACTTGCCTCTTTCTGTACCTCTCTTGCCTCTTTCTGCACCTCACTTGCCTCTTCTTGCACTTCTCTTGCCTCTTTCTGCACTTCTCTTGACACTTTCTGGAGTTCTCTTGTCTCTTTCTGTACGTCTTCTGCCTCTTTCTGTACCTCACTTGCCTCTTTTTGCACTTCTCTTGTTTCTTTCTGCACCTCTCTTGCCTATTTCTGCACCTCACTTCCCTCTTTCTGCACTTCTCTTGCCCCTTTCTGCATTTCTCGTGCCTCTTTCTGACTTCTCTTGCCTCTTTCTGCACTTCTCTTGCCTCTTTCTACACAAGTTTTGCTTTTTTCTGCACATCTCTTGCCTTTTTGTGCGCATCTCTTTCCTGTTTCTACATTTCATTTGCCTCATTCTCCACTTCTCTTGCATGTTTCTGCACTTCTCTTGTCTCTTTCTGCACATTTCTTACTCTTTCTGCACCTCTGTTGCTTCTTTCTGCACTTCTCTTGCCTCTTTCTGCACCCCTGTTGCTTCATTCTGCACTTTCCATGCTTCTTTCTGCATCTGTCTTGCTTCTTTCTGCACCCCTGTTGTCTCTTTCTGTACTCGTCTTCCCTCGTTCTCTACCTTTCTTGCCTGTTTCTGCATCTCACTTGCCTCTTTCTGCACTTTTCTTGCTTCTTTCTACACCTCTGTTGCTTCTTTCAGCAATTCTCTTGCCTCTTTCTGCAGTTCTCTTGCCTGTTTCTGCACCTATCTTGCCTCTTTCTGCACCCGTCTTCCCTCTTTGTGCAACTCTCTAGCCTCTTTCTACACCTCTCTTCCCTCTTTCTGCACCTCTCTTGCCTCTTTCTGTACCTCTGTTGCTTCTTTCTGCACTGCTCTTGACTCTTTCTGTACCCTTCGCGCCTCTTTCAGCACCTCTGTTGCTTCTTTCTGCACTTCTCTTCCTTCTTTCTGCACCTCTCCTGCCTCTTTCTGTACCAATCTTTGTGCACCTCTCCTACCTATTTCTGCATCCCTCTTGCCTCTTTTTGCACCTCTGTTGGTTCTTTCTGCACTTCTCTTGCTTCTTTCTGCACCTCTTTTGCAAATTTCTGCATCCCTCATGCCTCTTTCTGCACCCCTCTTCCCTATTTCTCCACCTCTCTTCCTTCTTTTTGCACTTATCTTGTTTTTTTCTGCACATCTTTTTCCTCTTTTTGCACTTCTCTTGCTTCTTTCTGCACCTCTCTTGCCTATTTATGCACCTTACTTGCATCTTTCTGTACCTCGCTTGCCTCTTCCTCCACCTCACTTGCCTCTTTCTGCACTTCTTTTGCCTCTTTCTGCACTTCTCTTGCCTCTTTCTGCATTTCTCTTCCCTCTTTCTGCACTTCACTTGCTTCTTTCTGCACTTCTCTTGCCTCTTTCTGCACTTCTATTTCCTCTTTCTGCACTTCTGATCCTTCTTTTGGCGCTTCTCTTGCCTTTTTGTGCGCATCTCTTGCCTGTTTCTGCACTTCTTTTGCCTCTTTCTCCACTTCTCTTGCCTCTTTCTTCACTTCTCTTGCCTCTTTCTGCACATTTCTTACTCTTTCTGCGCTTCTCATGTTTTTTTTCTGCACTTCTCTTGCCTCTTTCTGTACTTTTCTTGCCTCTTTCTGCACCTCACTTGCCTCTTTCTACAGTTCTCTTGCCTCTATCTGCACCTCACTCTCTTCTTTCTGCACCTCTCTTGCCTCTTTCTGCATTTCCCTTTCTGTTTTCTGCACTTCCTTTGCTTTTTCTACACTTCTCCTGCCTCTTTCTGCACTTCTCTTGCCTCTTCCTGTAACTCTTTTGCCTCTTTCTGTACCCCACTTGCCTCTTTCTGCACCTCACTCTCTTCTTTCTGCACCTCTCTTGCCTCTTTCTGCACTTCTCTTTCTCTCTTCTGCACCTCACTCTCTTCTTTCTGCACCTCTCTTGCCTCTTTCTGCACTTCTCTTGCCTCTTTCTGCACTTCTCTTCCTTCTTTCTGCACATCTTTTTCCTCTTTTTGCACTTCTCTTGCTTCTTTCTGCACCTCTCTTGCCTATTTATGCACCTTACTTGCATCTTTCTGTACCTCTCTTGCCTCTTCCTGCACCTCACTTGCCTCTTTCTGCACTTCTTTTGCCTCTTTCTGCACTTCTCTTGTTTCTTTCTGTACTTCTCTTGCTTCTTTCTGCACTTCTCTTGCCTCTTTCTGCACTTCTCTTCCCTATTTTTGCGCTTCTCTTCCCTCTTTCTGCACTTCTCTTTCCTCTTTCTGTACCTCACTTGCCTCTTTGGGCACTTATTTTGCCTCGTTCTGCACTTCTCTTGCTTCTTTCTGCACTTCTCTTGGCTCTTTCTGCACTTCTATTTCCTCTTTTTGCACTTCTCTTGCTTCTTTCTGCAACTCTCTTGCCTCTTTCTGCACCTTACTTGCCTCTTTCTGTACCTCTCTTGCCTCTTTCTGCATCTCACTTGCCTCTTTCTGCACTTCATTTGCCTCTTTCCGCACTTCTCTTACCTCTTTCTGCACTTCTCTTGCTTCTTCTTGCACTTCTCTTGGCTCTTTCTGTACTTCTATTTCCTCTTTCTGCACTTCTCTTGCTTCTTTCTGCACTTCTATTGCCTCTTTCTGCACTTCTCTTCCTTCTTTCTACACTTCTCTTGCCTCTTTCTGTACTACTGTTGCCACTTTCTGCACCTCACTTGCCTCTTTCTGCACTTCTCTTGCCTCTTTCTGCACTTCTCTTGCCTCTTTCTGCACTTCTCTTCCCTCTTTCTGCACTTCACTTGCCTATTTGTGCACTTTACTTGCCTCTTTCTGTACTTCTCTTGCCTCTTTCTGCAACTCACTTGCCTCTTTCTGCACTTCTTTTGCCTCTTTCTCCACTTCTCTTGGCTCTTTCTGCACTTCTCTTGCTTCTTTTTGCACCTCTCTTGCCTCTTTCTGCACCTCACTTGCCTCTTTCTGTACCTCTCTTGCCTCTTTCTGCACCTCACTTGCCTCTTCTTGCACTTCTCTTGCCTCTTTCTGCACTTCTCTTGACACTTTCTGGAGTTCTCTTGTCTCTTTCTGTACGTCTTCTGCCTCTTTCTGTACCTCACTTGCCTCTTTTTGCACTTCTCTTGTTTCTTTCTGCACCTCTCTTGCCTATTTCTGCACCTTACTTGCCTCTTTCTGTACCACTCGTGCCTCTTTCTGCACCTCACTTCCCTCTTTCTGCACTTCTCTTGCCCCTTTCTGCATTTCTCGTGCCTCTTTCTGACTTCTCTTGCCTCTTTCTGCACTTCTCTTGCCTCTTTCTACACAAGTTTTGCTTTTTTCTGCACATCTCTTGCCTTTTTGTGCGCATCTCTTTCCTGTTTCTACATTTCATTTGCCTCATTCTCCACTTCTCTTGCATGTTTCTGCACTTCTCTTGTCTCTTTCTGCACATTTCTTACTCTTTCTGCACCTCTGTTGCTTCTTTCTGCACTTCTCTTGCCTCTTTCTGCACCCCTGTTGCTTCATTCTGCACTTTCCATGCTTCTTTCTGCATCTGTCTTGCTTCTTTCTGCACCCCTGTTGTCTCTTTCTGTACTCGTCTTCCCTCGTTCTCTACCTTTCTTGCCTGTTTCTGCATCTCAATTGCCTCTTTCTGCACTTTTCTTGCTTCTTTCTACACCTCTGTTGCTTCTTTCAGCAATTCTCTTGCCTCTTTCTGCAGTTCTCTTGCCTGTTTCTGCACCCATCTTGCCTCTTTCTGCACCCGTCTTCCCTCTTTGTGCAACTCTCTAGCCTCTTTCTACACCTCTCTTCCCTCTTTCTGCACCTCTCTTGCCTCTTTCTGTACCTCTGTTGCTTCTTTCTGCACTGCTCTTGACTCTTTCTGTACCCTTCGCGCCTCTTTCAGCACCTCTGTTGCTTCTTTCTGCACTTCTCTTCCTTCTTTCTGCACCTCTCCTGCCTCTTTCTGTACCCCTCTTTGTGCACCTCTCCTACCTATTTCTGCACCCCTCTTGCCTCTTTTTGCACCTCTGTTGGTTCTTTCTGCACTTCTCTTGCTTCTTTCTGCACCTCTCGCAAATTTCTGCCTCCCTCATGCCTCTTTCTGCACCCCTCTTCCCGATTTCTCCACCCCTCTTCCTTCTTTTTGCACTTATCTTGTTTTTTTCTGCACATCTTTTTCCTCTTTCTGCACTTCTCTTGCTTCTTTCTGCACCTCTCTTGCCTATTTATGCACCTTACTTGCATCTTTCTGCACCTCGCTTGCCTCTTTCCTCCACCTCACTTGCCTCTTTCTGCACTTCTTTTGCCTCTTTCTGCACTTCTCTTGCCTCTTTCTGCATTTCTCTTCCCTCTTTCTGCACTTCACTTGCTTCTTTCTGCACTTCTCTTGCCTCTTTCTGCACTTCTATTTCCTCTTTCTGCACTTCTGATCCTTCTTTCTGGCGCTTCTCTTGCCTTTTTGTGCGCATCTCTTGCCTGTTTCTGCACTTCTTTTGCCTCTTTCTCCACTTCTCTTGCCTCTTTCTTCACTTCTCTTGCCTCTTTCTGCACATTTCTTACTCTTTCTGCGCTTCTCATGTTTTTTTCTGCACTTCTCTTGCCTCTTTCTGTACTTTTCTTGCCTCTTTCTGCACCTCACTTGCCTCTTTCTACAGTTCTCTTGCCTCTATCTGCACCTCACTCTCCTTCTTTCTGCACCTCTCTTGCCTCTTTCTGCATTTCCCTTTCTGTTTTCTGCACTTTTCATGCTTCTTTCTGCACCTCTCTTGCCTCTTTCTGCACTTCTCTTGCCTCTTTCTGCACTTCTCTTCCTTCTTTCTGTGCTTCTTTTGCCTCTTTTTGCACTTCTCCTGCTTCTGTCTGTACCTCTCTTGCCTCTTTCTGCACCTTACTTGCCTCTTTCTCTACCTCTCTTGCCTCTTTCTGCATCTCACTTGCCTCTCTCTGCACTTCCTTTGCTTATTTCTACACTTCTCCTGCCTCTTTCTGCACTTCTCTTGCCTCTTCCTGTAACTCTTTTGCCTCTTTCTGTACCCCACTTGCCTCTTTCTGCACCTCACTCTCTTCTTTCTGCACCTCTCTTGCCTCTTTCTGCACTTCTCTTTCTCTCTTCTGCACCTCACTCTCTTCTTTCTGCACCTCTCTTGCCTCTTTCTGCACTTCTCTTGCCTCTTTCTGCACTTCTCTTCCTTCTTTCTGCACATCTTTTTCCTCTTTTTGCACTTCTCTTGCTTCTTTCTGCACCTCTCTTGCCTATTTATGCACCTTACTTGCATCTTTCTGTACCTCTCTTGCCTCTTCCTGCACCTCACTTGCCTCTTTCTGCACTTCTTTTGCCTCTTTCTGCACTTCTCTTGTTTCTTTCTGCACTTCTCTTGCTTCTTTCTGCACTTCTCTTGCCTCTTTCTGCACTTCTCTTCCCTATTTTTGCGCTTCTCTTCCCTCTTTCTGCACTTCTCTTGCCTCTTTCTGCAGTTCTCTTGCCTGTTTCTGCACCCATCTTGCCTCTTTCTGCACCCGTCTTCCCTCTTTGTGCAACTCTCTAGCCTCTTTCTACACCTCTCTTCCCTCTTTCTGCACCTCTCTTGCCTCTTTCTGTACCTCTGTTGCTTCTTTCTGCACTGCTCTTGACTCTTTCTGTACCCTGTCGCGCCTCTTTCAGCACCTCTGTTGCTTCTTTCTGCACTTCTCTTCCTTCTTTCTGCACCCCTCCTGCCTCTTTCTGTACCCCTCTTTGTGCACCTCTCCTACCTATTTCTGCACCCCTCTTGCCTCTTTTTGCACCTCTGTTGGTTCTTTCTGCACTTCTCTTGCTTCTTTCTGCACCTCTTTTGCAAATTTCTGCATCCCTCATGCCTCTTTCTGCACCCCTCTTCCCTATTTCTCCACCTCTCTTCCTTCTTTTTGCACTTATCTTGTTTTTTTCTGCACATCTTTTTCCTCTTTTTGCACTTCTCTTGCTTCTTTCTGCACCTCTCTTGCCTATTTATGCACCTTACTTGCATCTTTCTGTACCTCTCTTGCCTCTTCCTGCACCTCACTTGCCTCTTTCTGCACTTCTTTTGCCTCTTTCTGCACTTCTCTTGTTTCTTTCTGCACTTCTCTTGCTTCTTTCTGCACTTCTCTTGCCTCTTTCTGCACTTCTCTTCCCTATTTCTGCGCTTCTCTTCCCTCTTTCTGCACTTCTCTTTCCTCTTTCTGTACCTCACTTGCCTCTTTCTGCTCTTCTTTTGCCTCGTTCTGCACTTCTATTTCCTCTTTTTGCACTTCTCTTGCTTCTTTCTGCAACTCTCTTGCCTCTTTCTGCACCTTACTTGCCTCTTTCTGTACCTCTCTTGCCTCTTTCTGCATCTCACTTGCCTCTTTCTGCACTTCATTTGCCTCTTTCCGCACTTCTCTTACCTCTTTCTGCACTTCTCTTGGCTCTTTCTGTACTTCTATTTCCTCTTTCTGCACTTCTCTTGACTCTTTCTGCACTTCTCTTGCCTCTTTCTGCACATCTCTTCCTTCTTTCTGCACTTCTATTGCCTCTTTCTGTACTGTTGCTACTTTCTGCACCTCACTTGCCTCTTTCTGCACTTCTCTTGCCTCTTTCTGCACTTCTCTTCCCTCTTTCTGCACTTCACTTGCCTATTTGTGCACTTTACTTGCCTCTTTCTGTACTTCTCTTGCCTCTTTCTGCAACTCACTTGCCTCTTTCTGCACTTTTTTTGCCTCTTTCTGCACTTCTCTTGGCTCTTTCTGCACTTCTCTTGCTTCTTTTTGCACCTCTCTTGCCTCTTTCTGCACCTCACTTGCCTCTTTCTGTACCTCTCTTGCCTCTTTCTGCACCTCACTTGCCTCTTCTTGCACTTCTCTTGCCTCTTTCTGCACTTCTCTTGACACTTTCTGGAGTTCTCTTGTCTCTTTCTGTACGTCTTCTGCCTCTTTCTGTACCTCACTTGCCTCTTTTTGCACTTCTCTTGTTTCTTTCTGCACCTCTCTTGCCTATTTCTGCACCTTACTTGCCTCTTTCTGTACCACTCGTGCCTCTTTCTGTACCTCACTGCCCTCTTTCTGCACTTCTCTTGCCCCTTTCTGCATTTCTCGTGCCTCTTTCTGACTTCTCTTGCCTCTTTCTGCACTTCTCTTGCCTCTTTCTACACAAGTTTTGCTTTTTTCTGCACATCTCTTGCCTTTTTGTGCGCATCTCTTTCCTGTTTCTACATTTCATTTGCCTCATTCTCCACTTCTCTTGCATGTTTCTGCACTTCTCTTGTCTCTTTCTGCACATTTCTTACTCTTTCTGCACCTCTGTTGCTTCTTTCTGCACTTCTCTTGCCTCTTTCTGCACCCCTGTTGCTTCATTCTGCACTTTCCATGCTTCTTTCTGCATCTGTCTTGCTTCTTTCTGCACCCCTGTTGTCTCTTTCTGTACTCGTCTTCCCTCGTTCTCTACCTTTCTTGCCTGTTTCTGCATCTCACTTGCCTCTTTCTGCACTTTTCTTGCTTCTTTCTACACCTCTGTTGCTTCTTTCAGCAATTCTCTTGCCTCTTTCTGCAGTTCTCTTGCCTGTTTCTGCACCCATCTTGCCTCTTTCTGCACCCGTCTTCCCTCTTTGTGCAACTCTCTAGCCTCTTTCTACACCTCTCTTCCCTCTTTCTGCACCTCTCTTGCCTCTTTCTGTACCTCTGTTGCTTCTTTCTGCACTGCTCTTGACTCTTTCTGTACCCTTCGCGCCTCTTTCAGCACCTCTGTTGCTTCTTTCTGCACTTCTCTTCCTTCTTTCTGCACCTCTCCTGCCTCTTTCTGTACCTCTCTCTTTGTGCACCTCTCCTACCTATTTCTGCACCCCTCTTGCCTCTTTTTGCACCTCTGTTGGTTCTTTCTGCACTTCTCTTGCTTCTTTCTGCACCTCTTTTGCAAATTTCTGCATCCCTCATGCCTCTTTCTGCACCCCTCTTCCCTATTTCTCCACCTCTCTTCCTTCTTTCTGCACTTATCTTGTTTCTTTCTGCACATCTTTTTCCTCTTTTTGCACTTCTCTTGCTTCTTTCTGCACCTCTCTTGCCTATTTATGCACCTTACTTGCATCTTTCTGTACCTCTCTTGCCTCTTCCTTCACGTCACTTGCCTCTTTCTGCACTTCTTTTGCCTCTTTCTGCACTTCTCTTGCCTCTTTCTGCATTTCTCTTCCCTCTTTCTGCACTTCACTTGCTTCTTTCTGCACTTCTCTTGCCTCTTTCTGCACTTCTATTTCCTCTTTCTGCACTTCTGATCCTTCTTTTGGCGCTTCTCTTGCCTTTTTGTGCGCATCTCTTGCCTGTTTCTGCACTTCTTTTGCCTCTTTCTCCACTTCTCTTGCCTCTTTCTTCACTTCTCTTGCCTCTTTCTGCACATTTCTTACTCTTTCTGCGCTTCTCATGTTTTTTTTCTGCACTTCTCTTGCCTCTTTCTGTACTTTTCTTGCCTCTTTCTGCACCTCACTTGCCTCTTTCTACAGTTCTCTTGCCTCTATCTGCACCTCACTCTCTTCTTTCTGCACCTCTCTTGCCTCTTTCTGCATTTCCCTTTCTGTTTTCTGCACTTTTCATGCTTCTTTCTGCACCTCTCTTGCCTCTTTCTGCACTTCTCTTGCCTCTTTCTGCACTTCTCTTCCTTCTTTCTGTGCTTCTTTTGCCTCTTTTTGCACTTCTCTTGCTTCTGTCTGTACCTCTCTTGCTTCTTTCTGCACCTTACTTGCCTCTTTCTCTACCTCTCTTGCCTCTTTCTGCATCTCACTTGCCTCTCTCTGCACTTCCTTTGCTTATTTCTACACTTCTCCTGCCTCTTTCTGCACTTCTCTTGCCTCTTCCTGTAACTCTTTTGCCTCTTTCTGTACCCCACTTGCCTCTTTCTGCACCTCACTCTCTTCTTTCTGCACCTCTCTTGCCTCTTTCTGCACTTCTCTTTCTCTCTTCTGCACCTCACTCTCTTCTTTCTGCAGCTCTCTTGCCTCTTTCTGCACTTCTCTTGCCTCTTTCTGCACTTCTCTTCCTTCTTTCTGCACATCTTTTTCCTCTTTTTGCACTTCTCTTGCTTCTTTCTGCACCTCTCTTGTTTATTTATGCACCTTACTTGCATCTTTCTGTACCTCTCTTGCCTCTTCCTGCACCTCACTTGCCTCTTTCTGCACTTCTTTTGCCTCTTTCTGCACTTCTCTTGTTTCTTTCTGCACTTCTCTTGCTTCTTTCTGCACTTCTCTTGCCTCTTTCTGCACTTCTCTTCCCTATTTTTGCGCTTCTCTTCCCTCTTTCTGCACTTCTCTTTCCTCTTTCTGTATCTCACTTGCCTCTTTCTGCACTTCTTTTGCCTCGTTCTGCACTTCTCTTGCTTCTTTCTGCACTTCTCTTGGCTCTTTCTGCACTTCTATTTCCTCTTTTTGCACTTCTCTTGCTTCTTTCTGCAACTCTCTTGCCTCTTTCTGCACCTTACTTGTCTCTTTCTGTACCTCTCTTGCCTCTTTCTGCATCTCACTTGCCTCTTTCTGCACTTCATTTGCCTCTTTCCGCACTTCTCTTACCTCTTTCTGCACTTCTCTTGCTTCTTCTTGCACTTCTCTTGGCTCTTTCTGTACTTCTATTTCCTCTTTCTGCACTTCTCTTGCTTCTTTCTGCACTTCTATTGCCTCTTTCTGCACTTCTCTTCCTTCTTTCTGCACTTCTCTTGCCTCTTTCTGTACTACTGTTGCCACTTTCTGCACCTCACTTGCCTCTTTCTGCACTTCTCTTGCCTCTTTCTGCACTTCTCTTGCCTCTTTCTGCACTTCTCTTCCCTCTTTCTGCACTTCACTTGCCTATTTGTGCACTTTACTTGCCTCTTTCTGTACTTCTCTTGCCTCTTTCTGCAACTCACTTGCCTCTTTCTGCACTTCTTTTGCCTCTTTCTGCACTTCTCTTGGCTCTTTCTGCACTTTTTTTGCTTCTTTCTGTACCTCTCTTGCCTCTTTCTGCACCTCACTTGCCTCTTTCTGTACCTCTCTTGCCTCTTTCTGCACCTCACTTGCCTCTTCTTGCACTTCTCTTGCCTCTTTCTGCACTTCTCTTGACACTTTCTGCAGTTCTCTTGTCTCTTTCTGTACGTCTTCTGCCTCTTTCTGTACCTCACTTGCCTCTTTTTGCACTTCTCTTGTTTCTTTCTGCACCTCTCTTGCCTATTTCTGCACCTTACTTGCCTCTTTCTGTACCACTCGTGCCTCTTTCTGTACCTCACTTCCCTCTTTCTGCACTTCTCTTGCCCCTTTCTGCATTTCTCGTGCCTCTTTCTGACTTCTCTTGCCTCTTTCTGCACTTCTCTTGCCTCTTTCTACACAAGTTTTGCTTTTTTCTGCACATCTCTTGCCTTTTTGTGCGCATCTCTTTCCTGTTTCTACATTTCATTTGCCTCATTCTCCACTTCTCTTGCATGTTTCTGCACTTCTCTTGTCTCTTTCTGCACATTTCTTACTCTTTCTGCACCTCTGTTGCTTCTTTCTGCACGTCTCTTGCCTCTTTCTGAATCCCTGTTGCTTCATTCTGTACTTTCCATGCTTCTTTCTGCATCCGTCTTGCTTCTTTCTGCACCCCTGTTGTCTCTTTCTGTACTCGTCTTCCCTCGTTCTCTACCTTTCTTGCCTGTTTCTGCATCTCACTTGCCTCTTTCTGCACTTTTCTTGCTTCTTTCTACACCTCTGTTGCTTCTTTCAGCAATTCTCTTGCCTCTTTCTGCAGTTCTCTTGCCTGTTTCTGCACCCATCTTGCCTCTTTCTGCACCCGTCTTCCCTCTTTGTGCAACTCTCTAGCCTCTTTCTACACCTCTCTTCCCTCTTTCTGCACCTCTCTTGCCTCTTTCTGTACCTCTGTTGCTTCTTTCTGCACTGCTCTTGACTCTTTCTGTACCCTTCGCGCCTCTTTCAGCACCTCTGTTGCTTCTTTCTGCACTTCTCTTCCTTCTTTCTGCACCCCTCCTGCCTCTTTCTGTACCCCTCTTTGTGCACCTCTCCTACCTATTTCTGCACCCCTCTTGCCTCTTTTTGCACCTCTGTTGGTTCTTTCTGCACTTCTCTTGCTTCTTTCTGCACCTCTTTTGCAAATTTCTGCATCCCTCATGCCTCTTTCTGCACCCCTCTTCCCTATTTCTCCACCTCTCTTCCTTCTTTTTGCACTTATCTTGTTTTTTTCTGCACATCTTTTTCCTCTTTTGCACTTCTCTTGCTTCTTTCTGCACCTCTCTTGCCTATTTCTGCACCTTACTTGCATCTTTCTGTACCTCTCTTGCCTCTTTCTGCACCTCACTTGCCTCTTTCTGCACTTCTTTTGCCTCTTTCTGCACTTCTCTTGTTTCTTTCTGCACTTCTCTTGCTTCTTTCTGCACTTCTCTTGCCTCTTTCTGCACTTCTCTTCCCTATTTCTGCGCTTCTCTTCCCTCTTTCTGCACTTCTCTTTCCTCTTTCTGTACCTCACTTGCCTCTTTCTGCTCTTCTTTTGCCTCGTTCTGCACTTCTATTTCCTCTTTTTGCACTTCTCTTGCTTCTTTCTGCAACTCTCTTGCCTCTTTCTGCACCTTACTTGCCTCTTTCTGTACCTCTCTTGCCTCTTTCTGCATCTCACTTGCCTCTTTCTGCACTTCATTTGCCTCTTTCCGCACTTCTCTTACCTCTTTCTGCACTTCTCTTGGCTCTTTCTGTACTTCTATTTCCTCTTTCTGCACTTCTCTTGCTTCTTTCTGCACTTCTATTGCCTCTTTCTGCACTTCTCTTCCTTCTTTCTGCACTTCTCTTGCCTCTTTCTGTACTACTGTTGCCACTTTCTGCACCTCACTTGCCTCTTTCTGCACTTCTCTTGCCTCTTTCTGCACTTCTCTTGCCTCTTTCTGCACTTCTCTTCCCTGTTTCTGCACTTCACTTGCCTATTTGTGCACTTTACTTGCCTCTTTCTGTACTTCTCTTGCCTCTTTCTGCAACTCACTTGCCTCTTTCTGCACTTCTTTTGCCTCTTTCTGCACTTCTCTTGGCTCTTTCTGCACTTCTCTTGCTTCTTTTTGCACCTCTCTTGCCTCTTTCTGCACCTCACTTGCCTCTTTCTGTACCTCTGTTGCCTCTTTCTGCACCTCACTTGCCTATTCTTGCACTTCTCTTACCTCTTTCTGCACTTCTCTTGGCTCTTTCTGTACTTCTATTTCCTCTTTCTGCACTTCTCTTGCTTCTTTCTGCACTTCTATTGCCTCTTTCTGCACTTCTCTTCCTTCTTTCTGCACTTCTCTTGCCTCTTTCTGTACTACTGTTGCCACTTTCTGCACCTCACTTACCTCTTTCTGCACTTCTCTTGCCTCTTTCTGCACTTCTCTTGCCTCTTTCTGCACTTCTCTTCCCTGTTTCTGCACTTCACTTGCCTATTTGTGCACTTTACTTGCCTCTTTCTGTACTTCTCTTGCCTCTTTCTGCAACTCACTTGCCTCTTTCTGCATCTCACTTGCCTCTTTCTGCACTTCATTTGCCTCTTTCCGCACTTCTCTTACCTCTTTCTGCACTTCTCTTGGCTCTTTCTGTACTTCTATTTCCTCTTTCTGCACTTCTCTTGCTTCTTTCTGCACTTCTATTGCCTCTTTCTGCACTTCTCTTCCTTCTTTCTGCACTTCTCTTGCCTCTTTCTGTACTACTGTTGCCACTTTCTGCACCTCACTTGCCTCTTTCTGCACTTCTCTTGCCTCTTTCTGCACTTCTCTTGCCTCTTTCTGCACTTCTCTTCCCTGTTTCTGCACTTCACTTGCCTATTTGTGCACTTTACTTGCCTCTTTCTGTACTTCTCTTGCCTCTTTCTGCAACTCACTTGCCTCTTTCTGCACTTCTTTTGCCTCTTTCTGCACTTCTCTTGGCTCTTTCTGCACTTCTCTTGCTTCTTTTTGCACCTCTCTTGCCTCTTTCTGCACCTCACTTGCCTCTTTCTGTACCTCTGTTGCCTCTTTCTGCACCTCACTTGCCTCTTCTTGCACTTCTCTTGCCTCTTTCTGCACTTCTCTTGACACTTTCTGGAGTTCTCTTGTCTCTTTCTGTACGTCTTCTGCCTCTTTCTGTACCTCACTTGCCTCTTTTGCACTTCTCTTGTTTCTTTCTGCACCTCTCTTGCCTATTTCTGCACCTTACTTGCCTCTTTCTGTACCACTCGTGCCTCTTTCTGCACCTCACTTCCCTCTTTCTGCACTTCTCTTGCCCCTTTCTGCATTTCTCGTGCCTCTTTCTGACTTCTCTTGCCTCTTTCTGCACTTCTCTTGCCTCTTTCTACACAAGTTTTGCTTTTTTCTGCACAACTCTTGCCTTTTTGTGTGCATCTCTTTCCTGTTTCTCCATTTCATTTGCCTCATTCTCCACTTCTCTTGCATGTTTCTGCACTTCTCTTGTCTCTTTCTGCACATTTCTTACTCTTTCTGCACCTCTGTTGCTTCTTTCTGCACTTCTCTTGCCTCTTTCTGCACCCCTGTTGCTTCATTCTGCACTTTACATGCTTCTTTCTGCATCTGTCTTGCTTCTTTCTGCACCCCTGTTGTCTCTTTCTGTACTCGTCTTCCCTCGTTCTCTACCTTTCTTGCCTGTTTCTGCATCTCACTTGCCTCTTTCTGCACTTTTCTTGCTTCTTTCTACACCTCTGTTGCTTCTTTCAGCAATTCTCTTGCCTCTTTCTGCAGTTCTCTTGCCTGTTTCTGCACCCATCTTGCCTCTTTCTGCACCCGTCTTCCCTCTTTGTGCAACTCTCTAGCCTCTTTCTACACCTCTCTTCCCTCTTTCTGCACCTCTCTTGCCTCTTTCTGTACCTCTGTTGCTTCTTTCTGCACTGCTCTTGACTCTTTCTGTACCCTTCGCGCCTCTTTCAGCACCTCTGTTGCTTCTTTCTGCACTTCTCTTCCTTCTTTCTGCACCCCTCCTGCCTCTTTCTGTACCCCCTCTTTGTGCACCTCTCCTACCTATTTCTGCACCCCTCTTGCCTCTTTTTGCACCTCTGTTGGTTCTTTCTGCACTTCTCTTGCTTCTTTCTGCACCTCTTTTGCAAATTTCTGCATCCCTCATGCCTCTTTCTGCACCCCTCTTCCCTATTTCTCCACCTCTCTTCCTTCTTTTTGCACTTTTCTTGCTTTTTTTTGCACTGCTCTTGTTTCTTTCTGCACCTCTCATGCAAATTTCTGTATCCCTCTTACCTCTTTCTGCACCCCTGTTCCCTCTTTCTGTACCTTTCTTGCCTGTTTGTGCACCTCTCTTGCCTCTTTCAGCACCTCTGTTGCTTCTTTCTGCACTTCTCTTGCCTCTTTCTATACCCCTCTTGCCTCTTTAAGCACCTCTTTTGCTTCTTTTTGCACTTCTCTTGCTTCTTTCTACACCCCTCTTGCCTCTTTCTATACCCCTTTTGCCTCTTTGTGCACCTCTCTTGACTCTTTCTGCACCTCTCTTGCCTTTTTCTGCAGTTCTCTTGCCTCTTTCTGCACCTCTGTTGGTTCTTTCTGCACTGCTCTTGCTTCTTTTTGCACCTCTGTTGCAAATTTCTGCATCCCTCTTGCCTCTTTCTGTACCCTTCTTTCCTCTTTCTGCAGCTCTCTTGCCTCTGTCTGCACACCTGTTCCCTCTTTCTGCACCCCTTTTACCTGTTTCTGCAACTCTCTTGCCTCTTTCTGCAGTTCTCTTGCCTCCTTCTGCACCTCACTTGCCTCTTTCTGCACTTCTCTTGTTTCTTTCTGCACCCTTCTTCCTTTTTCTGCACATCTCTTGCCTCTTTCTGCACGTCTCTTGCCTCATTCTGCACATCTCTTGGTTCTTTCTGCACTGCTCTTGCCTCTTTCTGCAACCCTCTTGTCTCTTTGTGCACCTCTTTTGCTTCTTTCTGCACTTCTCTCTCCTCTTTCTGCACCCCTCTTGACTCTTTATGCACCTCTGTTGCTTCTTTCTGCACTTGTATTGCCTCTTTCTGCAACTCTCTTGCCTCTGTCTGCACACCTGTTCCCTCTTTCTGCAACCCTTTTACCTGTTTCTGCAACTCTCTTGCCTCTTTCTGCAGTTCTCTTGCCTCCTTCTGCACTTCTCTTGCCTCTTTCTGCACCTCTCTTGCTTCTTTCTGCACCCTTCTTCCTTTTTCTGCACATCTCTTGCCTCTTTCTGCACGTCTCTTGCCTCATTCTGCACATATCTTGGTTCTTTCTGCACTGCTCATCCCTCTTTCTGCACCCCTCTTGCCTATTTCTGCACCTCTTTTGCTTCTTTCTGCACTTCTTTCTCCTCTTTCTGTACCCCTCTTGCCTCTTTTTGCACCTCTGTTGGTTCTTTCTGCACTTCCCTTGCTTCTTTCTACACCTCTGTTGCTTCTTTCAGCAATTCTTTTGCCTCTTTCTGCACTTATCTTGCTTGTTTCTGCACCTCTCTTGCATCTTTCTGCACCTCTATTGCCTCTTTCTGCACCTCACTTGCTTCTTTCTGCACCTCTCTTGCCTCTGTTGCTTTTTTCTGTACTTATCTTGCCTCTTTCAGCACCTCTGTTACTTCTTTCTTGTGTGTAGACCTAGGAATCAGTGAGTGGGTATGTAGTAACTGGTATTGGTGTGTCTATGGTTTCGAAA
The DNA here is from genome assembly GCA_963921515.1 of Calotriton arnoldi. NCBI lineage: Eukaryota > Metazoa > Chordata > Amphibia > Caudata > Salamandridae > Calotriton > Calotriton arnoldi. Next base: position 1,034,785 of record CAWUFW010003605.1, on the reverse strand, counting down.
ATGGTAGTCTGTATTTTAGAGTGGGTGTATCAAAGGTTATATTAGGGTATGAGGAAGTGCATCAGATTATCACGTGGATGATGTCCTCAGTGATGTCATCAGTGATGTCATTTGAGATGTCATCAGTGATGTCATCAGTGATGTCACTGACCATGTCATGAATGATGTAATATGTAACGTCATCAGCAGTGCATTGCGGGGGCGCGAGTTATAGTTAGCTGAACTAACTATAACGGCCGAATTTGTCTGGTTTTGTATGAGTGAAATGTCTAACTAACTATAACGTCCCTGAAACCTGTGGTTTTTTCAGTGAATATATATACATATATATATATATATATATATATATATTCAAAATAAGATATTCTTTTAGAAATAATCGTCCAGCACTCCCAGGCGGGTTCAATCACTCAGTTCTTTATTCGAACGACAAACAACATCTACGCGTTTCAGCAGTCTCAGCTGCCTTGCTCACGATGTCTGAGCGCCATCATTTTTTTCTTAAAATACTCACTTTCAAAGACAAAGAACATTGAGGAGGGACTACGAGAATTGAAAAACATTAGCCAGCATGCTTTCTTCTATTACAACGGCGGCCATATTAGAACATGCAAGGTATATACAAAAACACATTACAAGGATAGTTCCTTTTGTTAAAATTGTTTCTGCTATTAGTAGCATAGAATTTCCATAGAGGATGTTTAAATCATACTTGTACTTTGCCTTTCTGAAGTTTTATATCTAACAGAGACTCCAAGTCCCTTGTACTTATAATCCAGATATCCGGTCAAATTTCACATATCAGTTTTTCATGAAAATAATCAAATAAACATCCAATTCTAACTGAACCATGTTACTATTTTTGCAACCTCTAATTCCTCAAATTATATGTTCTAAATATATTCCTACAGTTTCAAAGCCAACGGGGAGTAAAAAAGATTATTTTTCAATTAAATATATCGTAAAGTTCTTCAATTATTAAAGTGCAAATATCAAGTGCAAATCAATCGCTGAAAGTGCAAGTGCTTCACAGTATATTATTACATATATTTCATATACTAATTATAACACAATATACAAAAAAATATATAATTAAAATATCATTATGTATACCAAATTTCTAAAATGCAAGTGCTTCACAGTATATTATTCTTCCACATTAAAAAAAGAACTTATTTCATATACTCAATAGAGAAAAAACACTTTTTAAAACACTATTAATATCCTAAAATATCTAAAACCGATATACATGAACTACCCCTTAATTACTTCTTAGTCTGTATGAAATAACGGAAGAAGCTGTACATATAAAAAGTTACATCTTAAAAACAATTTTTCCTATGTACAGCAATCATCTAATCCTTTTACATCCCTCTTCCTCAAATTCTTACCATACCAATAAAAACAAAAAAGTAAAAAAGTCTCATTTTGTGCAGTTTTACCCTTAAATTCCCTTCCTCAACAACCTTAGTGTAGACATGTATAAAGGTCCTCATCTACGTTCAATCCATGAGGTTCCATGCTATTAAACTCCAAAATATAATAGGTTTCCAATTTCCTGAGTTCCTTTTCCCTATCTCCTCCTCTCTTTTTACGGGGAATTTCTGCTATACAGCTATACTGTAGGCTGGAGGGATTACTTTGATGATACTTCTCAAAGTGTCTTGCGACCGGGTAAGTTCTATCTTTGTTTAAGATTGCTCTCCTGTGTTGTAAAATCCTTTTATACACTGGTAAAGTTGTACTACCTATATATACCTTCGGACAGTCACACTGCAATAAATAGACAACAAAATCTGATCTACAGGTTAAAAAACTTTTGATGAAAATAGTTTTATTAAAAAATGTTTTAAAATTCGTGCCATTCATTCCATGTTGGCACGCTTTACATTTAGAAAATTTTTTTAAAACCTGGTTTTTGTTGGAGCCAATTCAAGGCCCCACTCTTCCGTTCCTGAAATTCACTTCTCACAATTAAATCTTTCAATGACTTTGATTTCCTATAAGTGATATTAGGCTGTTTATTCACTTGTGGGCCTATCAAAGGGTCACCCTGTACCAGATACCAATGTTTTTTTTAAATGGCTCTGATTTCTTTATGTTTGGTGTTAAAAGTCATAATAAATCTTGGATTCTCCACATTTTTCCGATCTTTCTGCTTAGTTTTCTCCTTCTTTTTCTGAGTTTGTGATGGTTCAAAGAGTACCTTCTGTCTCTCAAGATTCCTGGCTTTCTTAGCTGCACCTTCTATTATGTGTGGTGAGCACTGTTCCCAATAACGTGCGCGCATGTGCGCGCGCGCACCTCTGTTACATGTAGCGCGCAGTGCTGTGTGTGGAGCGCGCACACACAGCACATCAAACGAGAACGTTCGCGCCGATGCTTTTAAAAAGCGAGCGGCGCGAAAACGGGTGTTTCTTTCACGCTGCGGTGCATACTGTGTGCTTTTGTTTAAGTATTCATGTTAATTGCAGCGCCATCACGAGCTGCAATTAACATGAATACTTTAAACAAAAGCACACAATCTGATCATCAGCCTGCAGCTGCGGCGCTCTATTAAGAAAGAAATTCAGCAAGTCTACAAAGACGGCGTGAAAAGCACACGTCGTTTTTGTAGACTTGCTGAATTTCTCTTCTTACCATGGCTGCCCTGCTTGTGCTCTCATATACAGCCCCTCCAATACTCTCTTCTGGGAGCACACTTTTTTCGAACGTCGTCTTCCTTCTGCCCGATAGCTGCGAGAAGCAGTATTGACTAATTTTAACTGCCCTGATGTCATTGGTACCTCAAACGTGATGTGGCGTTTTGGCCCGAGACCTGAGAAGATGGTGCTGTTTCACCTGTCTCACAACATGACTAAAAGCCCGGAGTAAACATGCATTGGCAAAGTCAACAGATTTCGGCTTAAGGATATGTTGACTTCTCTAATGAAAACTAACTGGACAGTATTTCAGTGGGCGGAGAGAGCACACGGACGGGATGAGGAATACAGAGAGCAGTGAGAGAGGAGCAGCTGATGTAGCCTACGGCCAGAATAGCCCTCTTTGGAACTGGGAAACCAGTTTCGAGGCCCAGCATCAGCTCAACATCGTGTGATTATTTATTCTCCCCTGTGCCCAAAAATGAGTGTCACACTGTGTAATGTAATCGGTCGTAAAGTGCTCCAAAATCCCTGCACTGAGTTCACGCTATAAATAAAAAAAAATAAACAGGTGCACATGAGACAACAATAAAGTCGCGCGTCGGCCGCACACAGGAAAGACTGTAACTTGGAGCACAGTTGTTACACAGCTGTACACTGTGCTTAAAAGAGCAACATGGAGGGCAGAGGGTGGGGTAGAAGAAGCATGTAAGGGAGTCAACTGGATAAAACACGCACTGTCATGGAGTGCTTCAGGATAAAGAAAAAAAGAGCCCCCGAAAAGCAAGCACTCCTGAAGTATAGGAGGAGTCAATCAGAGAGGTGATATGCACCCAAGGAAGGACAAAGGCATGCTGGAGGGGCTAAAATAAATAGAGCCAGCGAAAATAAAGAAAGCAATTGTGACTGACTAAACAAAAAGCCAGTGATATGCAAAGGGCGAAATGTTTTCCTAGGTACGCTTTAAGCATGTCCCCAATATGTCTTTGCAACTAGACAGCTGCGCTGTCTGGTAGGCTTCAACCTAAAAAGCAGTATTATCTAAATAACCTGCCCCATACCAACAGCACCGTTTATAAGACATGAATATAGTGTTTAACTAATCAAACTTTGAAATTTTATTTTGATGCATTTAGGTTTCAGCTCACAGTTCGCCATCATAATATCTTTTTGACTACTAATTCCCCTTCTTTAATTTGAAGTTAAGTTCATTTCACCCGAATGTGAAATGGAACTGCTGGCATTTCACTTAAAATTTGGCAGTTTTGAAAAACAGCTTTTGGCTGAAGCTTAACTATGGCCATGTTGCTCTGGTATATGAATAATTAGAACTGAAATTTTAAATTTCATGCCAAACTCCACCTCATAGTAACCACTGGAATATTTACTAAAAGAAGTAGAAGACTAAAAGATCTCTTGATGCTGACACCCCAAGTGGTTGAATAGGTGATGGGAACACAGGCAATAGCCATCCGGCATCCGTTCACTTTTTCAAATCTTTTTATTACTTTGTAAGCGGCCATCATAAATACTGTTCTTCTTTATCTTAACAAATTAATCATTTAATCATTCATCTATCACATCACCCTAATCCTTATCACATTTTACTGGTTACACATTGATACTGGAAAAAAATTAAATTGGGATGTGCAGTCTATAAAGCAGCCCACACCAAATTCTCACCTTACATCTTTAATCTAACTATCAAGTAGTCTGAGAGTTCTCAGACAAAAATAATCTTCTTTAGAAACCCCAAGCTCAAAATCGCCCATGCACAGCACCAATCCTTTTCAGGAACTACTATTCTTTCATTAAACTCTCTCCCTGCTGATCTAACGACTAAATTGATACTGCAGTCTTTTCGCCAGCAACTAGAAGCACCTCTTCAGACTGTATTTGACACAAGAAGGTCTAAATATTGTTGCCTGTACACAAACATATGCTATCATCTCCATGCATATGACTATTTTTGACGATAGAAACCAATTGTATCTCCATTAAGATGCATTCTTATGCTTCCCCATCCACTTAACCCTACACCATTGTCTTCCTACCTCCTACCTCCTAGTCCTCTTTCCTTTTCTCATCTTCTGACCTTCTTAATCACATTGTCTTACTTTCCTCTGGCACCTGTTCCCGTTCTACCATCTCCTCCCATCCTTCTCCATGACTCCTTCTCTCAACACCTTACCAATGCTTATCTTTGCCCATCCTTTTCACCCAAACCCATTTCCCTGACCCTCTCTAACTTTCCATCTCCTACCTTCCTTTTGCTGATTACAGCGACCACTCCCTCTCACAGTGCCACTCTCTTGGGTTTTCCCTCTCTCTTATTTTCTTCTTAGTCACTACCCTTCCTGTTATATCTCTCTTCCATCTTCAATGACTTCCCTTGATCTTGCTGTGTTTCTTGTTCGATTTTAGACCTTCGCATCACTGTACATGTTGTACTCTAAAGTGCTCCTTTGTTTCGTGGTGTCTAAGAGCTCTGTAAAATTGTTAAATAAATAATTGAAACTCAATCCCATGACAAGGATGTAATACTTGCTAATAAAACTCAACATTACTCAGTGCTTTGCCACTGTGTATGGCATGTATCATATTTGTCATATAACCACTGAGTGTTCAGGGCCCTTTTCTCCGCTTACACAATGCCATTATATATTAGATGGCTGTTACAGGTTTTTTTTATTGAACTTGTGCAGGCTGAAACAACAAAGAAGATTTACAAACCTTCATCCAGTAGTTACATATTACAAAGGACGTTAGCCTGCATTCAGTCCCAATGTCCATTCTGTAATTTACATCAACTGTGCTATAACTTTGGCTGCAACGAGATTCAACTCATTTGTTTTTATCATGGTGCTTTATGGCAGGAGGACTTCTCCGGCAGGGAAGTGCAACAGTAATATGTGCCAGGTTAGTGCTGCTCCAACATCTCCTAGGTTAATAAGGTACGTAGCTTGGTCAGTAAGACTCGGGGTGAGCTTCAGATTTCCAACAATCACACTGGTATATCATGTTAATCAATATATGCGAAGCAGCGCATGAGAGGGCTTAAGAGCCAGTGGAAAGGGAAAAGAGTGCAGATTGTGATGGGATACTTAAAACTGCGGGACATATTTACAAGTCCCTTGCGCCACTTTTGCGCCGCCGTTGCGTCACGCAAGTGACGGAGCGGCGACGCAAACCATGCGCCGCGTTACGCTATATTTACAACGTGACGCATCTAGAGAGATGCGTCACGTAGTAAACCCCTGCGCCACATGAAACCTGCGTCAGGTTTCATGTGGGCGTACCGGCGCAGGGGGGGGCGTTCCGGCGCAGGTACGCCTCGGAAAAGTGACGTAGTGAAATCTACAAGATTTCACGCAGTCACTTTTCCGACGCTGGTGCGCCACATCCTTACGCCTGCTTCAAGCAGGCGTAAGGATTGACGCACCATGTTAGGGATAGGGAAGGTTGGGACAGTGCTGGAGTTGCGTCGCGCTTGCGACACAACTTCAGCACTGCGCCAACCTTCCGCCGGCAGATGCGTCACGCATCTGCTTATCCTGCGCCACGATGCGCCGCATTGTAAATGCGGCGCATCGGACGTGGCGCAAGGGTAAACTTGCGTGACGCATTTTCCCGGGCGCATCCCTGCTGATATGCAGGGATGCGCCAGGGAACGTAAATATGCCCCACAGTATTTAGTAAAGTAACCATGTTTTAAGACCTTCAAAACACAAATGAGAGTGTGTGTGTGCGTTTTTGACTGAGTGAGCATTAAAAAAATGTCAGGTGAAATCCGACAGGCACCTTACCATACCCGACTGAAAGCTCCTGTACCCAACTATTTTTTAAATAATACATTTATGGGGGGGTTGTAACACCCCAAACATCCCCCTTGAAGCTACACCCTTGAGGTTAATATAAAGTTTCCTTATAGTCTACATTTCCGCTTATACCAACCATTTTGTTTCCAGCATCTAATTCTTAGTAGCTGGAGTCCAGGCTATCTTAAGGCCAAGATACTCTCCAAGATAGAGTGATTTACCTTTTACAAATCAGCATAATAAGAGAAATCCATTTGCATTCAACTTTCAAGTTTTTAAGACATGGCTTCAGTCCAAACAAGCAAGTCTTATCAACATGAAGATCATTTCTACCTGTTAAATCAGGTAAAGTTTTCACATCTACTCATCAGTCCTCAAACTAGGGCATGCTAAACATACGTACAAAATCCAGTAACTTCTACATTACACCTGGAAGATTGAGAATTAGCTTAGACAGTCTTCTAGAAGTTAAATATATTTGGTGAAGATAGTTATTTTGGATGCATTCCTGGACAGTCTGGCCATAAATCCTGTTACACTAGCAAATTCTTTGTCAGAAAAACTCAATTGTAAATCCCCCGTCCAATGCAGTTTGAGCTTCTCAAACAAGACGAGTATTCTTTATTACAACCATATATAATTTGTTAATTGCCTTTTGCCCAATACCTGTAATTGTCTATCTGTTGGCATGGCCACTCGAATTATGAGGCAGGGGAGCACAAATTATGCGGCAGGGTTGATTAAATTATGCAGCCAGAAAAGGCAAATTATGCAGCATAATGTGGCACTTTTTTTAGTATGACATTTTTACACATGATAATACTGTCTGAGCAAATATTTCACCTCATTAGTAACCAGTTTATCAACCATATAAAGAAATAAGCAACTGAAAGATAACCAGTTAACCGTTGCAAAGGGCCTTCCACTATGCGCAAACACATGTTACCACGTTTTTAGTACCATTTGACCTGTTGGAGACAGAAATCAATCAATCAATCAATTAGGATGTGTAGAGTGCTGTTCATCACCCGTAAGGGTACTCCTGTTCTGGGGGCTGGTGGGTGCTGCTGCTGAGTTGATTGGTCGAAGAGCCAAGTTTTTAAGCCCTTACTGAATTCTCAACATTTTTAGAACCTTTTGACCTGTTGGAGGCAGAAATCAATCAATCAGGATTTGAGGAGCGCTGCTTATCACCTGTGAGGGTACTCCTGTTCTGGGTGCTGGGGGTGCTGCTGCTGAGTTGATTGGTCGAAGAGCCAAGTTTTCAGGCCCTTGCTGAATTCCAGTAGGGTGGGGGCTGTTCGGAAGTGGAGGCCGTTCCAGGATCTGGCTGCCAGGTGCGAGACGGCGCGGCTGCCGCTCCTTCTCCTGTGTATGCGGGGCGAGTGGGCCATGTAGAGGGATGCAGATCATAGATTACTGGTGGGAAGTTTGCCCTGTAGTAGAGGTATGATGATCCTTTGTTGTGTTGTGATTTGTAGGCGTGGGTGAGCAGTTTGAACTGGCACTGTTTGCTGACGGGGAGCTAGTGCAGAGACTTGAGGTGGGGGTAATGTGGGACCACCTCGGCAGGTCGAGGATGAGCCTTGCTGCTGCGTTTTTAATTGTCTGGAGCCTGTTCAGTAGTTGAGGTGCTTTTTGTTAATATCTACAGATTATGCAGCAAATGATTATAGAATATCATTCAGGAGAACTAAAACGAATAGACAAAGGAGTACTTACTAGGCTACAACATATCTCTGGAAATTCAGGGCTACTGCGCTGCTGAAAACCCTAGGAATTCATAGCACACAAAGGGACCTAAGAGTAGTGATATAGCACTGACTTCTTCTACCACTCATTGATTCTTTGTGAGGGAACTGTGCGTGTATGTAGGCTGGACATACTAAACCTTATCCGCAAGTGCCTTTGCTACATAATCTATCTAGAGGCTACACTAATCAGAAAGAGGATCGGCGTTGGGATGTCATTGTTCACAAAAAAATATGTCTAGCATGTGTTCATCTCAAACTTGATGTGCTAAAATTCTAGGTAAAATACACTTCCTATAAATAACCACTATAAATACGTACAACACTGCTTGCTGTATTAGGATATGACCACTGCCCATATTATAGCCAACAAACGGATATGTAACTTTATCAGGTAAGTGGAAAGTCAGATCTTGAATACTTCAACATCACTCTCAATAGAGTAGAACTATCTCATGTTCATCAAAGTAAACCATGCATGCCGGTATCGGGTGTGCTTTGTAAGAGCATAAGTGCTAAATATCAAATCAGGATATTACCTCTAGATGAACATTGCACATTGTGGCTATGGTTCTTATCAGATTCTTGAGAGCATCCTTGATTACTATCCACTGATAAAGAACACAGTGCGTGTATCCCACTTGGCTAGAAAAAACATATACGTCATAGACTTCATCAGGGTAATGATATTCCTTGCTCAAATAAACAATACACATAAATCTTAGAGTTATATAAACGAAAAATAGTATTCTTTTTATTTTTTTATTTTATTTTTGCATTTAAAAAATGACATGAAACTTCTGGGTATTACACGCAACATTCCCCCCGTGTGACAGCAGGTGCATTGTGTACAGTATATATTGTCGTACAGCCAGTCCCACATATTAACCCACATAGTCGTACAGTACATCTTTAACTTTACTGGGGTGAATCCAGAACTCCTGCCGCATCCTGAGAACTAGACAGTAGATAAGCAGTCAGAGGTGACCAGACATCTTTGGGCCTGGAGGGGGCTGGAAGTTCTTCCGCATGGCAAGCCAGTTGATCTCTGCAGAACACCAAGTCCTGTATCCAGGTTTTAAATTTTGGCACCCGTTTACTGTCCCATGTTTGAGCCACTTTCCTCTTTGCTAGTAACAATGCAATCAGGACCAGTTGCCTATTCTTTGGTTTTAAGCACTTCACCAGGACTAGCAAGCAGATCTGAGGCGAGCAGTCAACTTTCTCCTACACCATGATTGTTAAAGCTTGTGTAACCAATGTCCAAAAATCATTGACCTTATAACAATCCCAAGCCAGATGACGAAAATCAGACTCTTGCATCCCACACCATTTGCAGCTAGCCATCTCTCTCAGTCCCTACCTGTGCAATTGAAGGGGCGTGTAGTACAGCTGTTGGAGGTATTTAAAGTGTATTATGCGTAGATTACTATTAGCCGTCAGATGTCAGAAAAAGTTTGGCCCAGGCACTCAAAATCCTTAAGATGTCCCTGTGCATTTGTTACAATTTTTATGTTAATCGCAGCACCCATCATGAGCTGCAATGAACACGAAAACCTTAACAAATGCACACTATCACCCCACAACCCAACCCAATTAAGAAAATAAATGCAGCAACATAGCTGCCAAGGTTTCAAATTGCAATGTGGGATGTTTTCATAATTTCACTATAATTATTAGCGCCATTTGAACAGGGCTGCCTTTAGTGCTGGTGGCGCTTGGTGTGACAATGTTTGTTGGCGCCCCAATGACCACCTCCGCCACTCATACTCTCATTACCAACCTTTAACAGTGACCCTCAAGTCTCCATAACCCCTCTCTCTTTCATATTTATTTTGTTTAATAGCGCCACTCATACCAGTGTAAGGTGTTACGCACTTTACATCGCATACACATTACACAGAGACACTGAATCATAGTGTGTAAATCAATGTATAAGAAATGTTACATCAGACAGAGGAATAAAATGTCTCTTCTTAACAGAGCTGGGCTGCTAGGGTTTTAAGCAAACGTTTTAAGTGATATTTGGCGCTGCACACGCACGGTCTGGTTCCTGGCGCACATAGCCATGGCTGCAGCGCACAGAGACCCTACACTGCCGCACACAGAGGAAAAAAATTAGAGGGAACATTGGTGGTGAGTACCCTCTCTCAATGAATCTACTCATCATTTCCTGTTCGATTCTCAGATACTCTTCCTGGCTGCTACATGCCCGCCTAGCCCTATAAAATTCCCCAAAGGGGATACTTCGTATCAATGGAGCTGGGTGGGCACTCCCCGCGTGGAGAATAGTATTTCCCGCAGTGGGTTTTCGAGATATAGTGGTCTCAAGTTTTTCCCCTACTGGTTGAATTCTGATATCAAGAAAATCTATGGTGGTTTTACTAAACTGTCCCACAAATTTCAAATTCAACGAGTTCTGGTTCAGATCCACAATGAATTGTTCTATGTCCGTTTCCGTGCCCTGCCACAGCACGAAAACGTCATCTGTATATACACATATTTAGTACCCTGCTCCCGTAGGAAATTGATTTTTTGGTTTGCTGATAACGTTGATGCATTTTGATGAATCTTCACGAAACTTTACAAAAGAAATATGTTCATCCACCTTACCTCCTTCCTAGAACGTTTCAGGGTGATTTGTCAAGTGGAGGTTTTTTTTCGTTGTTGAACGAAGCAGGTCTCACCCCCGCTTATTGGAGGCACCCGTTGCAAGTTCGGCGGAATTGGTGGGAAACGTGTAATGATGTCTTTTCAAAGCCGCCTGAACCGTCGCTGTTAAGCCCCCGTTGATCATTGAAGATCATGGACTATTCAAGTCTAAGGAAGCCAGTCATTTGTCTGACTCCTACGGACAGATTACATTGGTCCAGCGACAGACGAGGGGCATCTAGGATTGCTTACCGAGAGCAGCCGGTGTAAGATTGAAGGTGCAGGAGAAGGAGGGTGATAATGGAAACCGACGTCCCAACATCGGAGTAATAAGTTCTTTTGGGCATTCAAATCCCATAATACCTCAAAATCTACACGGGGATGCCGGCTCACCACACCCATACCGGCTCAATTACTGCCCCCCGATTGGATAGAGAAGAGCCAATTGGGACATTAGACTGCTTAAAATCCTATGGCTGTGCATATCGGACATTCATTCTTGCCGCACTGACGAAGGCTGATTGCTGAAACGCGTATGCGGCCATTAAAGTTATGTTAAATGCCCCGTGAGTGCTCCAGGTGCTTTTTTTCGTTGTTGAACGAAGCAGGTCTCACCCCCGCTTATTGGAGGCACCCGTTGTGAGTTCGGCGGAATTGGTGGGAAACGTGTAATGATGTCTTTTCAAAGCCGCCTGAACCGTCGCTGATAATCCCCCGTTGATCATTGAAGATCATGGACTATTCAAGTCTAAGGAAGCCAGTCATTTGTCTGACTCCTACGGACGGATTACATTTGATCCAGCGACAGACGAGGGGCATCTAGGATTGCTTACCGAGCGCAGCCTGTGTAAGATTGAAGGTGCAGGAGAAGGAGGGTGATGATGGAAACCGACGTCCCAACATCGGAGTAATAAGTTCTATTGGGTATTCAAATCCCAAAATCCCTCAAAATCTACACAGGGATGCCGGCTCACCACACCCATACCGGCTCAATTGCCGCCCCCCGATTGGATAGAGAAGAGCCAATTGGGACATTAGACTGCTTAAAATCCTATGGCTGTGCGTATCGGACATTCATTCTTGCTCACTGACGAAGGCTGATTGCTGAAACGCGTATGCGGCCATTAAAGTTATGTTAAATGCCCCGTGAGTGCTCCAGGTGCTTTTTTTCGATGTTAAACGAAGCGGGTCTCACCCCCGCTTATTGGAGGCACCCATTGCGAGTTCGGCGGAATTGGTGGGAAACGTGTAATGATGTCTTTTCAAAGCCGCCTGAACCGTCGCTGATAAGCCCCCATTGATCATTGAAGTTCATGGACTATTCAAGTCTAAGGAAGCCAGTCATTTGTCTGACTCCTACGGACGGATTACATTTGATCCAGCGACAGACGAGGGGCATCTAGGATTGCTTACCGAGCGCAGCCTGTGCAAGATTGAAGGTGCAGGAGAAGGAGGGTGATGATGGAAACCGACGTCCCAACATCGGAGTAATAAGTTCTATTGGGCATTCAAATCCCATAACCCCTCAAAATCTACACGGGGATGCTGGCTCACAACACCCATACCGGCTCAATTGCTGCCCCCCGATTGGATAGAGAAGAGCCAATTGGGACATTAGACTGCTTAAAATCCTATGGCTGTGCATATCGGACATTCATTCTTGCCGCACTGACGAAGGCTGCTTGCTGAAACGCGTATGCGGCCATTAAAGTTATGTTAAGTGCCCCGTGAGTGCTCCAGGTGCTTTTTTTCGTTGTTGAACGAAGCGGGTCTCACCCCCGCTTATTGGAGGCACCCGTTCGAGTTTGGCGGAATTGGTGGGAAACGTGTAATGATGTATTTTCAAAGCTGCCTGAACCGTCGCTGATAAGCCCCCGTTGATCATTGAAGATCATGGACTATTCAAGTCTAAGGAAGCCAGTCATTTTTCTGACTCCTACAGACGGATTACATTTGATCCAGCGACAGACGAGGGGCATCTAGGATTGCTTACCGAGCGCAGCCTGTGTAAGATTGAAGGTGCAGGAGAAGGAGGGTGATGATGGAAACCGACGTCCCAACATCGGAGTAATAAGTTCTATTGGGCATTCAAATCCCATAATCCCTCAAAATCTACATGGGGATGCCGGCTCACCACACACATACCGGCTCAATTGCTGCCCCCCGATTGGATAGAGAAGAGCCAATTGGGACATTAGACTGCTTAAAATCCTATGGCTGTGCATATCGGACATTCATTCTTGCCGCACTGACGAAGGCTGATTGCGGAAACGCGTATGCGGCCATTAAAGTTATGTTAAATGCCCGTGAGTGCTCCAGGTGCTTTTTTTCGTTGTTGAACGAAGCGGGTCTCACCACCGCTTATTGGAGGCACCCGTTGCGAGTTCGGCGGAATTGGTGGGAAACGTGTAATGATGTCTTTTCAAAGCCGCCTGAACCGTCGCTGATAAGCCCCCGTTGATCATTGAAGATCATGGACTATTCAAGTCTAAGGAAGCCAGTCATTTGTCTGACTCCTACGGGCGGATTACATTTCATCCAGCGACAGACGAGGGGCATCTAGGATTGCTTACCGAGCGCAGCCTGTGTAAGATTGAAGGTGCAGGAGAAGGAGGGTGATGATGGAAACCGACGTCCCAACATCGGAGAAATAAGTTCCATTGGGCATTCAAATCCCATAATCCTTCAAAATTTACACGGGGATGCCGGTTCACCACACCCATACCGGCTCAATTGCTGCCCCCTGATTGGATAGAGAAGAGCCAATTGGGACATTGGACTGCTTAAAATCCTATGGCTGTGCATATCGGACATTCATTCTTGCCGCACTGACGAAGGCTGATTGCTGAAACGCGTATGCGGCCATTAAAGTTATGTTAAATGCCCCGTGAGTGCTCCAGGTGCTTTTTTTCGTTGTTGAACGAAGCGGGTCTCACCCCCACTTATTGGAGGCACGCGTTGCGAGTTCGGCGGAATTGGTGGGAAACGTGTAATGATATATATATAGTACCCTGCTCCCGTAGGAAATTGATTTTTTGGTTTGCTGATAACGTTGATGCATTTTGATGAATCTTCACGAAACTTTACAAAAGAAATATGTTCTTCCACCTTACCTCCTTCTTAGAACGTTTCAGGGTGATTTGTCAAGTGGAGTCCCAAAATGCATTTTCCCCACACAATTTCCCATAGGAATTTTGAATAGCGCTACAGTAAAAAATGCTGTACGGATTTACACCAAATTTTGCAGAAAGCTAGATCTTGACGCAGCAAGCATGCCTATTTGATTTGGTGTAAACCTGTTCAATAGTTTTTGAAAAATTAAGGTAAAAAATGTATTGCTATATCAAGCTGTGGTGCATGCACAATACTACTGCTGATAGCTGATGGTGTCGCAAGCTTAAAACACACAATCTGATTGCTTGGCCAAAATTTTATGAATTGAGGGCTTGTACAAAACGAACAAAAAAATAAGGGGGCTGGTTAGGAGTACCCTGGCCCTGGCCTTTGTGGGGGATGCCAAAGAAACACCCCCTTGAGGTCAAATTATAAAACATTTTTGCAGTGCTGCAGTACCACGGAACTACCGCAATGCTCAGCATGGCCCGTGTAATTTCATAGTAGTACCGCAATACAGCGGAGGCGCAAAAAAAAGTATAAGGCGGGGCCTTGGGACTCTGCCAGGCCATGAGGGTTGGCCAGCAACATGTCTTGGCTGCTCATGGGGGCTAGGCCAAGTACCTGTCTGAGGGCTAGACCAAGGGGCCAGCCCCACGCTGCGTACTGAGGAAGGCCATGTGCGGCAAGGGGGTTGACAGGCTGCAGTGGAGGGGCTGGCAGCACTTATGGGTTTGCGCGCAGAGTATAGTAATAATAGTAATAATCAGCATGTTATTTTCAGGGCGTCTGCAGATATGGTTGATGCATGCTCTTCTTTCATGTGGCATAGTTATAACCATAGTAATTTAAATGTCCTCTCAATGGCCCAATAGTGTGAAGCTGTGTAGCTCAAGAGGATAATCCTGGCCCAAAAGATAAATACGTTTCAACTCTACTGTAGCCAAAACATGTGGTTTGGCATTTGCACTGAAGCAATAAATGTTTAAATCTAGGTTTATATCTACTCCTACTCAGAAAAAACATTGTTTTTATGCAAACAGCACTAAAATAAACATGACATATGCAAAACACATATTCGTAAATTTGTATTATATGTTCCTACGTGCCTTCTCTGGGTTGTGGGCACATTTTATGAAGCATTCGCTGTTCGTAATTTGTAAATATCAGAGAAGAACAGGTAAAAATAAGGACACAACAGCTCAAGCTATTTGGGTTTTCAGGTTAGGACAAGGTCTGGGATGAGAGACCAGAACAGAGTTACCTGTGACCAACCTAGAAGGGCTTCGGGGTTTGAACTCAAACAGAGAGCAAGCAGGGCGCAGGCCAGCCTTCTGTGAGAGACTTGTGGACTATGAAGTCTTCGTGACAAATAGGAACGCGTGAGTAATACATTGTCTGTCGTCACAGAGGCAACATAATCGAATGGAAAATGTGATTTGTTTCTTGCACTCTCAGCTTTCATTTCCTGTTGTTACATCATGAAATGTGTTGTTCATTTTCTTTCAGTGGAATGTTCCCATGCATGTAAGCGGTTTGCTGTGTTTGTTGGCATTGTCCTGGGTGTGTTGAGGTGTTCCAACTTGGAATGCTATAGGGACTGAGTGATGGTTACTCCACAGTGTCAGTTGGAGGGCACCTGCAGCAGGCTCTTTCTCTTAATGCCATTACCCTTAACTTCTATTTCCATACCCACTTCTTATGTGCTTGGCATTCGCCTCATAGTTGGAGACTATGATGGTTACTGGTAGGGAGGCTGTTGCTGCAATCAGCTATGGTGATCGGCAGACCCTTGTTGTGAGACCCAAGGAGGTAGTGGGGACAGGTGGATTGTTTGGCTCTTGGGTTCCCTATCTAACATTTTTCAGTTGTTGTCCTTGATGGTGTTCCTTAAGTCGGGAAACCACCTCAAGAGTTTAGTCTGAAGAAGATTCCAGAAGTGCATGAAATGTTTTGCTTTCTTGTGAGCTGAAGAGACTTTTCACTTTGCTGTAAGGGCACGTGGCACTTTATCGTTCTAAATCTCGCTGCTATTAATTGTTAGCATTGTTATATTTATTGCTTTTGATACATGTCTTTTAACTTTTCTGAAATGTTTTATTCGCTGTATATATGTTACTTTTATGGGTGAAAATGTTGTCCGATAACGTTTTTTGATTGATTGATTGAATAGGGTGGTAGTAACAAATGGGCTTTGTACTTGTGGACTGCAAGTAAAATGTGATGTTATTCATTTGTTATTATATTGTCTCTTTTGGAAATGTCAACAATAACTGTTCTTATGTTCTATTTTAAAAAATGAACTTGTATTCTGAGAACTATAGTTTTGTTCTCCTTAACTCAAATGATGTATAGAGATATGATTATTACTATTGTGAGGTTTTTAAGGCTGATTTTAAAATAGGTTGTTATATGTGCTTTATGGAACATCGTCCTGATAAGCAATGAAATAAGATGGATGAATAGGGGTGCTGTGCTCAGTAATGGGTTCAAAGCATTTTAGGGTCAGGGACTCTAAAATGCCAGCGCCCGATCTACATGATTGTGTAGCTTGCAAGATCATTGGAGGCTCGGGTTTGAATTGGCCACACACACAGATTCCTAGTGGGTGGGCAGTATTTCCAAATATTTGCATACGTAGTAGGCCAAAACTAATCTGCTGTTGCTTGTATGCCGGTCTGGAGGGGACATGGTCCCAGCAGTTCCAACTGGACTGTTTCTACTGGAGCAGGACGAAGACTGATTTGATTATGGTTGGTACCTATAGTGGTGCGGTAGACTAAAAATCTATGGTCTTTTATGCAGCCCTGAGCAAGTGCCAGTGGCTGAAATTAATTCAAGCTTTCTTTCAAACATCTTGCTGTTGCAGCAGGACGAGAGTGAGAACCCTTGGTAGCAGAGTCCTCATATACCTTCCTCTTCTCAAGGATGACAGTCAGCAGGCGCAGGCAGTCCGACAGTCCCAGGGAAAGATGGGTGTTATGACCTACTGTAGTATTACATACTCTTCTCTCGCACTGCTGTATTCTATGCCGCATTCTGCACTAAACTCAATGTTCCAGGGTTCAAATACATTACGCAGGCAGCAGTTGGTGATGGTGGACTATGCAATGGCTGCTTCTTTTGTTGGCTACTCAGAATGGGATTTATTCAACTTAAATAAACGCTATTTCAACTTGTCCTCTATAGTAGTGTCATTTTAATGTTGGCAATGAAGAAAATCATAAGTTTGCAAGGGTTGATGGGAGATTTGTGGACAATTCTCCTGAAAAACTGGATGATCAAGATTGAGAAGGGAGAACTTGTATTTTAAGATAACAATACATGTGAGGATGTGGATTGGAAATCTGTGGAGAATAAGGAACTGGTGAAGTGTGGATGTAAGAAAACAATATGCAGTACACTAGTTGCAAAAAGCTTGAAGACTTTATGTTGTATTCAAAGGCTGATTTGAACCAAGGTGGTTGCATAGAGCATTGTTCATAATTATTTCTGTTATTAGAGTTACTTTCTGAAAAAATGCTGACTGCTTTGTTTTAAGCTATTCTTAAAAGAAATTGCAGTTACAATCTTGTTCTTGCTGTCTTCTTTTAAGTTCTTTTGTTCTCCTTTAAAGTCGGGAAATGTGTTATGACTTACTTGTGATATAACTTTTCTCTATGGCTGCTGTATGTCACGGAGCATTCTGTGCTAATCTCATTGTTCGGGAGATTGAATATTCCACAGTGGGGCAATGGATGATGATGGGCTGTGAGACAAATGATAATTTAGTTGGCTACAGAAAAAATGGGCTTCATTGAGCTTGAATAACCCCCATTTTGAATTCTCCTCGCAACTAGTGTTGTTTGTCAGTATCCTTTACATTTCAATGTTGGTTTGAGCACCAAAGACAAGTTTCTTCTTCCTTTGACATGTTCTGGACAAATTCATTGAGGTCTTTAGACCACCTGACTCCAAAGTTAAAGCAGTCAGTTCACTTCCTATGTCCATGCACATCATCAAGCAAGACCTACCCAGTGCAGGGTTTCCTTTATGCCAGTTATGAAACCAGGGAGTTTCCCAGAACTATAGCCCATCCAGTAAGCCCTTCTGTAGATGAATCTGCTATGGTCATTGTAATAGACACAGGGGCAGTATTCGAGTGCATGTATCCTTCTCCAGTACTATGTACAGACTCCTCAACCATTCTCGGCCCAGTGATGATTAGGGCAAAAGACATTCATAGTCTCTGCTGTGGCAGCAGGGTCACCCCTGCTGGCATATCTAAAGCCAGTGGTATTATGACATTCAGGCCTTGGAAAGAGATTTAGTTCAAAGATGCCACATGTAAGGCATTCCCTTTATGGACCCCTCGGGCCCCGATGTTAGCTGCCACCCCTGCACACGAGCTGAACTCCGACTGGTTGAAGAAAGCAAGCTATAAAGCTGCATACTGGACCACAGACTGCATACAAGCCCTGTGTCATAGGTGTCTTCCTTGCAGCTTCAGGAAACTAAGTCTCCCACAAGAAGCTCACATATTGTGTGGAGTGTTTTCTTTCACTGAAGGCTTGTGTTCGCTAAATGTGAACGGCTAGGGCGGACGACCTTGAAGCTGGGGAACCAGGTTCGAGTCTGGCAGGAGGCTCAAACATCCTGTGATTCTGCGCAAAACACTTAATTACCCTGTGCCGAACAATGAATGTATCCGTCTGTAATTGGTGCTCATGTAAAGCGCTCTGATACCTTCGGGTCGAGTTCGCGCTATATAAAAAAAAAAACTGCAAACATTATAGTTTAGTTCACTATATACCTGATGTACCCATTTAGAGCCACATCAGACTTGCATTCCCTGTAATTACATTAAGAAATATTGCATCTTTGTAGGAAGGTGGAATCTGACTATATGGTTGCCCCCACTTTTTTTATGGTGTTTTGCTGGTTTATGACTTAGTTGGACTGGGACCCTGCTATTCAGGGCCCCAGTCTATCTGCTCTCTCTCTAAATGACATGGAGTGCACTCTAGGTGCACTAGTGATTGGATACTGTGGTGCCTTATGAGTCCCTAGTATATGGTACCTTAGGTGCCAAGGGCATAGGTACTTCACAGGCCTCCCAGGGGCTGCAGCATATGTTATGCCACCCCTGGGAAGCAGTCTAAATCTGACACCACAGGCCTGCTACTGCAGCCTGGGTGAGGTGGTGCTAGCACCCCTCACTGAGATATAGGTTTCCTATATCTCTCCTGCACACACATATAAACCTATCAGTCACCCCTAAGGCAGGCCCTATCAATCCTGAGGGCAGGGTGCTTGGCTTCTATGTGAGGGGGTGCCTCTGCATGAGCAGGGCCCCTCTGCAGTTCTCAGAGTCCATTCTCTGGTGCTGTTTGTGGATGCGGTTAAACCATATACTCTTAAGTGCATTATATCCTCGCGGTAAATGCTAACTTTGGAATGGCTGCATCAAAACATGTCGTGTTTGGTGTCAAACATCTTGGAATACTACCCCCCGCCAATCTTGGCGGCGGGGGTAGCATTCCACCCTTCTAGAGGGATAAGACATGTACCTGCTGTGGAAACGCGGTAGAATCCTAAAGAGCCCTGGCATCACAAAATGGATGCCACCAGTCACAGACACTGGGCTGCCCTCCTGCTGATGACCGAAACTCGCAGTGGAGGAAGCCCAACAATAGGCATCCTGTCACAGGGAGGTGTAACCACCTTCCAGACAGGGTTTAGTGTATTGGGGCTGGGTGGGTGCACTCTTAGAGTGCTTTGAAGTCCTGCACTGGGGGAGCAGAAGGCTCCTCTGTGCATATGCCAGTTCAAACCAGCTCAGGGGCTACCTGCCCCTGCTCTGGCACGAAACTGGACAAAGGGAAGTGGGTGTAGCCACCCCTCCCTTGACCCTCCCATAGGTGGGGTCATAGAGCTAGTCCATCCCCTCTTTTTAGTTTAAGAGGGGGAACCTTGCCATTGCAAAGCAGATAACCCCTGGACGACGCTCTACAGAAGAATCCTGGCCCTTCGACGTTCCACTACCTTTGGAAGACAGAAGAATCTCCCTTGGAGTCAAGGAGTGACTCCCCTGCTTGGCAGGCACCAAAAACGACAACGACGGTCGCAAACTACGCCGCTCCCGCCGGAGTCCGAAGTCCCTGCAGCCCAAGAAGTGGATTTCCTGACCTCTCCCAGGCCATCGTGAGTCCCCAGCGAAGCTGAGGCAAGTGGACCCCCCGAGTAACGAGGAACCGCGACCCCTGGGTACCGTGCACTATTGTCGAGTGCAACCCCTTCACAACGTTCTACGAACTTGTGCTTTGGACCACGTGTGGTCCCGACCTCCAGCAGGAATCCCTCCGAAGATCAGAGGCCTACACCGTCCCGAGTGACCGTGGGCCCCTGTTGAGTGATTCCGCCCGAGGTGTCTTCGCGATCCCTTGCCCGCTGGCTTGTGGGTCCCCAGAAGACTTCTTAAAGAAACCGAAGGGCTCCCCTGGTTGCTCCAGGCCTGCCCTGACTTACCCTCGCTGGGTGAGTTCCACAGACCTTGCTGGTCTGCGCCATCGACTTTTCTTCATCTCCCCGAGACTTGCGGCTGCCAAGGCTTGTTGGCTCCGATCGAGTTGCCGACACCGCAGTCAGCTGCAGACGTCGAGGGACACACCGAATCCAGCTCCTGGTCGTCGTCGACGCCTCCTGGACCACGTGGCTGAAGAGTCAAGGCACCTGCAACCGACCTGAAGCGACCGACGACGGTGGGCATCCATCTTCCTTGCCCCGGGTCACTGCCAAGTGACTTTGAACACTGTCCCCTCTGCTTTCAGGTCATCCTTCTTCAGAATCCAGGCTTGGATTCCACCGGACACTTCTTCAGCTCCCGCAAGCAGCAAGTCTTCTTTGTTCGCCATTGAAAACGACGCCGCGACCCGACACCAAAGGACACCTGTGCACCCGGCTTCCCTGGGTGAGGTAACTCCAGCACTACGGTGCTCCTGTGGGTGTGGGCCCTAGAACTACTTACCCTGTAAGTGACTTGCTTGTAGGTTCTCCCGAAGTATCCTAAAACTCTTTATTTCCAACCGCGACTTGCCCCATTGAAGTTAACGGCGATTCGCGCCTGTGTATCCACACTGCACGCGTCCCCCGTGGGTCCTTTACTTACCTGCCTTGGGTGGTTTTGTGAGGCCCCAGCACTTCTGAAGGCCCTAGGCCTTGTCTCCCTGCAAGTCGTTGTTTCTAAGTCTCTTACTTAGTATATGGTCTGGTACGCCCCTAGGGCCCCAGCCATATTTTGTGCTTAACTTATTGTGAAACGTTGATTTGTGCATATGTTTGTCTTCTAATCTCATAAAGAGATTAGTAGAGAGTTATTTAGAAATAAATACATATATATTTGATATATATACCTGTGTGGTGTCTTTTCATTTGGTGATTCAAGAGATTATATGGTAAAACAAGCTGCTTTACATTCCTCCGAGACTTAGCCTGAAGGCTGCTCTCCACAGCTACCACTAGGATAGCTTTCTTTAAAAGGTTGTCTTAAACCTATCTACCATAAGAGTCGATTTGCCCTGGTGCAAGGTGTCCACTTTAATTAGTGAACAGCATATACCAGGCCAACTTCTCACATTGGTGGGCAGCGTGTGGGATTCCAGCTTGCCATTGTTTTACCAGAAAATCTCTATTTGAATTACTAACTGAAAACCATTATAGGTACTCAAGGTACATATAAAGTCAAGCTTAGTATCAATAAGTTCTACTGAACTTAGAGCTGTGTGCCAAGGGATAGCACACCCTTTCCACAGCTCAAGCTAGGATCAGTAGGCCACAAACTAGTGTAGGTAGTACAACACTGCACAACACTAGAATGTCCTTAAAGGGTGGACCCAGTGGATCCACTCAGCCTCAGTATAAGGACATGGCTTTCTCTGACTTGAGAGCCATGTGTGTTGACAGACACCTGAGACTAGGACAGAGTCCCTCAACACTACACCTGATAGATCTGCTGACAGCAGATGACCTTAGATTGGCTCTAGGAGCTAAGGGGTCTGAATCAGTGGGTGGGTCAATCATAGTATCTGGGTCAGATGAGGACAATCCGAATGACCAAGACTCTGTGGTTGAAGGGCCAGGCTTCAAGGAGCCTGAACAGGACAGAGGAGTTCTCCCTAAGAGAACTGGCAGAGTGGATGAGAGGCACAGATCCCCTTCCAGGGAATCTGAGCACTCTTATCACTCTGGCAGAGAATTTGTCCAAGAGAGGAGCTCATACTTTAACTTAAGAGAGACCTCCTCTGAGAGAAGGTGCAAACTGCTCCAGTATGAGGAAGCCAAAGTGGCCCTCAGAACCAAGCAGTTGGCACTGGATAGAGAAGCCCTGGAGATCCAGAGAGCTTCCAGAAGGGAGGGTTTAGAACCCCCTGGTGGCAGCAACAGTGTCCCTAGAGGCAGAGAATATGTCCCTGACCATAGGAACCTGAGCAAGGTTGTTCCTCCCTACCAGAGTGGGGATGATATCCACAAGTGGATAACTGCTATGGAGAGGGCCTGTAGAGTACAGCAGGTCCCCCAAAAGCAGTGGGCAGCAATCTTGTGGCTCTCCTTTTCAGATAAAGGTAGAGACAAGCTCCTCACTGTTAGAGAAGAGGATGCTGATAATTATGAGGTCCTGAAGAGTGCACTGATAGATGGGTTTGGCTTAACCACTGAAGAGTACAGGTTGAAGTTCAGAGATACCCAGAAGGCACAGACTCAGGACTGGACAGACTTTGTAGATTGTGCATCCAAGGCTCTGGAGGGTTGGCTGGTTGGCAGTAGGGTTACTGATTTCAAAGGATTTTATAATCTAATGATGAGAGAACAGATCCTTAATAATTGTCAAAACCAGCTTTTACACCAGTACCTGGTGGACTCTGATCTGACCTCTCCCCAAGAATTGGGAAAGAAGGCAGACAAATGGGTCAGAACCAGAGTAAGGCCTAAGAATCAGGGTGGTGACCACAAGAAAGATTCTACCAAGTCCCAAGAGAAAGGTGGGGATAAATCCAAGGATAAGTCCACTACAGGGCCCCAAAATTCCTCTTCTGGGGGTGGGTCCCAAACTCCTTCCTCTCCTGAAAAGAAACCCTATTGCCATGTCTGTAAAAAGCCTGGGCACTGGAAATCTGATCCCAGTTGTCCCAGGAATGGCAATAAAGAAAATGTTCCTCCAACAACTACTACCACCCCTCCTGGTACTACCAGTAGTAATCCTCCAGTTGGGAGTAGTGCACCCAAAAAGTTAGGTGCTTTTGCAAGAGGAACAGAGGTGGGCCCTAGTTTAGACAGGACCCCCTCAACAGACTCCTCAGATTCTGATGGTGGTGTAGGATATGCCACCTTTACCATGGGTCCCATAGCATTGGGCAGGTACAGACTGGAGCCAATGATTAATGGTCAGAAAGCTGTGGCATTTAGGGACACAGGGGCTAGTGTCACCATGGTGGCAGGGAAACTAGTCCCCCCTCACCAGCTTTTACCTGAGTTTAAATACCAGGTGACCAACATTGATGGTGTCAGAACAGATCACCCCATGGCCATAGTCAATCTCAGCTGGGAGGGGGTCACAGGCCCAAAAAGAGTGGCAGTGTCCCCAACCCTACCTGTAGATTGCCTGATGGGCAATGATTTGGAAATTTCAGCCTGGGCTGAAGTTGAACACCAAACCCATCTTAGGATGTTGGGCGTCCCTGCAAGGTTAGTGGGGCTGTGATGGCCACAGCCCCAGCCCAAGAATTTGGAGAGATGGAGCCTGAAAGAATGGCCCACTCTCCCCGAAAGAGAGCACAAGGGTTGAAGAAAAGTCTTCTTCCCCCCAGACAGTAGGTAAGGGTCAGCCTCCTCAGGGAACTGACCCTACCCCTAGTGAAGGAACTGCCACAGAGGTAGTCAGGCCTGGCCTGGCCACACCCCTGATGGCAGAGGACCCTTCCAAGGTGGTACCCAGTCTGGAGCAGGTAACCTGCCCCTCTCTACCCTGCCTCAGTCAGCCCAGGGCTGCAGAGGTCAGGGAGGTCAGTGGACCCCCCGGGCCCCCTGTCCAGAGGAAGCCCCCCATCAGCAGATTAGGGGCACCCAGTCTAGTAGCCCTAGCCAGGTGAAAATTCCTCTACACACTGAGGGATCCCCCATACCTTTATGTAGGGACCTCCCCCAGAAGGACTCTGGTAGGCAAGGGCAAACCTGGGACCAGAAGGTTCCAAACCTGCCATGTCCCTCCAGTGTTCCATCCAAAGGGACCCAACCCCCAGCTGTAGGCAGCCAAAGGTTGACCCTTAGAGCAAAGTGCAACTCAGTCATGGAAAGACAGGCATACATGGTGACCAGTGATCTGAGGAAGCTGAGGCCAACATTCCTAGGGCCTCACTTCCCTACTCAGACACCTCACCGGCCTTGTACTTTACCTAAGCACACCAGAGGTAGTGATTCCCCATGGTGGAGACCCTCTCATACCCTTAGGGCGAGGGATTGCTTAGTGGACCATAACATAGGGGGCAACCATGCTAGTGCAGGTGCTTCCTTATATGGCCACTTAGTCAATATAGGCTCAACTGGTCAAGGTTAGCCTTATCTCCTTTCGTTTGGGGGGGTTATGTAGGAAGGTGGAATCTGACTATATGGTTGCCCCCACTTTTTTTATGGTGTTTTGCTGGTTTATGACTTAGTTGGACTGGGACCCTGCTATTCAGGGCCCCAGTCTATCTGCTCTCTCTCTAAATGACATGGAGTGCACTCTAGGTGCACTAGTGATTGGATACTGTGGTGCCTTATGAGTCCCTAGTATATGGTACCTTAGGTGCCAAGGGCATAGGTACTTCACAGGCCTCCCAGGGGCTGCAGCATATGTTATGCCACCCCTGGGAAGCAGTCTAAATCTGACACCACAGGCCTGCTACTGCAGCCTGGGTGAGGTGGTGCTAGCACCCCTCACTGAGATATAGGTTTCCTATATCTCTCCTGCACACACATATAAACCTATCAGTCACCCCTAAGGCAGGCCCTATCAATCCTGAGGGCAGGGTGCTTGGCTTCTATGTGAGGGGGTGCCTCTGCATGAGCAGGGCCCCTCTGCAGTTCTCAGAGTCCATTCTCTGGTGCTGTTTGTGGATGCGGTTAAACCATATACTCTTAAGTGCATTATATCCTCGCGGTAAATGCTAACTTTGGAATGGCTGCATCAAAACATGTCGTGTTTGGTGTCAAACATCTTGGAATACTACCCCCCCGCCAATCTTGGCGGCGGGGGTAGCATTCCACCCTTCTAGAGGGAAAAGACATGTACCTGCTGTGGAAACGCGGTAGAATCCTAAAGAGCCCTGGCATCACAAAATGGATGCCACCAGTCACAGACACTGGGCTGCCCTCCTGCTGATGACCGAAACTCGCAGTGGAGGAAGCCCAACAATAGGCATCCTGTCACAGGGAGGTGTAACCACCTTCCAGACAGGGTTTAGTGTATTGGGGCTGGGTGGGTGCACTCTT
This sequence comes from Calotriton arnoldi, assembly GCA_963921515.1. Classification (NCBI taxonomy): domain Eukaryota; kingdom Metazoa; phylum Chordata; class Amphibia; order Caudata; family Salamandridae; genus Calotriton; species Calotriton arnoldi. Next base: position 1,009,303 of record CAWUFW010003605.1, on the reverse strand, counting down.
AGAGTGCTTTGAAGTCCTGCACTGGGGGAGCAGAAGGCTCCTCTGTGCATATGCCAGTTCAAACCAGCTCAGGGGCTACCTGCCCCTGCTCTGGCACGAAACTGGACAAAGGGAAGTGGGTGTAGCCACCCCTCCCTTGACCCTCCCATAGGTGGGGTCATAGAGCTAGTCCATCCCCTCTTTTTAGTTTAAGAGGGGGAACCTTGCCATTGCAAAGCAGATAACCCCTGGACGACGCTCTACAGAAGAATCCTGGCCCTTCGACGTTCCACTACCTTTGGAAGACAGAAGAATCTCCCTTGGAGTCAAGGAGTGACTCCCCTGCTTGGCAGGCACCAAAAACGACAACGACGGTCGCAAACTACGCCGCTCCCGCCGGAGTCCGAAGTCCCTGCAGCCCAAGAAGTGGATTTCCTGACCTCTCCCAGGCCATCGTGAGTCCCCAGCGAAGCTGAGGCAAGTGGACCCCACGAGTAACGAGGAACCGCGACCCCTGGGTACCGTGCACTATTGTCGAGTGCAACCCCTTCACAACGTTCTACGAACTTGTGCTTTGGACCACGTGTGGTCCCGACCTCCAGCAGGAATCCTCCGAAGATCAGAGGCCTACACCGTCCCGAGTGACCGTGGGCCCCTGTTGAGTGATTCCGCCCGAGGTGTCTTCGCGATCCCTTGCCCGCTGGCTTGTGGGTCCCCAGAAGACTTCTTAAAGAAACCGAAGGGCTCCCCTGGTTGCTCCAGGCCTGCCCTGACTTACCCTCGCTGGGTGAGTTCCACAGACCTTGCTGGTCTGCGCCATCGACTTTTCTTCATCTCCCCGAGACTTGCGGCTGCCAAGGCTTGTTGGCTCCGATCGAGTTGCCGACACCGCAGTCAGCTGCAGACGTCGAGGGACACACCGAATCCAGCTCCTGGTCGTCGTCGACGCCTCCTGGACCACGTGGCTGAAGAGTCAAGGCACCTGCAACCGACCTGAAGCGACCGACGACGGTGGGCATCCATCTTCCTTGCCCCGGGTCACTGCCAAGTGACTTTGAACACTGTCCCCTCTGCTTTCAGGTCATCCTTCTTCAGAATCCAGGCTTGGATTCCACCGGACACTTCTTCAGCTCCCGCAAGCAGCAAGTCTTCTTTGTTCGCCATTGAAAACGACGCCGCGACCCGACACCAAAGGACACCTGTGCACCCGGCTTCCCTGGGTGAGGTAACTCCAGCACTACGGTGCTCCTGTGGGTGTGGGCCCTAGAACTACTTACCCTGTAAGTGACTTGCTTGTAGGTTCTCCCGAAGTATCCTAAAACTCTTTATTTCCAACCGCGACTTGCCCCATTGAAGTTAACGGCGATTCGCGCCTGTGTATCCACACTGCACGCGTCCCCCGTGGGTCCTTTACTTACCTGCCTTGGGTGGTTTTGTGAGGCCCCAGCACTTCTGAAGGCCCTAGGCCTTGTCTCCCTGCAAGTCGTTGTTTCTAAGTCTCTTACTTAGTATATGGTCTGGTACGCCCCTAGGGCCCCAGCCATATTTTGTGCTTAACTTATTGTGAAACGTTGATTTGTGCATATGTTTGTCTTCTAATCTCATAAAGAGATTAGTAGAGAGTTATTTAGAAATAAATACATATATATTTGATATATATACCTGTGTGGTGTCTTTTCATTTGGTGATTCAAGAGATTATATGGTAAAACAAGCTGCTTTACATTCCTCCGAGACTTAGCCTGAAGGCTGCTCTCCACAGCTACCACTAGGATAGCTTTCTTTAAAAGGTTGTCTTAAACCTATCTACCATAAGAGTCGATTTGCCCTGGTGCAAGGTGTCCACTTTAATTAGTGAACAGCATATACCAGGCCAACTTCTCACAATCTTTAAATGAGGCGGGAAACGTCTGACAGTACGTCTTTGCGGCAGAGTCCTAAACAGTGCTTCCTTTATTTCCACCTGTCAGCCGTGTGACTTCACGCCAACATGTAATCGGCTGGAGATAAAGATTACTGGGTGCGCGCGATGCTTTCATTCACCTGAGCACGTGGTAACAGCCCCGCCCAGCAGAGTTCAGATGGCTGCCGCCGAGGGCTTCAGGTTGCGGTTCTCAGTACAGCTGCGGTGGGTAGGATACCGGGAATACGCAGACCTCTATTCTCTCGACATTCCAGGGCGGCTCCTGCCAGCTACACTTGCACTGAACCAAAGATTCACGAGGGGTGACTTCATCACTGTTGACGCCATCTACTCACCTCACTGGTGAGACGGCGACACGCCTGCTGAGCCATCCCTCTGCGGTGGCTGTGGCATACAGTGCCAGCTCACTGTTGGGCGCACGTTGTGTTTTTTTGTTCCAGGTATTTCATGTGAACAGGATGTGCAGAGTAGCCACTCTGAGGCCAACGCCTTGTCATCCATTCTGATTTGGAACCTTATGATTGGCTGAGGTGAAAGAAAGGGGGCTAGGAAGGTATTTGAGCACATTCAGCAGCACACCGGTGGGATAACGTGGTGGCACAGTCATCAGCATCTCTTGGCTGAATGAGAAAGCAAGTGTGCCGTAACGAAATGGCGCCAGTGCAAGGGTTTTCTCACATTAAACGCAGCCCAAGAGAGGTTTGGATTTGAAAAGATGAACTGGAGAACTTCCAAGATACTTTTTCTTTGCCACAGGGCACAACCACGGTCATGTGCGACAACTGCTAAATGCCAGGCCTATCAGAAGCGACATCATGGAACTTTTGACCCCAGTGACATCACAGTTTTGACCCTTTGCCCCTCAAAAAGCTCCTTTTACCGCGGAAGAGCTAAGGGCTTTGTGAGGAATGTAAACCACAAAGTAAACTGGGTTCTGTTCCAGCTGCTGCCTTCGTATCCCGTGAGTGCACGGAATGCGACTAGCAGGAGCTATCTCTGGCGACTCCAAATTGACGTCATTGTTCATGGTCCAGATTTTACCTTACATTTTAGGAAGATGGCAACATCTAAGCATCACGGAAAACCTTGTAGCTCCGCCCTAAACCATTAACCAGTGATATGTCGCGGAGAAGTATAGTCAGCTGGTGACGCATACGTATACCGGATATAAATGCAGCTCTTTTGCAAAAGGTGAACTATGTGCTCGAGGGCGCCTAAAGCAGCTACAGTGAAACTTGGAAGTGAAAACGGGGTCAAAAAATAATTAGGACATGGGGCCATAAAGATTTCAGCTCAAAATAGAAACAGAATTTCGACGATATGACGTTGAACGACATGATAAGGACTGCAGCGTAGTTTTCCACTGTGTTTGCCAACCGCCAGGAAGCAGGCATGTATTTATGATTCTGGCATTCAAATCTATTTTTGATAAATAAGAGGTGCTCCTGCCATAAACTTTAAAATGCCAGCATGCACGAGCCGAGACGACGTGTCCTGGACATGAACTGCCGGCAGCGCTTCTCATGTACATGTACTTCTAGGCGGTGGGGACCTGCAGACCGGTCAATCTAGACTCTAGAGCGATTGACAGACTTCCTGGTCACCCTCTGAACTCACATGCACAGTTCTACTGCTCTGAGCTGCCTCCCAGAACCAACCTGACCCTTAAATACTAGCTCTTGCATGGCATTTTATTCCATCCCATATCATCAGTGCAAATAACATTTGCACTGAGTTCTTGCTGTTTTTTCCAGCCTTTACTGCACAAAAGTAGCGCACATTAGTTAGCAGATTTTGCGCTCTTTCTTCCACTAGTAAGTACGTTGTAGTAAAACGCATCGCAAAATCCACACACAGCGCTGATTGCACTGCACTCATGATGGGTGCAGTTCAGCGGCGACTTCTCTGCTAAAGTGGAGAAGCGTCGCCCACAGGAAAAACAAAATAACACCATGTTATTAACATTTTATTTTTCAGTACTGGCTCTGTAGGTGCTGGGCGAGGCGGGGCTGGCTGCCCACAGTGTGCAGGGGGAGAAGTGGTGGGCACTTTCTAAGTGCGCATGACGGTTTGGCCGGCCTTCTTGGGCCGGCCAAACAGACATGCACACTTGTTCTCACTAAGCATGTTCCACACCCGGCTGTATTGCACAGCCAGGGTGTAGAATAGAGAGCGTAGCCTGTGGTAACACTTTTCTCTGTGCAAAGTTGGTTGCCCATAAAGCTGTATTGGATGAATCGAGGTTGACAACTGGGGCTGGTCAACAAAACAACGCTTTCAATAAATGTGAAGCACTTTAGGCTCCACAAGAAAGAGAATGGTTACGTTTCAAACAAGAAAGGTGTATTAAAGGTTAAAGGTTTACATAAGGCACACAGATTAGTATGATATAATGATCAAAATGTGATTGCTAAATTAATATGCAATCCAAAATTAAAACGTAATGTTATATATCAGAGGACAAACCAGCGTGGAGTCGCTTCAGTGGGAACGACAAAGGAAAGTCAGTTCTCTCATTAAAAAAGTACTCTAAATCTCCTAGTCTGCTCCACTCTAAACTGAATTAGAACATTGGAATGTTGAAGACAATGGAGTAGGCCCCGGCTTATAATGTCTGTTATAAGCCTGGAGCTCCAACATTCCAATGTTTGTCTTCATATTTCTCCCTTTTTTTAAACATTCTACCCTTAGTAGGTGGAATGTTCTAATAGCCTTATAGTACTCTGCAGGTGTCTTTGTGAATGTGCAACTCATTAAAACATTCAATGATTATCACAAAGAAAAGAAAAAATCTCTTCTCATGGAAAAGAAAGCAAAAGCACATTGCCTTCGATAATTAGGACTCCAGCGTTACCTAGAAATAAAATGTTCACGTGTCACAAAACAAGATGGCAACCAATGTTAGTCATTTTGAAATGCAGGCCTGCATTAGCTGTGGTCAATCTCAACATGAATAAACAAAATTAATAACATTTATGTGTTTATGTGTGAATGCCATATTAATGCAAGCATTTTAATATATGAAAAAAACGTAATCACCTGGCACCTACAGAAGAGCAAGACCCTGGCACTAAAGGAGAGGCGAGAGACTCTAGCATAGCGATAGAGCTGCATCTGTTTCCGTATTCGGAGCCTATGCACACAGTTGAATTATAGTGGCATCTAACACGTTTTAATTCCATAATTCATCTCTCTACAAGTGTTCGTAAACCAGTTAAAGAAATTGTATGGTATTCACTCAACAATCAAAAGAGCCCATAAACAGACTTGGGACAACTATCAATGTGGAGGCCAGAAGTAAAGCCCTGAGAGACAGCGCTCCTCAGACCTAGTGCTTAGCATCACCCATATTTCAATGGTCTTTCATCACACAGGCTGGAAACATGTTGGTCATGCAATCAGCACAGGAGTTCTTTTTCCCCATTTCTTGAATCTGATTAATTGTGGTGTAATCAGGTTATGGCACATTACTATCAAGTAACTAGTTTGAATACCTCTAGCAGACCTGCTAACCTAAAAGGACGGGGCTTGGAAAAGGTCAGGGCTATAAGGGCTCACTGTCTAAATAGCCCTGGAGCAGCAATTTAAAGGGTGGGGCAACGGAGAGGCGGTGGAGCTCAATACTGATCATTGCCATGGACCATGAGGCCTCCTCTGCCTGTTCAAAATATAAAAATAAAGGCTACTGAGCCTGCCTTCATGTCCAGAAGGGGCTGCAAAACCCTGCTTGGACTTCAAGGGTGCTGAGCTTCAAACGCATGAGCTGGAAACCTACTTTGTGTAGGGTTTTCCAGCTCTCCCTGGGCTCACCATGTAATATCTTCTCTGCACTGGGCAATTGTGTGAGAAATTCCCAAATCGTGTGACACACAGTAGCATTGTGTGAGTTGGAAGGTTTGCTCTAGATTTCGTCCGACACAACCTCAGACTTTGGATAAAGTCCTTTGAAGGAGTTGAAGATCAAGATCTTATGTGTAGTGCTCTGATCTCCTAAAGGCAAAGTGACCTTGTCTCTCCTGTAAGTCACTGTTAATAAACCACCTTTATAAGACCCACTGAAGATCTCGGCTAGTCATTTAAGAAGACCAGGTTTCCTTCCATGATGTCTCTCTCCAGTTCCCATTTCCTGCTCTCACACACATCAATTGTATTTCTACTTCAGCATGTTTATATCCAGGTGGTTGGGTTGACTGGGTGGGATGGGCTGATATTATGATAACTACCATCCTTCTGAAAACATTGGCCATGAACATTTTTTATTATGCCAGTGTATAATCTCACACAATTTCCAGCATTTCACATTTATGTGTATTTTTAAAGAGCTCTATCACCCAAGAGGGTACCCTGGTGCTGAGTAGGTGTGTGTGAATAGCCCTGCCTATGGTACGTTGGTTAATTGAAAAGCCAGGTCTTCTGCTTTTTGCCAAATTCAAGAAGAAATGAAAAGTCTCTGATGTGGAGTTTGAAGCCGTTCCACATGTTAGGAGCAATGCAAATTTGAGCTTGTCCTCCTGCTCTGGTTCTGTGTATGCGTGGCATGTGTGCGAGTACAAGTCTTCGTGAGCGGAGGTGTCATGGTGGTTGGTGGAAGGAAATGCGACTGTTCTGGCAGGTGGGGCCTAATTTGTGTAGTGCCTTGAATGTGTGTGTGAGGTGTTTGAAATGAGTGCGTATGTGTATCAGGAACCAGCGAAGCTACACTCCTTAAATGAAAGTTCCAATATTACGCCTAGCCGCACCATTAAAGATCACTTAAAAATCCTACTGTGGGTGGGAGCACCAGGACAATGCGAACAATCAAAATGCTAGTGGCTATTGCTCTTGCCATTTGTCCATTTTGCTCTGTTTTTAGCGCTTAACGCAACTTTGCGTATAACATGGACGCAAGGATGCATTTCACACTAAAATATAGTGCTACATGCTAGATTTACAGTTTGCATAATTTTGCCTAATTTTCTGAAAGTTTGCATAAATATGCAAAATAAATTTTGCAAATTACACCAGCAGACGCATAGTCTGTCGTTTGGAAAGTGCTTAAGTATCTAAAAAATATACATTCCTGACTATTACCTACATCTGCCGTAATGCCGAAGACCTCGTTCAGTGTTCTCATGAGGCTTTTTGAACTGACACTGGCCTGAGCTCTGTAGTCACCTTCAGATACCTGATGCCCTGTCTCGCTATATCACCCTGAAACTCCTTCCTCTGGAAAGGAGGACATTGTCAGTCAGGAGTTAACCGCCTGATGTAGCCATTGACAAGATGAGTAGCCATCAGATAAGTTTCTTTTCATTTATTTAGTTAATTAAAACCATGCCAGACTATTTCTCTCAAATAAAATTTTCCAGACAATAAAATGAACGAAATCCAACCATCACTACAGAAAGTAACAAGCATTTGCAATGCAGTAGTTCTCGCATCTACGAGAGTTTGAGCTATTGGCATTGTAAATGACAATGTGTGAGAAGTTGGCCTGGTATATGCTGTTCACTAGTTAAAGTGGACACCTTGCACCAGTACAATTCGACTCTTATGGTAGGTAGGTTTAAGACAACCTTTATAGAAAGCTATCCTAGTGGTAGCTGTGGAGAGCAGCCTTCAGGCTAAGTCTTGGAGGAATGTAAAGCAGCTTGTTTTACCACACAATCTCTTGAATCACCAAATGAAAAGACACCACACAGGTATATATATCAAATATATATGTATTTATTACTAAACAACTCTCTACTAATCTCTTGTGAGATTAGAAGACAGGAACATATGCATAAATCAACGTTTCACAATAAATTAAGCACAAATATGGCTGGGGCCCTAGGGGCGTACCAGACCATATACTAAAAAAGAGACTTAGGAACAACGAATTGCAGGGAGACAAGGCCCAGGGCCTTCAGAAGTGTTGGGTCCTCACGAAACCACCCAAGGCAGGTAAGTAAAGGACCCACGGGGGACGCGTGCAGTGCGTGAACACAGGCGCGGATCGCCGTTGACTTCAATGGGGCAAGTCGCGGTTGGAAATTAAGAGTTTAAGGGCACTTCGGGAGTAGCTACAAGCAAGTCTCTTACAGGGTAAGTAGTTCTAGGGCCAACACCCACAGGAGCACCGTAGTGCTGGAGTTACCTCACCCAGGGAAGCCGGGTGCATAGGTGTCCTTTGGTGTTGGGTCACGGCGTCGTTTTCAATGGGAGCCAATGAAGACTTGCTGCTTGTGAAGACAGAAGAAGTGTCCGGTGGAATCCAAGCCTGGATTCGGAAGAAGGAAGACCTGAAAGCTGAGGGGACAGTGTTCAAAGTCACTTGGCAGTGACCCGGGGCAAGGAAGATGAATGCCCACCGTCGTCGACAGATTCAGGTCATTCACGGGTGTCTTGACTCTTCGGCCACGAGGTCCAGGAGGTGTTGAGGATGACCAGGAGCTGGATTCAGCGTGTCCCACAAAGTCTGCAGCTGACTGCGGTGTTGGCGACCCGATTGGAGCCAATAAGCCTTGGTAGCAGCAAGTCTCGTGGAAAGCGTAAAAAGTCAATGGTGCAGACCAGCAAGGTCTGGGGAACTCACCCAGCAAGGGTAAGTCAGGGCAGGCCTGGAGCAACCAGGGGAGCCCTTTGGTTATGTAGAAAAGTCTTCAGGGGACCCACAAGCCGGCTGGCAAGGGATTGCAAAGACGCCTCGGGAGGATTCCTTCAACAGGGGCCCACGGTCACTCGGGATGGGGTAGGCCTCTGATCTTCGGAGGGATTCCTGCTAGAGGCTGGGACCACACGTGGTCCAAAGCACAGGTTCGTAGAACGTCGTGAAGGGGTTGCACTCGACAATAGTGCACGGTACCCAGGGTCTGCGGTTCCTCATCACTCGTGGGGTCCACTGGCCTTAGCTTCGCTGGGGACTCACGATGGCCTTGGAGAAGTCAGGAAATCCTCGTCTTGGGCTGCAGGGACCTTGGGCTCTGGCGGGAGCGGCATAGTTTGCAACCGTCGTTTCAGTTTTTGGTGCCTGCCAAGCAGGGGAGTCACTCCTTGGCACTCTGGCTCCACGAACGGACAGCGGACAGCTACGCCGCCCACAAGAGCGCCCACAAGAGCGCCACCCGCAGTCACCATCACCTCATCAGATCCGCCAAAAGGGCCTCACTCAAAGACCGCCTAGACAACAACGCACACAACAGCAAAGAGCTCTTCAACATCGTGAAGGAACTCTCCAACCCCAGCTCCAACACCAACGACATCCCGCCGTCGCGAGACCTGTGCGACTCACTGGCCACCTTCTTCCACCGCAAAATCGCCGACATCCACGACAGCTTCAACACCACGACCGCCCCGGCAACCACCGAGACCACTGCCCCCACAACCACCAACCGCCTGCTCTCCTGGACCAACATCAACGACGAGGACACCAGCGAGATCATGAACACCATCCACTCCGGCTCACCGCTAGACCCGTGCCCTCACCACGTCTTCAACAAAGCCAGTACAGCCATCGCGCCCCATCTCCGGAAAATAATCAACATCTCCTTCGAGACAGCAACCTTCCCGGAAAGCTGGAAGCACGCCGAGATCACCGCCTTACTCAAGAAACCCAAGGCAGACCCCAAGGACCTCAAGAACTTCCGACCCATCTCTCTGCTCCCGTTCCCCGCGAAGGTCACCGAGAAAATCGTCAACAAACAACTGACCCGCTACCTCGAGGAGAACAACATCCTGGACCCTTCCCAGTCCGGCTTCCGCAGCAACCACAGCACCGAAACCGCCCTCATCGCCGCCACCGATGACATCAGGACCCTGCTAGACAACGGAGAAACAGCAGCCCTCATCCTCCTGGACCTATCAGCCGCCTTCGACACGGTCTGCCACCACACACTACGAACACGCCTTCACGACGCTCGGGATCCAAGAGAAGGCCCTGGACTGGACCACATCCTTCCTCTCCGGCAGAACACAAAGCGTCCGCCTCGCCCCCTTCCGATCCAAAGCCACCAAGATCATCTGCGGCGTACCCCAAGGCTCCTCCCTCAGCCCAACGCTGTTCAACATCTACATGGCACCCCTCGCCCACGTCGCCCGACAGCACAACCTCAACATCATCTCCTACGCCGACGACACCCAGCTGATCCTCTCCCTCACCAAAGACCCTCACACCGCCAAAGCCCACCTCCACGAAGGAATGAAGGCCGTCGCCGAATGGATGAGTACCAGCCGCCTGAAGCTGAACTCGGACAAGATGGAGGTCCTCATCCTTGGTTCCAACCCTTCAGCATGGGACGACTCCTGGTGGCCAACATCACTGGGAACAGCCCCGACACCCACCGACCACGCACGCAACCTAGGGGTCATCCTCGACCCCACCCTCTCCATGACTAAGCAGGTCAACGCCGTTTCCTCATCCTGCTTCAACACCCTCCGAATGCTCCGCAGGATCTTCAAGTGGATCCCCACCGAAACAAGAAAAACAGTCACCCAGGCCCTCGTCACCAGCAGGCTGGACTACGGAAACGCCCTCTACGCAGGAACGACGGCTAAGCTCCTGAGACGGCTGCAACGCATCCAGAACGCCTCTGCACGTCTTATCCTCGACATCCCCCGACACAGCCACATCACACCCCACCTGAGAGACCTGCACTGGCTCCCTGTCAACAAGAGGATAACCTTCAAGCTCCTCACCCACGCACACAAAGCACTCCACAACTCCGGACCAGCCTACCTCAACAGACGACTCAGCTTCTACAACCCCACCCGCCAGCTCCGCTCCACCAGCCTCGCCCTCGCCACAATCCCCCGCATCCGGAAAACGACCGCCGGCGGCAGATCCTTCTCCCACCTCGCCGCCAAGACCTGGAACACCCTCCCCACCAACCTTCGGCAGACCCAAGACCTACTGGCCTTCAGAAGACTCCTCAAGACCTGGCTCTTCGATCAGTAGCAGCACCACCCCCCTCTTCCCCCAGCGCCTTGAGACCCTCGCGGGTATGTAGTGCGCTTTATAAGTGACATGATTGATTGATTGATTGATTGATGAGCAACGAGGGTCTCAGACTGGGAGAGGCACAGGAGTGGGAAGGCGGCCAGGAGAAGGGGAATAAACCCCAAGAGACTCAACTTGCCCCCAGGAGCTGGCCAAAGATACCTGCCGTATGAGGAGGGGTGGAGGGAGCAGTGGCTAAGACCCGGGAGCTGCACAGTGAGCGGGAACAGAGCACTGCACAGGGGCTCAGACTGGCAGAAGCAGACCAAGCACTCCTTGATTGGTGCAGAACAACCCTCCTCTCCCCCCATTCCAAGGTTACCCCAGCCCACCACATCTCACCTGTTTCAGGAGAAACAATTGCGGAGCTGATAAAAAAACAAAAGTGTCGCGTTTATATACAGCTGCCTTCTTTCTGCTTCCTAAAAAGAACGTTTTTTTATTGCTTTTCAACGGCGAGCCTGAGCATGTCTCGTTCTAACTTAACTATCAACCAATAAAGTTTATTCCGGGTTTACAACCCAAGACAACTTGAAATAAAGCACCTTCATACGACTTGAAATAAAGCACCAGGCCTCATACCTGACTGTGGCACCGCTGCTTCTGGCTTCTGCTGCCGAGTAGTGGGGCGGGGTCAGGGGGTGTCATGTGAGTCCGGGGTCGCAGCAGTGCTGGAAGTCACAGAGCTCGTCTGATACAAAGAAAGTGAAAGCGCGGTATGCTGCGCTGTTAAAAAGTATGAAATCAATCTTTGTAAAGTTGATTTTGGCGAGCTGTGCATAGGAAAACAAAAGCGCGGCCACCACTTTACATATTTAGCGTGGTGTGAACACTATTATGAAAGTGAAAGTGGGCATGGCCAACAATAAAAACAATGAACAAAAGAAATAGCACGTTCGCCATTATCCCATCTTAGGCGTCCGTGCTGCTTAATTAAAAAAATATTTACAATGCCATAGGTCTCGCATTTAAATGCGAGACCTATGGCATTGCAAACAAGCGGCTGCCATTGTCCCGGCTCAATAAAGAAAAAGTACATGTACCCTGTAACAACCAAGTAAAGGGGCCATTAGCCATGTGAGGATACAAATGATGACATGGCCGTACTAAGGAGGGACTAACAAGCCTATTAAGGAATCAAACGCCAGCATTTAGGAAGGACAAAGACACAAGCCAATGAAAAATATGGGCGGGCTTCTCCTCTGTACTCTACCTAGAACAGATCGCAAGAGCAGCGCTTGCGCGCTGGCTCAGAGTCGACCTAAAAATGAATTAATCATGAAGTTGTCCTTTTAATCAGAAAAAATAATGAGAAAATTACCCACAATTTTGTAATTTCACACAGGTGGCCTTCATAAGCTAGACAAATCCACTCACCAATAACCACTCATTAAAGTTAAAACAGAACTGTGGAAATTAACTGAAAGGGCGAGATCCCAACTTACGCAAAGACAGTAACAGAGAATAATTCCACTCCAAAATATGGGTGCAACAGTTTCATGCCGACAGTCATGAAGCAGGGGCATAGCTATCAATAGTGCAGCAGGTGCAGCAGCACCGAGGCTGAAGGATGCGAGGGGTCCACTGAACCCCAAATTAGCGGCTTCTTTTTCCACCACACCAGGGTTAGGATGGAAGTCCAGTTTCCTTGCTAGCATTAGGGCCATGACACTTGCTATGTGACTGAAAAAGGCGACATCATTTTTTCGGGTTTTGGGCTAAATAAATTCTGCACCCTGGTGCATACTAATTCATCATATGCTATTGTTTCTAACTAAGGCATGATGTTTGCTGGAACCCTGAACAGCTGCCCCGTGTCCGGACTCTATTTTGAGGATTGAATGGGAACTGGAGAGGCCACTTGGCACTGCTTGGCACCACACACATCAGCCAATTTGGTTTCTTTACCATTTAGTCGATCCTAGGGAATCACAACTTTCTCACCCACAGGCACTGGTAGTAGATTCTCAGAAGGGGGCACTGCAGGAGGTGTTAAGGGATTGGCCGTTCAGAGAGGTGAACGTATCTTGACAACCTCCTGTTCTTTTCCACAGGAAGCATCATCACAGAAGCAAACCCATGTGTATAATGATGCTAAATAGTGATTTCGTAACGGATGAATGATTCTTGTTTTGGGGTTCTGCTAACTTCATGTTTGATTTAATAACGAGAATGAGAAGAAACCTGTTGGCTGTGGGCCTCTTCAGGACCACAGAGCCATATTGATTTATTTAGGCCAATTAGAAACGTTTGTGGAAGAGGAAGAATGGCTGGACGCAAAATGGGCCTCCTGGTTAGAGGAGGTGCAAGTGAAGCCTGGGAAAATGGAGGAGCGCTTCCTGATGAGATCTGAGAAATCAGGCATTTATTCAGGGACAAGATCTCACAGTCAACGCAGATAGGCAGTACTAGATCGTCCTTTATTGAAAAGAGAAGAGCAGACAATCTGTCATTATACGACTGGGAAGGGACTTAAGTAGTCTTTTGGCTCAATGTGCAGGGGCTGAAACTACATCTCACTAAAAAGGCCCAGGAAAATGAAAATATGTCAGTGGTTACTTGTGTCTCTTTAATAGGTGATATAGCTTAGCTGTTCCCATTTGGTAGTGTGCCCAAGACTAGTTTGCATATGGTTCGTCCATGTATATAATAGCACAGTACACAAAAACTATGGAAATATGGAATGGATTGTTATCTAGAGTAATTAATAGTGGCTGAGATTCATTCAAGCATTTCCATCCATCACCTTTTGTTTTTCTCAGTCATGGGAAACAGTCAACTCCCATGCACAAATAGCTTATCAGGTTAATAGGCATCAATTATACCCCAGACCCTCATTATATCCTAGGCACCAGACGAGAAAGGGAAACCAATTAGGGCCAAAGATCTTGTCCTCTTTCCATGTGTAATAGAGTGAGGCCTCCTAGGATCTGAATTAATCCTAGATCAATTCCTGATCCAAGAATTGCTGATAAAGCTATCCTTGTGTGCAGCAGTATCTCTGGGAAAATGCAATGTAAACTGAACTACTTCCAGTCTTCTATGGGACCTCTCTCACATATCGGTTGCTGTAGACTGCCATATCAAGTGCCTAACAATGTGGAAGGCATGATTCTCCTCAGTTAAACCCGACAATATGGCTCAGTGAGTTGAACACTCACCATTGAAATATGCAGTGATCTGCAAGATCATACAGCAGCAAGACCACCTCAGCCTTACATGAATCCAAGGTCGGTAAACTGGGTACCAATAATAGCACCTACAGTTTGCAGACCTTAGAAACAGCTGATATGGGGTATGAAGCACTATTTAAAAAAAAAAGTATTATTATTACATGTCGTAGGGCCAGGAGGCATGCTACCTTTGCCCCAAGAACTATGCTGTTGACTGGCGGAGCCACTCAGTGGCACATCCCTGCATCCTTACCCCCGAATGTGTCCATTGCTGCTTCTGTTCATGCGAGCGGGGCAGAAGCAGGCGTGTGAAGGAAGTGACCCAATTAGGGCCACCCGGGTCACCCGTGACCACCTTTCAGCCTTCCTAACAAATGAAGAGTCGGTCAGACAGTAGAGAATACAAACCAAAGTATTTATTAGTAATAGACTTGAGTGGAGTCCGGTCTGACCAGCCTCCTTGGATTGCTGCAGAGGGACTGACTTCTACCCCCAGGACAACGTATATTGTACATTTTCAGAATCACTAAAGACACGCCCAAACTGGAATTTTCCAGTTGGTAGCTGGTGAACAAAGAAGACACACAAAGATGCGTTGCAATCCCAGGACCGGGTACATGCTATCTCAGCGTCAAGATTACTCTGCCCGTACCCGCCACTCTAAGGGTGGGAGCAGGCCTATCTAGTGTGAAAGGTATGTGATAGCAAAAACAGTCTATTCATTAGTACAGCGAAACTCAACCTTGGAGGAATACAAAAAAATATTGCAGCTGCTTTCTGCTGAGGCAGACAGAGTGAGACAGAAATTAGCTTCGATCATGACTCAAAATGGTGGCTGAATACAAAATGGTGCAGCAAATGCTAACTTTACATAGAGCAATACACTGGCAGAGTGAATGCATAACATTTACATTTCAACAGACCCTCCTTTTAGCATGAGCTAACCTATTTATGTTTGAGAGGATGGACGGTGCAGCATAGTGTAATAAACTTCAAAGTTCAGAGCACTCCATGTATTCGGCATCAAAGGAAGAGGAGTCTTCAAATATACCCTCGTCTATCTGCATAAAGCTATCTATCTCTTTCTGAGTCATAATCACAGCATTAGTGTCATGGATGGGCGCCTTCTGCTTTGGGGTAAGGAGTGTGATACAATAGGTGCAACAGGCTGGAAGGCATTGTATACAGAGGCAACAGGTGAGAAAAATACCAGTGACTACCGCTAGGAAAGCAAGGATCTTCCAACCCCAGGAAGCAAATATGCCCCAAAACCATCCAGAGAGTGTCCAGGTACCATTCTCTTGGTGTATGTTGGATGAAAGTCTATGCAACTTCTGTATGGCAGCATATACGTTGGGGGCGTGGTCTGGGATGTATACACAACAGCTACTGCTAATGACGCGACAGGCCCCTCCCCGGTCAGCAAGGATGACGTCTAACACCATCCGGTTTTGTAAAGCAACAAGCCTCGTAGTCTGGAGCTCAGCTGTGATATTCGTCAGAATCCCAGCTGTCGTATTAATGACCCCTTCTACAACTCTGGTGAGTCACGGATATTAAGGCTGTTGGACATGGGGCCCCAAAAGGGTACAATACCTTTCATGGCGTCTGTGAACTGTTGCAAAGTGGTATCTGTCTGATCTATGTCCTCTGTATTAATAACCCTTCTATCTCGGGGCAGGTATGCACTCCTACGCTGCAATCGATGATCCTTATGGTAATTGGACGGTGCTATATACACTGGGGGAAGAAGAAAAGAGAGATAGCATACACCTGACCACCTCCTAGGAAGCCAAACATAAGCTTGGGAGCCGCAAACAAAATAGACATTATATGGTGGGAGCAAAGGCGGGCTACTAGTTGTGTAGTAGTTGTGTATATGTGTAATTGCAATTACTCTTCCCCACTTTCACCTTTCCAATTCCCCGAACAAAGAAACCAGCTGTTGTATTGACTACTGGCACTGGCATCGCTTTATCCTTTGTAATATTGCATGTTTGGAAAGATCGGAAATATTCAGTAGCATTGAACCCCTGGAAATCTAACATTTAATTTCGAAGCCATGTTTCGTTCTTTACCTGCTCATATACATTCATGCAAGCTGTTGGAGACAATGTACCAGGGGTCTCTTGTTCTCCTAGCCTTGGGGAAATATACCCTTGATGGTAACGTATATATTCTAACACAGTGCGGGAGTCAGCAGATGTCATATTCATAGCAGAGAAATGAAAATGATAATGCACCATAGTAAACAGTGCAACCACCCCTCGCAACTTCCTAGATAGGATAATGGCATCGACAACAAAACATCACTCTTATGAAATGAAATTTGTACTTGTAAAGCGCACTGTTACCCTAGGGTGTCCTGGCGCTGTACGCATACCGCTGTGGAACCCTTCCTGTCTTTTCCCTGTGAAATGTCCACTCCTGGGCACCCCCAAGGTGAAGCCAGGCATCCCAGCGCTGGTGGGGCCGTTGTGGAGATTAAGCAAGCTATTGCCCAGAGTTGCAGAGTGGGACCCATGATTAGAATAGGCACCGAGGCGAGAATTATCAGGTCCGAGGAAATTGAGCCCAAGACCCGCCGAGGCGGGAATTGAACCCTGGTCCCGGGCCAGATCTCTGCATCAGGGTCTGCCGCTCTAACCATTGAGCCACACTTCTCCACATGTGTAACTGAGGGGAGCAGTCCACAGATCCAGCAATTAGTAGCATTGGAAGTATCATGGCCTGATGCAACAGTTGTGAAAATACATTGTCTACATAAGTTTTCCGATGTTCTCCTTTGTGAGGGGCCAAAGTAACAAACATGTGTTCAGGGGGAATGGGTGTTGTCCCAATCAAAGAACGTGCGGGATACTTTTCCTCTATGAACCAAGATATCCCCAGCACAAATATCAACGCAATTGCAATTATGGATACAATAACTATTTTACTTTTAGTGGACCAACCCCGCTCTGGGCGTGGAGGTGCAAATGGCTGTTCTTCCTCAGTAATGGGCCGACCAAATGGATACATTGTAAACAAGGGAAAAAGGAATGCAATGGAACTGATGACAAAAAGGGGGGGGGAATGTTTCCAGTGTCCGTCTGAGCCTCACTGGTAGACTCCTATTGTTCATCAACGTTGGCGCTCTTGAGCACCGACGGTGGAGCTGCTCAGTCCTAGCTCGGATCCGTATCCCATGTTGCAGGGTAATGTACTTCCCTCCTGGGGAGCACACTCAGCTTACCCTGTACAGTGTCCGAACAATGCACCAATCTCGCCTCTCCCTAAACTACTGTTGCCTGACTTGTCGAGTCCATCCAGGCTAATCTGACTTTTCCTTTGGTGCTCTGTTCCTCTGTCGGGGCGCAAATTGTACCTAGCTACTCCAGGTACAGAGGGGTCAGGAAAAAGGGGGTCACACACAGAGGGGCCAGTCGAAGAAGACTCTGGAATTGCCTTAATCTCTGGGGTCACTGCTGCATTTAGGATCTCATCATTCTCAGCCTCTGTTTGGGTCCACGTGAGTTGGGCATCTGAAAAGGGAATGAACCGCTGGACTTTCTCACACTCGGAGACCCTGATGCCCCCACGGACCCACTGAGCGTAGGGTAAGGGTAGAGGCACTTTGCGGCAATGCTGGCAATGAATCCAATTCTTTCGGCCAGTGACCTTCACGGCGGTGCGGGTGGAAAGGAGCACCTGGACTGGCCCCTTCCACCTCAGCTCCAGACTCTTCTTTCTCTGGAAATTGCGGACCAACACAAAGTCACCAGGCAGAATGTTGTGGCCTGGTCCCTCAGGTACTGGTGGAAGGGATTCCTGGATAAGTTGGTTAATAGAATGCAGACTTTTAGTTAGCTCATACAAATAATCCACCAATAGAGGATATTCAATTTCTGAGAATCAACAAGGTCACGGGACACCCCAAACGTTTGCCAGGCGTCCAAACACGACCTCATAGGGTGACAATCCTGTCCTAGAATGGGCTGTCGTTCTTGTGGACAAAAGGGCTAATGGTAAAGCATCTGGCCACTGCAACCCTGCGCTCTCCTGAATCTTTGCCAGTTTCAGTTTGAGAGTACCATTGTACTTCTCAACCAAACCTGCGGACTGGGGGTAATTTGCAGCGTGAATTTTTTTTCTGACATGCAGTCCCTCGCAAACTAACTGGATAACCTTCGTGTTGAAGTGACTTCCGTTGTGACTCCAAATCAAACGGGGCAAGCCGAAGCGAGGAAAGAACTCCTTCAGGAGCACTTTTGCAGTCGCTATGGCTGTATTTTCTTTGGTGGGGTAAGCCTCAACCCACTTACTGAATGCACAGACAACCACCAACACATATTTCAAATTATTGCATCGATCCATTTCTATATAATCAAGCTGGAGGACCTCAAAGGGAAAGGTTGGAGGTGCAAAATTACCAGGGGGCATGGGGGTACCTTTTCCAGTATTGTGCATTATACACGCCATACAATATTTAACTATATGGGCGGCTGTCTTCGGGATGTTATCATTGTGTCATACAGGGTCTAACAACTTACAAATACCTTTCGCACTAATGTGAGCTGGCCCATGCGCCATGGTGACTACAGGAAGATCATATGCATCTGGCAGCATCCATCTCTGTTTCCCTGACTTATCAGTCCAACACCCATCCTTATCCAAACGTGCTGTGCTTTCCTGCCATATCGCTAATTCCTCAATAGCTGCCTCACTTTGTATCTCCTTGACATTTTCCAGCGTATCCTCAAACATGGTGACCTCGGGCACCCACCTAGCGGGACCCGCTACAAACATCTTTTTCATCTTCGTTCGAGCTGTCTCCTTAGCTATCTGATCTACAAAGGCGTTCCCCTTACCCACATTATCAGTAATTTTCCTGTGTGCGCTACACTTTATGATCGTTACTCTCTTGGGGAGTGTCAAAGCCGACAAAAGCCTATGTATAAGGGGGCCGTGTTGGATCATCATCCCATGGGAAGTGAGAAACCCTCTCTCTGCCCAGAGACGTCCAAAATTATGAGCGACTCCGAAGGTAAACTGACTGTCAGTATAGATATTGACAGCCAGTCCCTCACTCAACTCACAGGCTCGAATAAGGGCAACCAGCTCTGCAGCTTGAGCCAACTGATAGGGAACTTGTGATGTCTCAACTACTGTGTGTAGTGTCGTGATTGCATATGCAGCTGTTGTAGTGCCATCTGGTAACTTGAAACAAGAGCCATCGACATATAGTTCCCCTTGGGGGTCATATAAGGGAACGTCAGTCAAGTCTACCCGTCCTTTCGTCTCCTCCTCCGTGCGGAAGATACAATCATGTATATCAATTTCCTCACTCTCAGAAGGGAGGGGTAGCAATGTGGCTGGGTTCAGAGTGGCACATCTTTTAATCGTGACATGCGGTGCAAAGAGAGTTAGCTTGTAACCGGTCAGACATGCACTGGTGAGGTGCTGTGTCTTGGTTTTATTCAAAAGGGTATCCACAGCATGGGGGACCATAACTGTGAGGTCAGTATCAAGTACGAGCCCAGCCGATTGTCTTATTGAGACGGCCACAGCCGCGACTGCTCTTAGACAGCTTGGGAGGGCTCTTGCGACAGGGTCAAGAAGTGCAGAAAAATAAGCACATGGCCGTTGCTTACCTCCAAAGGCCTGTGTTAAAACACAGAGTGCGCAACCACCTGCTTTGTGTACGTACAGCACGAACGGCTTAGCATAATCTGGCGTACCAAGTACAGGTGCAGAGCAAAGCGCAACTTTTAATTGCTCAAAAGACTGCTGACATTCAGGCGTCCGAGGCAATGGTTCATGCACATCTTTAGTGGTTAGTGCCAGCAGAGGCTTTGTTAGTAACGAGTAGTTAGGGATCCAGTGCCGACAATAAGAAGTAATGCCAATAAAAGCGCGTACATCCTTTTGAGTTTGAGGGATAGCCATTTTAACAATGGTGCTGATGCATTCAGGAGTCAATCTCCTACCCTCCTTCGACAGTAGGTGACCTAAGTAGGTGACCTCCTGTCGACAATACTGAAATTTGGAAAGGGACACTTTATGTCCGTGGTGTGCCAAATGCAGCAACAATTTAACCGTACTGTCTTTGCAACCCTTTTCAGTGTCAGAAGCAATGAGAAGGTCGTCTACATATTGAAGCAATACATTACCTGAGGGAAGCGTGAGGGAGTCCAATTGGGCTTTTAAGGCTTGGCTATATATACTAGGGCTCTCAGTATAGCCCTGAGGGGCTCGACAGAATCTAAAGCTTCTGCTAGCTAGTGTAAAACCGAACAAGTGCCTGCTGTCTGGATGGATCAGGATACTAAAGAATATGTTTTTAAATCAATGACAGAAAAGAATTTAGCAGAAGAAGGAATCATTGTTAGAAGAGCAGTAATGTCAGGGACCACTGGGAAGTGAGGAACCACTATTTTATTTACTTCGCGCAAGTCAATCACAAAATGATAAACATCTGGATGATCATCAGAGGAGCCTGAAGGTGCCCTCTTAAGAATGGGAAGAATGGGGCTATTACACACATTCGCAGTCGTCTCTTCAACAACCCCTGACTGAATCAGATCCTGTATAATCCGCAACAAAGCTCTCTCCCCTGCTTGTGGTATTTTGTACTGAGGAACGAGGCAAAACGGCATTGTCCTTAACTTTGATAGAAAACTGGGGGAATCTGCAATAATCCTAAGTCTGTGTCACCTGTTGCCCACAACGTGGGTGGCACATCCTTAAATTCAGCAGGGAGGGGTGCATCTTTGGACAGACACTGCTTAGAGCTGACCACATTTGGTCCCATTGTCATGTAAACCCTTTCGGAGAACAATACATCGTCGCATGCAACTTCTTTAATAAATCTAAGCCCATCAAATTCTCTCCGCAATTAGATGTTAACAAAAATGGCGAATCTACAGTAAAAGGACCTATAGTCAATGTGAGAGGTTTGGAAATGGGGCTCACAACCGGTACACCAGAAAAGCCTACCGAAACCTTATTATGGCCAGACAGAGCCACCCCGGGGACCAGTGAACGGGAAATAGAGCTATTCATAGCACCTGTATCCACCAAAGATTCCTTAGCTGAGCCATGCAAATCTGCAGTAACGTAAGTGCCACGCTGATCTACAGGTATGTGAACTGGTCCCTCACCCAGTCCCTGGCTGTCCTAGCTGTGAGACAGCGGCGTCACCTCATCTATGTCACAGTCATCGTGGTAGTACTGTTTGCCCCTAGGGTCATCAAAGTAGTTCTGATCAGTGCGACCCTTTGACATCCCAACTGCCTGAACCCTGTCCTGGCCACCGTCTCCGCGACCCCGTCCACGAGACCCTCGCCCCCTAGGAACCGCCACCTTTTGCAAAAGCCCAGGACACTCGCTGCGCCAGTGTCCCTCCTCTTTACAGTACGCACACTGATTCGGTCCTACAGGCGTAGTCAGTGCTTAATTTGTGCCGGTGCTTTCCTGTGCTTAGCACCGGCACTTATTTAACAGGGCCAGGTCTATAAAATTTTCGGCCGGGGGCCCAGGAATTATTAAAAATACATGGACCTGTCTTGATCTCCGTCGGTTTGGATGTCTGCCAGGCATGTGTAAGATACCAGGCTGATTCCACAGGAGCCGAAGATGGTACCAAAGCCCCTCCGCCAGTACCCTACCAAAAAAGTTTAATTTCTGGTGAGAGCAACAGCAGGGGGGAAAGGGGAAGTGGATAAAGAGAGACTGCCTCAACACGAAGACCTTAGTAGACCTCTTCTAGTCTCCGCTATTCGGCTTGGGACAGGATACACAGCATCTGCATAGGAAAGAAAAACATCATACATGCAATCTATTTACCTATTCTACTTTTACCACAATATTTCTATTTATTCCTATTTACCCCAAGGACTCAAGGCGTTAGCTTCTCTCTTGGTATTGAAATGTTCTCAATAGAGGGTTTGAAGAGTTACTGTTCTTTATATACAATGCTTTTCAAGTAGAAGTGCAGTATTGTAGCTCGATATAACATAGCTCTAACTCACTGGAAAGCTCCTGAAGGTGGCAGTCTTTAATAGTAGCTTGGAGCGTAATTCAAGAGATTGAAACAATTATACCTTATCTTCTTGCTGATAATCCAACGAAGACAGGCTTACCGCTAAAAAATTCTTCCAGAATTTACTTTAAAAAATAAGGAGGAAAATTAACTGTCCTATGAGCGCGCTATTTCTAAACTACTCTAATTGAGATTACTCCCAAATGCGTTGCGCAAACTAAAAAGGGGAAAAAATCAAGATGCCTCAAATAACTTCCAAGAAAGGAAGCAGTGTCCAAAATAACTCGAAGTCTTGACGCCGTAGCTGCAGATATCCTCACAGAACAACTATTCTCCTCAGTAGCGAACGCCAAGGCGAGACGTTAAACGCGTCTCGAGTCACAGTTGAAGTGCGCCGTTCCTAATTGGAACAGGCGCTTTCCTATCTTGATTCTCGGGCGCGCGAGGAAACACTAGACCGCTAACCTGGTGTTTCTGACTTCGCTTCGCTCGTAACTCCGGTTTTCCATTTGCAAAGCATTTTAAAAACGTTTTCAAGGTTCCTTTGAAGAGGGATCGAATTCTTCTCCATCGTGGGTATTTGACTGCCTTTCTAAAATGCCAACTTGTCCTTTTACTAGGCCCACCTATAAAGGTGCTTGCTATCGAGGTCCTGACAGTACCTCCCTCCAAAAGGGGCCCTCCCATTTTTGGTTTCTTTGGATGAATTCTATGAAAATGTTTAATTAGTCTAGGAGCATGAATGTTAGAGGACGGTTCCCAGGATCTCTCCTCTGGCCCATATCCCTTCCAATCAACTAAGTAGAATAGTTTGCCCCGAGACACCTTTGAGTCTAAAATGTTACTAATCTCAAATTCTTCTTCTGATTCGACTCTAACTGGCAGAGGAGACCCTTTCAATCTGACATTTGGAGGACTTTTCTTTAAAAGTGATACATGAAATACAGGATGAATCTTAACCTGCTTTGGAAGTTGCAATTTAACTACTACTGGACTGATTATTTTCTTTATTTTGAAAGGGCCAATGAAGCGTGGCTGAAATTTTCTGTTTCCTTTTAATCTAAGATGGCGAGTAGATAACCAGACCTGATCTCCTTCTACATATTCTGGACTTAACCTCCTTTTTTTATCTGCGTGTTTCTTATATGAGTTTTTTGCCTTCAGTAAATTTTCTTGGGCCTTTTCATAAGACTCCTGTAACTCTTCTACCAATTCTTTTACTGCTGGAACTGATTCATCCTTTTCGCCTATTACTACACTGGGATGCCTACCAGAGTTCAAATAAAAGGGAGTGTAGCCTGTAGATTCATGTACTGCATTGTTGTATGCAAATTCTGCTGTCCAGAGTAAGTCTGACCAATTTCCTTCTTGTTCCAATAAATATAATCTCAAATACTGTTCCAATTCTTGATTTACCCTCTCAGTTTGACCATCCGTTTCCGGATGGTAACTGGTGGAAAATCGTGTGTCAATACCTAGATTGTGCATGAACTTCTTCCAGAATTTTGACACAAATTGGGAACCTCTATCAGAGATAACAATTTGCGGAACCCCATGTGCTCTCACTATATGATGATTAAATAGTTGAACTAATTGGGAGGCAGAGGGAATGTTCTTCAGAGGAATAAAAGGGCTCATTTTAGAAAATGAATCTACAAAAACCAATATGGTATTGAATCCTAGACTATTTGGAAGATCAATGATTAAATCCATTGACACTGTGTGCCAAGGGTAAGGAGCATTTGGTAAAGGCTGCAATAGGCCCTGCGGAGCCTGTCTACTAGGTTTTCCTTTAATACACAATTCACAGGTCGATACGTACTGTCTTACTCGGGCTGCCATGTTAGGCCACCAAAATTGCCATCTTATCAAATTTAAGGTCTTTTTTAAGCCTTTGTGACCAGCCAGTCGATCATCATGACAACTCTTCAGAGCCTTCTCCTGAAGTTCATTAGTTGGTAGATATAAAGCATTTTCATAGTAAGGAACACCATTCTTAATTTTTCTTTTTGAATCACCGGTAGCCCAGTTCTCCAAATCCTTCAACGAACAGGATTCTTGTACTTCACTAGTGAACTCTTCCAGATGAGTAGCTCCCAAGATCTTGCTTCAGTGAATGATTGGCTCAAAATGTGGAATTTTTAAATCTTCAGGCATATTCATTCTTGAAAGAGCATCCGCTTTTCCATTTTTAACTCCGGGTTTATAAGTAATCACAAAGTTGAATTCAGAGAAGTATAACGACCACCTTAGCTGTCGCGGAGTGAGTGTCTTAGCCGACTTCAGAAACTGAAGGTTGCGGTGGTCGGTAAACACGGTCACACAGTGCTTGGCTCCTAACAAATAGTGCCGCCAATCTTGAAAAACCTCTTTAACTGCCAGTAATTCCTTATCGGCAATTGAATAATTCATCTCAGGCTCAGATAACTTTCTCGATCTGAAGGCCACTGGATGCATCTGCCCAGTTTGTTTATCTCTTTGCGAAAGAATTCCTCCAGTGGCAAAATCGGAAGCATCAGTCTCCACAAAAAAGGCCTGTTCTGGATCCGGGTGCATAAGAATGGGAGCGGAAGTAAAGGCCTCTTTTAAAAACTGAAAGGCCAATTCTGCATCCTCAGACCACAAAAATGTTCTTCCTTTTTTCAGTAATTGAGTGAGGGGGCTAACCTTGGCAGAGAAGTTAGGAATAAAACGTCGATAAAAATTGGCAAATCCAATAAAACTTTGGATTTCTTTGACATTTCTTGGACTGGACCAATTCCTTATAACTTCCACCTTTGACGGGTCCATTGCCACTCCTTCAGCAGATAAGACGAATCCAAGGAATTCCACTTGTTTTGCATGAAAAGAACATTTCTCTAATTTTACAAAAAGGTGATTCTCCAATAATTTGTGTAGGATTGCTCTCACATGTTGCACATGATCCTCCACACTTTCTGAGAATATTAATATGTCGTCGATATAGACAACTGCCACTCGATCCAAGAACTCTCGCAAGACATCATTAACCAGATGCTGAAAAGCTGCTGGCGCATTGCTCAATCCATACGGCATGACCTGATATTCAAAAAGGCCATACTTCGTTCGGAAGGCAGTCTTCCACTCATCGCCTTCGGCGACTCTTACCAGGTGATAAGCACCCCTTAAATCAAGTTTGGTATAAATCTTCGCTCCCTTGACTTGATCCAATAGCTGTGAAATCAACGGCAGAGGGTACCGGTTTTTAACTGTGACCTGATTTAGGGCTCTGTAGTCAATACAGGTACAAAGACTCCCATCCTTCTTCGGAATGAAAAATAGTGGCGAAGAGACGGGAGATTGAGAGGGACGAATAAAACCATTCTTCAGATATTCATCCAAATAAGTTTTAGGTATAGATTTTCAGCTTCGGTGAGCGCATAAATGCGACTGCAAGGAAGAATCGCTCCAGGTTCTAAATCTATCTTGCAATCATAGTCACGATGGGCCGGGAGCTTCTCACCATTCTTCTTATCAAAGACACTTGCTAAATCCTGATATTCATCTGGAATTTCCTTTAAATCCATCACACAAATCGTGTTGGTTAATTGAGCCAAATTAGTTGCAGGCGAACCATCTGACTTGACTCTTTCCTCATGAAAACAATTTTTTAGGCAATATGCTGAGGTCATCTCCACAGTGCGTCTCTCCCAATCTATCTTCGAGTTATGTCCCGTTAACCAGGGTAGACCCAGAATTAATTGAAATTGAGGGGCATCGATTAGATTGAATCTTAAAAATTCCAGATGACCCTGCAATCCAATCAACTCTATGGTCTCAGTTTCTTCTGTGATGGGACCTGATGTGAGATTCGAACCATCCACCGCTCTGACCATCTCCAAATGCTTTTTCTTGATAGCATGGATTCCGATTTCCTTTGCGTACTTCAAGTCACAGAAATTGCCTGTTGCTCCCGAATCAATCATTACTGAGACGTTCTTGATTTCTGAGGAACCAAATTTGGCTGTAAGAGACACAGTTAAGTGTGGAGCAGCAGACTGTAAGGTGTTAGCGACATGTTGAGATTCTGGAGTTGACTCTTTTTCTTTTCCCACCAGGGCAACTCCCTCTACTGATGGGATTTGTCTTTTAACCCCAAACTGGACTTTGGCTTCTTGGGGCAGTCTTTCAGAAAATGGCCAGATGCTCCACAATACAGGCACAGATTTTTTGATCTCCTCTTTTCTCGCTCTTCCTTAGTAAGAGGCCCTCTGATAGATCCGATTTGCATAGGTTCTTCGCTAGAAGACGATTCAGACTTACTTGCTTCAGATTTGACTCTATCAAATCGAGGGACAAATGTGCGAAATTCTCTTTTCTTCTCTGACTTTCTCTCAAAAAGACGATGTTCAATCTGTAGAACTAAATCTATGAGCTCTGAGACATCTTGTGGTCTTCTTGGTATTTGAGCCAAGGCATCTTTGAGATCGTCTCTAAGACCGCGGTAGAAGATGGCTGATCTCTTGCTCTCAGGCCACTCTGTTTCAACGATTAACTTGTTAAATTGGGCTATATATGCAACTAAATCTCTATTTCCCTGCTTGAGATCCAGCAATTCATTGTCAATGGCTTGATTCGCAGATCTTCAGTCGAATATTCTCAAAAATTCTCTTTTGAAGAGCTCAAAATCATATAGAACTGGGTCCTTGCGTGAAATCAAGGGCATAGACCATGCGGCAGCATCGCCTCCCAAATAAGACAGCACGAATGCGACCTTAGCTTGATCTTCTGCGAAAACTAGAGACCTACATAAGAAATGCAATGAGCACTGTGTAAGAAATACTTGTGCCTTGTGGGGATCACCACTATACCTTTCTGGGTTAGCCAATGGAACAATTGGGGAAATTGAGTGAATTACTTGAGTAGCTAACCTGGTGTTTCTGACTTTGCTTCGCTCGTAACTCCAGTTTTCCATTTGCAAAGCATTTTAAAAACGTTTTCAAGGTTCCTTTGAAGAGGGATCGAATTCTTCTCCATCGTGGGTATTTGACTGCCTTTCTAAAATGCCAACTTGTCCTTTTACTAGGCCCACCTATAAAGGTGCTTGCTATCGAGGTCCTGACAGCATGTCTCCAGAGGATGGCCCACCCATCTCCAGGCATGACTGCATCACGCTAGTGATGTCAGCAGTGCATGCCTGCCTTTCACTCAGGAGCATGTCATTCCCGTTGGATAATTGCGGTTAAGGGGCGGGCTGATGGGTGAGCTGGCTGTGAGGCAGGCTGGGAAAGTCCATGTCTCTGCACAAACTCAATGTGACGTCGGACTAAATTAAAAGTGCGTGCCATACTTTTTAAACAGCTTGCACGCACTCAACTGAAGCCGGCCATACATAATTTATTCAACCTTTTCTATGCTCGTGGCCTGGGCCCACCACCAAGTGTGCAGTCCTGTTCAGAATAAGCCTGTTGCAGTTTTATGTGACTCATTTGAAAAAATGTGTGCTTTGAACCAGAGCATGTTGACGTGACCCTTTCGATTCCCTCCCACGTGTTCTACAGCAGCTTTGCTTTCTTCGCCCTCGCTATGGACTTCCAGAATTTCGGCGTTGATATTTATCTGGTGCAGGTGATCTTCGGAGCAGTCAGCAGTGGAGATCCCATTGCGAGGTTGGGCTTCATCACCATGAGCTCCCTAGGCCGCCGCTTCACCCATGCGTTCACCCTCATTTTAGCCGGTCTGCTTGCCTCGTTTAGTTTGGCTGTTCCCAAAAAGGTAAGATAATTGTATAAATTATTTTGAAACTCATCATCCAGACGTTTTTCCTCCTTCCCAACTCCTACAGGGTATATTCTTTAACTCGTTATTAACCTTCATCTGATAAAAACAGTCGAGTTGGGGCCTCCGAGTTTTCACTTTACTTCTGTGTACCATTTCGATGTTTGCAGTTTGTGTGTGAAGTATAAAAATAAATACAAGTCATCGCTCCCTTCGTGAATGGCATATTCTGTGTATCTGTGATGTTGTTATGTGGAGAAATTATCTATGTTAGTCTATAAAAAGAGCAAAAACATTAGCAAGGCTTGTGATTAGGTCATAATGCTTGAGAGGGCATTCCTCTGCTCTGCCTATAAGTGCAGATTAATCCAAAGTCTGGTAGTGCCTTTGCGTTGAAGCATCTTTTTGCTGTTTGTGATCTGACATTAGTGGATGGATTTCAACAATCTTTAATGCACTGCCATATGCAGTGTCTGGGTGCAATTTGTTCACTTGTGATTGAGAAGTGCTCCAGCGCCTACAAGTGCAGCCAGTTTATTAAGTGAGACTGCAGTTAGCCCTGGCACCTTTGTGCACCACTTCAAATATACCTGGAAGTGCAGCCATAGGGAGTTCCTGAAATTGCCCCCGTCTTTAATTTCAGACAGTGCAGCTACTCTTTCTAGTGCATACAATTACTGCTATATCTACTGTATGGCAATGCTTGGCTTTTCACATGCTTCTCCATTTCACCAAAACCGACTGTTACTGAGTTTATATGTTAACCCTATGAGCGCTGGCACACTCTGGGTATATATGAATATAAGTACTGGTGAGTGTGGAGCCTAAACCTAGTTGGAAAGTTGGTGCCCGTGACCGCGACGGAAAGGTAGATTACATATGCTTTCCCAGTGCTTAATTTGAACTGGCTGTTGCAGGTGGGGCCCACCAGTACTTATTTTTGGGGACTGTTACCTATTTTTCTTAATCAGACTTGCAACCAAAGCAGAGAGACAAAAACATAAAAAGGGGAAAGAAAGAGGTTGAGAAATATGGAAAAACAGTGACACAGGAAGAAAGCAGTAACGAAAAAGAATGTGCACGAGTTAAGGGAAAGGGGTGACTGGTGCTGGGGGAAATAGACATGATGTGGAATAAAGAATACGTAGCATTGTTATGCAGCATCCCCAATATTCATACTGCCACCTACAGGATTTGAGCAAAACTTTGGGCACCAGCACTTACTGTTTTACAAATGAAGCACTGCGGCAAACTGCATCACGTATCATTGTGCGTGCCCGGAAGTGGGGCGTCGGTGGGCGAGGCTGTGACTAGGAGTTGCTGTGTCTGTGAGAGGTGTTCCGCCCTGGGGAGCTGACCCGACCGACAGCATCAGCACCGTCAGGCGTGCAGTCCGGATGAGTTTATTTTGTTGCTCTGCTGGAGGTGTGTGCCACGCCGGCAGCTGTAGGAAGCAGAGCATGTCTGCACTATGAAGCAGGAGCATGAAACCACCACAGGCCTGCACTGTGCATGTTCCTGGTCAAAGCTCTGAGCTACAGACGCTAATACACATTATCATCTCTCACCCACGTGCAAAATGCTCTCAGGTACATGCATCGCTCTCAGACCAGTGAACAGCAGTTTCATGCATTGAACACATGCAGAGCTCTGAACCACGTGCTCTAAGGCTGCCTCCCCCAACACACATGCTTTGGAAGGTGGTTTGCACTGTTTTGAATCCGGAGACCTAGCCACAAAGTTTTCCTGGATGTCTTTCAAAATTATGACCGAAAGAGGTTGTGAAAAGGGAGTACCTCACAGAAGAGGGGAGGTAAGGGAGCTCAGGGCCTCCAAGCACGATTTTACTAAGTGCAATGTCTCTTTTTTAAAGCTATATTATAGACTGATAATAACTCTAATAGTCAAACTAAAGGCATATGTTTGTTTTAATTACTCTCATTTGAATTTGGATTTGCACTGCTCTCATTCCTTTTTCTAATGTTCTTGTTCAATCACTTTCCACTTCCTTCCTCCTCCGTCTCTAGCGCGTGGATGCACACTTTTTGTTAATAGAGCTTTAAAAATCTATATTTAGTACATTTTTTGGTTCTTCCATCTCTTTCATTTTTCTTGCTCAAATAAGAAGCAATTGAGATGTGCGTGCTGCCCACAAAGCTGAAAACACCAATACCCCACTTGACTTCATTCAGTTAACTGCGACATAGTGGACTTTCCACATCATATAGGACAAAAGACCAGCTGACTAGAATGTTCTTAAATTGAGGTGCAAACCCATGGGGAACCATAGTGTATATTGAGCAGCGAGCTGCTCAACGGAGATCCACATGATGTGCTGACATTCTGTGAAACTAGGAGTGGGGATAGCATGTAATCCGGACCTAAAAAAGTAAAAAGGCATCTCCTTTTCAACATTGGCTCTTTTACATTCCTTTGGGATAGGGACTGTAGAACGCCCAATACTTGCTACTGTCATGCTGCTTCACTTCAGCTACCGTCTTGCATGGAAGCTCCCATATTGCATCTGTCCAGGGTCCACTAAATGAACCTTTGCCACCATGTGCTAGTTTTCTGGTACTTGAGAGTCAGCAGTGCCAGTTGAGGGTGTGGGTGGGGCAACTAGAGTAAGTGGGTGGAGCCACTGGTAGAAGAGGGTAGAGCCGAGGGAAGTGGGTGTGGCCTCCTAAAAAAAATTGAGCACATGCACTTCATATTTTACAAATTAAGCAATGGCCGTAGTGTTCCTGCTAGCACACGGAAGCTGCCGGTCCGGACCACCACGTCCTCTACCATTTCCTCGAGAAGCCTGTTGCAACAACACTTTCGTCTTCAATTCCTTATGCTTTTTCTCCACCTTCTCCTTCTCCTCATTTTCCCTGTGTTCATAATACTGTGCCATACTCAATATTACAGAAGGGGAGGAGGTGGTCCAAGTGTTCTCCGAGGCCTGCAACCGAGTCGCGATCTCAGGAAGCACGTTCGTAACAAATCTGTTAACTAACAATCGGACACCTCCCTCCACCGACAAGTCCTGTCCTCTAAAATCCAAGAACACACCTTCAAATCGAGTGAAAAAATCAGACACACTTTCATCTTTCTTCTGACGACATGCTGTTAACTTGTCCCAATCTACCCTTCTCGGTGGTATAAGAGAGTGCATATATGTAATAATTTGACCAGGCAAAGCTAGTATCTCAGCCTTACGCTTCTCACCAGGCTTCCTCTCCTGGTCCCATGCTTTAATCTGATCCCAAGTACCACCCAATTCCACAACGTGGTCCTGTGTGTGCACCTGCCTCCAAATATCAACGGGCACCAATAAACCAAAGAACATTTCAATATCCGCAAGCGTCATCACTGTCTCGGAAGCGGCCTCAGTCAGTTCCTTATAATATGCAGTAGGATTCCTCCTAGGGTCAGGTAGCTGAGTCTTAAGGGACAAAACCTCACTCCTTTTCCATGGAGTATAAACCCATTGTTCCTGGAACCGGGCCTCTACCTGGGGTCTAGTAACAATGTTATGCTGATCCCGTAGCTCTGGTATTTCAGGGTGATACATGGGGTGGACTTCCCTCATCGAGAATTGGGACACTGTCTTCGGGCTCTTCTCAAGCAGCCTACCTCGATAAGCGACCAGCGTCGTGACATTATTAAAAACCTCGCTCGGTGCCATATCAGCAGCATATACATGGTCCCTAATATCATAAATAATCTGGGGTGCTACATCATTGAAACACTGTTCCCACAGTACAATCAAAGGAGCCGACATGTGCTTAAGGGCATGCTGCTGCACAAACGGCTCATAATCTCTCATCACACTCCACACATCTTCCACACTGTAAATGGGGTGACGAGCCTACTGAGCGGCCTGATTGGCTACCGCCCTTTTCTCTTCATCTCCCACATGAGATCGTATCAATATCTGCCCCAGTTGCTCCCTAGAGTCGCCCAGTCATGCTCCCCTATTCCGCATACGGGTGTTCCGCTACTCAGTAATGTCGGGGAATGGGGGAACAGGGAAGGAGTAGTAACAGAAGGAGCAGGCACCATTGTCGCTAGTGACTGTGTTGTGGATGTGAGAGCTGGCGAGAGAGATGCCGAAACAATAGGCGTAGCAGGGAGACTGGCAGTTATAGTAGCCGCAGAAGGTGAAGCCAAATAAAGGGCTGGGGGCGCCGTAGCCAAAACATGTTGATCAATAGTAGAAGAAACAGAGGGAGCAGAGACCGAAGAAACAGATGACTGAGGCTGTGGGATAGCAGGATATATTTTCTGCGGGCGTATGGGGGTGGAGGTCGAGCATCTAACAATTCCTCCACAAATATATCAGTTTCTTCTCGGGCAACATAAGACTTTTCACATTGTAATCGAAATTTTCTATAGCACACTCTATTCCTTTTTCTATTTTCTTTCTATCATGCGCTACGGCTTTCTGAGTTACTGTCTGCATTCTCCCCTTCCGGGCCTCTTTCACTGCTTTCATTCATCTCTGTTTAGCTTCCTTTTGCCATGTTCTGAGGGAATCAAACATCGACTGCCTACTTCTTTTCGCAAAAAATTTATCCTGAAGAAAATTCATTTTCTGTTCATCAAAAGTGCCCGTCAACAGCCACTGCAACTCGGCGTTGTCCCTCGTATATTTATGCCATAACTAACTAAACATAATAGGGCCAAGGCCATGTTTTACATACATGTCGAAATTTGGAGTGCCTTCTGGAGGCGCTGGCTGACTTTCTTCCAATCGAGCATCAGCAGAACAACAACGACAGCCCAAACAAAACACCTTACTAAGACACGGCATTTTCAAAGAAAACAGGTTCACTATTTATGCCGAGCAGATATTTGCAAATATCTTACCAAAATTGGTCCTCAGACCTCATCAAATGCAAACCAAAGTGGTACCATGTTCACAAAGAACTCAAACGAATTCAAGCGCTTGTCCAAAGACGGTCCTCAGACCATGCCAAATACAAATCAAAATGGCGCCATATCCACAAAGAACCAAAGCAAACTCACCTGGTGCACACAGGTTAAGCGAAGTTATTCTCCACTGTCGACTCTTCAGACCAAACGGTCAGATCCAAGGGTTTTGCCGTTCAGGACCCCAGTCGGGATGACCACTGGACTAGGCACCGCCCGGTCAGACAGACGGGGCAGCTGCGAGTACAAGACTCTCTCGTGCAGGGATCCCCGGTCTGCCCGTCCGACCAGACGTGGCCCCAACCTCCTCACTCAAGGATGGGCCACCTGATGGAGTCCCTGTTCGGGCGCCAACTGAAGGAAGTGACCCGATTAGGGCCACCCGGGTCACTCGTGACCACCTCTCAGCCTTCCTAACAAATGAAGAGTCGGTCAGACAGTAGAGAATACAAACCAAAGTATTTATTAGTAATACACTTGAGTGGAGTCCGGTCTGACCAGCCTCCTTGCCTTGGATTGCTGCAGAAGGACTGACTTCTACCCCCAGGACAACGTATATTGTACATTTTCAGAATCACTAAAGACACGCCCAGACTGGAATTTTCCAGTTGGTAGCTGGTGAACAAAGAAGACACACAAAGATGCGTTGCAATCCCAGGACCGGGTACATGTATCTCAGCGTCAAGGTTACTCTGCCCGTACCTGCCCCTCTAAGGGTGGGAGCGGGCCTATCTAGTGTGAAAGGTATGTGATGGCAAAAACAGTCTATTCATTAGTACAGCGAAACTCAACCTTGGAGGAATACAAAAAAATATTGCAGCTGCTTTCTGCTGAGGCAGACAGAGTGAGACAGAAATTAGCTTCGATCATGACTCAAAATGGCGGCTGTATACAAAATGGTGCACCGAATGCTAACTTTACATAGAGCAATACACTGGCAGAGTGAATGCATAACATTTACATTTCAACATGTGAGTGCATGGCAAACACCAGCTGACCCTGCCCCTCCGCACAGATGCAGATCGGTTCCATTCCCCCAGCGCACCCACCAGACACCATCATTCCTAGCACTGTCAGTCTCACTGTGTCCTTCACTGTCATAAGAAGTGCCTGAAAGAAGACAATGTGCTGGTGGTCCTGGTGGGCGTAAATCTGCAGACCCCCCACAGTAGGGAAGGAGCAGGAGCAGTGCAAACTGATTATATTGTAACGGAGGAGGCTTACCCTTCTGAAGGTAAGGCTTTCTGTCTACTCTCTAACACAAATAGGGTGCGGGAAAATGTAACTGTAAAAGAGTACCCATCAAAACTGCAGCAACAACGCAACTCTTCTATACCCACAGAATCACTCACTGGCAACAAATCAATTTGCCCACAATCATTTGATAGATATTATACTGTACAGAATTAAAAACATAAACCTCATATAATTAATCCACAAAATATTTTGATCATTATACTTCAAATAGTGCATGTTTTTAAACAAAAACAACAGTAAAGACATTTTCGGAAAGACACATCATTTGACACCGAAATGTGTGTCAACAGTTTTAATTGTTTATTGTTGCGTGCCTACGAACGTGGAATTACAACTGGTTAATTTTCTCTGTGTTGGGAATTCTACCACACAACAGGGAGCTTGGTTTTAATTTATTGGGCTGACTGGACTGTTGAAACAATTTTTGGTGCTGGGGTCACCAACAACAGTATACAAAATCCTGTGTCAAATGATGCGACTTAAAAAAACAATATTTGCTAGTCTTTTTGTATAAAACATGCACTATTTGAAGTATAATGATTAAAAAATGTTGTGGATTAATTATTTGAGATTCAGTTTTACATGCTGTATAGTATAATACCTATGGAATGATTGTGGTCAAATTCATGTGTTGTTAGCGAGTGATTGTGTGGGTATAGGAAAGTTACATTGTTGCTGCTGAAGGCTGTCTGTCTACAACCTAAATATAGCCATCTCATCAGTAGCTTCCTGACACTGACTATACCTTTCAATAGAAACATTAAGGGCTGTACCACATGAAATGAGCTCTGGGAGTGCTAAGTTAACACACAGCCTCTAACACAGAATCAGGCTGACTGGTGTCTAAAGCAGTTGAAGAGTTGAAGATCGTTGTTTGTCACAACTTACAGTGCATGTGCTGTTTTTGGTTGGAAGTATAGAAGCATTTGTTGATATATCTAAAATAAGCACCAGAACATAACACAATAACATAACACAAAGCAAAAAACTGACACAATTAAAACATGACAACAAAGCGGTCAAAACAGAATGCAACACAACAACCGAAGTACAACACAACAAAATCACATTGCAAAAATGCAGCACAAATATACAATAGTGCAAAAAACAACAGACCACATCCTGACCGCAATCAAATGTCACAGAAAATATATACATAGTTCTTGTCACACATTACCACCTCCAAAATCTGGTTTTGATAATACAGTGTTAAAAAGTTTTAGGAGCAAGCACTGCCTTAACTTACCACCAAGAACATGAAATAGTGCCAGACAAAAATGATTTGTGATCTGGCTCTAAACCTCTCTGATATACTAGCAAAAACCACCAAAATTCACGAAACTGTATCTAGCTTTCAGCAAGGACACTACTAAATAGCACAAACAATATTTTAGCTGACAAATACTTTGAAATGCTTTAACTAAAACTATTGTTATATTTGCCCCAAATACCATTTGCATTATGAGAAAAAGCAATGAAAGCAAGTAGAGCACCAGCCACCTCAGCAGATTTTACAGAGAAGATATTGTCACCCGAGATACCCTACTTTTATAGTGTCTGCACCTGAGGTAGCCCCCCTTCAGGAAAATCAGCCCAGCTACTCAAACCTCTGCAGTGTCATTTTATTCCGGCAGTTTTTTATAGCGGAAAATAGATCCAAGAGTATTGGAACACTTTATTAGAGACCCACACTAAATTATACATTTTTTACATTTTAGGAACAGGGAGATTAAGGGCCTGATTACGAGTTTGGCAATCCTCCTGTAGCACCACCACCGCTGCGCTGCCAGGAGGACCACCAAGCCCGTGGTGCACCCGCCGCTGGATTCCGAGTTGAATCCAGGGCGGGTGGCGGTGCTGCAGTGGTCTCATAGGAGAGCCTTAACAGCAGACCGGTGCCGTGAGAGTCCCTGCAGCATGTTCCTGCACGGTGTGGCATGCACCATGTCGGGCATGCCACACCGTGCAGGAACGTGTGTGCAATTCCAGGGGGGCACACATGTGCCCCCCT
Source organism: Calotriton arnoldi (assembly GCA_963921515.1). NCBI lineage: Eukaryota > Metazoa > Chordata > Amphibia > Caudata > Salamandridae > Calotriton > Calotriton arnoldi. The sequence continues at coordinate 973,328 of CAWUFW010003605.1, read as the reverse complement.
GCATGCACCCCCAGGCCCAGGATCAGCAGGGGACCTGTTAGGGCCCCCTTATATGGATCTCCGGAATCCTTTTCATGGCGGGCTCCCCGCCATGAAATGGGCAGTGGATATGCAAGTCGGAATGTGTTCAGCAGTGCCGCATTGGCACCGCGAGCATATACCTGCCCCTTTCCTCACCGCCGCAGGATCCTGGATCCCGGCGGAGGCGGCGGTCCTGTGGCGACCCGACCGCCACACTTGGAATATGGCAGGCAGACCCGCAGGGGTGGAGGTGGTCAGAACGCTGCAGCAAGTACAGTGGTCCCAGGACCGCCGTACTCGTAATAAGCCCCTAAGTGATTTGCCTGACATGGCAGGAAGTTGAGCTGATGCTGGAATTAGAGGAGTGCCACAGTTACATCTTTAGTGTGTGTAGCAAACAGTGACATCTTCAGATTGTATAGGAGAACATCCCACAGCAGCAGAGACGATGCAGGGTTACCCCACCCCAGCAGAGGGTGGCGCAGAGCAACTGTGACCTGAACACTGTGCTCAATAGAGCTATATCTAGGGCCACTGGAATTATACGGTAGCAGAGGTAAATTATGAGGCAGGGTTGCCTAAATTATGCAGCAAGAAAATGCAAATTATGTGGCGTAATGCAGCACATTTTCTGATAGTATTACTTAATTATTTTGTAATTTTTACACGTGTTAACACTGTCTGGGCATTGGTTGTGCCTTATTAGTACCAGTTTAACACCTAACATAGTAAGAGGCAACAGAAAGGTGTCCAGCCAACCTTTGCAAAGGGCCTTCCACTGCGCGAAAACACGTGTCTCTTCGTTTTTAGTACCTTTTAAAAACGTTAGAGCTAGAAACAACTTTGTTTCCTTAAAATCATACAGAATATGCAGCAGATGATGAATTATGTGGCATATGCAGCAGATTCATAACTATGCGAAAAGTGTCGCAGCCGCACAATTGCATAATTTCAGTGGCAGTGGCAATATCCACCTAGTGGTATGTGAAGCAGGACTATATCATCATAGCAATATTCACAGCAGACAATAAACTTGGTATGTGCAACAGAGCTACAGAAACTAAGCTGTGTATATAGTGAGCCACCATCCTGCAGCTGTGTGTGGAGTAGAGCTACCACCCATCAGAATTAAGTGCAGTGGAACAAATCACATCTCATCTTTGTGTGCAGCAAAGAAATGTTTAACACCATCCCACAGCAGTGTTGGTAGTAGGGATACCACACATCAGCAATGTCCAACAGAACTACCCTGTCTCAGCATGATTTGCAACTGAGCTATTCCCATCTCAGAAGTGTACAGCATAGCTACCCTCTCCTCAGCAATGCTTGCAGATTAATTTTTTAACTACAAAGTGTGAGCAGCAAATCTGGAATCACCTCAAAAGAGGGTGTAATTTAGGGGTAAACAAAATTCACATGATCTCCTTTTGCATATCTATGTGAAATTCTGCAAACAGTATGCAGAATCATGCAAAATACAAAACTGTCATTTAGTGCTCCCTTTTAGCACAAAATATGTTCTCACGTCCATTTAAGACCTGAGGATGCAAGCACAAGTGCCGTGAACAACAGCCGCTCATGGAGTGGCCGTTCATGTTGTTCCCATCCTCTATGCTATGACGCTAAAAAGAAATCCACAAATGTGTTGTAACTACCCAACCGGTGCAATTTCTGAATTTAATATATGAAGCAGAACTGAAATTTGCGAACTTATGCAGGACTATGCTGGCTTGATGGAAATTTTGCCTCAGTAGAGTGGAATTGAATTAATTTCAAACAAATAAAGTTAAACAGAGCTGTCCCCATTGAGTGGTTTTTGCAGCAGAACTACCTTCACACAACAGTTATGTTAGGTTGGTGTCTTATATAACATGTTGTATCAGTGTAAGGATGACGCAAATGGAAAGGAAAGGTAGCTGTGGAGAGCAGCCGTCAGGCTTAGTCCATAAGAAGTGTAAAGCGGCTTGTTTTACCAGAACATAATGTTATAGGTATAGATTAAGTGAAAAAGAACCACACAGTGTATTTATAAAATATGTATTTATTATAAGACACTCACTAACACATACAGATATTTCCTTGCCGGAGATATACACAATGCACACAATACTTTTCAATAGAAACATGTAAGTAGCATGTAATACACAGTGGTCACCAGGGGGAGACCTAACCATATACTAAAATAGTGGTATGCGAACCACGACTCAAGTCAAGACTATACACAGAAGACGTAGAAGTGCCAGGGACCCAAGGAACCACCCAAGGTAAGTAACCAGGGGCCTCACGGAGGCCGTGTGCAGAGTGGGAAAACGACCGCGGGATCAATGCAAGTCAATAGGTAAGTTGCGGTTGCAATTTTAAACAAGAAGGACCCTTCCCAGTGGACCCTGAAGAAACCCCATGGAATACAGAAGGTGGGAGAGCCACCCCACCCGTGGATACCCTAGGAACCAGGATACCTACACCAGGGAAGCCGGGTGCATAGGTGTGAATTGACGTCGAAAACCGCAGTCGAGCCCAACGGAGGACTTCAGGAAGATGCCGCTGCTGGGGAAGGTGAAAGTGTCCGGTTGAACCCAAAGGTGGATTCAAGTTGAGAAGTACCTGTAAGCAGAGGGGACAGAGTCTATGCCACTCAGGAATGACCAGGAGGCATGGAAGACGAATGCCCACTGATGTCGAGTGCTTCAGGAGAGATGACTGTGACCTTGGAGCTGCAGCTGTGAGGACCAGGCGATGCTGTGGAAGACCAGGAGCCGTTCACAAGCTGTCCCACTTTGGATGTCGAGAGTTGAGGTGTCAATGTCCATCGGGAGCATCAACAAGCCTTGACAACTGCAAACAACGTGGAAAGCGAAGAAGGTGCAGTGTCAGGACCAGCAAGGTACAGGTGACTCACCACAAGCAGGGGAGTCAGGGCACGCCCCGAGCAATCAGGGGAGCCCAAAGAATTCAAAGATGACCCTCAAGAGGACCCACAGGCCGGAGGCACTGGAGTCGCAAGAGGACCTCGAGCAGCTCACCAAAGATGCAGGCCCACGGTGCAAGTGATGCAATGAGGATGAAGATCTTGGTCACTGAAGATGCTTGAGGTTGGGGCTACTTGGAGCCTGAAGATCTTGGTGGAAGGAAGCCAACAATCCTTTGCGACTGCTGGTCAACGCTGTGCACAGGGGTTCGGTTCCTGCGGCTCTGAGAGATACTGGCCTCAAACTTGGTGAGAGGACAGGGCAGGCCTCGAGGGATGCTAAGAACCACCACCTGTGTTGCTGAGCCTTTCGGCATCCATGGGAGCCCAGGATCAGCAGACCTCTCAGCTTAGTTGCGGTGCCTGCAGATGCAGGGAAGTGACTCCTTCACTTCAAGGGAGATTCCTTCAGGTGTCTTGGATGCCCACAGGCCTTGGAAGGTTTCTGTATGGTGCACAGGCACGGACGTGCAGCTGATGAGCAGGGCGACGAGATCAGGAGCAGCAGGAGTCTTCCCAGTTGCAGCCTTGATACCCAGAGCAAAGTCCAGTGAAGTCCAGAGTGCCCAGACGGTTGAAGAAGAAGTGGTGTCTGAAATTAATCTTGTCCCACGACGAATTTAGGGACCCACCTTCAGGTAAGTCCTTAAGTGCCCTAAGGAAAGGGTTGGGATGATTCAGGGTTCCCACCCAGGGGAGGGGTTGGACAGTTTGGTGGATACTCCCATGTCCTTTGTCCAGTTTCACGCCAGAGCAGGAGCCAACGGCTCCCTGAGCTGGTTTGAACTGGACTATGCAAGGAGGGCACCCAGTGTGCCCTTCAAGCAGACTGAGTGGCGCTAGCAAGCGCTCCCACCAGGCCCCAATACACTAAACCCTGTCTGGGAGGTGGTCACACCTCCCTGTGACAGGATACCTATTGTTCTGACTTCCCCTGCTCGAGCTTGGCTCAGCAGCAGGAGGGCAGAATCGTGTCTCTGGTCGGCAGCAGCCATGTTGTGCTGTCCGGGTCTAGAAGACTGGTACAGGGAGCACTGAGGGCCTCCCGGAGAAGCTTTACAGTGCATGGAATCATACCTCCCACACCGTTTACGGTGTGGAGGTATGATTCCAACATATTTGATACCAAACATGATAGTGTACGTTACAGCCAGTTTCGAGATGGTCATCGCGTAATGACGCGGTGCCCCTCTATATGGTATATGGCTGTCTCACTTACAACCCGGAAGAATGGACTCCGTAGGCTGTAGGGGTGTCCTGCTCATGCAGGGGCACCCTCACACTTAGAACCGAGCACCCTGCCTTCAGGAGTGAAAGGCCTGCTTTAGGGGTGACTTATAGGTTTTAAGTGCAGTGACCCTAGATATAGGTAAACCTATAACTTTCGTAAGTGGTGCTAGCACCAGCTTACACAGGCTGAAATGGCAGGCCTGTAATTACAAATTGAGTGGTCTCCCATGGGTGGCATAATACATGCTGCAGCCCATGGGGGACCCCTGGTGTACCTATGCCCTGGGTACCTTTAGTACCATATACTAGGGACTGTTAAGTGTACATCAGTGTCCAATCTGGAATGTACTTACCATACCAATTTAGGGGAGAAAGCCCAGAGACTGGGGTCCTGATTAGCAGGATCCCAGTCAGACTAGTCAGAAACAGCATTACATCAAGCAAAAAGTGGGGGTAACCATAAAAGCAGATCCTACTTTCCTACAGAGGGCAATCTGTTTCAAGAGAAAGTCTTCCTTCTCTGTCCATGCACAGCTCTTGGTGAGTCTTAGCAATTCCTAGTCCCTACATGAGCCCAGGGCTTTTTCTACACCTGCAGCCCATCCAGTGACTCTTCTGATGGTCGATCTGCTTTGATCTCTGTGGATTTGACTGGAGCAATTCATAAGTGCCTATATCCTTCTCAGGACAGTAAGCAGTGTCCTAGGTTCCTCTCATCCCTGCCCTCAGAGTCTATTATAGGGGTGGCAGTCCCAACCCCACCAGCCTGTCCAAAGCCAGGACGATGATGACACTCCAGTACTTGGTAAGAAATGTGGTCCATAGATGCTGCAGGTATAGCAGTCCACACTAAGTGACCCTCATGTGGAGCAGCCTTACTCTCAAGATAAACAGTCTTTAATACACCAGGGACCATATTATGTAGTAGGCACACTGTCCCTGTTTGCGCCATGACTCACCTTTAAGCAGGTGGGCCCCACGCAAACAGGGACAGAATGCATTATTACAAACAATGCACTGCCACCAAGGCAGCTGCTAACTCTCTGATGCTCCAGGGCAGCACATTCAGTGAAATACAGAGCGACTGATTACAAGTTGCTCAGTGTTTCACAGTGCAGGCGACATCCGCCCTCACTTTAAAGAGGGGTCAGAGATCCCCCTGCAGGCAGGTGAGGTAAGTGAGTGCACCCACCTGTGGGAGGGTATCTGGGGGGTGTATGGGTCCTCTTCTTGTCCCTCCAGGGTACTGTCCTCAGGGGGCGCACTAACAGAGGACCATCCGGTTGTAGCGCGTGGTCAGTACGCCTCCTAAGGGCATGCTTGCCTCTGCACCCACATCCGTAATAGGGCGCAGACATAGAGTCAAAGTCCTTCCCTTATTTGCATGGGGTCAAGCCCCCGTGCATGAGGAATGCCCTCTGAAGATAGCTCTGGCACTATATGTGCACCAGCGCTATCGGCATAACAGAAGGAGCCGCACAAGTGTCTGCAGTCCTTCTATAATACCATAGTGCCCAGGGGTCCACACAAAGCAGGCGCACATGCCCGTTGCCCACCGGGCACTGTGTGTAATGGGCTCCAGGTATCAATGAATTACTGTTTTATATATCAGTACCATGGGAACGTTAAATCTCTGTTGCTGATGTTCTGAGTGGGCTGAAGAGTTCTGTCTTTGAGATACTATCTAAAATGTCACGTCACAGGAAACAAGGAGTCCTGGGCCCTAAGTAAAGGTGCCTTTTTGGAACAAAAATGCGACTCATGGAATCCGACTCTTGTGCGCCTAGTGCTCTCTGGAGAACACGATGTGCTTGGCATTGAGAAAGAGATGCCGCTGAATTCTCTATGTACAGTACAAACAGGATCTAAAAGATATTGTGACCGGCAACTATGCCAGGTCAAGCGATGGCACACACCTGGGAACGTCTGTTTCCATGCAGGCCTCCCTTGGCGGCAGTGGAATAATCCTCTTGCTGCCGCTGTGCCAGCTCTTTTGACATTCTTTGGATGTGTGCCAGGTACACCGCCTCCCAGTGGCACGCATTCCTGCAGCAGCTGTCTGTCACAATGTGGAGGTTAATAGGACCGGTCAAGACATTTCCCAAATGCACTCAATCAACTAAGAACATAATGCACATAACAGAATCATGAGTTTTGTGTCTAACACCGCACTATCGCAGTCTCCCACGTACATTTCGTCAGGTCAAACCCAGCTAGGGAAAAATGCACTTATTTTAAGCTTTTGGGAAAAACGCCCTTTACTTACTGGGGCACGCAGGTGTCATTCCCCATTAAAATGGATGCTAATTATCGGTTTTGGGTTTCATTTCGTGAAATAAATATCGGGCGAAAAACTGGCCCACTCTTAATGAGGGCCACAGAAGGAAGTGTAGTTTTCCTATTTTGACTCCACCTCTACTTACCTTGACAATATGTTGGCAACCGATGTTGCGGAATAGATAAAAGGGCAGGTCAATATTAAAAACTCGATATTGTAGCAAACACCATCTGCATGAGGGTTAATGTATTAGTCTTTTGAGAGGAAACTGGATCATCCCAATCATTGCTTATTAGTCACTGTTTTCTGGTTTAGCAAGGATTTGTGTTGATTCTCTGCCCTTCCCCTATCATTGTCGGTTGTGGCAATTAGGCCCTGTAGGGTCTTGTTCTTGCCAAGTCAAGGATGGTTTTAAGGGAAATGTTATTGCCCCTTTGAGGGAACCCATATATTAAGTTGGCCCCCGATGAAGAAAATGATACCTTGGGCTGGATGTCTTGACTTTGGGCCTGGTAGGAACACACACAGGTCGAATCGCAGACCTACTAGCGGGCACATAGGATGGGCAACAGCTACCAGAACCAGACCCTCTGACTCCGATGACTTGCACAAGGTGGGAAACATCAGCAAGTCACCACTAAGAGCAGCTTACAAAGGTGAGAGAGTTCAGGGCGTCCAGGGGGTTCCTAGCATACCGCACAGAGAGCGTAGGGCCTTGGTAACCACTGTGGCCCCCAAATATGGCTGCAAGCCTCATGTGCTCATGACAGGAATTCTTGGCACAGCCCAACATTTCAGCAGACCCAGATCCAGGGCAGGAGGAATTCTCCACACAACTGCTTGCATGTCCTAGTTGTTGTCTCACAGGCCATAGATCTACTTCCCCAGAACAATGAATGAATACATGAATTAATCTTTATTGTTCAGTTAATTAAAACTTACAATTACAAGTTAAAAAAATCGTCTCATTGTAATAAAAACCATTAAAAAAGTAATTAAAGGCCAACTCGCCTTGATGTTTTTAGCTCCTCAGTGCCATAGTCCATGTCCCCGTTGCAGGACCTTTGCAAGAAAGTGCCTAGTGCGTTACTAAGCTACAATATAAAGGAAAAGAACAGACGGAGTGCAGGCATCTGAATGTGAGAGTTGAGCCCATGGTAATAGGATTCTCACTAAGTAAAGTGCCAGAAGCATTTTGCAGATTTCCAGATAATAAGTAAAAAGTTAAACAAAGTGCAATCAGTGCATTGGCGATGGAGCTCACTATATTAAATGCTACTTGCTTTTACCGATTGCCAAGTGGGTGAGCAAAGACAAACAAGCGCCATCAGAGCATTTAGTGATTACAGTTATATCATCTCACTGTGGCTCTTGGTTAGCCAGTTTTCTTTCTTCCAGTGACATGAATTTGAAAATGTTACACAGAGCACTAAGCCCTCCCCTTAAAAACAGGCTATTACTGCATGTCAACAACGAACAGGGGTTTGCCCTAATCACCCCGACACATCTGGGCAACAGCAAACAGGATCAAAGGCAAATGATGTGTGGGAAACGATCAGACTTTTTATTTGTAGGAAGACAATCAATTAGTCCCTACATGTGGGTACCTAGTCCCAAGGCTAATCATTTAAATAATTCAAATGCTCACCAAATCTGCCCCAATTGATTCACATTGTGGGTTTTAATATTTTCTTTGGTAACGTATCACAAATCAAAAACACGACAAAAACATAAATCTCAAGATAACATAGACATCAATAATCATTCAAGATTCCTTCCTACCCATACAATCTAAAACTGGTTGCAAACCAACAGAAAATCACAAGCAATCCTTATGGAGATAGGCCAATACACACAAATGAGGGATACTTCCACCTCCAATGAGTCCAAGAAGTGTGTATGCATAAATGAATACATATAATTTTTGCTCCGTTAGACTTCTCCAATTTTTGTAGTCACCGTGTTTCGGCCCACTGATTCGGGCCTCTTCAGTACATGGGCAAAAAAGAAAGAAGAAAACACATACAAGACAATAAACTACAATCAGATGGTATACGTAGCTTGTAAAGGATGCCACACCTCCCCCACATGAGATTAGGAACCACATAGAACCATATAATAGAATAATAGAATAATATCATAGCGGGAGTGCACCTCACAAATGATAGCAAAGTGCGCCTCGGTGGTCTGAAGAAAGAAAGAAAATGAAAAAAGTCACCACGCCTGTGCCAAACAAAAATCAATAAATATGCCCTTATCAACTGGTGCCTAGTCACCCGTGCGCCCAAATTACGTGAAAAAAGTGCATCACCATGACACCATGCCCAAATGCTCTACATACACTCCAGGGGTAGGTACTCACAATGGTTAAAGACTACCAAGCCGGGCCACACTCGTACTGGAACTCCGACTTTTGTGTCTCCAAGCCGAGCCTGGAATAACCAACACAGGAAGCCCAATCAGTAACCTGTGCCGTGATCACCATATGGTGGAAAAACAAAGAAGATAATAGGGGCATATTATCAAGAACGGCGTTAAAAATTATCGCCGGTTTAGCGGCAGAAAACTGCCGCTAAAGCGGCGATAATGGGCTTGATAATATACCCTTGAGAATTCCAATAGAAGTCCATGTTCTGGTGTGAACATGGGCTTCTATTGGAATTCTCCAGGGCATATTATCAAGCCCATTATCGCCGCTTTAACTGCCGCTAAACCGGCGATAATTTTAACGCCGTTCTTGATAATATGCCCCAATACTGCGCAAACTACCTCTGTGGGCCGGGAGCATGAAGATGGAGCTGGTATATCGTCAACAACAACCTTTCCTTTGTCAAAACCAATGGAGGGCTTCTGACTATTAGCCTCACTTCTTAAACCATCGTCCCTCTGTAAACAAGGGAAACAAGCATTGGAAATGCAATAGGTCTCGCGTTTGCTTGCATTTGAGATATTAGGATTGTAAATGGCAATGTCTTTAACCACGTGACCGGACTCCCACTGATTTATGAGCCTTTGCAACAACTGTGTCTAATTGCGTCTTATTTACAATTTGTGCAGCATTCTTCAGGGTAGACAGCTCTCGCTAGGCCCTGAGACGGCAGTGCTAAACCACTGGGAACTCTAGGGCTACACACCTTTGAGTAAGGGATGAGATAGCAGAGCTGTCCCTCAATATGTCACGTCGTCGTTTGTAAAGTGCTCAGATTCAGAACCACCTACAGCGGCGCTTTCCTTCAGGTTACACGCCTCGCTCTCAATGGTTAGATTCTAGAAACATCCACAAGGGGACCCAATGGCCAGTGATGCTTGAGACAGCAGAGCTGATGGGTCATTGCCACATGATCCATCATCTGCTGCATCATCTGCAGGTTTTAACAATGAAAAATGTTTCAAGCTCAAAAGGATGAAAAGTATGCAAAATGCGGGAACCCTAGATGCGACGCAGCGGATGGCCCTTCACAAAGGTTGACTGGTCACATTTTAGTTTCTTATTGTTGCAATGGAGCGTTGCACTGGTACGAATGAGGTGAAACCTTTGCCCAGACAGTGGTGTTAGTGTGTACAAATATCAAAATAATGAGGTAAAGCTATGAAAATGCAGCATATTTTGCCTTTTCTTGCTGCATAATTTAGTCAACCCTGCCGCATAATTTGGCCCTCCCCTGCTGCATAATTCCAGCAGCCCGGGCCAATCATATCCCAGTAAGGATTTAGACTGCAGCTTTTTTGTAGGCTCAGACCTCAGAGGGAGGAGTTAGTCCAGGCTGCACAGATGACACATGATCCGGCCTCAGATGTCAGAGCTCTCCTGTGTTAGAATAACAATCTCTCAGTACCGAGGGAACATCAAACCTATCCACAGCACTAAAGCCTTAGACAGCAGAGCTATCTCTAATGTTAGACAGCTCTCACTGACATCATCTTCGCCTCAACACTCAATACCATTCCATTTAATTCAATCAGACCCGCTATCTTTGTTGACACTTAATTCTGTACCTAACCTCACACTACTTCTTGAGGGTAGGCGGTTCTGTGCATTTCGCAACATGTGGAAAAGAACAGTCCTATGCTGCTGTAAAACTCCCGCCTCTGGAGCATGCACGCTTTCTAAGTATGTTAACCTCCGCTGTTGCACATCCCAGTACAGCGATGTTCAAGTCTGGAAACAGTAAATGCAGGAACTCACAGGGTGACTACAATTGTAGTGAAGTGCCAAGTACCGTGTTATACATAGACGCCCTGCTCTGTGAAGTGACAGAGTTGCCCCTTGCTGCAGAGCAGCCTTGCGTGGAGTCACCGCAGCTGCCCTGCTGCAAGCGCTGCAAGGGTCCGGTCTGAAACCTAGTGGCGCTGTTAAACGGTGCGCGCGCTGCTCTATGTATCACAAGGACAGCAGCACTGTGAAACGCTGCTCCTGCTGGCTGTACTGGCGGTGCGTGTGAAACCCCCCCTCTTCACAGCACTGCGGGGGGAGCTCGAAAAGGGATGCGTTGGAAACTTCTTCGCGATTAAAGACTCGCCAATAAAATTGATTACGACGGGACGTTTGCCCCCCTCTTTTTGGAAACTTTGCTTAGTTAGAAAAAAATCGGCTATGAAAGCAGAATAATTTTGCGTATGTTTTTTTTCTTCTGCAGAATAGTCCCCACAGCCTCCCACTCACCCCACATACTTACACCCCTGCAATGATGGAGGCGCTGTTTGTACAAATGCAGCCGCTTGTTTAAATTTGCATCGCGCTTTCACTTAAAGTGCAAAATGAACACGCGGCCGCCCTTGTCAAAGGCGAATGAAAAAACATAGTGCCTCCCGAGTAATTAAAGGAGAGTGTGTAGAGCCGCAAGTAAACGATCCAGTCCGGTTGGGCGGGGTGAAAAGGAGACAGGGCGGTAACAAGGAGGGACTAAGAAGCCTCCTTTTCTATCGGAGGCCAGCGTTTAGCATGGAGGATGACGCCACCCAATGAAAAAGATGGGCGGGGCTTCAAGTCCCCTTCCGAAAGCGTACTGATGACAATAAGCCTCGCAGAGCGAGGAGCGCATGCGCGCTCCAGCGCTAGGTCTGCGAGACCTAAAAAGGGTAAACGAGCGCCAGCATCTACGCCGGGCCATCTGGAGAGCCTCTCCCCCTAAAATATGCCGGAGGCATCCCGGGCCGTACCTAATGTTCAGGAACTCAGCAGTGAAAAGGCGTCCTCTAATCACCTTCAGGGCAGCTCGCCACCATTGTGGGGGCTCCTCGACATCTACTTACCTTGAATATTTTGGTAGTCGATGTTGTGGAATTGATAAGCGGGCAGGTCAATATTAAAAACTCGATATTGTAGTAAACACCATCTGCAGCAAGGTTAATGTATTAGTCTTTTGAGAAGAAACTGGATCATACCAAACATTGTATATTAGGCACTGTTCGCTGGTTTAGCAAGGGCTTGTGTTGTCTCTCTGCCCTTGACCCTATCATTGTTGGTTGTGGAAATTAAGCCCTCCAGGGTCTTATTTTTGCTAAGTCAGGCATGGTTATAAGGAAAATGTTATTACCCCTTTGGGAGGAACCCATATATTAAGTGGGCCCCCGGTGAAGAAAATGGATACTTTGGGTTGGATGTCTTGACACTGGGCCTGGTCGGAACACAGGCAGGTAGAATCGCAGACCTACTAGCAGTACATTGGATGGGCAACAGCTGCCAGAATCAGACCCTCTGATTCAAATGGCTTGCAGAAAGTGAGTAATACCAGCAAGTCACCACTAAGAGCAACTTACCAAGGTGAGAGAGTTCAGGACGCCAAGGAGGTTCCTAACATATTGCAGAGAGGGAGTAGGGTCTTGGTAATGCCTTTGGCCCTCAGATATTCCTGCAAGCATCATGTGTTCATGACAGGAATTCTTGGCACAGGCCACTCCACTCTACGACCTTCCACTCTACAACCCTCATTTTGGCGGATCCAGATCAGGCGCATGAGGAATTATCCACACAACTGCTTGCATGTCCTATTTGTTGTCTCACAGATCATTAATCTACTGCCCCATAACAAACAAGCATTGACAAAGCCACTAGGTGTTGCCTATACAAGAGCTATTGACTTTGCCATTGTGTTTTAGCAATGTTGTACACCAGCGTGGCTGCTGTTCAGCATTGCTAAAGTTTGTGGAGTAGAGGAGAGTGGCGAGTTGAGTGGAGTGGCGTAGAGTGGAGTGGGGCAGAGTGGAGTAGAGTGTTATAGACTGGAGTAGACTGGATTGGCATAGTGTGTCGTGGATTGGTGTATAATGGAGTGTTGTGGAGTGTTGTAGAGTGGCATAGAGTGTCATAGAGAGGAGTGTCGTAGAGTGGAGTGTTGTAGAGTGTAGTGTCATAGGGCCAGATGTATGACCCATTTTTGAATGCGCAAACGGGTTAGCGACCCGTTTGCGCATGCAAAAACTGTTAGGGCCATGTACAAACCCTATTTAGCGAGTCGCAATTTATTTGCGACTCACTAAATAGGATTTGTGACTCGCTATTAGGAAGGGGCGTTCCCTTCCTAATAGCGACCCCAAATGCCATGTATGACTGTTTTGCGACCGCAATTGAGGTTGCAAAACAGTCGCAGTTTACCACCCTTCACAGAAGGGTGGTAAACCACTCGCAAACTGGAACGGGTCCCCAGGGGACCCCTTCCCCTTTGTGACTGGCTCTAAAAATATTTTTTAAGGGCAGGCAGTGGTCCCTGGGACCACTACCTTCCCTTAAAAAATGAAACGAAAACGTTTCATTTTTTAAATGCATCCCGTTTTCCTTTAAGGAAAACGGGCTGCATTTTAAAAAAAAAAAACCTGCTTTATTTAAAGGCAGTCCCAGGCATGGAGGTCTGCTGAGCCCAGCAGGCCACCATACCTGGGAGGGCCAGCCATTCCCAATGGGGTCGCAAATTGCGAGTGCCTCATGAATATGCATGAGGCATGCAATTTGCGACCCCATTGAGTATCGCTAATCAGTGTCGCAGACACTGTTGTACATACCAATGTGCGACTCGCAAATTGCGGGTCGCTATTGCAACGCAATTTGCGACTCGCAAATTCCTTGGTCGTACATCTGGCCCATAGAGTAGAGTGGAGTTGGAGTGTCGTGGAGTGTTGTAGTGTGCCATAGGGTGTGGTAAAGGGGAGTGTTGCAGATTGGAGTGTCGTAGAGTAGAGTGTAATGGGTTGGAGTGGAGTGTTATTGATTAGAGTTGTAGTGTCGTGGATTAGAGTGGAGTGGAGTGTCGTGGAGTGGTGTATAGTAGAGTGGCGCAGTGTGGAGTGATGTAGAGTGGTGCAGAGGAGAAGGTTGTAGAGTGGAGGGGCATAGAATGGAGGGGCGTAGTGTGGAGGCGCATAGCATAGAGGCGTGTAGCATGGAGTAGAGGGGCATGGAGTGTCATGGCATAGAGTGGAGTAGATTGTTTTAGAGTGAAGTAGAGTAGCGTAGCATGGAGGGGAGTAAAGTGTCATAGAATGAAGTAAAATGCCGTAGAGTGGGGTAAAGTGTCATAAAGCGTCATAGAGAGGAGTAGCATAGAGTGAAGAAGAGTGTTGTGGTGTGGAGTGGCATAGAGTGGCGTGGTGTAGAGTGGAGTGTCATGGAGAAGAGGGTTGTAGAGTGTTGTGGAGGGTCATAGAGTGTTATGGAGGTTCATAGAATGGAGAGTCATAGAGTGTCATGGAATTGCGCAGAATGTTGTAGAGTGCCGTAGAATGAAGTGGAGTAGAGTGTCATCGAGTGGATTAGAGTGCTGTCTCATAGATGGAGGGGCATAGAGTAGAGGGGCATAGAGTGGAAGGGTACAGAAACGAAGAGCATAGAGTAGAGTTGAGTGGAGTGAAGTAGAATGGAGTGGAGTGGCGTAGAGTGGAGTGGCGTAGAGTGAAGGGGCATAGAGTGGTGTAGCACAGAATGGAGTAAAGTGCCATAGAGTGGAGTAAAGTATCATATCGTAGCGTGGAGTAGAGTGGAGTGCCGTAGAGAGGAATGGAATGGCGCAGAGTAGAGTGAAGTGGCAGAGTGGAGTAAAGTGTCATAGAGTAGAGTTGCGTAGCATGGAGTGGAGTGGTGTAGAGTGGAGTAAAGTGGCATAGAGTGTCAGATTGAGTGTCAGAGAGTGTCATAGAGTGTTGCAGAGTAGAATGTCGTACAGTGGAGTAGAGTGTCATAGAGTGTTGTGGAGGGTTGCAGAGTGGAGAGTTGTGGAGTGGCGTAGAGCAGAGTAGAATGTCGTGTCATAGAGTGAAGGGGCGTAGAGTGTTGTGGCGTGGAGTGGAGTAAAGTGTCATAGAGTAGAGGAGAGTGGTGTACCTTAGAGTGGAATGGAGTGGCGTAACATAGAGTGGAGTAAAGTTGCATAGAGTATAGTGGCATAGAGTGGAGTAAAGTGGCATAGAGTGTCATAGAGTGGAGTGGCCTAGAGTGGGGTGGCCTAGAGTGGCCTACAGTGGAGTGGCGTAGAGTGGCATAGAGTGGAGTGGCACAGAGTGGCATGTAGTGGTGTGGCATAGAGTGGGTTAGAGTGGTGTCGATTAGAAGGAGTAGAGTGTCACAGTGTGTCATGGAGTGTTGTAGGGTGGACTGGAGTACAGTGGAGTAGAGTGTCATAGAGTGGAGTTGCGTAGAGTGAAGTATGCATGGTGTGATAGCGCACTGCCATTACAGACAATACAGTTTCAATTGAAATAGCCATTACATTTGCACAGACACACAGTTTTACTGATAAAATTATACAGTACATAAGCAATAATGTAAGGAAATGGCATCATCAAGTGTATTGATTTGTTTTGATCGTATTAAAATATTTGTTTCTGCCACACTTTTGAATTGCAACACAAAATGCTACATTTGTGCTTTCCTAATTCTGATTTATTCTGAAATATTTGTACAGTTCATTTACTACAGACATTTACATTTTGTTGTGTGCTAGAAAAAATAACATCCTACAACCTTTTGTCTCACATGGGTACCCAGCAGGATTGTCACATAAAGCCTCTCACTTTGAAGTCAGAGAAAGAAAAGTAAACACCACGGTCCCTCGGAAGACAAAGACTGACATTTGACCTCTGTATTTGAATGGACAGCAAATGTGATAAGACAAGAACATAAATGAAAGGCCTATTTACAGAAAGCGAGTTAGTGGAAGGGTACAGTACACAGGGTATGCTCCACGGGCTGGACAGCCTAAAACAAATAAAGCCAGCAAATTGAAAGCAAATGTGAGTTATGTTATGTTATGTTATTTGTATTTCTAAAGCGCAGGGGTTACCCGAGGGTGTCCTGGCGCTAGCTACTGCCATCTGAACAGAGGTTGACATGGGAATCCTACATACTGAAAAGCCAGGTTTTCAATCCCTTCGTAAACGCCAGTAGATCAGTCGCATTTCTAATATGGATGGAGAGGGAGTTCATTCCAGGCCCTTGTGGCACAGGTGACAAAACTTCTCCCTCCCCAGTTGACTTTTTTAATGGATGGTACTGACACCCTCTTAGCTCCCAAGAAGCGGAGGGCTCTTTTAGGGACGTACCATTGAAATCGACGTTTCAGATATTCTGGCCCTTTTCCTTGAAGGGCTTTAAAAATGGTGCACAAGGATTTAAAATGCACCCATTGTCTAACTGGGAGCCAGTGCAGCCTTTTTATTTCCTTGGTGACAGATACAAATTTTGGCATGCCGGTAAGCAGTCTGGCTGCCGCATTTTGCAGGAGTTGAAGTTTGTTTAAATGTCGCTTTTGAATGTTCAGGTAGAGGCTGTTGTAATAATCCATCCTTGATAGAATGAGAGATGTTATAACTACGCGTTGACTGTCCACCGGCAAGAAAGGCATTATTTTCTTAATCATTCTAAGAAGGTAGAAGCTGGCAGATGCAACCGCATTTATCTGGTCCCTGAAAGGGAATTTATATCGTCAACTATAACTCCCAGATTTTTTGCTTTCCTAGTAGGTTTTGGGAGTGGGCCTAATTCTTCCGCCCACTAGTCTGGGGTCCAGAAATTGGCATTATTTACAAAGATAATTGCCTCAGTCTTGCCCGAATTTAACTTCAGGCAGTTCTGGGTCATCCACATCTTGACTGAGTTCATGCAGTCATGTAATCTCTTACCCTTCTCTGACTCATGTCCCGGCAGCAGAGACACCACAATTTGCGTATCATCCGCTTATGAAGTAAGCTGAAACCCGAAGGATCTAATCAGATCCGCTAGGGGAGACACGTAAACATTGAAAAGGGTGAGACTAAGGGAAGACCCCTGCGGCACTCCGCAGGGTAAGGAAAAAGGGTTAGAGCAGAATTTGTCCAAAGCCACAATTTGAGTTCTTTCAGCCAGGAAGGATTTCTGACTGATTTGGAGTTACAAACCCCAAAGCCAATTATAAGCAATGCGCTGAATGCATACCCAGGGAAGCATTCTGAATGTCTCCAAGATGTCTTCAGGTAGGCTTTGACCTAAAAACGGTATTTTGTGCATTCACTGCCAATTAGGGAGTAGCTGTTCCTGCTCGAGGTGGAAGAAAAGAAGGAACACTGCCTCTCCAGAGAACATTAGTAATAAGGGCTTGAGTGTGTGAGATGTGACATGGTAGATTATCAAGTTCCCTGATTGATTATGAATGTACAGGGCCTTCTGGGGGGTCATGGATGTATGCACATTAGTTACGTTTGCCCTGCTGTGACAGGGATTGGTAAATAAACTTTCACCATATGGCACTATTCCGTCTGTGCTTGTGTTATTATTCACCAGTGTAAAACTCAAATGGTAGTTTCCAGAAGTTGCTTACCAGGATGCAGGCACTATGAACACTTATACTCTTTATGGTACATAGGCACACCAGACAAGGACAAGCCCTCTGCCATACAGATGAATGCCAAATGTACACACAGGTAGAGCTATGCTGCTTGAAGGGTGAGATCTTGCTCGAGGCCCTCGTTGTGAGAATCCTAGGATTTGGTTGACATTTGCTCACCCCTAGAGTTACAGATACCAATGTACAGATTGTTACCAAAGGGTTAAATGGAGCCCATAATGAGCTTGTCCCTGAGGCTCCACTAAGAAATGAGTAATTTAATTCTGGGTTCGAATTCGCCTTAATTAGTCATTTTGCCCAAGATTTCAGTCGCTTTCAAAATTCCGATGGGGCCGGTAGTGGCTATTTGTGGCTCAATTGGAAATAAATGTCCAGTCGTAATAAAACATCTAAGGGCTTATTTACAAGCCCCTTGAGCCACCAGTACATCACTTTTTCCCATTTTAAAAGAGACGCACCAGCAGCGCAAGGAGCTTGTAAATAAGCCCCAAGTGGGCTAAAGCAGGGTTACAAATGAGGCATCTAATACATTATTGCTAATGCATTGGTTTAATTGGTCAAACCCTCTAATGGCTGTACCATCTGAAACTTTTGACATGTCGGCCGGCATTCACAGACCCATGATGTCACAATACTACACCCTGCCTCATTCAGGGCCTTGTGACAAGGTATAGATTTTCCTGCCTATTGGGGTCCCGGGCAAAGGAACCAATCATTGGCCCCAAGTGCCCCCTGCTCGTCAGGGTTATTGATTTTTTGTTTTTCAGGAACAGGATCATATCTCTAAATCTAGCAGGTGGGCTACCGCAAGGGAAATGAAGTGGGGCCATAGAATCCACCAGTCTGCTGGGCTGACGAGCCATCCAACACTCTCTGAATAAGGACTAAAGTATTCTGTGGTGTTATTTCCATTTCTGCATTTGTTAATCAGTAGTAGAGGTGTTGTGTTATATCTTGTTTGTTTCAGTGTTTGTTTATTAGAAGGAAGGGGTGCGTGATATCTTGTCTTTAGGCAGGGCTTTAAGTGGGCCAGGTCTCACCGGTGCTGAGCACTGGCAGTTTTTAAAAGGGGGGTTAGAAACTGGTCTCTATCGGGCTCTGTTTTGTGCCCTGGCACAGGCGGTCCGTTTTTTTCCGGACTGCAGTGACAGCAGGCACATCGATGTGCGCGTGCTCACACTGCTCACTTCTCACTAGTGGAGAAGTTACAGCATGACGTCATGCCCGGTGAGCATTCTAGGGGAAGGGAAATCCTTTAAAGAGAGGTATTTTCTCTCTGGATTACCCTTCTCTTTTTGAAACTCAGGAGCAGCAACATCGTTGTGGTGTCACCAGGGCTTTAAGTGGAAGCTTTTTCAATATTATATACAAGCCATAGTTGCTGCTTATTTATCTTATGCAACTAACAACCATTGACAAAGCCAATAGTCCTGATTTGTTGTAGGTATGATGTTACTTGTTGTATCATATATTTATTTCTTTAATGCAATTTTATATAGCGCGGACTCTACCCAAAGGTGTCAGAGCGCTTCACAATAGAACCAAGTACGTTACATGAGGAAATTTACATACTTACACATTACAGATACAAACGAGATAGATGAAAAAGTAAAATAACAATAGGTGGCAGTCACACAAAAATCAAAAACACAATAGGATTAGGATCGTACAGGTGTAGATTAAATATTTACAACATTGTAAGAACTTCCTTGAGGGATGTGAAAAGGGATGTTTAATTCTGGAAGTGTCTTTGGAAGAGAAGAGATTTGAGGTCAGTTTTGAAAGTCCGGGTAGAGGTGGTGGTACGGAGTAGTGGAGGAAGCGAGTTCCAAATTCTGACCGCATTGCCTGAGAAGGATTGAGCCATCGATCTTTCCCTTTTGAGGGTGGGGGGCTCAAGCAGTAATTTTTCCGCATTACGTGAAGGTCTAGAGCCTCCAGAGATTTTAAGTTTATTTGCCAGGTATCGAGGGGAGGAAGTGTGCAAGGCTTTGTGGGTGATACAGGCAGTCTTGTAGATTGATCTTGCTTCGATGGGAAGCCATCGAAGAGAAAACAGTATGGGTGTGATGTGGTCACTTCTTTTGGCCCCAGAGACAAAACGAGCCGCTGAATGGAGTACGGATTTGAGAGGGAAAAGGTGGGATTTGGGGAGGCCAGCAAGCAGAGAATTGCAATAGTCCAATCTAGAGAGAACCAGAGATTGGACCAAGGTTTTTAGGTCTTGCCCTGGAAAGAAACGTTGAATCCCCCAGAGAAGGCGCAGTTGGTAACGTGCATTCTTTGCAATGGAATTGATGTGGGAGTGTAGATTGAGCCTTTTGTCAAGTATGACACCAAGGGATTTAGCGCTGTCGACAACGATAGGTTTGATGTTCAGTAAGTTTAGCTTATTCATCCAAGATTGAACAGGAGGAGGAGAGAGTGAGGTAGAGAGGAGGAGGAATTCAGTTTTAGAAGGATTCAGGATGAGTTGATGAGCTAACATCCAGTTTTGAATAGAGTTGAGAGTAGAGTTGAGGTTTGAGATGTCGTGTGAGGAAGACACCTTAAGGTAGATTTGGGTGTCATCAGCATAGAGGTGGTAAAGTATCCCAGATTTCCTTAAGAGATTTCCCAATGGTTCCAAATAAAGATTGAACAAAGTGGGTGCGAGTATAGATCCTTGAGGGACGCCTTGACCTACTGCCATTAAAGACGAAAGGCTGTTCACTATTTTAATCACTTGAGATCTGACCAAGAGGAAAGAAGCAAACCATTAAAGCACTGTGCCTTCCTCGCCCATTCTCTGTTTTAAAGTGTTTAGGAGAGTGTTGTGATTAACAGTGTCAAAGGCTGCAGAAAGGTCTAGAAGAATCAGAAGACAAGACTCCCCCGAGTCAAGTACAAGCAGGGCATCGTCGATCACTTGCAGCAGGGCTGTTTCAGTGCTGCAGTCTTGCATGAAACCAGATTGGAATTCGTCGAGAAGATTGTTATCCTTAATATGTAGGGAAAGTTGTTTCGCTACACACCTTTCTCTGATTTTCGCAAGAAAAGGGAGGTTGGTGATGGGGCGGAAGTTGTTGAGGTCATTCGCATCAGCGGAGGGTTTTTTAAGAAGTGGGGTAACCTGTCCTGTTTTAAGGGCAACAGGAAGGGAGCCTTGGCTGAGGAAGAGGTTAACCAGACTGGTCCAATAGGAAAGAGTGTGGGTATAGAATTCAATGGCGATGTCACTAGGGATGGGGTCGGAAGAATGGTTAGAGGGTTTCGTTTCAAGAATGCATTTGAGGAGGGCATCTTCAGAGATGACTTCAAAGTTCTGCCAGGTGACTAAGGATTTGCGCTCCTCTAGGGGGGTAGGGTGAATGACCTGATCCACCAGTGATTTCACTTTTTCATCAAAGAATATAGCGAATTCTGCTGCTTTCTTTGGAGGATCATCAGGCTTGAAAGTTGAGGGAGAAATGTTTGTATTCTTGATGAGGTCAAATAGTTTTTTGGGTCTGTTTTTGGCTGAGTCGAGGAGGGTTCTGAAGTGTGACGCTTTTTCATGGAAGATGTGTTTGTGGTATTTTGATCTTGCTGAGCGCAGAATAGAGAGATTAGTGGTGGATGGTGATTGTCTCCATTGTCTCTCCAGGACTCTCAGGTTCTTCCTTTCTGCATAAAGGGATTTATTGAACCATGGAGCAGAAGGAATAGGCCTTTTCTTTTTGCTTTGAAGTGTAGCAACATTATCAATTTCGACTGCAAGGCTGGAGAGGCATTTGGAGGTAAGATCGTTGACATCCGAATTAGGGTATAACATTGGAAGTGATAGCATAGCAGAATCGCAAAGAATGTCAAGGTCAATGTTTTTGGTGTTACGGAACCAGGTAGTAGTCCTTTTAGGTTGGCCAAGAGTTACAGAGTGAGAAAGGTGAAGAGCGAAGGGGATGAGGAAGTGGTCGGACCAGTCTACTGGAATAGGGACAGCACTAGTTAGCAAATCTGCTTTGGATATAACAAGGTCAAGAATTGAGCCCTTCGAGTGTGTTGGTTCCGTGCAGTGTTTGATAAGATCATTAACTGAGAGAAAAGTGGCAAGCCTATTGGCAGCTGAGTCTTCCAAGGAGCCCCAGTGGAGATTAAAGTCTCCCAGAAAAATCTGTCTGTCACTTTGAGAGTATTGGTCGCTGGCGAAGTCGGTGAGTTCCTCCAAGAAAGAGGAGCAGTCACCGGGCGGGTGATAAATGGCATGAAATCTGAAAGGGGAGCAGTGTTGCACTTGAAGATCCAGAAAAAGGCATTTGAAAGTATGGAAGGAGCTGTTAGGAAAAACCTTGAATTGAAGGGAGTTTCTGAAGATGATTGCAATACCTCCTCCAACTTTATCTGTTCTATTGTTTCTAACGATGGAGTAGTCGGTGGGTAGCAGAAGATCAAAAATAGTATGAGAGGTGTCGTTGAACCAGGTCTCAGTGAGGAAAAGAATGTCAAGATTGTGAAGAATGATGGTGTCAGAAATTTCCAGCTTGTGTTTAATTGCAGATCTGCAGTTGTGGAGCAAACAGCGCAACTCTGACAGGACTGTTTTGGTGAAGGGGGCGTTTGGGCTTATAGGGGTGATAGGGATAATGTTCCTGTATGAGGGTGCCAGGGTAGAATAAGGCTGATGTTTAGTTCTGGCTGGGGAGTTGGTTGGGATAGTGCACATAGTAGACGTAATTGGAGAGGAGAGGGGACGGAGGGTGGCATTAGAAGTCTTGTAACTAGCCAGTATAATAACCGATGTCTGCAGATGACAGATTATGTGTGGCTTTTTTGGGGCGCGGGAGCAAGGTATTCCTCTGGACTTTGGGGAAGTGGGTGCTTGCCAGGGGAACTGGGTTGTTGGGAAAGGTGGAAATGTTAGTACTTAGGATTGAGATGGTGGCTTCTAGCTGGGAGAAAGAGGAGATGAGAAATCCTAGTTTGTTTTCTAAAGAGAGTAGGGCTGAGCACGGAATGTTGGGAGGATCGATGGGTTCCGGAGGGAGTGCAATTGGCGAGGGAGGGTGGGGAGAAGTGGGGTTGAGGAAGGAGTAATGGGGTGCAGGAGTGAAAGGTGGAGATAGATGGTGGTTGAAAGAAGTTGTTGGTGCATCTGAGGTGGACAGAGAGTTATCTTTGCAGATGTTGAACAGAGGAGAAGAATTGAGTTCAAATTTAGGAGGAGACGGGTGTGGAAAGTGGAGGGAGGGAGGAATGCGGGGAGGGGAAAGAGATGAGTCATGGAATGGCAGGAGGTTAGGGGAAAAGAGAGGAGAAGGGGCTGGAGAGGTCCCGTGGGATAGGAGAGGTGAGTGTAAGGGGACTGGCACCAAGTAGAGCGGGGAGGATTGACCTAGAGGGAAGTTGAAGAGAGAGTATGGTTCTGCTAGGCCTGTGGGAGGGAAAAGGAAGAGATTGCCAGGGGGGGATACAGGGTTGAGCAGCAATAATGGAGAGAAGGGAGGATGAGGAGAGAAGAAAGGGGTTTGTGCAGAATTAAGGATACAAGGAGAGGGGGAGAGCGGGTAGGGTAGAAGAAAAGGGAGGGAATAAGGGGGAAAGTACGCAGAGTTAACTGGGAAATCAGGCTGTTGGAAAGATGGATTTAAAAAGGGGGTGGTGGGCAGGGTTAGGGGGGAGGAGGTTGCTACAGAATTGCAAGATGGTGCAGAGGGGAAAAGGGGAGTGGTAGTCATAGGTAAGGCTGAAGTGTTGAGGGTAACGTCCCATTTGGAAGGGGGAAGATTGGGAGAAGAGGGGGCAGGGGAGAGGGGGGGCAAAGAATGTCAAGATTGTGAAGAATGATGGTGTCAGAAATTTCCAGCTTGTGTTTAATTGCAGATCTGCAGTTGTGGAGCAAACAGCGCAACTCTGACAGGACTGTTTTGGTGAAGGGGGCGTTTGGGCTTATAGGGGTGATAGGGATAATGTTCCTGTATGAGGGTGCCAGGGTAGAATAAGGCTGATGTTTAGTTCTGGCTGGGGAGTTGGTTGGGATAGTGCACATAGTAGACGTAATTGGAGAGGAGAGGGGACGGAGGGTGGCATTAGAAGTCTTGTAACTTGCCAGTATAATAACTGATGTCTGCAGATGACAGATTATGTGTGGCTTTTTTGGGGCGCGGGAGCAAGGTATTCCTCTGGACTTTGGGGAAGTGGGTGCTTGCCAGGGGAACTGGGTTGTTGGGAAAGGTGGAAATTTTAGTACTTAGGATTGAGATGGTGGCTTCTAGCTGGGAGAAAGAGGAGATGAGAAATCCTAGTTTGTTTTCTAAAGAGAGTAGGGCTGAGCACGGAATGTTGGGAGGATCGATGGGTTCCAGAGGGAGTGCAATTGGCGAGGGAGGGTGGGGAGAAGTGGGGTTGAGGAAGGAGTAATGGGGTGCAGGAGTGAAAGGTGGAGATAGATGGTGGTTGAAAGAAGTTGTTGGTGCATCTGAGGTGGACAGAGAGTTATCTTTGCAGATGTTGAACAGAGGAGAAGAATTGAGTTCAAATTTAGGAGGAGACGGGTGTGGAAAGTGGAGGGAGGGAGGAATGCGGGGAGGGGAAAGAGATGAGTCATGGAATGGCAGGAGGTTAGGGGAAAAGAGAGGAGAAGGGGCTGGAGAGGTCCCGTGGGATAGGAGAGGTGAGTGTAAGGGGACTGGCACCAAGTAGAGCGGGGAGGATTGACCTAGAGGGAAGTTGAAGAGAGAGTATGGTTCTGCTAGGCCTGTGGGAGGGAAAAGGAAGAGATTGCCAGGGGGGGATACAGGGTTGAGCAGCAATAATGGAGAGAAGGGAGGATGAGGAGAGAAGAAAGGGGTTTGTGCAGAATTAAGGATACAAGGAGAGGGGGAGAGCGGGAGAGCGGGTAGGGTAGAAGGAAAGGGAGGGAATAAGGGTGAAAGTACGCAGAGTTAACTGGGAAATCAGGCTGTTGGAAAGATGGATTTAAAAAGGGGGTGGTGGGCAGGGTTAGGGGGGAGGAGGTTGCTACGGAATTGCAAGATGGTGCAGAGGGGAAAAGGGGAGTCGTAGTCATAGGTAAGGCTGAAGTGTTGAGGGTAACGTCCCATTTGGAAGGGGGAAGATTGGGAGAAGAGGGGGCAGGGGAGAGGGGGGCAAAGGGTCGGCTAGGGGGGAGGCCTGTGCCTCCCGGTAGAGCAGCCTATTGGAGTTTAGGAGGGTCAGGGGAGGAGATAGGGAGTGAAGGGAGGAGTTAGATGAAGAATCAAGGGAGATCACGGTCGCAGGGGTGGGAAGAAGGGAAGGGAAGAGGTGGTCGAAAAGAGAGAGACAAGTGTCTTTTGCTTGAATCAAGACAGTACCATTGTTATAGAGTGAGATAGTGAGTGAGCGATTAAAACAAGTAGAGGGGGAGATTTTTAGCTGTTGCCCATGTGGGATAAAGGAGGAGGAGGTGACGTTGAAGGAGTTATAGAAGCTGGTGGACCAGGAAGGGATGTCGAGAGTGAAGAAAATGAAGTCAGTTTTGAGCCTCCCATTACAACCACTATGGAATTGGTCAACAAAGAGGGAACCAGGAAATTGTTCAAGGGTGTTATGTTTGAACCGTTTTGCTGAAGCTTTGGACAAATTAGGGGGATAAATGATCTTGAAACAGTTAACTCCAGTCTTAAGTCGATTGGTTGCCATAGTTGGAGAATGAGGAGGGGGAGGGTGGTGGGGGGAAGAGGAAGGCGCCACTAGGGTAGCGAATAGAAGTACTAGAAGGAAAAGGCACATATTCCGGTGATCGAGTGAATTTTACGATTATTGTGAGGTCATGAGGCGTCAGGGTTAGCAGGCAAAAGTAACTGGCCCATCCAAACACTTACTGCAGCATCACAGTGGGATATTTGGCCCTCAGTGCCGCGACCATTTAGGAACAGGCATTTATATGTGCACTAGGTGAGCACAAAGTGAGAGGATCGTAAAGAGTCAGTAATCAGTGACCAAAGTGGGGAAGGAGACCAAAAATGTCCCACTCTTGTAGAGGCAACAGGATGGGCTGAATAACTGTACATAGAATGCACGTTAGGAACACTGCTGCAGGGTTATCAGGGTAGAGAGCTAGATTTGTCCCGTATATATACTGGCAAAGCGATGTTTTAGGTGGGTAAATGTTCTGAGGACACCTGTTGGTATCACAGCTGCGAGGGTCGATCCTTGGCTGCCATTTGGTACGGGCCCTAATGGCGCTGCGCGCCTGCTAGTGTCCATAAGAAATTGCGAATTTTCCTACTTCTTACCCACCGACATAGCTTCTGTGGATACAACAGCACAGAGCCACTTTTATGGTCATCCGGTTTCGTTGTTAGCACTCTAGTTGTACATCAGAACAAGGCGTAGCTTAGTTATTGGTAGCTGGAAACACGTTTGCTCGCCTGTAGTCCCTCTTTAGTTTTTATTGCTTTCCATTCTGCTTCTGTGTCTACGTGAGCACGGCCCACCTCCCCATTCATTATGCGTCGCTCGACCAGCCGACCTGGAGTTCTGCTGTCAACTGTGGCAGGCAGCAGTAGCCGATCATAGAGCTCGCGTCTCAGCTGTAGGGATTGCAGGACGTAGAGGCAGCTCTGACCGAAGCTTCAAAAGTCTCCGGCCGCCTGTATCTCCCCCACTCGCCGCTGCTATGTCAGGGCCTCCGTGCCGTGCGGGGCCCGCCTGCGCTGCAGGGGGCGCCGCTGCCTCGGGTCCTTGGGTGTCAATGTTCTGCTGGCTGGAGGTTTTGGAGAAGGAGTTCGATAAGGCCTTCGTGGACGTGGACCTGCTATTGGGCGAGATTGACCCTGACCAGTCGGACATCATGTACCTGGATGCAATGACAGAAGCAGCAAAATACAAGTCGGGTGGCACATTCTGCTAAGCACAGATTTTGAGCGTACATGTTTTTAAGCCACGCCCTTAATTACATTGGCCACGCCCCTTCGAGAGACCCCCCCAGTTTTTTCATCCCACTTAAAGCCCTGTCTTTAGCGAATTGTATTTGCTGTGTGCGCTATCTCTGAATGCATGTTGAGTAACAGAAGGTGAGGACGAATTGATTGGATGTCGTGTATGGTAGAAGTTGGTGTTTATGAGCAGTCAGATGGTCTGAGGTGCTGAGAAGACCCGTCTTGTTGGAAACTGTAACACAACTTAGGACCAATAAACAAGTTATAGCCCGAGTCACCAGTCTGAATACTACAGGTAGGATATCCCTTCCCTCGCTGGCGTTGAACGTGGACCCAGATAGTACATCGACCTTGGGACAAGGTTACTAGAAACAGTGCTCTCAATCTCAGTTCAAACATTTACTGATCACAGGGGCCTCTGTCTTTCAGGAGCAGTGTTATCTAACTGACAAGATGGCTCAGCGAGTTAAGCACTGGCCATCGCCTTGAGCTGGGTCACAAGTTTGAATACTGGCCAGATCAATTCCACATTTCACCCTTCCAAGTTCGAAGTCGGTAAGTAAGGTACTGTTGAAGTGAATGACGACAGCTGTTAGTTATGGTTCTTAAAACCGGCAGCGATCCTGTTTAAAAGCAAGATGTCATTCGGCATTGACATTCTGAGGTAGAAGTCACATTCATTTGGGATAGAGCCAGAGCTGGCCTATGGTCAGGCAGCGCCCTGGGCGAAACCAAACTTGGCGCCCCGCCCCGCCCCGCCCCTCCCCTCCCCTCCCCCATGTCCTCTTTAATGATCTATGTGTCCCAGGCCTCAGGGAGACTTCTGCCGGCAGCTTCTTTACCCCTCGAGGTCGGCCCCTGGTGTTAGCTCAGCTCCCACATTCTAAAGGCCGAACCTGTATGGAGCGCTCACAAGCGCACCTTAAACAATAACTATACATGCATCCAGGATGTACACAGAGGCCAGGTGAGCCTGCACCCTGGTTGAGAAAAGGCGCGGTTGCTGTCTCGAGGCGAAGAGTCTTTCTTGAAAAGACCACTGGTACTCATTACGATTCTCTTGCTCGAACGTTCTCCAGCTCAGCTTACTAACCTTGTATTACCCTAATGTAGACGTGTCTTGGCGCCCCGAGGCCTGGCGTGCATTGCACGCCCTGACGCTGACACGATTGCACTGACCTACTAAAAGACTTCCTCATTTAATTACAGTTAGAAGCTCTGCAGGAATGTTTTCTGCTCTGCATTTGAGTGGACGGACGGACGGTAGTTGACAGGCCACTGATTTCAGGAGCCTTGATGCAAATAATACAGTTTTAATTGTGAACTCCGCTGGAGCTTAAGTGAATTCTTCCAAAAGTGCTTTAATGTAAAAGCATTGACAAAGTCTGGTTGTTAGCAATATTTCTTTGTTTTGTCTTGAGCCGTCGCGTCTACATTATATCCTAATATGAAGAGAAAAGAGAGAAAGTGCGCCACGATCGGTGTGTGTTTAAGAAGAGGTCAAGAGCGCCTTTTTTTGAAAGATGAGGCATTTGTCATGGTTAGGGGCCGGCTTAGACTTACACGAGAACCTTTGAGGGTTCCATTAACAAAACCTGGCAACCACCCTCCAGACAGAAGCATCGTATAGACCCCTCCTCTCGATGCTTAACATCGATTACAAGGCCCACAGTCGGGTAGTGGTGAAGAGGGTGATGGAGTCCGGCCGTCTTTGAACACCCCGACCAGAGCGGCTTTGTGCAGGGCCATAATACCTCCCTCAATATAAGAAGCCTTTATCGGGAAACGGCATTTACAACGTGAGCTGAGCCACGCATGTCGTATTAAAGCAAGCGGAACAACGCTTGACTGAACCACGCATATGCCTTAACCACGCGTATGCCTTAACCACGCATATGCCTTAACCACGCATATGCGTGGCTAAGGCAGTCAGGTGTCTAGATACAGAGCAGATGGGAGGGGAGAGGAACAGGAAGGATCGGGAGAGGAAGGACCAGGACGCGGCTTGGTAAGGGGGCTGGGGCCGGGTTTGGGGGGGGTCGTTTTTTTAGGGCTGAAAACCGGGTATTAGGCCTCGGGGCTGGGGGGCGGAAGGGGCAGCTTTCAGGGCTGGGGGTCAGTTTTAGGGATTAAGGCAGGAGGGGCTGAGGTCGGGGTAGATTTTTGGGCAGGGGGCTGACTTTTAGGGCAGGGGGTCAGTTTTAGGGATCAAGGCAGGAGGGGCCGGGGTCGGGGTAGATTGTTGGGCAGGGGGCTGACTTTTAGGGCTTAGGGTGAGAGTCAGGGTAGTTTTTAGGGCTGGGGCCTTGGTGGATTGCAGGGCTGGGGTATCGGGTTTTATGGCTCAGGGCGGGGGGACATGGATGTGAACTTTACTACACATATCCCTTTACCAATCATGCCTTTACAGCAAAATTCATTGTAAAGGCATGCGTGGTAAAGGGATGTGTGGTAAAGACGCAGTCGTGGTTCATACCACGTTGTATAGGCATGAGTTGGTAAGGCATGCGTTGTTGTATCATACAACCGCCTTTTTCACATCATGGAAATGACACCCACAATACAGCCAAATCCATTAGAGCTTGAAGCAGATTTGGAGAAAGCATTTGATACGGTGAGCTACAATTTATGTTCAACACCATTCAAAAAATGGGCTTTGCAGAGGACTTACTGAAATGAGTCCCCCTATTGTACTCCAGACCGACAGCCAGGGTTTAGAGGATAATTTTGGACTCGTGGAACATTTGAAGAGGCATCCGTCATCTCTCGCCGTTGATCTTTGCCATTGCCATTGAACCACTGGCAGTAGGGGCTAGGACGTACAATGTCCAAAGGGGAATGTGAGCTATCGAACTAGACCACATCATATCCCAATACGCCAATGACGTGTTCTTCTATTTGAGGGGCTTTTGGGTTAACCTGGGCCCCACAATGGACATGGTGAATCAATTTAAAGGGATTTCAGAACTGAAAATAAGCTAGCACCAAAAATGTGTTTATTTCCGGTGGGAAATGATCAAACGGGGCGAGATAGGGAACAAATCCACAACCAAGTTAAATCAGAAGGCCAAATATTCCGATATATTGGAATTCAGATCTGCCACACTGAGAAAGATGCATTGCATGGTAATATGGTGAGAGGACTTGCAATTCTTAGCGGTGACATCAGATTGAGGAATACACTCCCACTTTAGGTCATGTGGAGTGAAGTACTAGCAAGGATAGTGGTACAGTCCAGATACTCGTAATACTTTGCCAACCTCCCCATAGGCAAACCAGTTAGAATATTTAAGAAAATAGACACACTGCTGGGATAATACATTTGGGAGACACAGAGTGGTCCTACCTATTTTACACGTACCCTCTGTAGAAGGCAGTTTGGGAGTCATTGTTACAAATATGACCTTGCTCTGCAATCGCAATGGACGAGCAAATGGATGTTCATAACAACTGAATCACAGGCCAAGGAGGTTACCTCCGTACTCTTTGGATGCTCTGCACCACAAACCTTGCACAACATACTAGTAAGAACTATGAAGTATTGCTTGGATAGACTCAGAAAGAAGACTGGAGGGGATTGGCTATGTGCCCTCTATCCAACTGTGACACTTGCCCAGGATGAATGAAAGCTGGCATTGAGATGCTGGGGGGCCTATTTACAGATGGGAGAACACCACCTTTCTCGGAATTCCCAACACATCTAGGGCTGTAGATCTGTGGGGACCTCCAGGTGCTTAAATAATATCCCTTCAACTTCAGAACTGCTTTACAAGTACTGTTGCTTTCCCATCTTGATGGTGGTACTTTCCGGCCTACCCAAATTGGCCATAGCACCTCTCACACCCACAATTGTTATGCAAGGTCACCTTGTCAAAGACACTAATACATCTGAGCACATCACACTTATGCAGAAACACCTCCACTGGCAGCCAGTTTAAGCCAGAATCTGCTTCAAAATAGCATTTACTATTCACAAAGCCATCCATCTTGGACTCCACAGCTATCTCAAGCACAAACTGTACCTCACAGGAGGACAACAGGACACCAGAACTACATCTTGCCTTTTCCTAGAAATCTCAAAAAAGGCAAACTCTAAGAATATGAATCAGTCCTCTTACGGGCTGATACTGTTACTTCAGAAATGCCTACTAGAAGGTCTGCAGCTTAACCCCAACTTGATCTCAGTCTGGAAGAAAGCTAAAAAAAAAAGCAAGCCCCTTGCGCCACTTTTGCGTCACTTTTAACATGGGAAAAGTGACGCAAAAGTGGCGCAAGGGGCTTGTAAATCTGCCCCCAAGTGTTCAGACTGTACCTCAATGTCTGAATTTGTTCTCTCCCGCACTGCATTGGCCGCCTTCTTTTTGGTTACTTTTGACGTTTTATTCAAGTTTCGTATGAAGCGCACCGCTCCCGTTGAGGCTAGGCTAGGTGTACAAATTCCGTAAATAAATGAAAGCAACAATATCAAGGCAGCGCAACTTTTTGGCAGAATTCCAAGTATCGGGTATGCTGTAATACACCCAGTTAAGCAGTTCCAATATTAATACAGAAAAACATTGCTCTTAACTTGTATAATTCTGATAAGAAGATTAAGGAACTATTTTCTTAAATAAGCAAACTTTTGACTTGACTGTCTTATCGACAGTGTTAGACCTGGCATCCTTGGCGTGGGTCTCCCTTCCATTTTTTCGTAATGCCTCCACTGTTGCCGATATGTTTTTGCTGGACTAGATGCTCATGGGCACTTTGCCGCTGCTAATCAGTGCCAAAGTGCAAGTGCTCCCTATCGTTAATTGATACATGTATTAGTGACTCCATGATTGGATGATTGGTTTACTTGTCAGTCCCTAGTACAGTGCACTCAGTGTGCCCAGGGCTTGTAAATCCAATGCCGCTGGTGGGCTTGCAGCACTGGTTGTGCCACCCACAGAAGCGGCTGGTAAAATGTGTCTCAGGCCTGCCATCGCAGAGCCTGTGTGCAGCCTAGGGCTGCCATGTCGACTTGGTGAGTACACCCACTTACCAGTCCCTAAACCTTCCCTTTACTGCATGTTGGTCACCCCTAAAGTAGGCCCTAGGGCAGGGTGCATTGTAAGTATAAGGTAGGACATGCCCTGGTGTGTGTGGCATGTCCTAATAGTGAATTACAGCCATTTTCGTTTTTCACTATTGCAAGGCTACCTGCTCCCCATAGGCCAGAATGGGCAGACTGACTATTACACCTTATAGTCAGAACTGACCCAGGGAACATGGTAGAAAAACGAATTTAGTATGCCTGAACTCAGGATGATAAAATACATCTTTTAGTGAAGTTGGTTTTAACATTCTGTGTTCGAAAATACCACTTTTAGAAAGTGGGTATTTTCTTGCCTAACTATCCAAGCCTGCCTCTGCTAGGTTGTGTATTCCTTGTCTGGAGATTGAGTGACAGGGGCTGGGGGTGGCTACCGGAGACAGGGTGAGTCAGCGCAGGGCTGAATAGAAAGATCTGCAGCCAGAGTGGAGGGAGGAGTTGCACCTGGGTCTGAATAGGGCTGTGCCTGCCTTCCACAATGCTGGCTCCACCTCCTGCCGGGCGGCTGAGCACTCTGCCCCACATTCTGAAAGGAAAGAAGGAGTCAGAAAAACAAAGTGCTCCAGGACTGACCAGAACTGGTTTTGGACTAGGCAGAGGCCTCTCTGCCTCCAGAGAACAAAGAGAATCAGGGTATAAGAGGGGCACCCAGACCCCAGGAAAATTAGATCACTTTTGGGAACAAGAAGAAACCTTTACTGAGGAGCGGAACCAAGAAGAAACTGAGGAGAAACTATCCCTAAGCCTGAAGTGCTGCTTGGGGGATTGGCCTGCAGTGGTTTGCCTGACTGCCAAAGAGAGGAGAAAGGAACTTTTGCTTTGCTGTGACTTTCATCAACTTGTGAAGGATCTCCAAGGGCTTGGAAGAGAGCTTGCCCCCTGACCGAAGTCCCAGGACCATTGGACTTCACCCCCTTTGTGAATTGCTGCTGGAAACTCTGTTTCAGTGGCTACAGAGGTAGGGAGCTGTGACCGACTCTCACGACCGACTCGGTGTCCTGCAAGCACCGCATCGAAGCACCGTCTCGCCCTGCAACGCACGGCCCTGGTCTCACCGACTCCGTCAACGAGCCGCTGCCTGCACCGCATCGAGGGACAACGCGTCCTGCAACGCTTCGCTACGCCGAATCGAACTGGTCCGACCGACACGGTCACTGCTGCTGAGTTCGAGTCCTGTGACCGCACCGGAGTTGGGCACCGCTCGCACGCTTTGCGACGCACCGCCCGACTCGCACCGCTGTCCGGACTGATCAACGCCAGCTCCTGAATCCGGCTCCGTCGCCGCACCGCAACCTGCCAGCACCGCATCGAAGCACCGTCTCGCCCTGCAACGCACGGCCCTGGTCTCACCGACTCCGTCTCGACGACGTCAACGAGCCGCTGCCTGCACCGCATCGAGGGACAACGCGTCCTGCAACGCTTCCATTTTTGCATCGCGACCGCGGCGAACAGCCATCCGGCTCGCACGCCCGTGCCTGCCGCTTCAAGTAAAAGGTACTGTGACCGAGTCTGTCTACGCTGTGTTGGCCCGTCTCGACGCGGTCAGCTGGATTTGTTAGACTCTGTTTGTTCTCGACTCCGCCGTAGCCGGAGGAGGCTACCGACTCGCACAGAACCTTGAATTAAGCCTTTTTGATCAGAACTAAGTATTCTTAACAGTATTGTGGATTATTTTTGTCGTTTATGGTCTTGTGATAAATCTATATAAAGTATACCTATTTTTATAAATATATAACCTGTGTGGTGTCCATTTGTAGTGTTGTCACTTGATTACTGTATGTGTTCACAAATGCTTTACACACTGCCTCTGAACTAAGCCTGTCTGCTCGTGCCAAGCTACCAAGAGGGTGAGCAGGGGTTATTTCGGGAGTGTACCTACTTTCCCTGACTAGACGCAAGGGTCCCTATTTGGACAAAGGTACATACCTCTGCCAACTAGAGACCCCCAAATCTAACAGACAGCTTAAAGTAAACGAAAATAAACCACGAGGGCACTAAAGATTATACAGAAAAAATGTTACTCAACCCCTTAAAAACAATTGCTTCTTACTAATTCTACGTTGTGTTAAGTTTATAAGCAGAGCGCGCAAATCATCGGGTGCAGTTTCCTGGCACTTAGAGAAGGAGTGACTGCCCTCTCCGGGGCCTATTGGACGAGCCAGGTTTCAGTGTATTTTGGAGTTATAGGACTGAGGCTCTATGTGAGGACAGGAACATCTTACGGATTTTTGGGGGCCCTGGGCCAAATGTATTTTGGGGGCCCCTTTTCGGAACAGCTTCGAATTTTTGATCCAATATCAGCTCTTTCATGCCCTCTTTGGCCAGGTCACAGGAAGTGCAAGGCAAGCTTGTTCAAATTCTACATGTGTTTACATCTAATATTCAGGGATAGTGATGTGTGTTTTCAATATTGTAACACAGCAGCAGCTCACTAATATTACTGCAAATAGTCTCTGTGACACCCTCCCATTTCTCATATTTGAGGTCCTGTTTTCATCTAAAAGAAACTTTTTTTTATAGATGTTGCATGAAACACAAACACACTTTCTCTGCAAAATGTCTGCAATGGACTCTCACACATCACCCACATTAAAAATACATTAATGGAAAACGATATTTAAAACAATCTATTTAAGAATTAATAAAGATCATCAGGGAAAGACTCTCTGTAGAACAGATCTGGCTCTATCAGAGGGCCCCCTGAAAGGCTGGGGCCCTGGGCCAGGGCCCACTTTGCCCATGCCTTAAAACGTCTCTGTGTGAGGACATGCTGTCCCTGGTTCGGATGAGAGGGCCAGAAGGGAGCAGAAAGGTGAATTTATTGAGCACCTTTTCCAGAGGCAAAGGAGAAATCAGATTAATATGGTGGCACCTCAATCGAGAGCATGTGGTCCAATGGCTAGAGCGGCGGACCTCAAAGCTGTGGAACTGGGTTTGTGTCTCAGCAGGGACGCTCAACATACTGTGATTCTGGGCAAATCACTTAATTTCCCCGTGGCTACCAAAATGAATGTGTCCGTCAAAAACGCAACTGCTGCTCATGTAAAGTGCTCTGATACCTTCGGGTCGAGCTCGTGCTATATAAAACTAAAAAAATAAAAATGTTAATGCGCCTATATTCATGCATCAGCATTATAGTAGTGATGATTTACATGTGACACCAACATATGTGTAGTCAATGATAAGTAAATGGAGCTGCCCGTAAGAGGCAGAAAACGAAAAATATAGCAGTGAAACACCTATTTTCCACATTTATATTTAACGTACTAACACCTTGTAAGCACAGCGTTGAAGATATTTTCAGCTTTCGTTGAACCTAGTAAATCTGGTGCATCATCCATATGGAAATGTAACATTTTTGAATTACTGCACCTAAATATAGTAAAAGAGATACTTCATTTCCGTGTAACTGCTTGCCTGTCAGTGCATGTATTTGCAAGTATATATTTGTGTCTTTTCATTTTTAGTTCGGTGTAGACGTTGCATACAAGCCAACAGACCCGACTCAGATTTTGAAAATGAAAAATGGCTTCATTTTAGCTGTCTCCTGTCTGAAATGGCCTCTGTTTCAATGGTAGGCAATGGGGAAACTAAATTCCCCAATTTTTAGGTCGAGCCTGGGCAGCGCATGCGCTACTGCGAGGCATGCAGTAGTGGAGTATGGCTTTGAAGCCCCGCCCACTCTCTGCCCATATTTATAATTGGCTTGTGTCTTTGTCCTTTGTAAATGCTGGCTTCCGAGTCGTTATTAGGCTTGTTAGTCCCTCCTTGGTACCGCCTTGTCTGCATTTGTAACCTCCCATGGCGACTGGCCCTTTTACTTCTGTTGCGACAAGGTATGTCTTATTTAGTCTGTAAGCACTATTTTCTTTAATGAGTTTCTCCTACTGCAGGCAGGACGTGCTTTCCTCACCATGCGTGCTTTCACTTTCAAGCAGCCCCGGACAACGGCGGCCTCTTCTTTGAAGTGTAATAGGTCTCGCATTTACAAGAGTTTGAGCTATTGCCATTGTAAATGACAATAGCTTAAACTCTTCGTAAATGCGAGACCTATTGCATTGCAACTGCTTGTTTTCACTGTGTCCCTCCTTCCTATTTTGAAACGTTGACACGTATGACGTCACCATCATGGTGATGCAGCAGGTAACAGGAATCGAGGCAAATTCCAGGCATTGCGGTTTGCCGGGTGTGTTAACTGAATAGTGTACAATTACTACAGAATTCCTAGTTTCAAACCTTGGAATGGGGGATGCTCATTGCACAATATTTAATTTCTTCTATGCCGCACAAGTCCAAAATGTGTGATGTTTGCCCTCACTATTTGCACCAAGTTTTAGCTGGCAAAAATTGATTGGGAAAAAACCTGTGCAGGTGCACATTTTGAGCTTGAGTTGGAATCCCATCACAGGGGCAAACACCCATTTGCACCCACAATGTTTTTGTGCCCAACTTATAATGAGGATGTAAATGTCTAAAAACAACTGCTTTAATCCATATCAAATGGTTCTCAAACCATCTAACTAGAGGTGGGCGGGCCAACAAATTAACAGGGAGACCCGAGCCAGAGTCGAGCCAGGAGTCTGGCTCGATTCTTAGAGCCTGTGCACGAGCCCTCAAAATGTTTGCTATGTAAATTATACAACTAACATCACCTCAAATATTATAAAGTCTCTTCAAAATTCAAAAAAGTGTATTTTTTAACACGTGGAAGCATTTACATTAATTGCAAACAAAGCCTATGCACACGCGATAGTGTTAAGAGAAAGTTCAAATGTGTAAACATGAAAAATGCATCCGGTTTCTACGCGTTCCCGAGGTTGCTAGGATTTCGACGACAGCGTACTCGCTTGAAGAATGACAGAATTTTACGGCAAACTCAGGCCCAATTACTTGACCCGTCTTGAGTCGCCTTCTGCAACAGGACGTAGTTATTTAGAAGATACCCTTTTGAATCTCAAGAATCACGAGGCGGTTTTTCGGAAGTTTTATTGTAGCTCTTCCGATGCCCTGCCGGTTTGGACTCATCACCGGCTTTTAGATTGACGAAGTCTTTACTACAAAGATCAAATTGGCCTTGTACATGACCGGCCGGGTTGGAATTATCACCGGCTGTGAGGTCTAAGCTATATTAGCTCACACGACAGCCCTGAAGAAGTCCAGGGTCACTACCCTTTGGACGAAACACGTGTTGGCTGGACCCTGTGTTTTCCATTGAATTAAACAAGAAGAACATCTTACAAGATTTCATTTGCCTGCATTTTTCATGTTTACACATTTGAACTTTCTCTTAACACTATCGCATGTGCATAGGCTTTGTTTGCAATTGTCTGGACCTAGGTCCGTATGTAGGGGGTTTTAGTGGTTTTCCCTCACCTTGTCCACCGCAAGGACTTTTGTATTGTTTACTTAACGACACTCAGCGCGCGCCAGTAGATTTCCTGTGTTTATTAAACTGCCATCTTTGCTATAGCATTTACATTAATTGATTACATTATAGCAGTGCACCAACAAGCACTTATTAAAAGGGATAGTTTTTAAACTAGGAGGCAAGACAGTTCTCATATAAACCCTTATAGTCTATGAAATCAAACACAATAGGTTTTTGTACAACTGGTATTCTGAACTCACATATTTGAAAAGTGCTTTCATACGTAATAATAAAAAAAGGAGTTTTGGTGGAATAAAACATATGCCTATAATCACACAATTTAAGCGGAGAAGCCACGATTTTTCCGGGATTTCTGGTTTCACTTTGTACAAATCAGCCACCAAATGGTACCTATTTGCCTTTAGTTATGCTAAAGCTTTGTTTGTCAATTTTCCAGCAGTTTTTATATAGTCAAACTCGACTCGAAGGTATGGGAGCATTTTACATGAGCCCAAGTTACATTCCCAAAGGTCACATTCATCTTTTATAGGCGCGGGGAGAGGTAAGTGATTTGCCCAGAAACAAAGGATGTTGAGCTGATGCTGAGACTCAAATTGTGTTTTCCAGTTCCAAAGTCGGCTGCTCTGGGCTGTAACAGCATATCCTGGGTAGAGGGAGGGCTGCAGGCCGTACCCAAAAGAAAGCTTGTCTCTTTATGGGCTCGAAGTTCCGAATCATTGTCAATCCTGCATAACTAGGTGAAAATGAAGTGCCCATAGCTGTTCCACACTTTTGGTGATACATTTGATGATTAAAGATGAAGAAATTATTATTGAGACATATTTCAATCATTTTTAAAAGCATCTTTGATTGTTGGAGTTCCCTCACTGTTCTCAGTCTTAAAAATATTCACATGCTTTTAGCCCCACTGAATGAGTAATAGAAGTCAAAGGTAATCAGATAATAGTCATCTTGCCATTCAATATTTGATAAGATTCTCAAAAAATCTCCTGTATCTTAAATGTAGGAACTTAAGTTTTTTACCATAGGAGACAAGTAGAAGTCCACATATTGTGAAGTAATTCCAAGCAAAGACCCACAGGTTGAGGCAATGGGTCTCCCTGGTGGATTCTGAAGGCTTTTATGTATTTCTGGGAGGAAAGATATTGTCAGCTTGATGAGAATATCATCCTTGATATAAATATATTCCTATAATTGAGTAATGTCTGATTGTACCATTCCTTCTGTAAAGTGTCATATTATTGTTTAATGATACTGGTCGGACTGGTGGATAGTTTTTTGTAATTGCTATTGTCATTGAGCTGTCGCATGGCTTAATTTACATAGGCATTAGCATCCATAATCACTATATTTCCTCCTATATCAGCTGGCTTTGTTATAATAATTGTGTTCCGTTGGAGGCTAGAGATCGCTTCACGTTCTTGTTTAGTGAGATGCTCCTTCTTGATCCTTTTATTGCCCTTCAAGGAATCAATTTCATGACCTACGAGTCCATAGAAGAGGTTTATTCTTTTGCCTCCCGTCCCGTCCCTCCTTCGCCTTCTTTCTTAACATGTGAGGCCCTCCGCCTCCCCAGACCCACCCCCAGCCTATAAAAAACACCACCCGCCACCCCCACCACCTCCTGTTCTTTTTTGTCTTCCTAGGGTGAGACTTACCTTCAGTTTTCCTCTCTGTGGCAGTGCCGGGGAGTCTTTGGTTCCTGGATCTCTGCCTCTGCGACGCTGCAGGCGGTGATCATCCAGCAGCATGTGGTGTCCTCGTTCCCGAGGGGTGGAGCACTGGCATGGGGATGCTGTGACGGAGTCCTGCGGTCCTTGTGCGGATGGGGCTGTTGTTTCTAGGTCACGGTCGCGGAACGGCCGGCTCGCCTGTAGCAGGAGCATCCTGGAGACCTGGTAGGATGGATTGGAACCCAATGTTTTACGTTTTTTGTCTGAATTTGGTTGTTTTACTGATTGGAGGGGGAATTTCTGGCATGGCCTCATTAGTTTATGGCTGGTTTTCCCTAGAGCTTTATCTGGGCTACTATGTTGGTGGGGATTATTCTGCTGCCATGGGTCACAAGAGGATGTTTAAGAGGAACAACGTGGTGTCCTCCTCCTCTTCCTCCTCGGATGGGTCTCCCGTTCCCCTAAAGAGGCCTAGGATGCAAGGCTGATGGGGGTGACGTGCCTCTCATGTCCAGGGAGGAGGTTCATGGCATGATTGACGCGGCTGTGTCCTAAGCCCTGCAGGCTCGTGCTTTGCCTGTTGGTCCTTCCCAGTCTTCGACCGTGGATATCGGAGCTGAGTTATCCCCTTCGGATGGGGAGAGGCCTTCTACCTCTTCTGGTGCAAAATATGTCTCCAGGGATGAGATGTGGGATGTTTTGGCTCATGTACGGGACAATTGAGGGTTTCCTCCTTTCCAGCAGGGAGAGGACGGAGGGACCCTTTTTCCACAGTATGTGAAGTCCTCCAAGTTGGGCATGCCTTTTCAGGGCCCGGTTGGGGAGATGGTGATGAGGGAATGGCGAGAGGTGGACAAGGTTCAGGTCCCTCGTTTCCTCCAGAAACTATACTTATTGGAGGGGGTGACCCCTTGCCCCACACTGTGCAGTTGGACTCGATTCTGGCTACTCTAATCGGTAAGACTGCCATTCAGTGGGAGGATTGTACCCCGACCAATGCTACAGATAAGAAAGTGGACTCTGGCCTTAAAAAGGCCTTTGCTGCTGAGAACTTGCCTCTGGCAAGTCTTTTTTCTGCTTATTCTGCCCAGTCCTTGGTGCAGGATTTTGACAAGTAGGCCATGGCAGTGCAGGAGGGTTCGGAGTGTTCTGAGCTCCTGGCCGCCATGGAACAGCAGGCTAAGCTGTTGACGGACATTTCTTCTTATATTATTTGAGCTTCGGCTATGTCCACTGGGGCCTTGGTAGCTGCCCAACGTGCCTTGTGGCTCAGGCAGTGGAAAGCGTATCCTGGGGTGAAGGCAGCATTGCTGAAATTGCCCTTTGAGGGACAGGCTCTCTTTGGGGATCAGTTACCGGCCATGATTTCTGAGGCTTTCAAAGAGCGGATAATAGAGAAAAACAAGGGTACCCCAATATGTGAACCTGGGGCGGTAATGCATTTTAGGAAAACAATGGTTCTGGTGTGGCCTAAAGGTCCATTCAAAAGTGACCCTGTGGGGGGCACTGCGTTTAAGAGTAGGAAGTTAATTCTTTAAGGGAGCGGTAAGTAATATGCAGAGGGACATGTAGGTCAGTTTATGACAGGTATTTATTTCCAAAACAATAGTATTCAGGTGCTCACACAATAAGTGACAATAAGCGTAACGTGAAAAGTGAGGGTGATATTAAAATAAAGACATCGCATTGACAACAATGCTAAGAACTCCTCAGAAAAGTTTTACAGAGTGAAAGGAGTTCCTGTTGTAGGGGGTCGACGGCGTTTCGATCTCAATTATTCGAGATCATCTTCAGGACATATAGTAGGTGAGCAAGCTGAATTAGGTAAATAAGACAGCATCAATTAGGGCAAGAGCCTGCGAGCCACTGCGGTGTTGTTCACGGGAGCGTGTGATAGAAATTATGTATCAGGAATGGATCGCCCGATACTGGAAGAACAGCTGGGTTGTTCAGAGGCGTCGCTCTGGGCCGATTATTTATTTAAGGCTGAAACCAGGGCACTGAATGAAAACCTGGGACCGGAGAGCGGAGCGTGTCCTGCTGCTTCGGGAGCCTGCGCTGAGTGTGAGAATTTTCTGAGGAGTTCTTACCATTGTTGTCAATGCGATGTCTTTATTTTAATATCACCCTCACTTTTCACGTCACGCTTATTGTCACTTTTGTGTGAGCACCTGAATACTATTGTTTTGGAAATAAATACCTGTCATAAACTGACCTACATGTCCCTCTGTATATTTCAAAGAGAGGAAGCATGCCTTGCCTTATAAAGGTGGTACTTAGTCTACTGGTAAACCTTGGAATAGGCCCTCTAGGTCATCCAACTTCACAATTGGACCGTTCAGAAATCAGTA
Source organism: Calotriton arnoldi (assembly GCA_963921515.1). Taxonomy (NCBI): domain Eukaryota; kingdom Metazoa; phylum Chordata; class Amphibia; order Caudata; family Salamandridae; genus Calotriton; species Calotriton arnoldi. The sequence continues at coordinate 932,654 of CAWUFW010003605.1, read as the reverse complement.
CTGGGAACTTGGCACAACTCCACAGCCTTCCTGAGTTATCTTTCAGATGAAACGTTCTTTTTTCTATACTTGTACGCCTATAAATTTCCGGTTTTTCTGTTCATATTGCTTATATCACAACAAAACTACCTTCCTTGCCTCTGTTAATATTGGAAAGCCCTTCTGTCTGTATATTTTAGCATTCGTGACACCATCTTACAATCTGGACGCCATTTTGTATGATAATCGAAACTGTTGCTTAGTTATTTTCGAGAAACGGTCCTTGGTAAGTTTTGTTTCCAAGGTTGAGCTTTTTCTTCCTATAATTGCAAGTATCCTCGTTAGTACATACCTTCCTTGTTAGATGGAGGCTTTCTCCCACCCGTCTGGTAGGGAGGATAGGCCAGATGACCTTGGGCAGTAGATAGCCTGTGCCCAGCTGCAGAATCGAAACTTATGCTCTGTACCCTGTAGAAATGCAAGGATCCGGTAAGTTATAAAAGTAGTAAGGTTTATTGCAGGAAAAACGACACAGCAAATCCAACGATGCAGGTAAGAAATTCCAACTGTCTTTAATAGAACCTTGGAACATGGAATCAAAAACGTACACGCAGGTACATGGTTCCATGTTCCAACAAAGGAAATAGTAGAAAAGGAAAAGAGAAGGCCAAGGGAAAGAAGAAAAGGAAAAAGGAAATGTAGCACATCTCACCCCTAAAAGGAAACAAGAAAAGATACAGAAACACAATAGAAAGCAGAAACAGAGAGTGAAAAAGAAATAAAGGCAAATATATGGCAGGCAACAAAATATGGTCTAAAAAGGAATTAAGACAAATATCTGGCAGGCAACAAATTAGGTCTGTTATTATTTTTAACTCTGGATGCTACAGATTGAGCAGAATGAGAAGACGATGGAAAAACATCTTCTCTGTCCATGGTGGGCACAAGAGAAACATCTTCCATGTCCATGGTGGGTACGTGAGAACTACACTTAGCAACCCTTCTCACATTCCACACTCTTCATCTTGAGTAATCACAGAATTTTTGCAAACCTTAACAATTTTAATAGGATGACCGAACTTGGAAACACCTTTGGCCAAAAATCCAGGTTTTTTAATCCTAACCCATTCACCAATGGTAAAGTCAGGAATCTTAACTTTCATGCTGGAGTCAAACAAAACTTTCATCTTGCCCTGCTTAGCTTCTACACGCTTAGCAACAAGATCCAAATCAACATCATCAACAACCTTATTAACTTTTTTAATCCACCACAGACAAATATCAGAAATAGGATCTCTGCCCTTCAAAAGTCTGAAAGGGCTCACCCCAGTAACCGAGTGAGGGGTGATGCGGTACATCCATAACCTTTTCCTTACAACATCCCTCCAGGGCTCACTGGACTTACAAGCAGAATCAATACCATCCTTAAGAACCCGGTTGAACTGCTCCATTTGGCCATTCTCCCTTGGCTCATAAAGAGACGTGGTTAAATGTTTAATACCACACATGCATAGAAAACTCTCCATCTCTTGGGAAATAAGTTGTACACCATTGTCCGTCACAAGGACTTCAGGGGACCCCTCACGTGCAAAAACCTCCTTGAAAAACGTAATAATTACTTGAGTGGTGGCCCTTGCCACAAACTTGACCTCTGGCCATTTAGAGTGGTAATCAACCATCACCAAAGCAAAACGTGCATTGAAAGGCAGGTGATTGAAAGGGCCTGAAATGTCAAAAGCCACTTTTTGCCACGGAAATTCAGGCCACGGAACAGGTTTGAGAGGAGCAGAGGAAACCCTTAGCATCTTGTCACTATTAATGCATTCAGGACACTCCCTAACTGTTCTATCGACCATTTTGTCAAGTACAGGCCACCAAAAATGAGCCCTAATAAGGCGCTTCATAGAGGACATACCAAAATGTCCCTGGTGGGCAAGCAGCAAAATCTTACTTTGTATGGAAACTGGAGGAATAATCTTTCCCCCTTTGAAAAGTAAGCCCCCAACCTCCTCTACCTCGTCAGAAACTTGACAGAAAGGGGCAATATCAGCAGAGGCGGACTTTTCCTTAGGCCATCCTTTTTTTAAACAGTCAAAAATAAGTTGAGACACAACATCATTTTCCATTTCGGTCTTCCATTCAGACAGACTAGAAAATTCTTCTGAGACAAAATCTTTAACAGTAGCAACTATGTCTTCATCTATTTCATCATTTGAGGTACATTCATCAGAACAAGGCAACCTGGAAAGGAAATCAGCAGTAACATTACACCTGCCAGGAACGTACATAACCTCAAAATCATACTCCTGTAATCTGGATGTGAGGCGAGCAATACGAGCTGTAGAGTTCCATCCTCCCCCCGGGGATAAGATTCCAACGAGAGGTTTATGATCCGTTCTCAAAAGAAACCTGTTACCCCACACGTAGTTGCGAAAATGCTCTATGGCCCAAATACATGCTAATAACTCTTTTTCGATAACAGCATACCTTCTTTCAGTAGCCGAGAGAGTTCTAGATGCAAACGCAACACACCATTCATCCTTTCCAGAGCACTGACTAAGTACTCCTCCCAACCCATACAGGCTGGCATCAACAGTAATGATGCATTTCTTATTTAAGCAAAAAGACTTGAGAGTAGGAGCATTCACAATCTCGTTTTTGATTTGCACAAAAGCAGTTTCCTGTCTGTCAGACCACACAAACTCAGTGGACTTCCTGGTCAACTCTCTGAGGGGCTCCATTTTGGTGGCAAAATTCTGTATGAATTTACTATAGTACTCGCACAGACCAGCAAAAGAGAGAAGCTTCTCTCTATTGTCAGGTGAAGGTGCATTTATAATGGCATCAACCAAAGACTTTTTGGGCACCACTCCTTCACCCGAAAGTGTGTGACCAAGATACTCCACAGATTTGCGGAAAAATTTGCATTTGCCAGCTTTAAGTGTCAAACCACTCTTTCTCAACCTCAGGCAAACTTCATTCACATGTTGGAAATGATCATCCTCACTCTTAGAGAAAATAAGAATATCGTCCTGGAAGCATTTTACAAAATTACCAACATCCTTAAAAATGTGGTACATGGCTCTTTGAAAAACGGATGCCGCAGACGCTAGGCCGAAAGGCATCCTTTTAAACTGAAATAAACCATGTGGAGTGATAAAGGAAGTGTAGTGTTTGGAATCCTCTGTAAGTTCGATTTGGTGGTACGCTGAGCGAAGGTCAAGTGTGGAAAAAATACAGGCACCATCCAACATGCACACCATCTCATTAATATTAGGAAGTGGGTGACAATCAGCAACCAAATTGGCGTTCAAAGCTCTCATATCAACACACAACCTAAGACTTTTGTCAGGCTTCTGTGCCAAAACGATTGGAGAAACCCATTCGGATGACTCAATCTCTTCAATTATACCACTACTAACCATATCATCTAACATAGACTTTAACTCAGCCCTTACACTGATGGGGACACCCCTCAACTTTTGATTGATGGGCACGGATCCTTCTCTTACTTTTATCCTATGGCTGAAACCTTTGAGCTTACCAAGTTCTTCAGAAAACACATCAGGAAATAATTTGGTAAAATCTTCAGTACAGGATGCAGTAAGCGCAAGAACAGATACAGGTTCTTTTTCTCTAGGATTTAACACAATCCCAAGTTTGCCCTGGTCACGCCAACCCAACACATTAACTCCTTTAAGCGCTACATAGAGCTTAATAAAAGCACTGCTTTCTTTGAATTCTATAAGTACTTCTTTAAAACCTACAAAGTCAATATAGGATCCATAAAAATTCTGTGCCACAATGTCAGGTTTGCATAAGGAACTCATATCAAGTAGGTTCCCAAAAGATTCCAAAAAATATTGCCTCGTGATAATTGTCCATGGTGACCCAGAGTCTGCCATAAGTTCAAGATTCCTTCCAAGAATACAAACTATACATTTGGGTGGACCAATCTTCTCAGCTTTAGAATCATCAAAAGAATCACGAATAGAGACTACAATACCGGTTTCCAAGTCCGACTGGATATCATCACTCAAAGATAGGTCGTGAGAAATACAAGAAATTTTTCCTTTGGAAAAGTTGGAAGATGGAGTAGAAGACAAACTTTTCTTGGTATTGGTATCCTTGCACATTTTAGAAAAATGTCCCATGCGTCCACACTTACTACACTCTTTCCCAATGGCAGAACAACGTGGAAAGAAGCAATGTGACCAGGATTACCACATCTGTAACAGTCAAAACTTTTAGAATTAAGGTTATTCCTGGAATTCGCATTATATGGACCTTTGGAAGGACTAGGCGTGACACTATTTACTTCACCTGAAATGGACGGCTTACTCTCTTTGTTGAGGGATTTCATCCACTTTTCCGATTGTTCTAAAGCTTTGGCAGTGCTGATGGCAAGCTCCACCCAAATCCAAAGTTGCTCTTGAACTTTCTTACTCCTCACATGAACGATGATTCAGCACCTTTCCTTTGTCTCTTGTCCAGCTGCTGTGGGGATATTGCCTTTCCCTGCCCTGAGCCCTGGTGGGACAGGAGTCCCAGGGCCATCACACGCCAGCGTCATCTCTACCACCAGTACCACGGTGGCATTTTGGGGGACTACCAGTCCCAGAGTGCACAGCGTCCGCTGCAGGTGCCGCTAACGAGGGGGAGGCGCTGTTTCACCATCGCGCATAAAAGCGCTGCCTCTCCCCCCGCGGCGCGGGATGCGCGTGGGCCGCGCCCGGACAAAGCCCGGGCCAAGGGCGGGCCCGTCCTTGCCCGTCATTGCCAGGAAGAGGCAGGGCAGGGCCCCCCCTTATCGTTTTCGTTTTGTATGCGGCCAGTCAGCTGGAGTGTATTGCTGCTGGGTTAACCCAGAGTCCTCCGGATCAAAAAAACTTAAGGTAATGTTTGCGTGGAGTGTTTCCCGCTAAGAATGCTGTTTACATGAAGGACTGACCGGGTTGGTCATTTTGACTCTTTAATGCTGAGTGGTTATTTGGTCATTGCTATATTTGAGACAGGTTACGTATATTAGACCATACTGAGAAGTAAAGTGTGGTACTGGCATAGCGCCGTGAGGATTAATATTTAGCTCCCGTTGGCAGTTTTGCTTACAGTATGGGGAAAAGAAAAACACCGGAAGGAAGCGTGGATGGGGGAGAGGGCGGAGGGACGGGAACTAGTCGGGGCAATAAGGGTAAAAAGGCTAGAAAGCTCCAGAAACGTCCAGGAGGTAATTGCGTCATGGATCGTATTGACACCCTAATAAGTGAATGCGAGGGCATTTTAGAGACCACTCCTAGTATACCGCCCATCGCCACTCAGATCCCCCCCAGGCCAATCAAATCTTCCAACCCCGCTATCCCTGCTATGTTTAGCAAACTAAAAAATAAAAATTTAGCCACTAATAACGATGCAGGAGAAAGTGACATAACGGGAGTAGCCCAACCACTAGTTGGTTCGAGTGAACCCAACATCGATCATATAGATCCTATAATCGTTTGCACAAATAGATTCTCACCATTGTTAGAAATAGTGGACAACCAAGGAGTTGCAAGCGCCACATGTACAATCTAATGAATTATTAATAGGATCTAACATTGAATATCAGGATATGTTCCATCTAGTCACTAAACTAAGACAGGAAGTGGGGTCGATGAGAAGTTTGATTGAGGACCTGACCACTATGGTAAAATTCCTTTCATCCGACTTACCACGAAGTGGTAACAACGGTAGGGTAGAAAATAGCCCCCGAGTGCATTCATCGGGAGCTAACTCTATAAAACCTCCGGTTAAATTGGCTACAGATACTATAGGTACTGACGCCACTAAAAACAGTGCTCTGTTCCTTCAGGGTAAGGGCAGGATATATAATGCAAAGACCCCACTATTGAAGCCTATGTATTATTCATCACATCCCACAGTTTATTCTAGTAACTTTGATAGGGAGTCAGCAGAGAACAATCGGCCAATGTATTCTCGAAATATACCCTCCTATACCAAGCAATCGTATGACGAGAGCCAGCTTGTACATTCTGAGCAGTATACATCCGACTTTTATAGTCCACATAGAATATTTATGGTGAATGTACCCAAACTTGAGGCAAATAAAGGCAGAGAGAACATGGATTCATTGACTAATAAAGTCATTCATTGGATACGGCATGTAAGGGGATGCCGCTCATTGATTAGGCTTACCTCACCAGTCCATCAGCAAGATTGTATAGAGCTTACACTGACCAGGGCAGATTTAGTTGAAAATCTCTTTTCATTAGAATTTCGTACTACTGCTCCAGGACGGTCTACCATTCAGTTCAGACGTTCTCCCCCGAGTGGTAACCTTGCAGACAATCTAAGGCACGGGCTAGTTAACCCTCAGGGTAGCTCCACGCTGGAAAATAATGATTGACTGAAGCGAATACCGTCACAAAAGATACAAGGAGATGCAAGCTGCTGTAGCAGTAGGGATTGCCCTCCTAGTTCCAATCAGCTTACTGCAGGGCTTGTTTACTTACCTAGGATCACTCCTGCCCCTCCACCTGCGGCTGAGCGCACATTAGTAGAGAATAGTCTTCCCCCCGCTACACCTAGCATGCAATTGCCACTTTGTACTATGCTGTCTTGGAACATTGCAGGTCTGAGCGCGAAGATAGGTTCTCCTGAGTGGCATGCCTTTATAGAGGGATACGACATCTGCCTCTTTCAGGAAACCTGGGCAGAGGATCCTCTCTACTGTTCTGGTTACCTGAATTATTTTGTGCCGGCTACTAGAGGTGCAAAGGGAGGCCTTCAGGAGGCTTGACAATTTGGGTGCGCCAGAGTCTAGGCCTTGTCATCCAGGTGCTGCCAACACAGAGTCATGATATACAGCTGGTAAGACTGATTAAGGGCACACATAGGACAATAGACATTTATAACGTCTATGTGAGAGGCACTAGAGGGAAGCAGTCGGGAGTTTTGGCGGCTCTCACCGACCTCCTTGACTCTCACACAGAGGTTTCTAATGCTATAGTCGCGGGTGATTTTAACTCCACCTTTGAGCCCCTTCTAAATGAGGAGGGACCGCTGAATGAAGAAGAGGATTTGAGGTGGGGCATTCCAAAGCTGGCGCTCGATCCCATAAAAAGATGGACAGAAGTGGCCATCCAAATAAATTCTATTTGCATGGAAAAGGGACTACGGGCCACAAATGGACGGGCCCCATCTGATAGGTTGGGAGCAAACACCTTTAACAATGGGAATTGCACTAGTAGAATTGATTATGTTTTAATTAGTTTGACACTATGGCATTCCTTCCGAGACATGGCTGTTAAAGACAGGATCGAAAGTGAACATAACCCCCTATGTGTGTCACTGGAATTAACAACGCAAAAGGCACTAACTCGAGTAGGTAAGGATCACTCCACACACGGCGTAGTTCCAACTAACGACATGAGACGCCTCAAATGGGCGAAGATTGTGGAGATGCCTGAGCAGCTTGCTTGTATTAATAGGGATGTGGACTGTGTCATAAGTGAGCTCGAAGACAGCGTAGCAAACATCAGGGCCCATGAACAGATAACTTGTATACATAACAAATTTTTTGCACACCTTCTTACCTATTTCATTAAGCAGGGCAGACCATGCAAGGCCGTAAACCGAAAATTCGGACACTGGTTTAATAAAGACTGCAGAATATCACGCGCAGCGTTAGTGTCTGCTGTTAAAGCAGGCGATCCAGTAGAAGTTAGAGCAGCCAGGCACACCTATAGGAGCACCCAAATAAAGGCAAAGAAAGCATGGGACTACAGCAGATGGCAGGAGCTAAGAGAGGCTTGTGCCACGAATAACTCCAAACACTTCTGGAATGTAATTAAATGGGGCGGAGGTGGACAGGCAGAACAGCCCCAAAATCATGTTTCCCAGGAGGACTGGGTTAACCATTTCAAACCCCAATATGCTTTAAGCACAGAAGAAGAAGAATGTGCCATCACCTACTTATTCTATCAGGATGAGGCCTTTAGTAGGGGCGACGTAGAAGCCGCACTTAGATCCATCATGGTAGGGAAAGCACCCGGCCCAGACGGCATCTCCGGGGACATATTTTTATCTGACAAGGAAAGGTGGTGCAGGTACATCTTACTATTGACGAATGCCATTGCCCAGGGTGCACCGGTCCCGGACTCCTGGAAAGGAGCTGAAATAATACCGTTTTTTAAAAAAGGGGACAAATTACTTCCAGGAAACTACAGGCCCATTAGTCTAATTGACACCATGCAGAAGGTAACGGGTAGACTCGTGCTCAATAAGGTACAAGAATGGATTGAGGAATGTAACATTCTATCCCCATTGCAAGCAGGGTTCCGGGCCTTCACAAGTACCATCGACCAGGTGTTTCGGTTTGTTTTACTTCATTGGAAGGTTGTGTCCCTGGGCAAGGGAAGTCTATATGCCGCTTTTATAGATTTAAGATCAGCGTTTGACCTTGTCCCTCGTGCAAAACTTTGGGCGACACTACAAGAAATGGGAATGCCTACTGAATTATTGACCCTTATTATCAGACTGCACGATAATAATAGTGCTAGGATTCGATGGGGCTCGCAGGGTGAGGTTACCAGTCCCTTTCCAGTTGAAAAAGGTGTACGCCAAGGCTGTGTATTGGCCCCAACATTATTTTCCTTATATATTAATGGAATAACAAATTGCATAGGGGCCACTCCCACAGACGCACCACTACTAGCGGGCGAAAGAATACCCATATTGATGTTCGCAGACGACACATTGATCATTTCCAAGACCCCCAGTGGTCTCCAAAAGCACTGGTAATTTTTGAGGAGTTCTGTACAAACCGGAGCCTTGGAGGTCAACGTGTCAAAAACGAAATTAATGGTTTTTAATCCACATAGGACCTACAAGGGGGGCATTCGTATGAACGATCGCTTGCTAGAGGAGGTCAAGCAGTTTACCTACCTAGGGGTCAATATCCAAGACAACCTTAAATGGGGCCACCAAATTGACTTGGCATCCCTAAAACACCGCCAACTGGCGGGGGTGCTGCACAAGGAACATCAAACCTCTTTTTTTAAGCCAATTAGCTCTTGAAATCTACAGCATGAAAGTAGTCAGCTCTGCCCTGTATGGCTCAGAACTTTGGGGCTGTGAGAACCTGTCTAAGCTTATTGTCTCAGAGAATAGGTTCATGAAGAAAATAACTAGTTTGCCTCAGAGTACCCCCACGTGTCCCTTACTGTATGATCTGGGAAGAAAAGCGATCACAGACGTAGCTAAACTGCGACCCCTTTTATATTGACGGAGATTGTGGACAACCCCAGAACTGGCAGCTTATGCGGCTGGCTTCCAGGATATAATAAGGGCAGACACCTTCCATCAAATTAAATGGTTGAAGGAGGTTAGAGAGTCCCTGCTAAGTATAGGTATGCAATTCCTGTGGGAGGACCCATCAAATTCTATTTTTCCATCCAAAAAGATTCTGAAAGATAAATATTGGGAATTGATACAGTTTAATACGCTTAGAAATAGTGAGACGTCCACCTTAACTGGAGCTTTCCTGCAAAACAAACTAATTCCTAAATTTGAAGTATACTGGGACTTAATCACAAAACCGCTCGATCGGAAGCTGTATTTTCAGTTCAGGGTAGGCTCATTACCAGTTAAAGGTTTTACATCTAGATGGGCCAAACCCAGTGATAACTTGTGCCCAGTATGCCAGTCCAGTAAAGAATCTGTGACCCACTTACTGTTTGCCTGCACTGGTTATGTCGGTCCACGTCGTGCTTGGTTAGCACCACTCTGCAAACGTTTGGGAACAAAAAGAGCTAGTGAAGCAGAGAGAATCTTGCGAACCGATACATCAACTACGTCAGCCATAGCGATGGCAAAATACTTGGGTTGGTCATGGGCAATAAGATCATGCTCACTTCGCCAAGTTCAGGGTCAATGAAGATAGTGCTTTCAAGAACTAAATTCACAAAATCATGGCCAAGTGACGTAGTTAATGGGTGCGCTTGTGGACCTGCACTATGTAATTGCCTAATGCAGTTAGCGTCTTCAAGAACCAAAATCAGAAAACTATGTACAAGTGACGTAGATAAGGGGTTCGCTCAATTGCCTGCCTTAATTAATTGCCTCCAGAACACTGTAATTTGTATTGTTTTTTTAATTAAAAATAGTTTTTAATAGAAGATTTTCTATATGGGTTTTAAAATGTTACTTTTAAACATTTTAAAGATGTATCTGCTTATTCTTAATTTTATCTGGTTTCTATTAAATCCAAGTTGGTGCTGTATGTAATTGTCTTTTTACTTATTTATGGATTTGTATGTGCTTTTATGACTAATCATGTCGAATAAAGCGGACTTGGATTGGATTGGATTGGATGATTTGGTCCCTGATCATCTCATCAGTGATCAAACCAAAATTACAATGCAAAGACAATGCACGAAAATCATCAAAACACTCCCTCTCTTCTTGGGCTCTGGTGTAAAACTTGAACCTATTCAAAGCAACACTTTAAATCTGTTCTCAATGCGTGAAATGGCTTCATCATAGACATTATGATCCCCCCAGATCTAACAGGAGGAAGAGTCCTGTAAACGACTTGATCCTCAGAACCCAAGCAATGAAGGAAAATATTTTTTTTCCGCTCAGCAGACATGCGTTCACCATCAATGGCTTTTAAGTAAGTAAAGAATTCCTCTTTCCACCTTGTCCACGGTATAGGTGGTTCCCCTTTACTCTGCAAAAATTTGCTAGGTGGATCAAACTGCATGGTAATGGTATACACAACACAAATGAAACAATAAAATAATAATATAGACACAATATGTGCACAAGCAAAACGGCTGTAATAGGAAATAAAGGATGTGAAGGAATATAGTAAACCAACAACTATAAGGCAAAAATGTTAATACTCTGAAAAAAATATATATATATGGAAGTTAAGGTGTGCCTGTCACCGTAAAGACAGGCTGGGAATAAAGTATCCAGAGTTTTGTTTAAACGATTACAAATGGTGTGCCTGTCACCGTAGCAAAAATAGATAACACAGTCTGAAAACAAATGTCTCACAAAAAAAAACAAAGTAATAATAAAATATGGTGTGCCTGTCACCGTAGTAAGAACAGGCATGTGATTATGGAGTAGAATGAATGAGACGCTGTTGCCAATGCTTTAATGACAATACTCGAAAACTCACTACAGCTCCGATGATGCTCAAAATAGAAATCTTACCGCCACTCCAATGGTTGTGGTTTGAAAACAAACTGTAGCTCTGAAGGTGCTGAATTATTGAAGGCTAACACAGCTCCGATGATTTTGTTTTCTTCCACCGATAGATCTTCTTCCCCCGTCAGTGGACTTCCTAGGAAATACACAATGGCCGCCAACGTGATGACGCGCGACGTGGCGTGCGTAATGAGGAAATCACAAAAGACGCAAAGGGAAGAATGTCTCCAAGCAACAACGTAGCCAAGTAAAGAGCGTCAGGGCAACCGTTGCTAAGCAGGAAACGTCACAGGAGGAAAAAGCGGAGATGGTGGTTGAAACGAGGAATAAGTAAAAATGAATAAAATACGCAGAATGCACCCAGAGCGTGCAAAAACAAAGCGGATTTCACATAAGTACCTAAAATATTTAAAAGAATCCAGAAGAACTACTCCTTAGAATCATAGTAATGCAGAGATGAGAGATGCGGATCCGGAGGGCATCGCTGCAGCTGTGCCGTAGGGTATGTAGCAAGCGAAGCCCAGGAAGATCGTCGCCACTTGTAGAAATGCAAGGATCCGGTAAGTTATAAAAGTAGTAAGGTTTATTGCAGGAAAAACGGCACAGCACATCCAACGATGCAGGTAAGAAATTCTTTAATAGAACCTTGGAACATGGAATCAAAAACGTACACGCAGGTACATGGTTCCATGTTCCAACAAAGGAAATAGTAGAAAAGGAAAAGAGAAAGCCAAGGGAAAGAAGAAAAGGAAAAAGGAAATGTAACATACCCCCATTGTATTACGACACCTGCTAGTGTTTTTCCATAGTAGGCGTGCCTTTGTGGGCTTTACAAACGTACATAATGTAATTGTGTGCTCACGGGCTTCAGTCCCTCGACAGTCATCCCAAGAGGCTGGTCAGACTGGGCTCCACTGCAGTGTAATCTCAATAAATATCTGGTTTGTATTCTCTACTGTCTGACCAACTCTTCATTTGTGGGAAGGCAGAGGAGGTGGTCGTGAGTGACCCGGGTGGCCCTTTTCGGGTCACTTCCTTCAGTTGGCATCCGAACAGGGACTCCACCAGGTGACCCATCTCGCCTGTAATCGGGTTGTGGAGGTCGGGGTTGCGTCCGGTCGGATGGGCGGATCGGGGATCCCCACACGACCGAGCTTGGTTCTCGCGGCTGCCCCGCCTGTCTAATCGGGCGGCTCCTCGTTTAGTGGTCATCTCGGCTGGGGTCCTGAACGGCGAAACCCTTGGATTTGACTGTTTGGTCCGAAGAGTCGGCAGTGGAGAATAACTTTGTTTGACCTGTGTGCACCAGGTAAGTTTGTCTTGATTCTTGGTAAATATGGCGCCATCTTAGCTGTTTGAACTGTGGACCGTTCAGAGATACTGGGTGTCTGTGGATACCCTGCCAGGAAACTCAGTGAATTTGGCTTACTTTTGAAAATGTCTGGGGCTTGAGCCTGTCTCTCTTTGGTGCAGTCTGCGGACTGTTTTTGGAACAAGCGCTTGAATTTGTTTGGGTTCTTTGTGAACATGGTGCACTGTTTGTTTGACTTTGGTGCAATCTGAGGATCGTTTTTGAATAAGCGCTTAGAATATTTGAACTTTTGTATTTGGTACCAATACTTTGTTGGAAGGGGTCTGTTGACCTGCTTTGGAAGAGCTGTTTGTGAGGTTTGGTGTGTGTGTGTGTGTGTGTGTGTGTGTGTGTGTGTGTGCGTGCGTGCGTGCGTGCGTGCGTGCGTGCGTGCGTGCGTGCGTGTGTGTGTGTGTGTGTGTAAGAATGCCTTGTTTTAGCAAGTTGTGCTGTGTGGGATGTCGTTGTTGTTCTGCTGATGCCCGATTGGAAGAGAAGCAACCTGCGCCCGCAGAGGGCACACCGAATTATGATATGTATATTAAGTATGGCCTTGGCCCTATTATATTTAGTACATTATGGCACAAATATACCAGGGACAATGCTGAATTGCAATGGCCGTCAAAAGGCACCTTTGATGAACAGAAATTAAATTATTTGGAGGAAAAATTGTTTGCTAAACGTAGAAGGCAGTCAATGTCTGATTACCTTCAGGTGTGGCGGAAGGAAGCTAAACAGAGACGGCTGAGGGCGGAAAGGGAGGCACGGAGGGAAAAAACGCAGACATTGACTCAGAAAGCAGTGGCACATGATAAGAAAAAAGTGGAGAACGGTATTGAATGTGCAGATAGGAGGTTTCGATTGCAATGTGATAAGTCTTATGTTACTAGAGAGGAAACAGACACTTTTATGGCAGAGCTATTGGAAGACAGACCGCCTCCCCCTTATGCCCCGAATAGAATATACCCTGTTGTTCCACAGGCCTCGTCATCTGCCTCTGCACTGCCTGTTTCAGTTGTATCTAGTATTGATCGAAGCGTTTTGGTTTCAGCATCACTAGTTTCTTCTTTGGCTCCGTCCCCCACAGCCACTGCGACTGCCGGTCCTCCTTCTACCACTGTTGTTACGATGTCAGTTTCTTCTGCACAGACACCTACTACTCAGCCGATGTTGACCTTGATGCCCCCCTCTTCGACCAGTATGTTGGCCCCTGTTTTTACTCCTAACCCCTTGTTAGATACCGAGACACCGGTGCGTGATTAGGTCGAAGGAGCTGGGGCAGCTGCAAAGGAGCGATTAGGATGGGTGTTGATTCGTTCTGATGTGGCAGATGTGGAGAAGAATATGGTGGCAAATCAGGCTGCCCAGTGGGCCTGTAGTCCTATTTATGGTGTTGAGGATGTTTGGAGTGTGTTAAAGGATTATGAGCCATTTGTTCAGCAACATGCACTTAAACATATGTCGGCCACTTTGATTGGACTATGGGAACAGTGTTTTAAAGGTGTTGCACCACAGGCTGTTTACGATATTAGGGACCAGGTATATGCTGTGGGCATGGCTCCCAATGAGGTTTTTGCTAGTGTTACTACACTGATTGGATATCGCGGTAGATTGCATCAGAAATCCCCGACGGTAATATCTCAGTTCTCAATGAGGGAAGATCATCCCGTTTTTCACCTGGAGATACCAGAGTTACGTGATCAACATAATCAAGTGACTAGACATCGAGTAGAGGCCCGTTTTCAAGACCAATGGGTTTATACTCCATGGAAGAGGAATGAAGTCCTCGCAATTAAGGCTCAGTTGCCCGACCCCAGGAAAAATTCTACTGCTTACTATAATGAATTGACAGAGGCTGCTGCATCGACGATAATGACGTTGGCAGATATTGAAATGTTTTTTGGCTTATTGGTACCAGTGGATGTCTGGCGACAGGTGCACACTCAGAACCATGCCCTAGAATTGGGTGGTACATGGGATGAGATTAAGGCGTGGGATAAGGAGAGAAAGCTCGGTGATAAACCTAAGGCTGAGATCTTGGCTTTGCCAGATCGCATCATTACTTATATGCACTCTCTTTTTCCTCCCCGGAAGGTGGATTGGGATAAGCTAGCCACATGTCGTTAGAAGAAAGATGAGAGTGTGTCTGATTTTTTTACTCGGTTTGAAGGTGTGTTTTTGGATTTTAGTGGCCAGGATTTATCCTTGAAAGGGGGTATCCGATTGTTTGTCAACAGGTTTGTCGCGAATTTGCTCCCAGAGATTGCAACCGGATTGCAGGCTGCTGAGAGCACGTGGACTACTTCTACCCCTTCCATAATATTGAGTATGGCTCAGTATTATGAGCATAGAGAAAATGAGGAGAAGGTTGAAAAGAAAACAAAGGAGTTGAAGACTAAGGTACTGATGCAGCAGGCATCCAGGGGGCAGGGACGGGGTCGAGGCATTGGACCGGCCAGGCAGCTTCCTCGTACGAGTCGGAGTGCTGTGCCTGTGGGCCTCAATCAGTGTGTGTACTGTAAAGAGGAAGGGCACTGGCGTAGCGAGTGCCCGGTTTTGCTGAAAAGGGTTGCAGCTCTTAGGGGTCGGGGAGAGAGAGGGCGAGGACTCGGAGCAGCCAGTCAGGATGGGGACCAGGCTACCGGAACGTCATCGGGCCATACCGATCAGAATTATTTCGATGACGTTCGGTGCTGACAGTATTATCATGATGATTATGATTTGGAGGATATGACTGGGTCGTCTTACAGCTAGGACAGCCAAGGACAGGGTAAGGGACCAGTTCCGATACCTGTAGATCAGCATGGACCTTATATTAGTGTGGATTTGCAGGGCTCGGAGAAGACACTTTTAGTGGATACAGGAGCAATGAATAGTTCTGTTGCGAGGTCACTGGTCCCTGGGTTAGCCCTGTCTGGCCATAACAATGTTTCGGTTGGTTTTTCCGGTATGCGGGTAGTAAGCCCCATCTCTAAACCCCTTGCCTTGACTATAGGTCCCTTGACCGTTGATTCGCCGTTTTTACTAACATCAAATTGTGGAGAGAATCTGTTGGGATTAGATCTGTTGAAGAAGCTACATGCTACTATTTACTGTTCCCCTGATGGTGTGCATCTAACAATGGGTCCGAGTGTGGTTAGTACTATACAATGCTTGTCTAAAGATGCACCCCTCACAGTTGAGTTTAAAGATGTTCCATCTACGCTGTGGGCTACAAGTGATACAGATGTGGGACTTTTGCAAATACCTCCAATTTTTATTCAGGTTAAAGAAAATGCGATATTGCCTCGTATTCCTCAGTATAAGATTTTGCATGCAGGAGAACAGGCATTGTTACCTATATTACAAGATTTGATTCAGTCAGGAGTTGTTGAAGAGACAGCGGCAAATGTGTGCAATAGCCCCATCCTTCCTGTCCTCAAGATGCCACCTCTGGGTTCTCCTGATAATGTTGCTCATGTCTATCGTTTTGTGATTGATTTGCGCAAAGTTAATAAGATAGTAGTCCCTCAGTTCCCTGTGGTCCCTGACATTACTGCTGTTCTGACAATGATTCCTTCTTCTGCCAAATTATTTTCTGTCATTGATCTGAAAAACGCTTTCTTTAGCATCCCTGTTCAGCCCAATAGCAGGCACCTGTTCGGGTTCTCCCTGGCAGGTCGTAGTTTTAGATTTTGTCGGGTTCCTCAGGGCTATACTGAGAGTCCTAGTATATATAGCCAAGCTCTGGAGGGTCAATTGGACTCCCTTACCCTTGCTCCAGGTAATGTATTGCTGCAGTATGTGGACGATCTTTTGATTGCGTCCGATACTGAAGAAGGATGTAAAGCAGCTACAGTCAAAATGTTGCTGCATTTGGCTCAACATGGACATAAAGTGTCCCTTTCCAAATTCCAATATTGTCGACAGGAGGTCACCTATTTAGGTCACCTATTGTCGAAGGAGGGTCGGAAACTAACTCCTGAGCGTATTAACGCTATAATTAACATGCCTGTTCCAAGGACCCAAAGGGATGTGCGAGCCTTTATTGGTATCACTTCCTATTGTCTCATTGGAAAACCAATTTTGTTTTACTAACAAAGGGGCCGATTCACAGAACTAATCTGAGATAAAATCCTAAACGTACTACTTTTGGTATTCACAGAAGGCATTTAGTAGTAGTAAAGTTAGGACGCCTAACTGCACCACATATTACGATCAAACGCTGTGCCACTCTAAATCCTGCCACGTTACTACCCCTCCCTTCGGAGAGTGAGGAGATAGACATACATGATTGTATGTTTCGCACTGAGGAGGAGACGAAGGGACGGGTAGACTTGACTGATGTTCCCTTTCCTGACCCCCAAGGGGATCTATATGTCGATGGCTCTTGTTCTAAATTACCAGATGGCACCACAACTGCTGCTTATGCAACACTGCGCACGATAATTGAGACATCCCGAGTCCCCTATCAGTCGGCCCAAGCTGCAGAGCTGGCAGCTCTAATTCGGGCATGTGAGTTGAGTCAGGGACTAGTGGTTAATATTTACACTAGCAGTCAGTATGCTTTTGGAGTCGCTCATAATTTTGGGTGGCTCTGGAAAGAGAGGGGATTCCTTACCTCCCATGGTTCAAAGATTCAACACGGCCCTTTGATAAATAGACTTTTGTCGGCGTTGACCCTGCCCAAGAAACTGGCAATAGTGAAGTGTAGTGCTCACAAAGCAATTACTGATGATGTGGGGAGGAGAAATGCTTTTGCAGATCAAACAGCTAAAGAGACGGCCCGATCTAAGATGGAAAAGATGTTTGTAGCAGGTTCTGCTAGATGGGTGCCGGAAGTCACGATGTTTGAGGACACACTAGATAGTGTGAAAGAAATCCAGAGCGAAGCAACGGATGAGGAATTAGCAATATGGCAAGAGAGTACAGCACAATTGGATGATGATGGGTGTTGGATAGATAAATCAGGGAAACAGAGATGGATGTTGCCAGATGCATATGTTCTCCCCGTAGTTACTATGGCTCATGGACCAGCTCACATTAGTGCTAGGGGTATCTGCAAGTTGCTCGATCCGGTGTGGCAGAATGATAATATTCCAAAGACGGCTGCCCATTTAGTGAAATATTGCATGGTGTGCATGTTGTACAACCCAGGGAAGGGGACCCCTACACCTCCGGGAAATTTTGCACCTCCTTCTTTCCCTTTCGAAGTCCTGCAAATGGACTTCCTTGAGATGGAACGGGTGAACAATCTGAAGTATGTGTTGGTGGTGGTTTGCGCATTCAGTAAATGGGTTGAGGCTTATCCTACCAAGGAAAATACAGCCCTAGCGACGGCGAAAGCTCTTTTGAAGGAGTTTTTCCCTCGCTTCGGTTTGCCCCGTTTGATTTGGAGTGACAATGGCAGTCATTTTAATTCTAAGGTCATCCAGTTAGTGTGCGATGGCTTGCACATTAAGAAACAATTTCATGCCGCGAATCAACCCCGGTCAGCAGGTTTAGCTGAGAAGTACAATGGTACTCTCAAACTAAAGATGGCTAAAGTTCAGGAGAGTACAAAATTGAAGTGGCCAGATGCTTTACCATTGGCTTTGTTGTCAACGAGAGTTACAGCCCATACAAGAACAGGGTTGTCCCCCTATGAGATTGTCTTTGGTAGGCCCGCTAATGTCTGGAGAGTATCAAGACCCCGCCATTTTTCTGAGATAGAGTACCCCTTGTTGATAGACTATTTGTATGAGTTAACTAAAAATTTGCGTTCTATTCATCAGCAGATTCAAGAGGCCTTGCCATCCGCTACAGAGGGACCCGGCCACGACCTTCGGCCTGGCGACCATGTCCTTATAAAACACTTTCAGCGAAAAGGCAACTTGGAGCCCCGATGGAAGGGGCCTTATCTGATCCTCCTCACCACCTGCACTGCAGTCAAAGTGGACGGCCGGAAAAATTGGATACACTCTACGCATACCAAGAAGGTGCCACTTCCCCTGCCGTATGACCAGTGGAGGATCGACGGTATAGGGGACTTTGAGACGGAAAAGGTTCCTCGTTTCATCCCTTTCTCCGATGCCAGAATAACGTGGGCACCTTTTGAGAAGGAGAGTGATGCAGTCCTAAATGAAGCAGTGCCACCTGAGATTAAGGCCAGCCAAGAGCTCCAGTCAGCTGGCCCTTCTGTGTTTGAATCCGAATCAGTCCAAACCGCTGAAAGTGAATGTTTGTTTCTTGACCCCTCTGTTTCTGGAGTTGTTAAGTACAATTTGCGTCCTCGACGAAGGAACAGTGCACCAAAGGAAAAGTCAGACTAGTAGGGATGTACTTCATGGATGAAGAATAGGGACAATAGAGCAGGGGCAGAGAGATTGGTGCATTGATCTAGAAACTGGACAGGATAAGTTTGGGGTGTTTTTCCCAGGAGGGTGAACACCCTATCCTGAAAGAAGTGGATTTGCCTCACCAATGGCTGCAATTGTGTAGCCCAACAAGAAGTGCTGGATGGCACCACCGTGAATGAACGATAGGAGCCTGCCATCGAGGATCACAGGAGAAGAAAAACGGACGCTGGAAAGAAGATTGTTTGTTTAGTTTCATTACGGATAGATTAATAGTACCATTTCATTACGCTATCATGCATCTTTTTGGCAGGCCAATGATTGATGAAGAACAGCAATTAGGTTTTGTTGTTTTGCCCAGATCATCATGGGTGAAGCAGCGGAGAGTGCTATTCTTTCTTTTTGCTATTCTGCTGATGATTATTCTTTGTGGAGTTCTTTGCGCATTAGAAAATGCAAGTAATTCGCCTACCTCTGACAATGATATCTCTGCCACACCGAGACGAAAAAGAATGCTTTCTAATAAAGTTTTTCTAGATACTCATAAGAGATTTTTTGGTAATGGTGTTGCTTGTTATCCTACTGCATCTGTAACTAGTCTATGGATTGCTTATACATATTCTAAGCCGACAAATTTTGTTGAGGTAAAAGGGGAGTTTGGTTTTGGCTACCCAGGACCATGCTTGTATCATCGTCAACCCACTGGAACAGGGTACCCCGGTTGTGACAATAATACATACTGTGATAACTTTTATTTTGAAGAGCAAAATATTACATTGGTGTGTTGGCATTATAAAGAAGTGACAGTTCCCCGAAAAGCTGGCTATTACCCTGCTTGTTGCCCCATCATAAATAATACTGATACTATTTTGTATATCAACTGTTCAGGGGTGATCATATTCAAGCGAACATTCCTTTTGAAAGGTTTGAAAGGTTCTGTCACCGTGACAGGTAATTCTCGTTATGCAGCTATGGATTATGATAGGCCGATATATGCCCACCCCGGGTTCTTCTTTCTCACAAATGGAACGTACTCAAATGTTCATAATGGCACCAATGATGTAGCTCTGGGGATGGTGCTGCCCCTGGGGGTCCCTTGCAAATATGCTCACAGACAAATAAAATGGGTGAAGAGAACACTTACAAAGGAATTTTGCGAAGGAGCAACAGATATTGAGATCAACAGTTATAGTAATGGTATTACTTTTGGTTATATCCTGTCTGCCATTTTAACATTAGGGGGAATGGCTATGAGTAGGACTGAAAAGGCACGGGAATATTTTGGCTGTAAATTACAGATATTGTCAAATACCACAGTAGCAGCATTATGTGACATCACCGTTCGGAAGGGACGGGCGATGGCCTCCGTTGCCCTCGGCTGTTATAATGTCAAGAAGATATTCGAGTATTATTTCCTCTTATGAAACTCTTGATATTTTAATCAGTGATCATTATCCAATTCAATTAGATCTTAGTATGAAAGGCTTATTAACAACTATGAGTAATGATACCAATTATAATTATAATTATAATATTAATCTAGCCAGCACAAATGGATACACATTGAACTGGGCAAAAGTGGATCCTGTGGCCTTTCTTAAACAATTGGTTAAAAGGTCATTAGATGACATTGAAATTTGCCTTTCACAGACGAGGGATGACGTAGAAATTTTAAATGCTTTTATTAAGATAACCGATGAGGCTCGAGATCTATTAAAGAAGGAGCAGCGGCAAGGAATGAATAAACCACAGGGTTGGTTTGACAGAGATTGCAGCAAGGCCCACTCTCATTTGAAAAATGTCCTTCATAGTAAAAATAGATGTAAGGAAGAAGTAAGACAGGCAAGAGCTGCATACCGATTAGCCCTAAATAAGCGTAAGATACAATTAAAAAAGGAAGCATGGCAGGCATTGAATGAGGCATGCCTAAAGAAAGATACCATCGGTTTCTGGAAAGCGGTCAATGTACCCTTCTTTGTGAATAGGGAGACCGATATTATAGATCTAGCAATTACTGAGCAGAAATGGGTGGAATTTTTTACGGGCCTCTATAATGATGAGACCATTGATTTTAACAAGACAGCTCCAGCTATAATGGGGATTGAAGAAGATGTGCAGTCAAGAATATTTCCTCTAGATATTGATATCTCCCTTGAGGAGGTTAGTAGGGCTATATCCGAGAGTGCTCCAGGGAAAGCACCGGGGCCGGATGGCGTCCCAGTGGACGTCTATAAAACTAATATCGCGTTATGGGCCCCGCTTTTAACGAATGTTTTAAATAGTTGCAATCGCCATAGGTTTATTCCTACCTGGACAGATGCAGTTGTGATCCCTATTTTTAAAAAGGAGACAGAAATGACCCAAGCTGTTACCGCCCAATTTCTTTATTGGATGCCTTTATGAAGGTTGCAGGGAGGGTCATCCTAAACAAATTACAGTCATGGGCTGAAGAAAAAGGTGTGCTATCGATTTATCAATATGGATTTCGTACAGGTCTCGGTACGATTGAACAGGGACTAAATTTATCATTAATTATTGCGAAATATACATTAGCAAAGGAGGGCAAACTTTTCTTAACGTTTGTTGATTTAAGCTCCGCATTCGACTGTGTCAAACACGAAAAGTTGTGGAGCATCCTCCAAGAAATGGACGTTGATCCACCCCTGCTATTGTTTATTAAGGAATTGTATAGGGGGCAGGGGCGAGGGTGCGATATGGGAGACAGGGGAGTGCTCAACTAAGTTTTGTATTAAAAAGGGGTGAGACAAGGTTGTATACTTGCCCCTTTTCTTTCTCGTTATACATTAATAGCTTAGGACAAATTCTGATTGATCAAAGACAAGACTATCCTATCATTCAGAATACCCCTGTCCCCATTTTATTGTATGCGGATGACGCTTAGTTATTATGGCGCGGACGCGGATAGGTTTACAAAGAACTGTGACCAATTTTGTTTCATATATGAAAGAAAGGGGCTTAAAAGTTAATATCACAAAGACCTACACAATGAGTTGTGGAACTAAGAGGAGTAAAATATGTGACATTTTTATTGACAATAAAAAAATTGAAAGTACGGACAGATTTTCTTACCTGGGAATTAACTTTGACAGGAAGGGGTCATGGAAACCGGCTATTAAGGCAAGGAAACTTACCTTCACAAGAGCAATAGGAGCAGTTATGAATTTCTCAAAGAAATTAGGTTGCAGACCAGTCCCTGAGTTACTGGATATTTATAAATCTAAATGTATTTCAACTGCGACATATGGGGCAGGTATCTGGTGTTTCGCAGAGTCACAAGATATTCAACTCTGTGAAAATGCTTTTATCCGCTATGTGCTGGCGGTCCCCAGTTCTACTGCCACATATAACTGCCATAGGGAACTAGGCCTTACTTATATCACTGATATAATTAAAATTAATCCCCTCCTATTGTGGCACAAGGTATGGGCATCCGTGGAAACAGGTTTTAATAGAGATGTAATTTTAGATTGTATTAAACTGGATAAAGTGGCTAGTATCCCATGGATTAGTTATATAAAAAGGATGTCGTATGAGATAGGCCATCCAGAATACTTTGATTCCCCAGCTTGTATGGAAACAATACCTAGAAAAATGATAAAAATGTGTTATCTGAACCACTTAGCAGATAAGCGATGGTGTATAGAAAGAGAAGCACACAGTAATGGAGAACCATCTGATGACAATTTGTTTAGGAATACAACCGTATTTAGTAAAGGTACAGAGTAGTTTCTGTCGTATGCTTTTAACCCGTTTTCGATGTGGCTCTTTCTTTAGGTTGATTACTTTCCCAGAAACTAATGATTGGTCGAAAAATTTGTCTCTATGTCCATGTGATGATACTTCTATACAATCGACTATGCACTGTACACTGTTTTGTAAATACTATGTCTTACCGAGGAAAAAGTTTTTAATATCAATTCTAAGAAGTTGGGGCCTAAGACAATGTAGAATTGCTTTTTTAAGACTACAACTTTTGGAGAATGAACAAATTATTATGGCCATCTCTGCCTTTTTAAGAACTGTGATCAAATACAGGAACACAATGTAAAATTCTTCTTTTAGAGTAATGTTACAGTCGTGGTAGTGAGATTAGATATGTATTGTTTTAATATTCTGTATCATGGTGCAATTTGTGTTCTCCGCTCTTTTTTACTGTGCTTTTATGATTTTTACTGCATCAAAAATCGAATAAAGTGTATTTTGATTTGACATCACCATTCAATTAGAAAGTATGAGGATTTATTCTGAACAGACTAGATATGCAGTGGACTTTATTTTAGCAAAGAATGGTGGTGCATGCGCAGTTATTGGCAATCAGTGCGTAGTGGGCATAACAAATATGGAAAAGAATATCACCAAGTATATCCTGGATATTATTGAGAATGTCAAAGGTATGGAAGCAGTTAATTGGAGTTGGTCCCTTTTTGGAACATGGGGGTGGCTAATAGAGAAAGCAATATATTTCATTGTTATATTGATATGTTGCTGTGTTCTTAATCAATGTCTCCCAATGTGCTGCAAATACTGTATCTCTGTATTGGTTCCGAAGAAGAAGATATCGATTCATGACACTAATGCTGCAATAATGTTACAGGAAGAAATAGATGACATCATTGCCATAGACGAGGGCGTCTTCGAAACGTCCTCTCTTCTCTTGGAATATACTCCCACTATTGGCAACATGACATGTGCATAAAAGGCTATGTGCTTTATTATTCCTTTATGTTTCTGCTTTGATTTTCGATTGTAGATGGTTAGCTCATGCTAACAGGAGGGTTTGTTAATATTGGAAAGCCCTTCTGTCTGTATATTTTAGCATTCGCGACACCATCTTACAATCTGGACGCCATTTTGTATGATAATCGAAACTGTTGTTTAGTTATTTTCGAGAAACAGTCCTTGGTAAGTTTTGTTTCCAAGGTTGAGCTTTTTCTTCCTATAATTGCAAGTATCCTCGTTAGTACATACCTTCATTGTTAGATGGAGCCTTTCTCCCACCCGTCTGGTAGATGTGATGGCACTAATTTCAGCTGCTTAGCGCCAACGCAGGCCCCCTTTTACCACTGCCTGCGTTGTGGGGAATGATTGTTTATTTGCAGGAAGGTGTCCCTTCCTGCACATAAACAATCTTAAATGACAATTTGTAACGTCTATGCGTGCTGCTTAATGCAGCACACATAGAAGTTGCAACCCGTCATTTTTAAAATGATTGTTTATGTGCAGGAAAATGGGGCAGCGTCAAAATCAATGTGTGTTGCGGCAAAACGCCCACCGCAACACCCATTGTCCACCCCTTTCACGCTAAGTTTAGCATGAAAGGGGGCCTTATTTACAAGGCAGGGTTAGGCCACGTTAAGTGGCTTAACCCTGCCTTGTAAATAAGGCGAAGCCCGTATCTCCACCACAACAGCAAAAAAAGTTATGTTTTGGTGGTGATAGGGGCTTGTAAATATGCTCCATAGTTTAAGATTCATAGTTAAACAGGATATCTAAGGCAGATGTATAATTACCTAGATAAATTATCTTGGCCAAAGAGAGAGGAGCCGTACCTGCATGGTCGAGGCTACAATAACTGTGTCCAGATAGCACTTGCTATGGCCAATATACATCAGACTGGTGAAGTATATATAAACATAGGTAATGCACACTAAATAATGTTAAAAAGTAAATATGTGGATTATAAGAGGAATAGGTCATAGATCATGTTCTCACATGTGGACACTTAATACTCCCAAAAGTTCCAAAAATTAAAGAATTTTTTTTTCTGGAAGCACTTGAAAATGTTTTTCCAATATTTTCAGTTTTAACAATATTCATCATTGATCCCCCTCACTCCAAAACATAGACCACCTCCTCAAGGCCATCATCAAATAATATACGAAATAAAAAGACTATGTTATAATATTTACTGTGTATGTGGGTGTAAGATGAAGTTGTTCTCTGTAATATTTGGCGCATTTCTGTGACTTTCAGATGTCCCCATGAAAAAGCGTTCTCAATGGGCTCGTCACCATAGAATCCCCATTTCTGATTTTTGTCTTTGTTTCTGGTTTGGTGAGTACATCATCTTTCTTGAATTGTGTTTGTGACGCAGTAAGTCAGATGAGCTCTAAAAATACCAAGAACCTGCTAAATGGCTCAATTGTAGTTCAAGTGCTGGCAGTTATGGTAAGTCTTGCGATGGTGATCATGATAAACTCACAAGTTTAAAAAAATCTTTTACTTAAATTAGAGAAAATAATGATGAAAGAATGATCTAAACCGTGGAAAGCCACCACATTCTGAAATCCTCTTGATGCAAAAAGGATCCTCAGAGGTTTCAGAATAAAGATTTTCACATTCTTAGAAACACTTGAGAGTCCCAAGCAGAAAGACAGGAGAAGTTTCTCTAAGAAACCTCTTTTTAGCATGATTTTCATGTATATAGAGCAAGTGGACCGACAGAGAAAAGTTAAGGGAAATCAAACAAGTGAAGAAATGTGGAGTGAAGTGAAGACATGCACACAATTATTATAAATATTATTATTATTATTATTAAGATATTTATAAAGTGCACCCTCATTCCCTAAGTGATATCCTGGTGCTAGACCTCATACTTGCCCAGTTTTAGCCTTCACCAAGTCATTAGAGCGGAAACAACAAAGTCTTCAGCATTCTCCGAAAGACTAACAAATCCTATGTCAAACGTAGATTCAGAGGAAGAATAGTCCAGTGGGCTGCTGCCCAAAAATTAAAAGAGCAACCACCTATTCGAGATTTCTTGATTCGTCTGCAATATATCAACACCTGATTAGTGGAGCGGAGATCCCGCATGGCTTATAAAATGTAACTCTGTCCCGTAGGATTGCTGGACCATTGCCATAAAGTGCTCTGTGAGTGTGGCACTCTAGCTTAAAAATTGCTCTGTTATGAACTGGAAGCCAGTGAAGAGAATTGAGACAGGCCGAAGTGGAACTCCTGCTAGGCCTGTTACAAATCAGTCTTGCCGCCGCATTTTGAATAGACTGAAGACACGTGAACAAGTAATCCGACATACCCACATATAGCACGTTCCCGTAGTCTAGCCTACTCATAATTAAAGCTTGAGCGATATTCCTTTGCCACATCACTGGGATACACTGAAATAATCTGCAAAGAATGTGTAACAGTCCAAAACAGCTCCTTCACACTGTATTTACCTGTTCCTGCACTGGAAGAGAGTCATCAATTAAGAAACCCAGATTCTTTGCCACCCTTTTAGGCCTGGATAAGGGACCTAACAACGAAGGCCACCAAGAAACATTCCAGAGTTGCAGGCCCTACCAAAAAGAAAGATTTCTGTCTTGTCTGCATTAAATTTTAAACAATGTGCCTGCAACCACCTTGCTACTTCTGAGAAGCAGCCAACTTAGTTCCTCGGCATCTCACAATACTTATCGTCGATGGAAATAATCAGCTGGAAATAATCACTAAGACAACTAAGAATAGTTTTCTGCTTCTTGATGAGCAATTGAATAAATATCAAGAGTAATTAAAAATAAAATTGGATGAGCTCTACGAGAGACAAAATAAACTACAGATTAGGAGGAACTTTGACACAAGTGGCATACAAAATACTCATAGTTTCCATAGTTTCATGAATGTTAGTCTGAGACTGATATAGTCAGTATAGTGACCAGGATGCTGACTTGTATATGCAATGGAGTCCTTCTAATATGTCTTCTAAGAGCTCTTTTAGAAGAACTCAGGAGATGGAACTCCAGCAAAACAGATCCATGACGTCAGCGCCCAACTGGAACAGGAATCAAACAAAACATTTAGAAAGAAATTAGGGGAACAGAAAAAAATTCTCAGGTGCTTACAGTAGTTACGGAGTGGTCACAACTTGACCAGGCTAGATCAAAGAAAAAGTGAGCTTTGTGGTAAATCTTTCTGACAGGGCTGGTACTGATTCATTATGCTTTTGTTAGGCTAAAGGATTGGAGCAGGACTGTGCGTTTTGAAATATTGATTCGGTCTGGTGATTTTTTTAGGTCTCGTCTGAGACAGAGCATGTGCTATCGCTTGTGACGATCTAGTGTTAAAAAAACTATCTCTAAAAAGGGGCTTTTAGCCCACCCATTACTTACCATTGGTTTGCTTCATTGTCACTCTTATTTACGTACTTTTCATTGGTGAGCCCGTGTCAGTGATTGTCAGCTTCACTTTGTCTCCGTGTGTTTGTTTGCTTCCCTGGAACATGAACCAAGTACTGTTTCATTTCTTAATTAGAGTTCTTTCACGCTGGTTGCTCTCAGATTGTGATACTTTTTGCTTGTTTTGCTTTTGCTTGCAAGACAACTTTCATGATCAGATTTGAAGCTCGTGCTTCCAAGTACTTCCAAGAGCATAACGAAAACAACTATCAGTAATGAAACTTGGTGGCATGTGACCAATTCCTGAAACATACATTTCGGCAGCCTGTCACTTTTATTGATGATGGAGCTGTAAACATTCTCCTTTCGTTTAAGACTGTTGCCATACAGTATGTGTTTTCCTGAATTAAAGTTTGCAGATGTGTCACATTTACTTATTAGTTGGCTACATCTTTTATAATTAAGAGGATGTTTTATTCATCATCAAACATGCGGTGCTACCTCTCTTTCCCTTTACCCACCCTTGAATCCTCAAGTCACTCTCACCTCCCTTTATCTCTATCACCTCGAACCCTCAATTCACCTTCACCTCCCTTTACCTCTACCCACCCACAAACCCTCAAGTCACCTTCACCTCCCTTTACCTCTACCCACCCCATAAACCTCAAGTCAGCCTCTCCTCCCTTTACATCTACCTACCCCTGAATCCTAAAGTCACCCCCACCCCCCTTTGCCCCCAGCTATCCCTGAACCCTAAAGTCACCCTCACCTCCCTTTGCCTTTACGCTTCCCTCAACCCTAAAGTCACCCTCACCTCCATTTACCTCTACCCACCCCTTAACCTTCAAGTCAGCCTCATCTCACCTCACCTCACCTCCCCTTACCTATACCCATCCCTGAACCCTCAAGTCACCCTCACCTCCCTTTACCTCTACTTACCCCTGAACCCTCACGTTACCCATACCTCCTTTTACCACTACCCACCCCTGAACCGTAAAGTTGCCCTCACCTCCCTTTACTGCTACCCATCCCTAAACCCACATATCACTGTTTTTAAAATAACAATGATAGTATGTTACTTAAATAAATAATATGTACTTGCATGGCAAAGTACTGCTTGGTAATGGTACAAATACTTTCCTGTGTGGTAAAGACTGCGTGGTAAAGGTCCTGCGTGGTAAAAGCTGCTTGGTAAAGGCTGTTTACCCTCAGGCAGGACACATCCCTGCCCCTTCCTTAAACACTCTCCTGCCTTCACCCTAGCGTCCCTAAATGTTTTGCGGTCAGTTTTATGCCCTCCAGTATGGTTGGCAGGCACCTTTGCCTCTTTGACAGTTTGCCCTCTCCCTCCCTAACCACCCCACAACCTATACCGTAGGTCTTTCCTGAGACAACACATGTGCTATTTCTTGCAATATATTTGGTTTGCTTACAGGGTGCTTGGACCCTGCTCATTGCTGTCCATTGTTGGCTTCATCGTCACTCTCATTTCCTTGCTTCTCTTTGGTCAGTGAGAGTTGGCTTCAGTTCCTCTTCGTGCATGGCCCAAGTACTGCTTCCCTTGCCCAGTCTCCTTCCACTGCTCACCACTTTCAGGGGTACTTTTTTCCCTTTTACTTGCACCTCCCTCCCCCTCCTCGTTGTTGCTTGCACTGCCCCCCACTCTCCTCCTGCGTTGTTGCATGTTCACCCAACCCCCACCCCTCCCGAGTAGTTGCTTGCCCTGTGCACCCCACCACCCCTTCCCTCTTCGTTGCTTGCCCCCTTCTGTCCCGCCAGAAAATAACCTCCCAAAAATCACGCCAACTGACTTCAAGATACTACAAAGATGCAGACTGCGCTGTGCTTCCTGCCCTACATGGCCTTTTTGGTGTTGTCTTCATGCGGGGCCAAAAAGACAAACTTCAGATTGGATTTAAGATAATTAAACATTTTTATTGTGAAGGCAGAAAATAATCCCACCCTAAAAAGACAGATCACTGAACCTTGTGGTGAGTTTTGGCCATGTTATAGAGCTTTTTTTCTAACTTTCAGCCATGCTGTGCACCACCTATGCTGCTGTACAACATGGGTACAACATGGGTAAGATAAATTAACAAAGCAAGTAGCTCTCCCATTGGACATTAGATGAGAAACTCAAAACAGCTGGGTAAACATTTCACTGCCTCTTTGCCTTGCAAAGAGAGCAGGCTGTTCTGCTTGCCCAAAGATTGCCTCTCAAAGTTAAATATTAAACCTGCGCTTGGAACATAGTTATCACAAAGGTTTATCAGGTTTTCACATTGTAAATTAAATGATTTCCTCCTACGTTGCAGAATAATTGATGTGATGTGCTTAATTAATGGCAATCAGTTTCATACATTTATTGTCAAACAGAATCTTTCATTTGCCTTTCGGATAAACAAGATTGGCTGCACACATTTAAACAACTATGACGAATCTGCTGTCACCTAACTACTTGTCTGTCTTTCTCATTATATGCTTAACCTGTGAATAGATGCCTCACATTAAAGTCACAATGACATAGCAGATGGGCTCCTAGTGTAAACATGTAAAATGGGCCACTTATCTGACCCACGTGGGTGGCAAGAGACAGCCACTTGGGGTGCAGTGGGACACTTGTACTCCTAGGCCCTGTTGTCATCTCACCTCCTTTACTAATGGCAGCTACAAGCCTGCAGAGGTTGTATCTCTGAAAAGCTAGGGCACAAATATCAACCTACAATTGTATCAACTGTATAATATCAACTACCACTATTTTGTCAAGGAGAGTATAAATGTACTATTCTTTGTATATATAGCTAAGCATATATTTAATAATCATAACTCCAACCCTGTATACCTTGAAAATATCAAGGTACCTAGGGGTGGAGTAAAGAATATTAAATCTATGCCTTTATGAAATGTTCTCTGTGTCTATATAGGTAGGCACAGAGATTTATTTTGGGACTATCTGTGTAGCTGACTCTCTGTAATTTGATATGGGATGGAACCTGCTGGCTTCAGCACATGTGAAGGGACTTGGTGAGTGCTTCCTCTGTTTGCCCTCCTCTGGTGGACGACCTGCCTGACGTCCCTTGACCTAGCTCTGCTGGGAAACCCTTACTCGCTCGACATTCCACGACCTGCCCCAGATGGCGTCCCCTCACCTTTCAGAGGTGGTGTCCTCCTGCGATGATAGCTATGTCCCTGCTGCCTGGTAAGGGTCCTACGCATGCCTGCAGCTCTCCGTTGATGACCGATGCCTTTCTCCAAAGCCGACCTGCCACAAGGTGCTGGCTCACAAGGGTACTCCTTTCGAGGGCTGCTGCACTCCTCCGGAGATGGCACTGGAGATTCCAACTCACATTCGGACGTGTGGGGATGTAGATGACTTGCGGAGAGTGCGACCCCCCCCTCCTGCCCCTTTTTGCCAGATTTCTCGAGGACCTTTGACTGCACTGGCACCCGCATCGTTCTAGATGCGGCCCTCCCTCGCAATGGTCATTATGGGGGCTGTCCTCTACTGGGAGGAATAAGACACATGGCTTTGGTTAGCTGTAAGGATGGTTCATCTTCGATAGTCATGGATATTGTCTGCAGGAAGTTTTAGTTTGGGACTTATACAATGCCCCCCTCCATATTAGAAACCTTTCCTCCTCGACCTTCTTTTAACTGTGCCTGACTTGTCCCAATCATTGCTAGCTGCTAAACTCTCATCTGTTCATCGAGTCTACTCGAACCGAGGATGCCTGATCCAAGTAAGCTCGTGTTGTTGCAGGGTTTCTATGTTTAATGGGGGTGGCACTGGACTTGACTAGCCCTCCATTTTGGGGGTCCCCTTTCTCCCCTTCCCAACATATAGGCCCCAGCTTGAAATGGCAGCCCTATCTACTTATGTTGCAACAATACATAGAAAGGAAAGAGGGACTTTGTTGCACACCTACAGGAAAGTAACTCTAATGGGGCGGCCATCTTGCAATGGTATTGGGCCTACCCCAAACCCCTACTGAAGTTACCTGCTAGCCCTAATAGGCAGCCTTTTTGTCATGACCACCCAAATCATGCCTTATCTGAAGTGTTATCAGGGGCTGGTCCTCATTTTCATTTGAAAGATTTTCCATATGAGATGTCTGAGCCTCATTTTACTTCCCCTCAATATACCTCCTATCACATCAACTAAGTAATCTGTAGAGGCTGTTCGCTGACAAACCTATGTTGAAAATGGCCCTTTCTAGGGTGCTTTCTCTCGACTTTTTGATTTTCTCCTTACCGGCTATCCGCAGATCTAGGTGCTAGCCTTAGGACTTTATGCGCGTTTGACACTGTTATTCAGTGCCAAAGTGCTGTGCTTGTCATAAACATACTGGTGATTGGTGTATACATGATTGGCTGATTCCAGTTAGCTGTAAGTCCCTTGTCTAGGGGTAAGACATTTATCAAGAGCATATACCCCGAATGCCCCTCCATGGGTCTGCAGCACTGGTTGTGCCATCCATGGAGGTAGCTCATTGATCGTGCCACAGGTTTGCCCTGTGTGCACAGGTTACTGTTGCTTCGCTTGGCATTTAAAAAGCTACGTGCCAAGGTTCTCCATGGCTCTTGCTATATTGGAGTTCTCCTTGGGGACAGCGTGCAGTGTTGGGAAGAGGTAGGGCATGTGCGCGTGTGCATTACATGTAAGGGTCGTGAATGGCACCGGATGGTGTGTTTGTTACGACGGGGCCTGCTTCTCGCATTGGATTAGCATGGGGGAATGTAGGGAAAGGCTATTGAGCAGTATTTCCTACGTGCTGAATACTAGCAGTATAGTGTTTGATATCCATGAGTTCGTAATGACGAATCATTTCCGTTAGTGCAAGTGGATCCGACATTATGTATGTGGAAATGTCACTTTTGGAAAGTGGGCATTTCGATGCTTTTGGCTCTGTGTGCCTGTTGGCCTGTCTCCAATTCACATCTGGGTGCTGGGGGGACAGCTACATCTGTGCATTCCTGATTGAAGGCCATAAACTAGGGGCTCAAAGGAACCTGCAGACCTCTGACTCTGAGGGGCCTTTCTGGCATGGTTAAGTGGGGGTGGAATTGGGACCTGCATTCCAAGGGACAGTGTCTTGGCCCCACTAAAGATAGTGAGGTGTAGGTTGGCAGACAGAACAAAATTGAGATAGGGCCTGTGCATTTCAAAGGTGGCCTTTTGAACTAATCATATCTTCAAAGGCCATTGTGGGTATAATTACTGCGGCTCTGATCTCAGAAGTTAATGACGCTTTTGGATTTGGAACCATACTACGCTGGTTCGATGCCGGGACATCGACAAGAGGAATAATTAGGGAAGGAGGGACCGCAACTGGATTATCCGCTGACTTGGGGTGGCCCAGAGCTTGTCATGCTTCAGGAAGGGGACTATCACTTGGTGGACTTTGCCTGGAGATTGCTGGTCTGAGGCTAAGTGCCAACTGTCGTGGCCGGGGTCCCTAAGTACTCTCCAAGGGATGGTTGGCTGGCCTCCTGTACACGAGACCCCAGGGATACAAATGATCTCCCCGTTTTCACAAGATCGTAAGGACTGCACAGAGTGTGGCGGAATTGGGTGGAAGTGATCATCGGTTGGGACAAGGCCCATACTGTTGTACACAGTCATCACTCTGTGCAGAGGAGTGTGCTCATAAAGATCAGCAGCCCACCTGAGATGCCAGGAGGTGAGGAGTTCAAGGAGTGTGGGGGAAGCTTGCAGTGTCCGAGTGACCCGTGCTTGCAACCAGGGGACCCGTGCTAGCTTGCACTCGGAGTGTGTGGTGATCACGGGGTGTTGGTGGACCTGAGCTGGGAGCTGAGACTGTCTTCGACTTCCAGATTGGGAGGACAACAGTGCTTGACATCGCGGCCTCTGTCTGAGGTCTCTGGCTCCCTCTCCCTGGACCCACAACACAAGGTACTTTGCTGTGGAGAACATCGCAACAGGGCCCAAGGGGTTTCATTGTCCCATGTGGGCACCTATGGCTGGCTGTCATAACCTTTTGTCTTAGGGGGGATAGCAATCCCACACTTATGCAGGTGCTGCTGGGCACCTGGAGGTCTGATCCAGATGGACGAAACTAAATAACTGTTTGTTTCTGTTTTAGGTGGTTCTGACAATCTAATCAACGTGGCACCAGCAGAGGCAACATGTACATTGGCTGGTGTAGTTGAGTGACTGAGGGTCTGGGTCAAGAGGCTTAGTCAAAGACGTGATTGCTAGACCATTGCAACTGTTGAGAGTATTTGTCATTGGGGATTGTCATGCTGGATGAATACCTCTGAATAGGGCATATATGTTCTAGCCATTCTGCTGCTAATGGGAAAGTTCGATAATTGCATAGAACTGTAAAGTGTATATACAACGTGTATCTCATTTTGATTTCAATGTGTGTGTAATACAAAGACCAATGTTTTATACATACGGTGTGGAGTCTTTTTGTGGTGTACGCAGTGTATTTCAAGGGTGGTGTTGTGCCAATACTTTACACTTGGGCCCTGAGGATAAGCCTGACTGCTGGGTGCCAAGTTACCCAAGGGTGAGCACAGGTTATCGGACATGTGTATCATATTCATCCTATCTAGGACGGTGGATTCTGACTGGCTTCGATGCGTCTCAGCCAGACAGAAACTGCTGGGTCTACCACCCTATGACAGCACTCTTGCACTTGTCTCATCTTCCTATTCATAAGTCATTTGTTTGCAGCCAAATATATCTAACAGTAACACCATTTTTAAATGATCAGGTCAATTTATACCATTAATCTGGTGCACCAACAACCACCATGGATTTAAATAACTTAAGTACTAATGACAGCTTGCTGTCACAGGTGGGCCACAATGCGTCCAAGAACAAATAGCCACATAACTTATCTAAGCCCGCAACGCAACCAAGAACTATAAACATAAATTACTCAAACAATACCTGGAAACCTCATATCTGATGCCTACTTCTGTGCAAAAAAAGGGTTTGTGGTTAGTGATTTCATCTTCTTCACCAGGAGGAGAGCCCAATGGAGGAGAGTTATAGAGTTTATGCTTCGAATCAACACCACATGATGTACGAATTTCCGTAACACCTTCGCCAGCCTTCAAAGGCTGAAGCAACCATCTCCCTTTACAACAATGGGAATGTTCTCTTACAATCATCTGATCAGAATCTAGAGAGGTTTTACGATATCTTCATGAAGATTAAAAATACAGTATCGAACACTGACCCTACTGAGTCCACAAGTTAACGTCTCTCCTCCCGCTCCAATACTGATACACAGGCATCATCTAGTTCCACCCCTACATGATTACCTATGCCTCCTCATGGCAATTCTCTCTACTCTAACACTGGAACCATGGCGGTTGGCCCAGATCAACTATTCTAAACGAGGAGTCTTGCCCTTCTCCCACAATCCACTTATCGGACCTGCCCGTTCCCTTAGACCACAGTAGGGTGGGAACTAATGCCAATGCGAAAACTATCACCAGCCCTAATCCTGAGATTTTCAGGGATACTAATCACTCTTCATCAATAAAGGGCTCCCCCTCCCATATTCTGTGACCGAACTGACGGCCCATTCAACCACTTCGACCCCCAACCTGCTCCCATCAACCTTCCGACATTACATGAGGCCCGGCACAGGCACACCTATGAGCCTTCCTTCTACACTTTTCTCCAGGTATCACTTCTAGTATAACTTCCACTAGCCCTCATCCTCCATTCACTGTGCCTATCGCACCCCTCACCTCTTATGACCCTTCCAGTGTGTTGAACACTCCGCCCTCCCCGAGAGATCCCACTCGCCTCCCTTCCCTATGCAGCACCACACGCCCATCTATATTGTTGACCCTCCTTCCATTGAGGACAAACTAGCTGATCTCAATCAAGACCTTAAGCTAGTTAAAGCTGATCTCCAGAACCTTTTACACATCACGCCGAAGCTTGAGAAGCTTTGGAGTCCCAACCTGACCGCTGGGATTAAAAGAACCCCACACTCCAAACTATATATTTCACCCACAAGGAGAAGGCCGAATTACTCCTGGCATAGGACATCGATCATTGAGAACCCACCATTCTTGCGCTGGAGATCTAGACCTCTTCCCAATCCCTCCTCCAGACCCCAGAGGATTAGATACCATTTATCGGAGGCTAACATTCATTCCCTGCTAAGCAAACACAAGGAGATGATGGACTGAGTGCTGAAACTTTTCAGACACTCACCCCCAGTCACAGATCTGGGTTGAATCCATCATCGTTCTTTAGCTCACTCACCACCCCAGTTCAGACACAGCTATATGCAAATCAGTCTTGACCCTGTGCCTCATGTGAACAGTCGAGCCCGAACTGCCAAGCCATGTCTTCCCTGGACCGGAAACAAGCATCCTGGGACCGGTTTCGGGCTAACAGCCCTCATCAGCCAGGCTAGCTTGAATCCAGTGGCAAAGCGAGCAAGGGACCCACGTCTGGGCATACCCTGCCAACTTAGGGCGAACAAAGCAAACACAAGGAGATGACAGACAGAGCGCTGAGACTTTTCAGACACTCACCCCCAGTCACAGATCTAGGTTGAATCCATCATCGTTCTTTAGCTCACTTCGCCACCCCAGTTCAGACACAGCTATATGCAAATCAGTCTTGACCCCTTGCCTCATCGGAACTGTCGAGCCCGAACTGCCAAGCCATGTCTTCCCTGGTCCGGAAACAAGCATCCTGGGACCGGTTTCGGGCTAACAGCCCTCATCAGCCAGGCTAGCTTGAATCCAGTGGCAAAGTGAGCAAGGGACCCATGCCTGGGCATACCCTGCCAACTTAGGGCAAACAAAGCAAACACAAGGAGATGACGGACGGAGCGCTGAAACTTTTCAGACACTCACCCCCAGTCACAGATCTGGGTTGAATCCATCATCGTTCTTTAGCTCACTTCGCCACCCCAGATCAGACACAGCTATATGCAAATCAGTCTTGACCCTGTGCCTCATGGGAACAGTCGAGCCCGAACTGCCAAGCCATGTCTTCCCTGGACCGGAAACAAGCATCCTAGGACCGGTTTCGGGCTAACAGCCCTCATCAGCCAGGCTAGCTTGAATCCAGTGGCAAAGTGAGCAAGGGACCCACGTCTGGGCATACCCTGCCAACTTAAGGTGAACAAAGCAAACACAAGGCGATGACGGATGGAGCGCTGAAACTTTTCAGACACTCATCCCCAGTCATTCCCTGCTGTCATCATATTCCAGTACACATAAGGATCCATCTCCCTCGCCGCTCACTTTCCAAATTATTCCCTCCAACCTGCTCAGAGAACCTAGACTCAACCACAGAACCTTGAACAAACACAATCTATTGCATGTCCGTATAGCACACCAAGAGACAGTAATAACCAAATCTCATAAAAAGTCCATGCTTCTTAACTGCAGGTCTGCGGTAAGACACACAGCTGACATCACCAATCTCATCCTTGCTCAAGATCTCGACCTCCTAATCTTAACGGAAATATGGCTCAATGAATACACCTCAGCCATTATAGACATTCTAGTTCCTCCCAACAATGACAGCATTAGATTGGATAAATCTGGAAGAGTTGGTGGCGACATAGCTTGCATCTACTGTTCACCTTGAAACCTGCACAAACTGCTCCATTGCACTCATCTGGATACCTAGGTATTGAAATTTGTAACATTGACAAGTCTGTATGCATACTACACACAATCTACCAACCACTGGGAAATTACTTTTCTTTCATCAAACAAATAATAGAGACCATCTTTCCAACGCAGACCAACACACCAACCAGATCTTCCATAGGAATTTCAGTATTCACTGGAATGACTCAAATGGCCCCATACTGAACACCTTCAAGGCCTTCCTCTCGGATCTCAACCTTACCCAGTCATGTAATGGCCCAACACACAACAGAGGCTCCAACCTCTTTTTAATCATTGCCAAGGATAATGTGATACAACTGGAATCCATATCCCCTGTGATTGGTCAGATCACCACCTCAACTCCTTCCTCATCTTGGAAAAGGTGCTGATTAGATAGGGCCAACCTCCTAAACCCAGACAATGGTCCAGCGACTTGAAAAATATGAACCCAACTGATTTATCCTTTATTAGTTACAACCTTCCACCTCCTTCTACATACATGACGAAAGTGAATTATCTTACCGAACATTACATACAATCCATGTCAGACATTCTTGATACCATTGCCCCCAAACAACTTAAAAGAATACCCAGTAGACACTCCAAACCCTGGTTCAATGGCAACCTTAATGAGGAAAGGCACAACTTAAGGCTTGCCAAGAGATCATGGAGAAGCTGTCCCTCTTTAGCACACCTCAAACACCTGAGGTCGACAGGAAGTTCTTGCAACAAACTCATCTGAAGGTCAAAAGCAGATTACTTTAGGGTGCTACTTGACAACGCTAAAAACAGACACCTAAAAAACGATACAAAATTGTCAAGCAACAAACTATTTGCAAATCTAACCACCATTTGGTAGTCAATGGGTCACTGCCCAACAGAGTTGAATTCTCCGCCTATTTAATTGAAAAGACGAAGATGATTGAATCAGAACTGCAACTCGCCTCACAGCGCCTACTAAGCCAGGTCCATTCCAGTCTCCTCCCAGTGCAGTCCTTGGTGAGATCCCCTCTTACTGGTTATACTACAAAAAAGAATGCTACTTGGAATGCCTTCAAACATCTGTATGAAGACAAGATACTGTAAACAATATTATCAATATAACCCTCCACCCACTTCATTGATCCTCTCCCTGCCAACCTTATCAAGATCATCCATACTCCCGTTGTGGACTAATATTGTGAATGCATCTCTCTCAGGCCATGATTTCTGATTGATTAAAGATAGGTCAAAACACCCATATCCTAAAAAACCTAATGCTGACCTGTCCGACCTCAACAATTTCCGTCCATTTGCCAACATCCCGACACTAGCAAAATTACTTGAGAAATGCATACACCTACAACTCTGCAACCACATTAAGCAGTTTCAGCTCCTTGACCATTGCCAATCTGGCTTCAGAATGGGGCATAACACTGAAACAGCCCTAACACACATGTAGATGATGCCCTGAGTCTGCTTGATCAGAACTATCCGTGCCTGCTTTTACTTCTTGATCTCTCCTCTGCTTTCGACATGGTGAAAGACGACAGAATGATGAAACTTCCAGCGTGAAGAATGGGGCTACCTGGTCCCATTTTAAATTGATTTGCCTTGTTCCTACATAACAGAGCTCAAAGAATCAAAGTCAACCAAACCCTTTCTGACATTACTCCGGTCTTGATTGGAGTACCCCAAGAATCAACACTCTCATCCACTTTATTCAACGTGTTCATGGAACCTCTCACTGAAATACGGAAGCAATCAAACATTCACTATCACATGTACGCTGATGACACACAATCATACCTGAAAATCTTCTCACCCAAGGATATCAAAACTCTCAACTATACCCTACTGAAAACCCAACAATGGTTAACCCACCTTATGCTCAACACACTCAAACGGAATTCCTCTTGATCACCCCTCACAATCACTCTGCCTCCATAGAAGAATGTCTCAAACAACGTACAGCTCTCAACTGCGCCCCTCACTTTACTGACTCCACTAGATCATTAGGTATAACGTTGGACAAATACTTGAATATGCAAGATCATAGCAGTGCAACCACCAAGGGAGCCAGTTTCCAACTAAACACACTAAGGAAACTCAAGCCCTTTTTGCGCCCCGATGACTTTCAATTGGCAGTTCAATTCCTAGTCATCTCCCGTTCAGATTACTGAATGTGATGCTTGCAGGCTTACCCAAAGTTAGACTGGCGCCGCTAAGGGCCGCACTAAACTCAGCTGTGAGGCTCATTACAGAATCCAGAAGATTTGGCCATATCACACCAGACCTAATACATGTAAAATGGCTCCTGTTTGAAGCAATGATCCAGCTAAAGATAGCCTGAATGACACACAAAGCCCTTCACCATAATACTCTTGTCTACCTGGCTAATAAACTCGAACTGTTTGGTGGTAGTCGTGCCTCAGGAAGCACTAACTTCCTACTGTTGACACCAAAGAATTTCAACAAAAAGAAAGCATACAAGCGCTCCTTCTCCGGTCTAGCCCCAAGAATATAGAACACACTGACTCCTGAAATCAGTTCCAATCCACTCGACTACCTACCTCCTTCAAAAAAGAAGTAAAAATGATTATGCTTAATAGATTCCTTCAATAGCAGCCTGGAAGCCCCTCAGCTTGACTATTTTCCTGTGAGCACCTAAGGATCTTGAATCAGCCAGCTGCCCGTTATATTGTAATTGTATTGCTGCTTGCTTATTCTTTATTGTATCTGTACTTGTATGTACAACTTGTCTGCTGTTTGTACTACTGTTTGTTTTTGTACAACACTCTGATACCCAGACGGGTCACATTCGCGCTATATAAAACTCCTCAAATAAAAAAATTAAAAAAAATCCAATTCCTGAAAATTTAGCACACAAACAAATATCTCAGATATACGTACACTGGCATTTCTCCTTATGACTTGAATAACTACCTCAAGCTTAATTACAATGCACTTGCTTGTGGAAGATGAGTTATAGTTTCTACTTAACTCTGGTAGAACTATAAAGTAACCAACAATTTTAATATTCTGTTGTTCCCTGGTCCTCACATTTCATCTTTGCATACTAGTGGAGAAGTGGTTGTGCAATCAGTTCATGTTCAGTAACTGTAAAGTTAGAGAAGAACTAGGTTTAAAAGAAATTCCACAGGGAGTGAAGTATTGGAAGTGCTGAAAGACTACAGCATACAATCACTTGCATGAGCACAAGAGAAAGGTATGACTAGTATGGGTTTATTACAAATGATAAAAATGTAGTTTTGAGAAAACAAGCAAAGAGAGAAGCATTGGCGCATATAATATAGGTGTGACATTGAAAAACATTTGACGAGTTGGGACCATGAAAGTGGGACATCTGGCTTGTTGGAAATAAAGACACACAACTAGATGCTTAAAAATGCCAAATTTGAGACAAGAGTGGTGAAAGAATTGCAAGAAGAACTGGAAGGCATGCTTCTGAGAGCATGAAGAAAGAATGAGAGTCCTCGAAGAACACTGTGAGTGAGATCAAAGCTGACACAAATTAAAAAGAAAAGTGGAAATGTGCACTGCAATGATGAAACCAAAAGGCTACTGGAAAAACCTACATATATATATATTATTGGACTCTTTGGAAATAATGTGAGATTGAAAAATAG
Organism: Calotriton arnoldi; assembly: GCA_963921515.1. Classification (NCBI taxonomy): domain Eukaryota; kingdom Metazoa; phylum Chordata; class Amphibia; order Caudata; family Salamandridae; genus Calotriton; species Calotriton arnoldi. The sequence goes on along the minus strand of CAWUFW010003605.1, from coordinate 892,399 downwards.
TAAGAATCTGTGTGAGACTAAAAAGGTTATAAAGTTTTAGATTAGTCTCAACATAAGAGCATGTGGAAAACAAAATTACACAAAGGAACCCCAAGTTATGTAGTCTTCTGAATATGGAGAAGAAGATGAATGGGAGTTTTGTGTTTTTCTATAAGTGATCAATAAGATTTGGTGTTGGTAGCTATACTTTTGAATATGAGCCTGTTGCAAGAAAGAGCAGTGCTAGTAGAAGCAAAAGTAAGGTACATTCTGATTAGTTTTTGGGATGCTGTTAAAGAGGTCACAGGGAGATTATGCAAGGAATAGCTATTAGAGAAAATTGACGCTTTTAAGTGGGTCCCTGTAGTGGTACAGATTAAGAAGCAGATAAAGGTCATTAGATTGCATCAGAAACACAGGACATTGTACACAAATGGAATGGTGGATAGGCATCCCTTCCAAACAGAGGGGAAATAGCCTTTCTTGTGGATAATTCCAAACTGCTGGAAGGGTGAAGAAGTGGACGGGGTGATTAAACTGCGTAGAGTACACAGGAGCTTGAATTAAAATGATGTGGATGATAAGCAGCCCTGCAATTAGAGGAGAAATTATTCTGGATAATTCAAAATTGCCCCCATTTGTGGATCTTTTGTTGGTATACTACTAGACCATGCTGCACCGTGGCACCAAAAGTTACACCACCTTATTCAAATCAGAAGGTACCTTGAGGTTCTGTATAATGTCATTTGGTTTGGTGTTGTCACTGCTAGTTTTTCAAATAGTAAAGAATCACCCACATTGTGGTTTTCCCTGCTTACATTTTTCTACTAGGGTATATTGATATCAGAATGCAGGAACATGGTTTAAGACAGAGGAGGGTGCCGGTTGGCAGGAAAAAAAGAAAAATGCTCATTTCATGAGGAAACAATAGAATTTCTTGTTCATGTTGTGAGTGTGAGAGATAGATTCCAACAATCATCAGTACTCAGTACACCACATATCCAAGAACAAATGTTATGTTGTCTCGGAATGATGGATTTTGTACTCCAGATTTATTCAAAGTTTTGTGGTAGTAACAGTGAATATTGGATGTTTGGAGTAGGTTGTGTGTGGACTAACAATCAAGCACCTTACCTTTGTTGGATTGTTTGACCGTCATTGGGTAAGTGTTTTCGCTACTTATGCCATTATGTATGATCAGAAGCATGATGTAAAGAGGGGAACTAGAACAGAAGGGCACATTTTTAGTACTACCTCTGTCTCTTGTACTTAATGTTGGCTGAATCATTTAGGTAATGAGGTCTGATGAAATGCAGGTAAGCTATGAGGAAATGGTGTGGTTGTGCAACCTCACTGTGTAATAAACTCACAAACCTGCCTTGGGTCCTGTCAGGCTCACTTGCAAAACCTTGGCTCAACCCTGGGTTTCTGTGGCTACGCGCAGCCAGGGTTTAACAAAGGAACTAGCACAAAGCATTTAGAAGTACCAAAACAATTGAATAAGACAGAAACACGCCACAAAGGAAATCCAACACCAATTTATACAAATAGATCTTATTTTTGTGAATTTATACACACTAAAACAAAAACAATCTACCTTAGGGTTCTAGAGATATGAATTTTTAAGTAAATCGTAAATCACAGGTTTTTGTTAAAAATGGAAACAAGCATTGGCAACTACCGTCGTTAGCAGTTACTTTGAAAACTTTAAAAACTTTTTATGAAGTTATGTTCGGGTACTCCAGCCCACTTTGGGCGCACGACTCCAGCAGGGAGCAAGTCACAGGGACCAGTAAAACTTACCAGGACAGTTACCTTTCAGTCAAGGCAGTCTCCAGTCGAGTTCCGGGCTCTATGTGCCAACTCCCATAGACATCTTTGGAGTAGTCTTTATACAAGGGATACTGGATGCTGAAGATCCTGAAGATGCTGAACATGCTGATCTGGCCAACGGGGTCTTCCTGGGCCATCCCTTGGTCGACGAACATGGACTTCACCTGGAGTTTGAGGGATATCAAACCCTGTGGCCTGAGTCCAGGTGAAATCCAGCCAAAAACCAGTTGCCACTAGTCTACTGGTTTACGATCAGAGCAAAACCAGCGGTTCTCTTTAACTGAGGCTAGTATCCACCTTGGGTGACCAAACTGAACATTGACGACTTTCCTGGGTCTAGCAGACTTGGGTGCACCTTCTGAGTGTCAGAGTTTGATCTCCCGGGCTGCACTTTGACAGTTAGCAGCGAACAAGCAGTTGTGGCTACCAAGTCTATCAAGGTGGCTTCTTCAACTTTTGTGGTTTTGGTGCTGGAAAAGGAAGTTAGCCAACTGACTCTTGGAGTTCATCTCTTCCGTCTGGGGCTCGGGATGACATTTCCTCAAGCAGGGCACCACAGGCACAGTCCTCTCTTTGCTAGACGAGGAGCAGCAGGTGCAGTCCTGTCTTTGGAACAGCCTCTCTTTTCCAGGTCAGGGTTCAGCAGGGCAGTCTTTCTTCAGTACTCTCTCCAGTCCAGACGTGATATGAGATCTGAGTGCCAGTGGAGCCACTTTTATGCCCACAATTTGCCCTTGAGGGTGCAATGACTAGTAGCCAATGGGCTATCAGGTCCCCTCCTACCTGATGACCACTTAATGCACATTTTGGCTTCTAGCTAGTGCAACGTTCAGCCCACTCCCAAGATGGCAGGACACCTCTCTTGGTGTGTGAAGCTACATGATCATGGGAAAACTGGTTTGACAACTGTTTCACCCTCCTTGGCACCAACATATCTATCAGAAAAAAGAGCTCTTCTGCGTCATTCGCCTTTCAAGGGCAGCTACCCCTTTGAAGCTCACCTTTTGGGCTCACACCCTGTGTGGCTTCCTGGCAGGGAGAGGTAACACCTCTTCCATGGCACCCTCTAGTGCGCCCTTTACTGGGAGTCGTTTACATGTCTCCCCAGGATGGAAGAAGGCTGTCTCATGTCTAGCAACTGTAAATGGCCACTAGAAAACTTGGGCAACAGAGTGGCAACTTTCTAAAGTTGTCTTGTACTCAAAAGGTACAGTAAGTTCAACTTGGGCATCAAGTTTGGCTTAATGCAATGATTCTTTCGATACCTTGAAGTACCAACTTTTGTAGTCCCATTCAGTAGTTAGCACAGCTGAGTTGCCAGCGTATAACCCTGCACTCATCAATGAAGCTTCTAACCTTTCCGCAGTAAGAACAACAATGTGGGGTCTTTACTGTTAGGACATATGAAAATACATGTCCAACTTTCTAATATACAGCATCTTGCTTCAGGGCTTAATAGGCCTACCTTAAGGTTGACTTATATATCTCAAAAAGGGTGTGTGAGGACTGTGTCATTAGTTTAAATGGCAAAGCCGAGTTAGCAGTTTAACACTGCTCTACCAATCTGTAGCAGCAGGCTGGGAGACACGTTTTAATTTGGTTCACTCAGGGTGGCACACAAAGTGCTTCAGCCCATGAGGGACACTTAAACTTTCAGGCCCGGAGTATCCCTGGTACAATTTACTAGTGACTTTCAAGAATGTTAACTTATGCCATTTGGGTATAGGTCAATTAAACACACTCTTTGAAGGGTTAGAGCACTGGCACTAAGTTATGGTTAGCAGGCCTCAGTGCACTCTCAGAGTTGAAAAACCAACAGCATCAGTACAGGTGTTCATTTAAAAAGAGGCATTTCCTTACATGAGGGTAGCAAAAGACACCAATATTTCTGGATTCAGTACCCTGATAACATGTACTTTTTTTGTGGAACTGTTGAACAAAGGCTGGTCATTTGATTTCACGTGTCATTTTTAATCTTTATTAAAATTGTGGATTCATGTAGTACAGCACTCTAAACTGTTTCAAGTTGACACTTGTTTCACTATTTGCGGCTGTGTAGGGCTAGGACTTTTTCAAGGCTGGTGAGTTCTAAGTACGGATTGGTAAGAACAGTCACGTTTATCCACTATGGTTATGGAAGTAGTCATGTTGTCATTGTATATCCCGGAGTTTAGTCAGCTTGTCTTTAGTGTCTTATATAGAAGTAAAGATGGTTGAATGAATGGTTGGTGAAAGGTTGAAGTTATGTGTTAATGTATTCAGCTATTTCAGGCCATCTGCTTTAAAGTATCAAATATATATAATCAGGATTTTAGAGCCTAAAATATTGGTGGCTTCTGCTGCCCTCACAATCTGTTTCAAAACTGCCTGGGTACCAAAGTCAATACAAGTCCTAGCAGATATGTACACCTCAATAGTAATTTTTGTACTCAAGAATTGTCTGACAATACCTGAAGTGCACTATCCTTTATGGTATCTCGTTTTGAAATAGGTATTTAAATAAGGAGGGAGAACTGTAATGGACTCAGGTTGGCTTTGTAAGGACCTTCAGAAAGGCCTTAAATGACTTAAATGTCTTGAACTCAAGCGTGTGAGGATGTTGTGTTTAAAATCACAGTTAAGGATCAAAAGACCTTAAGGCCATAAATCTGAGACCCATATCGAAAGAACTTAGCATCATAAATCACAGCCATATCATCAGCAGGAGATAGAGACATAAATGTATTTAATCATTTATTAAAGAGTTTTTTAAAGCTCTGTGTGCTTCCTTTTGGGCACTTCAGAATGCTAATTAAAACAGGATACTAAGGGCCTGATTTAGCTCTTGGCAGACAGGTTACTCCACCTCAATGGTGGTGGATGTCCCATCCGCCGAAATGTAAATCTCATAGGATATATCCCATCCACCAAGATCTAGATCAGGCCCTAAGTCTGATGGTTATCTGTGTTTATAGGAGTCCAGTCAGGTCAGGGAGATAATCAAGACTGATATTCTTCAATGATGACACCTGTGCTTTGTTGATTTCAGTTTCAGGCAAGCATGATGAGGTCAGTTCTCAGGAGTTTTTTCTGAACAACACGTTGTTGGGTTGTGCTTTCTGGCTATGGCTAAAGGCATTACAGAGACTCAGTCCATCCACCCCAGAGATCTGCCATCAAGTTTCAACCACTTGAAGGAATGTTGATTGATTAAGTGGCCTGAAATGGAGCAAAGGTCTCTGGTTGGGGTCAGTTCCTACTGGTTTTAAGAGCCTTTGCCAGAATTGGCTCATTGGACAGTGCATAAGGACTTCAAATTAACACTGTTACCTATTTGGATCAAGTGAAGTTCTTTAAGGACAAGTTTCACGCTAATAATCTTCCTGAGGTTAACGCATATTCTGGCTGTCTGATTCTGAGGTCTCTGAAGCCTGATAATAGGTTTACTAAGGGGACCACAGTTGAGACTGTTGCAGTAGTCAAGGTGGACCAGAATGAGGGATCTCTTCAGCTCTATTCTGTGGTCATTGTGAAGAAGAGGGGGAATTGTTCAGAAAGGGATAGCTGTGTGTTCACTCCTTTACAACTGTGTTGATTTGGGAATCAAACGTAAGCTCATGAAAAAAAAGGTATCGGGAAAGCTGTAGGATGGGAATATTGAATCCCGATTATTGATGGGACAGAATATCATTACAACAATACTGAGAGTCAAAATATCGAAAGGTAAGTTTCGATACATTTTTGCACCTAATTCCACATATGCATGTCCTGATGATATATATATATATACAGGGTCGTTATCATATGGATTAATGCAGGCTATGGACACACATATGGATTAATGCAGGCTATGGACACACTCATTATCCCAGCAGGCAACGGGATGTGATATGCAAAGCTCATTGGAGGGCTAATATTTAAATTGTGTGCAATAGCAGTGCGATGTTTCAGCCATGAAAACCTATGATTAAGGGAGCAATTCCGAAACGCGTCAGGTGGCTGTAAGGATGTCAAGTGCCTACCTTGCTGTTGAGTGAATAAAGACTTTGCCTGAAGTCGGCTGTGGCACGAGTGCGCTTTCATTTCAGAGCAACTTTGGACGAGTGTAAACACGGCGGCTGCGGTCGTGGAAAGCGCACCACCCGGGGATTCCAGTGGGGCCAAGGGGCTCGGTATTCGACTGATGCCCTGTTTTGGAGTCACAGTTTTAATCTAAAATATGGGAAGGAGGCAACTTGCGGCCCATACAGGGTCGTTATCATATGGATTAATGCAGGCTATGGACACACTCATTATCCGAGCAGGCAACGGGATGTGATATGCAAAGCTCATTGGAGGGCTAATATTTAAATTGTGTGCAATAGCAGTGCGATGTTTCAGCCATGAAAACCTATGATTAAGGGAGCAATTCCGAAACGCGTCAGGTGGCTGTAAGGATGTCAAGTGCCTACCTTGCTGTTGAGTGAATAAAGACTTTGTCTGAAGTCGGCTGTTGGTACGAGTGCGCTTTCATTTCAGAGCAACTTTGGACGAGTGTAAACACGGCGGCTGCGGTCGTGGAAAGCGCACCACCCGAGGATTCCAGTGGGGCCAAGGGGCTCGGTATTCGACCGATGCCCTGTTTTGGAGTCACAGTTTTAATCTAAAATATGGGAAGGCGGCAACTTGCGGCCCATACAGGGTCGTTATCATATGGATTAATGCAGGCTATGGACACACTCATTATCCCAGCAGGCAACAGGATGTGATATGCAAAGCTCATTGGAAGGCTAATATTTAAATTGTGTGCAATAGCAGTGCGATGTTTCAGCCATGAAAACCTATGATTAAGGGAGCAATTCCGAAACGCGTCAGGTGGCTGTAAGGATGTCAAGAGTCTACCTTGCTGTTGAGTGAATAAAGACTTTGCCTTAAGTCGGCTGTGGCACGAGTGCGCTTTCATTTCAGAGCAACTTTGGACAAGTGTAAACACGGCGGCTGCGGTCGTGGAAAGCCCACCACCCGAGGATTCCAGTGGGGCCAAGGGGCTCGGTATTCGACCGATGCCCTGTTTTGGAGTCACAGTTTTAATCTAAAATATGGGAAGGAGGCAACTTGCGGCCCATACTGGGTCGTTATCATATGGATTAATGCAGGCTATGGACACACTCATTATCCCAGCAGGCAACGGGATGTGATATGCAAAGCTCATTGGAGGGCTAATATTTAAATTGTGTGCAATAGCAGTGCGATGTTTCAGCCATGAAAACCTATGATTAAGGGAGCAATTCCGAAACGCGTCAGGTGGCTGTAAGGATGTCAAGTGCCTACCTTGCTGTTGAGTGAATAAAGACTTTGCCTGAAGTCGGCTGTGGCACGAGTGCGCTTTCATTTCAGAGCAACTTTGGACGAGTGTAAACACGGCGGCTGCGGTCGTGGAAAGCGCACCACCCGAGGATTCCAGTGGGGCCAAGGGGCTCGGTATTCGACCAATGCCCTGTTTTGGAGTCACAGTTTTAATCTAAAATATGGGAAGGAGGCAACTTGCGGCCCATACAGGGTCGTTATCATATGGATTAATGCAGGCTATGGACACACTCATTATCCCAGCAGGCAACGGGATGTGATATGCAAAGCTCATTGGAGGGCTAATATTTAAATTGTGTGCAATAGCAGTGCGATGTTTCAGCCATGAAAACCTATGATTAAGGGAGTAATTCCGAAACGCGTCAGGTGGCTGTAAGGATGTCAAGTGTCTACCTTGCTGTTGGGTGAATAAAGACTTTGCCTTAAGTCGGCTGTGGCACGAGTGCGCTTTCATTTCAGAGCAACTTTGGACGAGTGTAAACACAGCGGCTGCGGTCGTGGAAAGCGCAGCACCCGAGGATTCCAGTGGGGCCAAGGGGCTCGGTATTCGACCGATGCCCTGATTTGGAGTCACAGTTTTAATCTAAAATATGGGAAGGAGGCAACTTGCGGCCCATACAGGGTCGTTATCATATGGATTAATGCAGGCTATGGACACACTCATTATCCCAGCAGGCAACGGGATGTGATATGCAAAGCTCATTGGAGGGCTAATATTTAAATTGTGTGCAATAGCAGTGCAAGGTTTCAGCCATGAAAACCTATGATTAAGGGAGCAATTCCGAAACGCGTCAGGTGGCTGTAAGGATGTCAAGGGCCTACCTTGCTGTTGAGTGAATAAAGACTTTGCCTGAAGTCGGCTGTGGCACGAGTGCGCTTTCATTTCAGAGCAACTTTGGACGAGTGTAAACACGGCGGCTGCGGTCGTGGAAAGCGCACCACCCGAGGATTCCAGTAGGGCCAAGGGGCTCGGTATTCGACCGATGCCCTGTTTTGGAGTCACTGTTTTAATCTAAAATATGGGAAGGAGGCAACTTGCGGCCCATACAGGGTCGTTATCATATGGATTAATGCAGGCTATGGACACACTCATTATCCCAGCAGGCAACGGGATGTGATATGCAAAGCTCATTGGAGGGCTAATATTTAAATTGTGTGCAATAGCAGTGCGATGTTTCAACCATGAAAACCTATGATTAAGGGAGCAATTCCGAAACGCGTCAGGTGGCTGTAAGGATGTCAAGTGCCTACCTTGCTGTTAAGTGAATAAAGACTTTGCCTGAAGTCGGCTGTGGCACGAGTGCGCTTTCATTTCAGAGCAACTTTGGACGAGTGTAAACACGGCGGCTGCGGTCGTGGAAAGCGCACCACCCCAGGATTCCAGTAGGGCCAAGGGGCTCGGTATTCGACCGATGCCCTGTTTTGGAGTCACAGTTTTAATCTAAAATATGGGAAGGAGGCAACTTGCGGCCCATACAGGGTCGTTATCATGTGGATTAATGCAGGCCATGGACACACTCATTATCCCAGCAGGCAACGGGATGTGATATGCAAAGCTCATTGGAGGGCTAATATTTAAATTGTGTGCAATAGCAGTGCGATGTTTCAGCCATGAAAACCTATGATTAAGGGAGCAATTCCGAAACCCGTCAGGTGGCTGTAAGGATGTCAAGTTCCTACCTTGCTGTTGAGTGAATAAAGACTTTGCCTGAAGTCGGCTGTGGCAAGAGTGCGCTTTCATTTCAGAGCAACTTTGGACGAGTGTAAACACGGCGGCTGCGGTCGTGGAAAGCGCACCACCCGAGGATTCCAGTGGGGCCAAGGGGCTCGGTATTCGACCGATGCCCTGTTTTGGAGTCACAGTTTTAATCTAAAATATGGGAAGGAGGCAACTTGCGGCCCATACAGGGTCGTTATCATATGGATTAATGCAGGCTATGGACACACTCATTATCCCAGCAGGCAACGGGATGTGATATGCAAAGCTCATTGGAGGGCTAATATTTAAATTGTGTGCAGTAGCAGTGCGATGTTTCAGCCATGAAAACCTATGATTAAGGGAGCAATTCCGAAACGCGTCAGGTGGCTGTAAGGATGTCAAGGGCCTACCTTGCTGTTGAGTGAATAAAGACTTTGCCTAAAGTCGGCTGTGGCACGAGTGCGCTTTCATTTCAGAGCAACTTTGGACGAGTGTAAACACGGCGGCTGCGTTCGTGGAAAGCGCACCACCCGAGGATTCCAGTGGGGCCAAGGGGCTCGGTATTCGACCGATGCCCTGTTTTGGAGTCACAGTTTTAATCTAAAATATGGGAAGGAGGCAACTTGCGGCCCATACAGGGTCGTTATCATATGGATTAATGCAGGCTATGGACACACTCATTATCCCAGCAGGCAACGGGATGTGATATGCAAAGCTCATTGGAGGGCTAATATTTAAATTGTGTGCAATAGCAGTGCGATGTTTCAGCCATGAAAACCTATGATTAAGGGAGCAATTCCGAAACGCATCAGGTGGCTGTAAGGATGTCAAGGGCCTACCTTGCTGTTGAGTGAATAAAGACTTTGCCTGAAGTCGGCTGTGGCACGAGTGCGCTTTCATTTCAGAGCAACTTTGGACGAGTGTAAACACGGCGGCTGCGGTCGTGGAAAGCGCACCACCTGAGGATTCCAGTAGGGGCCAAGGGGCTCGGTATTCGACCGATGCCCTGTTTTGGAGTCACAGTTTTAATCTAAAATATGGGAAGGAGGCAACTTGCGGCCCATACCGGGTCGTTATCATATGGATTAATGCAGGCTATGGACACACTCATTATCCCAGCAGGCAACGGGATGTGATATGCAAAGCTCATTGGAGGGCTAATATTTAAATTGTGTGGAATAGCAGTGCGATGTTTCAGCCATGAAAACCTATGATTAAGGGAGCAATTCCGAAACGCATCAGGTGGCTGTAAGGATGTCAAGGGCCTACCTTGCTGTTGAGTGAATAAAGACTTTGCCTGAAGTCGGCTGTGGCACGAGTGCGCTTTCATTTCAGAGCAACTTTGGACGAGTGTAAACACGGCGGCTGCGGTCGTGGAAAGCGCACCACCCGAGGATTCCAGTGGGGCCAAGGGGCTCGGTAGTCGACCGATGCCCTGTTTTGGAGTCACAGGGGCATATTACCAAGGAATAGCGATAAATATCGCTAACTGCGCTTAGCGCGACTTTGGTTAACGCCGCCTATCGCTGGAAAATATCGCTGAGATAACACCTATTAACAAGGTTTATCTCCATAGCGATAAAATTTCCAGCGATAGCGGCTAAAATGTGAGAATATCGCTGGAAAAGCAGCGATATTCTCGCATTATCGCTAAGGTGGATTCAGCATTAGAATCCACCTCCTATACTTTAAACAGGTAAGTCATCCTCACTAGCAGGTGATAAAATATAGCGATAAACGCGCTTAGCGCGAATTATTTTATCGCTTCGCCTGCCTTGCTAATAGGGGGTAGTGGGATTAGCGACTGTTTTCAGTCGCTATTAGTAGGGAACGCCTTCCTTGCATGTCATTAGCGATAATTATCGCTGACATGCAAGGCGATGGAATACGCGGCCTCTAACGCCTGAAAGCTGTCGCTAACGCCTGTTAGCGACAGCTTGCTAATAGGGCGATAAAATTATCGCCGCTTTAGCGGCAAAAAGTGCCGCTAAAGCGGCGATAAAGCCCTTGATAATATGCCCCACAGTTTTAATCTAAAATATGGAAAGGAGGCAACTTGCGGCCCATACAGGGTCGTTATCATATGGATTAATGCAGGCTATGGACACACTCATTATCCCAGCAGGCAACGGGATGTGATATGCAAAGCTCATTGGAGGGCTAATATGTAAATTGTGTGCAATAGCAGTGCGATGTTTCAGCCATGAAAACCTATGATTAAGGGAGCAATTCCGAAACGCGTCAGGTGGCTGTAAGGATGTCAAGTGCCTACCTTGCTGTTGAGTGAATAAAGACTTTGCCTGAAGTCGGCTGTGGCACGAGTGCGCTTTCATTTCACAGCAACTTTGGACGAATATATATATATATATATATATATATATATATATATATATATGTATATATTCACTGAAAAAACCATAGGTTTTAGGGACGTTATAGTTAGAAATTAGCATTTAAAAAACCTTAGAAATGCACTAAAAAAAACTCAGGTTTTAGGGACGTTATAGTTAGTAGGACATTTCACTCGTACAAAACCAGAGAAATTCGGCTGTTATAGTTAGTTGAGCTAACTATAATTCGCGCCCCAGCAATGCACTGCTGATGACGTCACATATTACATCACTCATGACATGGTCAGTGACATCACTGATGACATCTCAAATGACATCACTGATAACACCACTGATGACATCATCCAGTGACTGTGTGTTTCTGAAAAGTTTAAATATGTGTTATATATATATGCCAAGGTGTATTGAAGAATGAGTGGGTGTATGAGAGTCTGAATGGATGATTTAGTAGGTGCGTGACTGACTGTATAAGTGAGTGATTAAACGTCTTACTGAATGCATGGGTTAGTGAATAATCTGTGTGAATGTCTGTATCAGTCTGTCAGTTGGTGTGTAAGCGGCTGCATGGGTTGGTGAGTAGCTACATTAGTGTCTATATGGGTTATTAATTGGTTGTCTGAATATCTGTATGGGTGCCTGAGTGTCTGTGTGGGTGGGTGGGGGGTGTGTGACTCCGTGCATGGATGTGTGAGTGGGTGATTCATTGGGTGCATGGGTTCAAGAGTGCGTCTGTGAAGGGCAGTATGGGTGGGTGGGTGTGTATGGGTATGTTGGTGAGTGAATGGATGTCTCAGTGGTAGATGTGTGAGTAACTACATATGTGGAAGGCTGTATATATGAGTGTTGGAGTATATAAATGACTATATGTGAGAGTGAGTGGTTGTGAGAGTGGCTGTATGGATGAGTGTGTGCTTGTGTCAGTGATTGTATAAGAGAGTAAGTATGTGTTAGTATCTGTATGAATAAGTGAGGTGGTATATGTATAAGTGTATAGGTGAGTAAACGGGAGTGTGATTGATTCTTTGCATGACTGACTAGGTGTGTGAGTAACTCTATGGGTGAGTGGTGGCGGTGTGTGAGTGTCTGTATAGGTGTATGAGTGCATATGATAGTGGCTGAATTGATGAGTGTCTGAATGTATGAGTGAGTGGATGAGTGTGTAGACCTAGGAATCAGTGAGTGGGTATGTACTAACTGGTATTGGTGTGTCTATGGTTTCGAGAATGGTAGTCTGTATTTTAGAGTGGGTGTATCAAAGGTTATATTAGGGTGTGAGGAGGTGCATCAGATGATCACGTGGATGATGTCATCAGTGATGTCATTTGAGACATCATCAGTGATGTCACTGACCAAGTCATGAATGATGTAATATGTGACGTCATCAGCAGTGCATTGCGGGGGCATGAGTAATAGTTAGCTCAACTAACTATAACGGCCGAATTTCTCTGGTTTTGTACGAGTGAAATGTCCAACTAACTATAACGTCCCTGAAACCTGAGGTTTTTTCAGTGAATTTCTAAGGTTTTTAAATGCTAATTTCTAACTAGAATGTCCCTGAAACCTATGGTTTTTTCAGTGAATTTCAAAGGTTTTTTAAATGCTAATTTCTAACTATAACGTCCCTGAAACCTGTGGTTTTTGCAGTGAATTACTAAGGTTTTTTAAATGCTAATTTCTAACTAAGCCTACATAGGTAAGATATGTGCAGAAAGAGGAAGAAAGGCGCAGAAAGAAGCAAGAGAGGTGCAGAAAGAGGAAGAAAGGTGCAGAAAGAAGCAAGAGAAGTGCAGAAAGAGGCAAGAGAGGTGCAGAAAGAGGAAGAAAGGTGCAGAAAGAAGCAAGAGAAGTGCAGAAAGAAGCAAGAGAGGTGGAGAAATAGGGAAGAGGGGTGCAGAAACAGGCAAGAAAGGTGCAGAAAGAGGGAACAGGGGTGCAGAAAGAGGTTAGAGGGATACAGAAATTTACAAGAGAGGTGCAGAAAGAAGCAAGAGCAGTGCAGAAAGAAGCAAGAAATGTGCAGAAAGAAGCAAGAGAGGTGGAGAAATAGGGAAGAAGGGTGCAGAAAGAGGCAAGAGGGATGCAGAAATTTGCAAAAGAGATGCAGAAAGAAGCAAGAGCAGTGCAGAAAGAACCAACAGAGGTGCAAAAAGAGGTAAGAGGGGTGCAGAAAGAGGGAGGAGAGGTCCACAAAGAGGCAAGAGGGGTACAGAAAGAGGCAGGAGGGGTGCAGAAAGAAGGAAGAGAAGTGCAGAAAGAAGCAACAGAGGTGCTGAAAGAGGCGCAAAGGGTGCAGAAACAGGCAAGAGAAGTACAGAAAGAAGCAACAGAGGTACAGAAAGAGGCAAGAGAGGTGCAGAAACAGGCAGGAAAGGTGCAGAAAGAGGGAACAGGGGTGCAGAAAAAGGCAAGAGAGGTGCAGAAAGAGGGAAGAGAGGTGCAGAAAGAGGCAAGAGGGGTGCAGAAAGAAGCAAGTGAGGTGCAGAAAGAGGCAACAGAGGTGCAGAAAGACGCAAGAGGAGGTGTAGAAAGACGCAAGAGAGGTGCAGAAACATACAAGAGAAGTGCAGAAAGAGGCAAGAGAATTGCTGAAAGAAGCAACCGAGGTGTAGAAAGAAGCAAGAGAAGTGCAGAAAGAGGCAAGTGAGGTGCAGAAAGAGGCAAGTAAAGTGCAAAAAGAAGCAAGAGAGGTGGAGAAATAGGGAAGAGGGGTGCAGAAACAGGCAAGAAAGGTGCAGAAAGAGGGAACAGGGGTGCAGAAAGAGGTTAGAGGGATACAGAAATTTACAAGAGAGGTGCAGAAAGAAGCAAGAGTAGTGCAGAAAGAAGCAAGAGAAGTGCAGAAAGAAGCAAGAAATAGGGAAGAGGGGTGCAGAAAGAGGCAAGAGGGATGCAGAAATTTGCAAAAGAGGTGCACAAAGAAGCAAGAGCAGTGCAGAAAGAACCAACAGAGGTGCAAAAAGAGGCATGAGGGGTGCAGAAAGAGGGAGGAGAGGTCCACAAAGAGGCAAGAGAGGTACAGAAAGAGGCAGGAGGGGTGCAGAAAGAAGGATGAGAAGTGCAGAAAGAAGCAACAGAGGTGCTGAAAGAGGCACGAAGAGTGCAGAAACAGGCAAGAGAAGTGCAGAAAGAAGCAACAGAGGTACAGAAAGAGGCAAGAGAGGTGCAGAAACAGGCAGGAAAGGTGCAGAAAGAGGGAACAAGGGTGCAGAAAGAGGCAAGAGAGGTACAGAAAGAGGGAAGAGAGGTGCAGAAAGAGGCAAGAGGGGTGCAGAAAGAAGCAAGTGAGGTGCAGAAAGAGGCAACAGAGGTGCAGAAAGACGCAAGAGGAGGTGCAGAAAGACGCAAGAGAGGTGTAGAAACAGGCAAGAGAAGTGCAGAAAGAGGCAAGAGAATTGCTGAAAGAAGCAACAGAGGTGTAGAAAGAAGCAAGAGAAGTGCAGAAAGAGGCAAGTCAGGTACAGAAAGAGGCAAGAGTGGTGCAGAAAATGGCAAGAGAACTGCAGAAAGAGGCAAGAGGGATGCAAAAAAGGAAAGAAGGGTGCAGAAAGAAGCAAGAGAGGGGCAGAAAGAAGGAAGAGAAGTGCAGAAAGAAGCAAAAGAAGTGCAGAAAGAGGGAAGACGAGTGCAGAAAGAGGCAACAGGGGTGCAGAAAGAAGCAAGAGAGGTGCAGAAAAAGGCAAAAGAAATGCAGAAAGAAGCAACAGAGGTGCAGAAGGAGGCAAGAGAACTGCGGAAAGAGGTAAGAAAGTTGCAGAAACAGGCAAAAGAGGTGCAGAAAGAGGGAACAGGGGTGCAGACAGGCAAGAGAGGTGCAGAAAGTGGGAAGAGGGGTGCAGAAAGAGGCAAGAGGGGTGCAGAAATTTGAAAGAGAGGTGCAGAAAGAAGCAAGGACAGTGCAAATGAACCAACAGAAGTGCAGAAAGAGGCAAGAGGGGTGCAGAAAGAGGCAAGAGAAGTGCAGAAATAAGGAACAGAGGTGCACAAAGAGGCAAGAGGGGTGCATAAAGAGGGAAGACAGGTGTAGAAAGAGGCAAGAGAGTTGCACCAAGAGGGAAGAAGGGTGCTGAAAGAGGCAAGAGGAGAGCAGAAAGAAGCAACAGATGCAGAAAGATGCAAGAGAAGTGCAGAAAGAAGCAACAGGGGTGCAGAAAGAGGCAAGAGGGGTACAGAAAGAGGCAACAGAAGTGCAGAAAGAAGCAACAGAGGTACAGAAAGAGGCAAGAGAAGTGCAGAAAGAGGCAAGAGAGGTACAGAAACAGGCAGGAGAGGTACAGAAAGAGGCAAAAGAGGTGCAGAAAGAGGGAAGAAGGGTACAGAAAGAGGCAGGAGGGGTACAGAAAGAAGCAAGTGAGGTGCAGAAAGAGGCAACAGAGGTGCAGAAAGAGGCAAGAGAAGTGCAGAAAGTGGGAGAGATGAGCAGAAAGAGGCAAAAGAAGTGCAGAAAAAGAAAGAAAGGTGCAGAAAGAAGCAACAAAAATGCAGAAAAGAGGCAAGAGAGGCGCAGAAAGTAGCAAGAGTGGTTTGCACACCATTAGTACCAATTTAATACCCACATTTAGCAATAAGTAACAGGTGACCATTCTAGGTTTGCACAGGGCCTTCCACCACGATGTAACACTTGTCGCTGCATTTTTGGTAACGTTTGAGCCATTTGAGCTAGAAACAAGGTTTTTTTTGTTCAAATCTGCAGATTATGCAGCAGATGATGGATTATGTGGCAAATGCGGAAAATGTATAATTGTGCGAAAGTCGGTGCAGCCAAACAGTCGCATAATTCCAGTGGCCCTGCTCATACCTCCGATTAGGTCCAGAAGTGCTCCTCAGCGGTTCCTTCTTTTTTTTGTTTCATTGAGTTTATAGTTTAGCTTCTATGGAAACGAGGACGACTAAACCTGAGGTTACCACTCCACAACACAGACTACCATACCACATAATTGCTCTCCATAACACATAATCCCACTCTACATAATTCCCATACACTAAATACCACATACTTTCTATCCACATAATTTCCCTGCACAACATACCACATAATTCCACTACACACAACCTACATCCACTCCACTCCAAGAAACATTAATAAAACACTTTTACATTTATAACGCCAATAGCTTTAACTCTCGCAAATGCGAAACCTATGACATTGCAAATGCTTCTTTAACTAGTAGTCGCGTTTGCAGAGAGGTGGAGAAAGGGGGCTGGGCCTCCGACGACAGCTCAGGAATTCCATTGCGTAGGACTTACAGGCGGTACCACGAGGGCTTCTTGGCCCCCAAAGTCCCTCAGGAGAAAAGTGGACTTCATCCCCCAACCCGTAGTGTGCCAGGAGGCGCGTTTGTAGAGTGGTGGAGAAAGGGAGGCATGGCCTCCGAAGACCTCCTAGCAATCCCACTGTGTGGGACACACTGGAGGTAACAGGAGGGTAGTTGGCCCCCAAGGACAACCTTGGGGGCCAACTACCCCTCCTATTACCTCCAGTAAGTCCCACACAGTAGCATTGGTAAGTTCTCATAGCAGGTCACGCCCCCTTTGCCCACCAGCCTGCAAACGCGCTCCCTGGCGCGCTCTTCGATGGGAATTAAATTCCCCTTCACTGTTGGAGGTGGT
This sequence comes from Calotriton arnoldi, assembly GCA_963921515.1. NCBI lineage: Eukaryota > Metazoa > Chordata > Amphibia > Caudata > Salamandridae > Calotriton > Calotriton arnoldi. The sequence goes on along the minus strand of CAWUFW010003605.1, from coordinate 875,605 downwards.
TAGGGGCCAACTAGCCTACCTGTTACCTCCAGTAAGCCCCACACAGTGGGATTGCTGAGAGGTGGACACAGGCCACGCCCCCTTTGTTCACCACTCTGCAAACACGCCTCCTGGCGTGCTCTTGGTTGGGGGATGAAACCCCTTTGCCTCCTGAGGGTCCCTGGGGGCCAACTTGCCCTCCTGTTACCTCCAGTAAGCCCCACACAGCTGGATTGCTGAGAGTGGTCCGAGGCCACACCCCCTTTTTACACCACTCTGCAAACGCGCTGCCTGGCACACTGCTGCTCGGGGGATGGAGTCAACTTCAGTCCTGAGGTCCTCAGGACACAAGAGGACCTCATCGCCCCACCAGCAGTGCGCCAAGAGGCGCGTTTGCAGAGTGGTGTAAAAAGGGGTGTGGCCTTGGACCACCTCTCAGCAATCCCACTGTGTGGGGCTTACTCGAGGTACCTGGTGGGATAGTTGGCCCCTAAGGACCCTTAGGATTCATGGGGACTTAATCCCCCAATCCAGAACGCACCAGGAGGTGCATTAGCATAGTGGTGCAGGGAGGGGGTGAGGCCTCGGCGAGATGCCGGATTCTCCTTTTTTTTTATTAGAAGGGGGGCTGTGTGGCCCCCCTTCTCTTAATATTTTGTGGGCCCTGGGGACTCCATCCCCCAGGGCCTGACCCATTTAAAAAAAAAAAAGAAATTTAAAAACGGGAAGGGGGCTGCGCGGCCCCCCTTCCCATGGCCACTTTTGGCCCCGGGGACCCCATCCCCCGGTGCCGGGCCTCATTTTTTTATTTTTTATATTTGTTGACAGGTGGGGGCCACGTGGCCCCCCTTCCCTGGGCCTCTTTTGGCCTCGGGACCCCATCCCCCGAGGCCTGCCCTGCTTTTTTTAAATTAGTTTTGAAGGGGGGCCGTGTGGCCCCCTCCTGAGGCCAATTTTGGCCCAGGGGACCCCATCCCCCGGGGCCCGGCCTTATTTAAAAAAAATATAATAATAATAATTTAAACAGGAAGGGGGCCAAGTGGCGCCCCCCTCCCGGGCCACTTCTGACCCCGAGGACCCTATCCCCCAGATCCCCTCACATTGGAGACCGCGGGGGAGCCCCAATGCCCCCGCAGTCCCTGCTGGCTCCCCGCCTCCTGCGGGAGCCGGCATTGCTTTTGGACAAGGGGAGCTGCTGACATGCAGCTCCCCTTGTCCAAAAGTAATACTGCTTCACTTCATGGAAGCAAGGTTTCCTGCTCTCGCTTCCATGAAGCGAAGCAGAGTTTGCAATGGCAGGGTGGGAGCTGTGCTCCCGCCCTGTCATTGCAAACTGCACTGTCCCGGGGGTGGGCACCCCAGGACATTGCTGGAGCCGGCCCTGGGGGTGGCAGTCCCCAGGGCCAAGGAGGGGGGCCGCGAGGCCCCCCTCCCAACTTGTAGATAGCCCCGGGGAGGTGGTGGTCCCCGGGGCCAGGGGTCCGCAACAGACCCCCGTATATAAATAATTAGTGCCCTGGGGAGGTGGTGGTCCCTGGGGCAGTGTGGGGGGACTGGAGCCCCCCACACTATAATTTTAAAACAAGCCCCAGGGAGGTGGCTGGTCCTGGGGCTGCGGGGGGGCCATGTGCCCCCCTGCATTTAATAATTATCGCCCCGGGGAGGTGGCGGTCCCTAGGGCTGCATGGTGGGGGCAGGAGCCCTCGCCATGCAATTTTGTATTTAAAAATGAAGCCCCGGAGGTGGCGGTCCCCGGGCCTGTGGGGGAGGCCGCATGCCCCCGCGCATAATAAATACAGCCCCGGGGAGGTGACGGTCCCCGGGGCTGCGGGGGTCTGTGCGGCCTCCACATATATATAGCACATTGCCCCCGGGACCTGGCCCATCCGGGGGCTCAAAGAAACGAAGCACGGGAGTCCGCGCTTCGTTTAAAAAAAAAAAATTCAGCCGGATTCGCGCACCCAGCGCGAATCCTGCCGAAAATATTTAAAAAAATGCTTTTTTTGGCCCTTGGGGTCCTTGTGGGACCCCCTGAGCAGGCCTAGGGGGTCAGGGTGTTTCTACCCTGCCCCCTTTTCTTGTTTTTTTATCCTTTTTTTACCTTTTTTCTTCTGACTCGGTACCAAGTCACAAGATGGCTGCCAACACTTCCTGGTTTGGAGTGTTGACAGCCAATCAAAATGAAGCTCGTGGTCGGGAGGGTTCGCGAATCCTCCTCGGCCACCAGATATTGATATTTTTTATTTTTGAATTTCTCAGGAACTACTAAACGGATTTACACCATTTAAAAAAAAAGTCACTTTCTGAACCAAGAGCTACCTTTTTGCCAAATTTGGTGTAATTCCGTTTAGCAGTTCAGGCTGTAGCTTTGTCTAAAGTTCCTATGGAAATTAACATGGAGAAAACGCATTTTGGGACCCCCCTTTTTTCTCGGCCCCCCCTCGACGAATCACCCCGAAACTTTCAAGACAGGCGCTGACCTGAGTGAACCATTAATTTCGAATATTTTGCGAAGATTCGTCAAACGGCGCTAAAGATATTGGCAAAAGAAATATATATATCTTCAAGGTATGTAGATGTGGAGTTAAGAATTGGGAATCCTTACTTCCCTCTATGTACTCACCTGTTCATATTTTGTCCCGTTTGTAACAATGTTCTGCCCCAGCGATATTTGGGATTCGATATTCCCAGCTACAAACGAAAATATACACATTCAAAAATAAATATATCAGAAGGTGCCACGGTCTCCAGCCGCATGATGAGACACAGGAAGAGTAATTTGATAAACTGCTTCATTTTATATTTTTATTGCATATTTTCTGTTCTTCTGAGGCTCCCTGTATCCCTTGTGAAGTTGTGTATGCTTGGCTTCGGGTGCCTTACTCTTGTCTGTACTGTCCCACCACCTCATCTCAATTCCCTCCACTTCCACGCAAAGCAACACTAATCCAAAATTAGAATAAGCACATTTCCAGATTGTGGAGAGGTTGAACAGCTTACAGCCTCATTGCATCCAGCCTACGTCTCAGCCCCTGCAACTGCTCTCCTCACATCCTGCCTAGTAGGGTCTAGGACTGCATCATGCACCTCAGATCACAGCAATGGACATTTCTGTGAAAGAAAGAACAGTGTCCTTGATGCCCAGCTTCAGTCTTGTAGGAAGAGAGAACCTTGCCCCTGCTATCTTATTCCTGCCACAGACGCAGTACATCGAGCGCTTGAAGTTGTCCTCCTGTGCAAGCAGGAGCCTTTGTGAACAAGTGTGAGGACTTGCTGACAGTAGTTATCATGGGTGGATGATGCTGCAAGACACCCTACTTTGACAATACTCAGCTTTACGCCTACATATGCGGTGATCTGGCTTACATCACGCTTCTGTTCAAGCTCACCACATACTAAACAAGTATTGGGAAAGCCAATAGGTCTCACCTATGCAAGAGAGCTATTGGCTTTGCCAGTATGTTTTAGGTATCAAACTGATTTGTATATAAACATGTTCCTAGTTTTAATATTTTGGTTTAAGAACAAAATATATTTCATATTCAAATAGATTTTAAAAAATCCACAAACCTGGTCTATTCACTAGCTACAATCAAAAAACGGGGGGAGGTAGAGTTAAGGTTAGGTTCACCCTCCTTACTGAATGCAATTCCACAACATCCGGAATACTGGAATTAGAAACCTAACCATAGGAAGAACAGGGATTCCACTGAACATGTGGGAAAAAACCCTCTTTCCAGAAAGCAAAATTCTTTTCTAGAGTCCCCTCACCCACCAGGGTTACCCCTAGGTGGCATGCTTCATCATTGGGGTCTTCTCAGTCCGCTGCGGATTGAGGCATGCTGCGACTTGCGAACTACGTAGGAGCACTTAGTTTTAGGAAAATATGTGTGATGCAGTGGGAAAAATAGATTAAAAATACCTAGCTAGTGAGTTAATATTTTATTCCTGCTCCTAGTCAGTATGTTTTAAAATCAGGGGTTAATACTAGGGAGAGACCTAACTGTAATGAGTGTGGAGTCCCTAGTACTGGGTCGACATGTTTCGAGCTTTCCCCTAAAGCTCTTCTTTAGGACCACACGAGGGCCAGCCCTGTGCGTACCACGCCTAAAGAATCCTGTGAGTAGGAAACAATGGGGTGCACACCTAATGTGTGTTCACCTGATACTTAATACATACGGTTGTACACTGACACGTTGTATCTGTAGGAAATAAAACTAAGGAAAATTAAAAAGGCCTGCCTACCAGCCAAGCTGGCAGGCCCTATATATATGCGGCGTCGTATCTCGATCAATGTACTCCTCTATAGTGGGTATACTTAACAGCTATTTTGTGCGATCATCTGTGGTGGAAAAAATCAATCACACACAATGTCTTTGTGAAGAAAAGTGGTTATGTACAAATTGCAGTTTAAAAGCACTCGTGAAAAAAAGAGAAAGACACCACGTGACATACAACATATAACAAAAATGTTTTTAGTATTACATATCAATGACACATACTTTTGTTTAGGCAGAACTATGCCTCATGATCTGCAGGGGTAGAGGGGCTTGTAGTCACACCCTAAAATGGTAATGAGGACATAGAGATGGTCATTTGAGTTTCCTAAAGGTAAATGAGATAGGAACCGGGGAGAAAATTCCTGGTGCCTAAGCTTATCCTGGAAGGAAAATAGAAACCTTATTAATTCTTTGGAAATTTGAGAAATAAGTTCAAAAACGGGTCTGGCTGGACTTACTTCGTCAAAGCACTCCTCTCTGAAAATGACCTGATGGCACCCCTGGAGACCGCATCTTACCGCGTCTGTCTCCCGGTGGCCATTAAATAGACCCGGAACAGCTTAGTCATGCTTACTTCAAAAACTAGACCGTGTCACTCACAAAATGGCCGCAGTGACTGGTAATGGAGCGTGGCCATATTGGGCGAATGAAATAGACCCGGACCAGCCTAGTCATGCTTAATTCAAAAACTAGACTGTGTCTTTCACAAAATGCCCGCTGTGACTGGCAATGGAGCGGGGCCATCTTAGGCAAATAACAAAATTGTCGGGAATTGTGGACAAAAAGGAATAAAATTATGGGGATAAATTTATAAAGGGGATAAATTTAGACACTCAAGTACGATGTAAAGTAGTGATTCTGTTGCGAGCGCAACGGTACATCTGATTGAAGCGCAAGACCCTTAAACATAACAGTACATCTGTTTTCAGAATAGCTAGTATGTATATCATGAAATGACTAAACCTCACGTCGTGTTAGGGGAAGTCATAAAAATGCCAGATTCCTGGATGATGAGGTACATCAGACTGATGCGCAAGACTCTCATGCTTAATAGCTGGACTGCGCTCTTCTCAGAATAGCTAGTATGTATATCATGTTATGACTAAACCTCGTGTCTTGTTAGTTGGAAGTCATAAATAATGCCCGATTACTGGCTAATGTAAGATATCATGTATGGAATAGTAGACCCGTAGTTGTCAGTTGGAGACTGAATGCCACTGTTAGGCAGTCCTCTGTTCACAAAAGAGCCGCTGCTAGTGGAATGGTGATGGGGCCTTCCTGGGTAATTGGGCATTCTAGCTGAAGTGGTACCCATGTGTTATTAGCGTTATGATTTGCGATAGTGTGAGTATCACGTGCGGTATGACCTTTACTTCTGTTACATTGTCAATCAGATGTACCGTTGCGCTCGCAACATAATCACTACTTTACATCGTACTCGAGTGTCTAAATTTATCCCCTTTATAAATGTATCCCCCATGTTAGTTTTATTCCTTTTTGTCCACAATACCCGACAATTTGGTAATTCGCCTAAGATGGCCCCGCTCCATTGCCAGTCACAGTGGCCATTTTGTGAAAGACATGGTCTAGTTTTTGAATTAAGCATCACTTGGCTGGTCCGGGTCTATTTCATTCGCCCAATATGGCCACGCTCCATTGCCAGTCACAGCAGCCATTTTGTGAGTGACACGGTCTAGTTTTTGAAGTAAGCATGACTAAGCTGTTCGGGTCTATTTAATGGCCACCGGGAGACAGACGCGACAAGATGCGGTCTCCAGAGGTGCCAGAAGGTCATTTTCCGAGAGGAGTGCTTTGACAAAGTAAGTCCAGCCAGACCCGTTTTTGACCTTATTTCTCAAATTTCCAAAGAATTAATAAGGTTTCTATTTTCCTTCCAGGATAAGCTAAGGCACCGGGAATTTTCTCCCTGGTCCCTATCTCATTTACCTTTAGGAAACTCTAATGACCATCTCTATGTCCCCATTACCATTTTAGGGTGTGACTACAAGCCCCTCTACCCCTGCAGATCATGAGGCATAGTTCTGCCTAAACAAAAGTATGCGTCATTGATATGTAATACTAAAAAAAAAATTGTTATATGTTGTATGTCACGTGGTGTCTCTCTTTTTTTCACGAGTGCTTTTAAACTGCAATTTGTACATAACCACTTTTCTTCACAAAGACATCGTGTGTGATTGATTTCTTCCACCACAGATGATCGCACAAAATAGCTGTTAAGTACACCCACTATAAAGGAGTACATTGATCGAGATACGCCGCCCCATATAAATAGGGCCTGCCAGCTTGGCTGGTAGGCAGGCCTTTTTAATTTTCCTTTGTTTTATTTCCTACAGATACAACGTGTCAGTGTACAACCATATGTATTAAGTATCAGGTGAACACACATTAGGTGTGCACCCCATTGTTTCCTACTCACATGATTCTTTAGGAGTGGTACGCACTGGGCTGGCCCTCGTGTGGTCCTGAAGAAGAGCTTTAGGGGAAAGCTTGAAATATTTTGACCCAGTACTAGGGACTCCACACTCATTACAGTTATGTCTCTCCCTAGTATTAACCCCTGATTTTAAAACATACCGACTAGGAGCAGGAATAAAATATTAGCTCACTAGCTAGTTATTTTTAATCTATTTTTCCCACTCCACATCACTGCACCACACATATTTTACTAAAACTAAGTGCTCCTACGTAGTTCGCAAGTCGCAGCACGCCTCAATCCGCAGCGGATTGAGAGGACCCCAATGATGAAGCATGCCACCTAGGGGTAACCCTGGTGGGTGAGGGGACTCTAGAAAAGAATTTTGCTTTCTGGAAAGAGGGTTTTTTCACACATGTTCAGTGAAATCCCTGTTCTTTCTATGGTTAGGTTTCTAATTCCGGTATTCCGGATGTTGTGGAATTCTATTCACTAGCTACCCAAACCCAGGTCTCTTTAAAGTGAAAAATGGTAAGGAGTGAAGAGCAAAAACTGCTTGTGTTTTTTAAAATTTAAGAATTAAAACAGGTACATGTGCACAGATATATATGTATGGTTCAGGGGTTTTTTGCGGGGGCAGGTCCCTTGCCCAACCGACAACGGCACTGGAAAAAAACACTTTAAAAGGATGAAAGGCCCTGTTCAACTTTGTTTAGACATTAGTGGCCTTGCAAATGTGCTTAGCTGATGCTTGAGAGCTCATGTTAGATGGTGTCAGCTCATAACAAACCTGAGGCCCAGCTTGCAGTGTCGCCAAACATTTTGAAGGGAATGCGACCTTTACATAGCTGAGAAACTTTAGTGTAGGCCCTGAATTGTTTACCTAATCCTTACAACAGCTGACCTTGAGCAGTGGGAGAAGAGACAGGGACAAAGATCTGCTGTCATTTGCAGAAATGCAGTGGGCACTTCGCCAAATTGCACAAGTGAACAGTTTTTAAAAAACACACACAGAGTAAAGCTGGGATGCTTGACCGCGAATGTATGGCCCTGCGAAGATGCACTCTCTAAAGGAGGTCACTTTAAGGCCAGGAGCAGAGATGAGAATTCTAGTTAAAGTATACTGTCGCAAAGTTACGAAAAAGCGGTAGAATAGTTAAAAACAGAAAAATACTTTAAAAGGGAAGCTGGATATTCTTTTTAAACATAAAAGCAAAGAATTGATCTACGCGACAGAGGAAAACATGTAAACTTCACTCTACAAAGTAGCCTTAGAGCAACAGAAGCAGCTGGACAAGAAACCTGCATAACACTAATATACAGGGAGTTAACTTTGTCCATTGAAGTCTACGCTTAACCGTGAAGAATTACCATGGTTTGATGCATTCAGAGAGAGAGCATGTGAGACAATAAAGTGGCATGGGCTTGATGCACACAGCATCCATCGGAGTCTACTTTCTGAACTCTATATTACATTTACCACGCCTCGCAGGACTTATTCTGTTTAGCGCTATGAAGCAGGACTGTGCACAGCCCAAAAAAACACAGACTAACATAATTCAGCAATTACACTCCAAAAATGGAAGCAGCTCACAGTGAAATCAACAAAAATGATGCTCGCAGAGTGGGTGTGCCATGTGAATAAAAATCCATGTGCATGTTGCATGATTATTACATCATATCTAAATCTGCATACATTAACAGTTGACATTATATCGCCGGGATTCTGGAAGAGACGAACCACAGGTAACCAGGCAGGTGGCTGACCTTCATGCAAGTGTGACAACAGGCACCGCCTCCGGCAGGGATTCATGTTACAAAAAATTCTTGTAACATAAAGATTTTTACATTGACGCGGAAATCGTAAGTTACGCAACCACTCTTGCATCTACACATACCTTAGCGCATGTGCATAGACCGCACATGCTCTGGGTACAAATTAACCTGAGCTACACTGGTCCTGAAGAAAGCCAATGAAATTGGGACAAATTGGCTGAAACATGTAGACCATCTCACCTTTTCGGGCGCTTGTGAGATCATTTGTCCTCACTCACATCCAACAACTTTTTAACCCTACCCCAGGAACTGCATAATAAATAATCTGGTTTACACCATCTATCTTAGTATCCTGGAGGTAGTTTTTAAGAATCACACTCACTTTATTCACCTCCTGCCTTAAAAAAAAACCCGCTCCGCTGTAATAAGGCATCAAAGCACACCTAGGAGGCCCGAGGCCCCCTAGGCGGGAACCAAATAATGAAGCATGCCACCAACTAGGTTGGTGGGTGAGGGTTTTTAAAAAACCTAATGGGTTTTCTGTATGGGAGACTACTTTAATGACCAAACCCTTATTGGTCTGTCCAAGTTCACCCTGAGCTCGTTCTCATTATTTACTGAGCAAGTCTTGGGGAGACGAACAAGTCCTACCGTTCCCTCCTCTCTCTCTCTCCCTCTCTCTCTGTCTTGATAGATATTATATGAAAACAACATTTCTGGAACAAACACTTCACATTTTTCTATTATTTCTTGATATACTTGTCCTCGATATTCATCTACCATTGTATGGAGCCGGAGGAGGAACTGAACCCCACTGCTCCACGCGGGAAACAAAGCAAAAGATATAATGTTAGTGAACATCAGAAAGCAAAAATATGGTCATACTGAGTTTATAGAGAGCCAGTGTGAAGTCAAATTGGAAATGCAGTTGAGAAAGCAATTTCCCAAAAACAAAAAGATAGCGAACCCTGATATTATACATTAATTCGTGTAAAAAACAGATGCAATTCTTACTTGTATCTATTTACAAACGCAATTATGTGCTTGCGCACATGGGCTGCAAAGAGTTGTGCAGCAGGACCAAGATGTCTGCTGCTCATAGTTAATACAGCATGAGTGGCCCCATGTGCAGTGCCTGCTACTGCCCAGATGTGAGCTGAACTTCATGATCCTAGACAGATGTGAGCCACTCATCACCTTTCAACCCCCAAAAGAGAACTAATGTACAGCCCTGCGTACTCCAATTCCTAAACCAGATGCAGGCACTCATGCAAAGATCGTCTTGCTGCTTATCACTGCTGCTGTAGACATGACAGGGTAAATGGTGATGCAGATCACAGCAGCTGCTCTGCTCCAAGGGTTACCGATCCTGCAACAAGTCTTCCATTCTGCACACCCTCGTGGATCTTAACGTTTCAGGGCTAAAGGTTGCATGCATGCGCCAGGCTGAGCTAAACAGGCAAATTGTCCGTCCCTCGAATGCCATGATAGGGTCAGGCGAAACATTTAATGCAACTTCACTAGCAAAGTAGGGAAAAGGAATCATTACTCTTCGCGCCTGATTGCAACATGGCCACTGTTGATTGCGCAAGCTCATTACTGCAGAACTAATGCCCCATAGAGAAAAGAGGTTCTACTCATGGCGCAAACACAGAAGCGGAAGTGGTGGGTCCCACCTGTGACTGAAAGTCGAAAAAGTTAAAGTCACCTTTTCTCTGCTGCAATACTTTCCTAACCAAGCAGCGGAGTGTGCAGAAAAGATGAAAGGAACAAGTTAGATAAAAGTAAAAAATTTAACAAAAAAAGATCATGGGCGAGAGAGCAACACGCACTGAAGAGGGGAGAGAAGCACACAAGGGAGTCAGCTGGAGAACACACGGACTCCTGGAGTGCTTTAAAAAATAAACAGCTTAGCTGCAGGTGCAAGCAGCAATGGGTAAGGGGAGGGCAGTAATATGGGGGATCAGTGACAAGGAGAAGATGAAGGAGAAACACAGGAGGTAAATAAATAGTGCCTCAATGACAGCGCGAACAGCGAATGGACATTAATCAACCGGAATCAATCTGTACTTCGTCCACGGACCAGATTCAGAACAGGAAGTGACGCTTGACGTTCGCTGGTCAATCAGTAGACAGCACAGAAGAGCGACAATGGAGCCAACAAATAGGAAGCAAAGGCGGGCTCCAAGCCCTTTATTGTAAACAATACCCCTCGCAAGCACAGCACATGCGCTGTGTAGGCCAGACCTAAACAGCACTCACTTTTGGTTTGCATTGCTATAGGGCTGCACTTGTCAATCCAACACATGACATAAAAATTCAATATTACAAAAAAGTATTACAGCTTTTGGATTAGTGGAAAAAACATCCAAGCCACCTGTAATACTGTGTAGTAAGTGTGCTCTCATTAGAGCTCTTGAGAATATGATGGCTTATTCCACATGTGAGCAAGAAACCCAGTACTAGTGAAACCACTTTTCTCAGACGTTTATGGTGGCTCTCAGCATGGAATACTCCAAACATACAAAAACAATCTAGGAGGTCTGCGAACTTCGGGGCATATTATCAAGAACGGCGTTAAAATTATCGCCGGTTTAGCGGCAGAAAACTGCAGCTAAAGCGGCGATAATGGGCTTGATAATATGCCCTTGAGAATTCCAATAGAAGCCCATGTTCACACCAGAACATGGACTTCTATTGGAATTCTCAAGGGCATATTATCAAGCCCATTATCGCCGCTTTAGCGGCAGTTTTCTGCCGCTAAACCGGCGATAATTTTTAACGCCGTTCTTGATAATATGCCCCTTCTTTTTTTGGACAGGCAGCATTCCAAATGAATTAAATCAGAACTACAGTGAGGATTTTTCTTTCTGCCTGTGCTCTCTAAAAGACATTGGGGTATATTAGCAAGAACCTGCGAAAATTATCGCAAAGCTTGCTTAGCGCGCGTTTTTCTATCGCCGGCTATCGCTGGATATTACCGCGGAGATAACATGCTATTAGCAAGGTTTATCTCCAATGCGATAAAATATCCAGCGATAGCGGCGAAACCCAGCAATAAAGCGAGAAATCCAGCGATAGAATCCCCGCGCTAATGCTGGGGACTTAACCTTACAAACCACCTCCCATTGACTAATATTGTTAAGTCATGTTTTTACCAGTACTAAAAAACCAGCACTAATCGCGGTTAGCGCGCGTTTATTTATCGCTTCGCGGTTATTGCTAATAGGCGATAGCGATGTTAGCGACTGCTTTCAGTCGCTGTTAGGTTGGGAACGCCTCCTTTGCATGTCATTAGCGATAAATATCGCTGACATGCAAAGCGGCACCCAAACCAGTCACTATCGCCTAAAAGCTGTCGCTAACACCTGTTAGCGACAGCTTGCTGATAAGGCGATAGAAATATCGCCACTTTAGCGGCAAAAAGTTCCGCTAAAGCGGCGATAGAGCCCTTGATAATATGCCCCATTATATTTGCATTGGTAGAATGCTAAAACTTCTCAGTCATGGTGTAACAAAAGCTTACAATACGTATAAGTAAAAGCATGAGCAACACCTGAAATGTGTTTTGGGCGATCCGCAACTGTTTAGAAACTGAAATAATATTAACAAATTATAGCGGTGCACCCAACAAAAAATATAGAAAAGTCCATTCAAGTTGTCCAAGTTTTCTCGTTTCTTCTTTATTTTATATTCCAGAAAGCTTTTATGTTTTCATTGTTCACATCCGAAATGTTACAGCCTCAGTCAATGCGTTTCGTTAACAACAGTGAACTTCTTAAATTCGTTCCAATTAAAGGACCACAAGAATTCATAGTAATTCCGCAAACACCATGATAAGGCATCCTTTTCTTTCTTTTATACAGAGTGTTTCTTCCATTGGTAATTCTAGAGTACATATGTTCTACCCAATCCTCCTATTCAGGATTAGGTGAACCCCATCATGGACGCTCGAATCCGTGTCCCACATCAAACAGGCCCAGGCACATAGGTAGTACACAACAAGGACCTGGCCTCATTTTGTAATGAATGGAAGCGAGGAAGCAGGACTCAGAATAATTCAGTTACTGGTAAGTAATTAGGGCATTTCCCAGTCCCAAAGGACATGTGTGCACAGAACAGCCTTCTTCAGCCTCTGCCTCTCTTCTCCTGAATCATACCCACACCTGTGCTCCCTCTTTCTAGAAGTCAATAGTCACATCCAGCTTGCTTTCAGTACCTTAGGATGTGGTGACAGTGTCTAACCACATGTACTCTTTGCGACCCTTTCTCCCTGGAAAGACTGTAAAAGATATCAGTAATTGGGGTGAAGTGGGCCCCTCACACCCAGGGCCATGGTGCCTTTGCACCTCCTGCTTTTATGATTACTGCATCCCTGTCTTCAGCCATTCACCCATGTGTTTTTGTCTCTTTCCTTTTACCCGGAATTCCTTACTGTTGGACCTGACATTCTTGGCCTGGTCTTGCCCAACATTTTTCCTTCAATCCTTCTGTTTTTGCTGACATAATTGTTTTTGCTGGCCTTAGGACTCTACACAATTTATCACTGCTAACAGTGTTAAAGTGATCTCTCCCAAAAACGTGGTAACATTGGCTTCACAGCCATTGGCACATTTAATTTAATGTCCATAGTAAAGTGGTACTGCTTGTTCCCAGGGCCTGTAAATAAAATGCTACTAGTGGGCCTGCAGCACATATTGTGCCACCCACTTAAATAGCTCTTTTAACCATATCTCAGGCCTGCCACTGCAGCCTGTAGGTGTAGTTTGAACTGCCATTTCGACCTGGCAAAATAAATCTATTTGTCAAGCCTAAAATTCCTTTTTTTAATAAATATAAGTCAGCCGTAGGGTAGGCCCTAAACAGCTCAAAGGGTAGAGTGCGTGTATTTAAAAAGCAGGACATGTACATTTAAGTTTTACATGTCCTGGTAGTGAAAGACTCCTAAATTCATTTTTCACTACTGTGAGGCCTACCTCTCCCATTGGGTTACCTTATTTCATGTAAAACTTGATAAATTTCAATTGGAGCAGGTAGGAGTGTCAAGTTTGGCGTCTAAACAAATCTAATTAAAAACTTCTTTAATGGTAATAATAATTCTGAAAATGTCACTTTTAGACAGTTGGCATTTTCTTGTCCTAATCATTTGGTGCCTGCAGTATGTATCCTGGGTCACATGACTAGGTGTAGCTGGCAGCTGGTCTTTGTGTATTCTTCTCAGATAGTGGGACAAAGGAGAAAGAGGTATTGGCAGGATGGGCCAATTCTGCAGATGACGGGGAGCAGCTGTCACCTACAACATTTGCACATCACAAAGGGTTTCACACTAGTCTTTTGGGCCCCCAGAGTAGTTGGGGCCAGGGAAGAAGAAAATTCCAGATACCTTTGGGGTGGAAAACTCTAGAAGCTTCTCTCACTTCAAATCTGGCACCAAGTATAAATATTGGACCCTCAGGCCCAACTTTTCAGTACACTTCTGGACCCTTGGAAGACTCAGAAGAAGGAATGCTGTGCTGCTCTGCTGCAAGAAGGACTGTTCTGCTGCGTGACACATTTTCGACGTGGACCTCGCATCGCGTTTTGGGATTGCCGCTGCGCAGCGCAACACTCCACAACGTTCCGCAACCAGGATTTAAGGTACATTTCTCATAGGAGTCTCTGGTCCCTGTATCTGGCCCATGCTCCATAACAGTCAGTCTGAACTTGTGACTTTGTCCCAGTCCGGCGCAACCAGATAACCACAGTTGTCACTTTGTGCTTTTAAACTCTATTTTTACCTGCATCTTTAAAATTGCATATCTCCAGTTCTGCTAATTATTATGTGGTCATTTTACCCTAATTTTCGAAATTCCCAGATGTCAAATGAATCAGACAAAACAATATGCAAATGTAAATATACTTATAAATATGTGCAAGCCAATAATAATGCAAATGTATGGGATAAAACACAAGCAGATAATTATGGTAAAACACATGCGAATAATAAAAACACACAAGTCAGATAATAATGAAACATTCACCAATGAAATGCAAGGAAGTAAAACACAAGCAGATAATAATAATGGAACATTCACAAGTGACATGTAAGGGAGCAAAACCTAAGCAGAGAATAATAATGGAACATTCATAAGTGAAATACAAGGGAGCAAAACCTAAGCAAATAATAAATGTATAAGAGAATAACTGTAAGTACATGAATATATAGTTAAGAACAGAAATACTTCACAGGCTGGTCACTCAGCACACAGACAAAAACACATGTAGAAATAATTCTATATCTATACATATATCTCAATACCAATGATCAGAGAAAATACCTCACCGTCTGCAATATCTTCATCTTAGCCCACAAAAGACTGGGGGATCCCAAATTTCAGTCACTGGTGTCATGAGACTCCTCAAACCGAGAAATGCAGCACTGAGCAGATGCGTCCACCTCTCAGGAGAGAACCCGGTTTTTGAGCCAAGAAAGCCCAGTTTTTATAATATTCTCAATGCATGAGAAGACACCCTCTGCGCCAAGGAAACTTACTGGTGCTGGCCAAGCTCCTGCAAGCATTCTAAGGCAAAGGATTTCTCACACATTCTCCTCGTGCTCCTACACTACATGTTCCAACCCCTTATCTTTGTGAAGCTTGCGAAAGTAGAAAACATCACAAAGCGTACAAAAAACACCCTCAAAGAGGAAACCCATTCTGCATGTAAGTGACAGGAATAGCAGTGAGTGATCTGGGGGCCTGCTTGTATGTGCAGAACTCAAGCCAGACAGAGTCAGATTCAAGAACATAATGCACATTTGTGCACTACTGCCTACAGCACTACACTCCGAGACAGAGAAGTATATTCCACTCATTTCTCTCTCTCTCATGTTTTCAAATGCACATCCCACACATTCTGTTCACGACAAGGCTGTTTCGTTCTGTGCTGAGGAGGAGATAAACACTCCTACTGTGAAGCAATAAGGAGACACAAAATGAAATCACAGGTCAAAATGCAAGTGCAGAAAAAATGATGTTGTACATTCAAGATATAGTAAGTTAAAACACATAGAGTCAATTAAAACAATGGTAGGCCAAGGTCATCACACTATCCCAATACATATGAGTGCATATAGCACTACAGCCGGGTTCAATAAATAGACCTGCGCTCCCTTATCTTGAAAGGGTTGTATTAATTGGTGAAGGCACCACTTCTCTCCACCGTAAAGTGGAAAAAATCCGGCCTAACAAAGAATGTACACCCCTCAGCTAGACGTTTTTAATCTGGACGTGGCAGATCTGAAAATGCTTGGCACAGCAGAAAATTGCCTAAGTAGATAAATATTGCCCTGGGCTTCGCACCTTCCTGTATGCCCCAGGAGTTTTGCCTAAAGGGGAACCTATGCACCCACTGGACCTCTACAACCCAAGTTCCAGTCAGAGAGTTCTGGGAAAGCTCTCCTAAAGACCCCCACAATTAATTTACGGACATCTTCTCCCTCCTGTCCTTCGGGGATGCCCAGAACTCTCAGGTTGGTTCGTCTGAGTCTGTTCTCAAAATCTTCCAGTTTCCACTGGGTATCCACCATTTGTGCCTCCAGGGTTTCTGCTGCTTTCTTTTGCATCAGTGATTCACTCTCTTATGGCAAAATTCTGTTCTTGGCTTCCCCAATCCTTTCAGTATATTCAGAGCAGGTCTTAGCGACCTGACGAATGGCACCTTGCAATTTGCGGACTGAGTTCTGTGGCTTTCTGTCTGTGTTTCCTCGAGGTGGGCCATTATGCTCTGGTAAATTGCCTCAAGTGATGCTGCTTCAGAGGCCTCGTGAGTGGTTCCCCCCTCCCGATGCATCCCCCTCCAAGTGGGGCAGAACAGAATAGTCCCAGAGAAGTCCTTTTGCTTCTGCCTTTTCTTTCTGTGATGCCGTTTTCTTCCTAACCGTGCCAGTAACATCCGTGCCTGCATCAAGAAGTGGGGACCCTCATCTCTCATCCAGACAGTTTATATCACTAAGCCCGCTGCTCAGTGAATTACCCCTAGATCACCCTTCAGGTAGCTCCTGATTCTCCTCATATGTCCAGTCCGACTGATCTAAGAATGAGAAAAACTGGTCCCCTGAATCCGCATCCATGTATGCCTTAGACTGGACACCGGAGGGCATTTGTTGAGGTTGTAGAGTACCCTCAATAATCTACCAGCTGTGTCTAAATCTATTGCCAGGTTCTGAAGGCTCTGAGGCATACCCCCGTCTCGAATTTCATATATATTTTCCCCCATTGCCCCACTTGTCGGAATCGCAACGGCCATACCTTCTTTAGTGCTGAATCATCAGGTCCCTTCGGACACTGCACAGAAGAATCCTCCTCACATGTTGGAGCACCCTCTGGGGTGCCTGAGACTTTTCTTGGCCGGAAGGCGGCTCCATGCCTACGTCCAATGAGATCTGTGCAGACATATATTTAAATCAGAGTTGAAAGGCTGAGGCGTGGGGTGTGGTGAAAAAGCTGGGGCTGAGGGTGGGCGTGCTGCTGGGCTATCAGACCAAAAGCATGTATCTGGGCCTGCCTACTGTGTGGAACTCTTGAAAAAATCCACCTTAGAGATCATAGAGCACGTAAAAACTGCTGCCCTTGTCAGCCCGGAAGCTCCCGTCTCCGGGCTCCGCCTATCAATCGACTTCTTCGCCGGGGGCTGATGTTGGTGTCGCTAGCCTGGTTCCGTCCTCGTTGCAGCACCTCTGCGGGTCCTTGACTCTCTTGCGGCATTCAGGGCATTACTATTCATTGTGGGGCGTGGTGTCCTGAGCTTCCTGACGCCCAGTGAGCCGCCCGAGAAGCCAACCAAGAGACCAGCCACCTCCAGGTTCAATGTAGTGGGGTCAGTGCCTAAGACGAAAACAGCCAAACAGCTAGTGTGACGCCAATCCTCGCTTTCATTCCCTCAAGCTGGCTGCCGTGGGGTGGTTAAAGATGCAGCATACTCAGTGGGAAGGAGAGCATAGAACAGCCCTCCTCACACGGCCGCCATCTTTCTTTCAACACCTGACTATACATGAATATGGAGAGAGTACCAATTGGCTATTAGCCAAAGGGATTAGACAGAGGGAGATTGAAAATGGGATATCTGCTATAATGGATCAGGAAGGGCAGACCTCCAGTAACCGCCTGACATTTTGAGGGCTTTTAAGAATTTCTATGAAGCTCTCTATACGGAAGAGCTTGAACGGCTTATAGATGGGTATGAACATTTTTTTATGGGCCTAGACAGGGTTATGTTAAATAAGGAGGACCAAGCCATTTTGGATGCGCCAATAACTCTGGAAGAGATAGATGAAGCAATAAAATCTTTAGCCACTGGGAAAGCTTTGGGTCTCAATAACCTCCCATTGGAATTTTTTAGAGCCTTTTTTGGAACGCTTCGGCAGGACATGCTACATATGTTTTTGCAAGCGCAAGCAGGGACAATCCTACCTTTCTGAGAAACTACTAATATAATCATGTTAAAAAAAAAGACAAGTTGTCACTGCTTCCTGGCTCTTATAGGACGATTTCCATAATAAACTGTGATGGGAAGATGTATGCCAAAGTACTGGCAAATAGGTTAGGGAGGGTCATTTCACCATTAGTTTCAAAATTCAAAATGAAGAGAACTTATAACCACACCTTCTCCGGTCACCCAAACTAATATTTATTTCTTTTACAGCACTGGTCTACCATCCAACTATGCAGCTTTTGTTACTTTATATCTACTATGCTGCTGGCTGTTTTTTTATTCGTATGTTTAACTGCCTCTATGTTTAGTATTTACACCTTTACCTGCTTATCTTGTCTGCTTCTATGTACAGCTCTCTGATACCTTGATGGGTCATGTTCGTGCTATATAAAACTTTTGAAATAAAATCTTGCCAACATGGCTTTATTCCTGGGCGCAATACGGCGGACCACATTAAAAGGGTTATCACGCTGCTGGACATGGCTGAAGCCCATAAATCACCGCTGGGCTTAGCCTTATTAGATGCCGAAAAGGGTTTCGACCATGTGTCATGAGGGGGTTTTGTGGGCAGTGATAGAGTGGAAAGGCTTTGGGAACAGCTTTATCCAGGCCATTAAGGCCCTGTAAGAGTCACAGAGGGCTACTGTGCGAATAATGGGGCAGGAGTCTGATGCTATACGAATTTTAAGAGGCACTAGACAGGGTTGCCAATGCTCACCTTTACTATTCGCCCTATATATTGACCCCTTTATAGGAAAGTTGGAGAGGAACTCCCATATTAAATCTGTCATTGCTAATCGTGTGGAATATAAGGTCCTTGCATATGTGGATGACATCACGATGATAACATTTTACCCAGCAGCAGCACTACCTGAAATTGAAGATCCAACAAGGCAGTTTGGTGCACTCTCAGGGTATAAGCTAAATGAGGGTAAAACTCAAGTACTATGCACTGAGGGAGTAGGATTTAATGACCCATGGGTAGTGGTTGAAACGTTGTACCTGAGCAGTAAACTTACAGTAGCCCTAGATAAGCTGGTGGAATTGAATATGGCACCACTATTGGGCAACATTAAGCAAAATCTGGATAGAATGAATCATCTACACCTGTCGCTGTTTGGGAGGTGCAATTTGCCGAAAATGACCATCTTGCCAAAGGTGCTATATATTTTTAGGACTGTCCCACTGGAAATCAGTACATTTTGGCTGTCCAACCTGCAAAGTGTGTGTTTTAGCTTTCCGTGGGGATATCAGAGACCAAGGAGGGAGACAAAATATATGATTTTGCCAAGGCAGCACGGTGAATTGTCGGTCCCTAATTTTATGTTCTACTACTGGGCCTGCATGTTGCAACACATGGGAGTGTTAATTTTAGGTGGCTCAGGTGGGGTCAAAATGGCAGAAACTCCAACAATATATGAGTTAATTTTAGGGAGGGAAGCTAAAGGACGCCTCGCTAAAAAAAGTGAAACCTAACTACAATAAGAAAACTAGGTTCAAGATTTTAAAAGCAGAATGTAAGGTCTGGATTTAAGTTAAACGGAAATTGGGAATACCCAACATTAATCTATGTACACCTATGATAGCTCCTTTAGTTCTCCCTTCTGTATTTCAGGATGCAATTATGGTTAGATGGGTACATAAGGACTTCACAGTTTTGGGAGACTTGTACTTTGATGGATAACTTCGCTCCTTTACTGAGCAGCAAGAGGCTTTTGAATTGGCCTGGGGGGATTTTTTTTAATTTCTTCAGTTGCAAGACTTTCTGTTCAAAAACAGAAAGGATGTAAAGGCAGTGGTAAGGATCTCCTTAGTCAAGTTGATAAGGCGGAAGGATAGAATTGACTCAATCTACGATTTATTGATACAAGACTCACCAGATGATTTAGAGCTGCAAAATTCGAAATGGGAGGCTAGGTTTGGTATGGAAGGGCTTTATATCCAGGAATCATTGGATCTAGGCAGTAGGGTGCGGCTGCCAGCTAGTTTGCGAATTCAACACTTTAAAACGATTTTTAAACTGTATCTCACCCCGGCAAAGGTAGCAAAGTGGGGCGGCAGGTTTTGAGGTAAATGCAATCGGTGTGGTTCTCAACACGCTGAAATTAGTCAAATGTTTGTTTTGTGCCCTAAATTTTATGTGTTTCTGCAGGAGATTGGAATGTTTTAGGGAATAATTATTGGTGGGCAGGTTCAAATTACCCCTCCACTGATGATTTTAGTTGTGATTGACAGCACGGAGGACAATGATGAACTTAGGCGAGAAGCATGTTTATTATTTGCTGCTATGGCGGTTGCTAGACTATGCATTGCGACAGAATGGTTAAGCCCGGACCCCCCAACATTTTCAATGTGGAAGTCAAGATTGTTAGCAATTTATCATATGGAAATCTCCCTGTATTAATGCAAAGGGTGTAAGAAACAGCGTTGAGGGACTAAGATATGGGCCCCAATTACTTCTTGGATGGAAGGATCCGCAGAGTAATGCATTTGCACTTTATTAATTTGTTGGTAATCAGGGGCCAATGGAAATGTTGCTTCTTTATAAAGACATTTCTACTGCTATGAGTTTGCACTTTATGCTTTAGATTAAGTATATGTATTTTTAGATCTTCATTAAGAGCCTGTCTTTTTAGCATTTGTGGCACTATGAGTATCAATTTCAATCGCTTGCTGGTGGTGGGGTATTTATTGTTGCTGCTGCTTATGAATTATGAATTAGATGCTGCTATCATTTTGTCGGTCGGGTCATGTATTTGGACTGTTTGCTTGTATTGGTATTGTACTATCTATTGACATGTCTGCTGTGTATAAGGATGAATTTCTGGGTAAAATCAATAAAAATATATATTTTTTAAATAAAAAGCTTTTCAAAACGTTTCTGTCACTTTAATGATTTAGAGGCATGCAGCCATTTTACGACCATCTCGTATCTTCGCTTCTTTTACGTGACACAGGGTATCAAGATTCAGAGGGCAAGGGTTTAAAGTAATTTTATTACAAGACTGAAAACTCATAATAGGATTTCTTAACTTGCTACTTTTTTATAGCAGCCACAAATCACACAAAAAATCTCTTCCCAGCAAACCCTATATCACAAAGGTTATGGGGAAGTGAAACCACCAATTTGTCATGAGCTGAGTCTATGTATTGGAGTCACCAGGAAGTGAAAACTTCTTTTCTTACTGAAAAGCTACGACTTAATTACTGCATGTTACTTTTTTTTGTATTCTATTGGTAAAAAAATATTTGAAATGTTTTTGTTGTTGCATACCTAAGTTGTGCTTCTCATTTGTTGTGTTTATCTGTATCTAGATGGATTTTTGGGCATTGTTTTCCCTTTCCTCCCACTTGGGCTCCTACTACTGGCGCACTAATGGCTGGGTCCAAACTGGAATGGCATGGTGAGAAAAAAAATGATGGATTTAGGCCCAGATCTCTGTACTGGGGTGAATGTATGACATTGTTCTGCATTCTGTCCATCAATTGTTCTTTTTGCATTTGTCACCCCGAGTGGGGCGGGTATGCCCAGACGTGGGTCCCGTGCTCTCCCTGCCACTGGAGTCACCCTATCCTGGCTGATGAAGGGTGAAACCCCAAAACTGGTCCTAGGATGCTTGTTTCCAGTCCAGGGAGGACCTGGCCTGGCAGTTCGGGCTGGACTGTTACCATTGGGTTCAGGGTCAAGACTGATTTGCATATGGCTGGGTCCAAACTGGAATGGCATGGTGAGCAAAAAAACGATGGATTTAGGCCCAGATCTCTGTACTGGGGTGAATGTATGACATTATTCTTCATTCTGTCCATCAGTTGTTCTTTTTGAATTTGCCACCCCGAGTGGGACGGGTATGCCCAGACGTGGGTCCCTTGCTCTCCATGCCACTGGAGTCAAGCTATCCTGGCTGATGAGGAGTGAAACCCCGAAACCGGTCCTAGGATGCTTGTTTCCAGTCCAGGGAGGACCTGGCCTGGCAGTTCGGGCTGGACTGTTCCCATTGGGTGCAGGGTCAAGACTGATTTGCATTTGGCTGGGTCCAAACTGGAATGGCATGGTGAGCAAAAAAAAGATGGATTTAGGCCCAGATCTCTGTACTGGGGTGAATGTAAGATATTGTTCTGCATTCTGTCCATCAATTGTTCTTTTTGCACTATATTACATACAGGGACATTTTGTTTAAAGACATGACCTAGACACTACAATGAATAGCATACATCTCCATTATAGAGTAGATTCAGTATTGGAGCAACTTACTAATTATAAGTCCTATGACTGCCCAAATGCATTTATGTCTTGATGCCTGTTTACATCTTTCTTGAGGAAGCATTGACAAAAACATTTGAAGGGAGAATGGTTGATGGTATTGTGCATATAAAAGTCAGATTGTTTGGCGCACAACATAAACAGTAAAATGAAAATTACAGCTTAAGGAGTGTGGCCCTTCTTATCTGATTTCTAAACCTTACATCTCAATAAATATATATATATATATAAACATATATATATATATATATATCCAAGACCAACTTCGGTACACCAGCTTGACGTACCAAAGAACGACACCGCAATCCAGGCATCAAGTATATCTTAATTTATTTTGCTTTAATCCGGGCTATGGCGCGTTTCGGCAGGGTCTCCTGCCTTGATCACATACAGAGCCAGCGTACACCATTCATTTTGAATGCACAGTTACCATCACGTGGCAACATGAACATAGACAACATACTGCGCAAAGTCGTAAAGTTCATTTTGTACACATTTCTCGAGAATTCCAAACAGAGAATTGTTACATTTCACTTTTTGTTATTTTTGTTTGTTTTTATGTTTTTACAATTTTTTCTTTTCTCTTTTTGTGCAGTTGACTGACTTTCTTCACTATATGAATGAACTTTATTGTCCCATAGACACAAGCCCTTCTGAATACAAGTCTCCCTTATACTTACTGCATAATGCATATCCTGGCGTATTGTGACTCATTGTGTCTGGATCCCTTTACAGAAAAATGTTTTGTAATTCATATGTAGCAGCACATTTGGACTCAATATGGGTACACAGCCTATCAGACTTATGACTTGCCGTTAGTTTAAAACATTGAAGTTGCATGTGCTAAATATTCCACTTTCCATTTTTAAAAAAGAACAAGTGCTCATATTGCATAGTAAACAATTCGACTTGGAAATTTAAAGTGCAAATTTCATACAACAAGATTATAAAGTGCAAGTGCTGTTGAATACGAAATGTCAAATTGATAATGGCAGTTCTCATGCTGCATATATACAAACTACTCTTTTACCACTTAAGTCTGTCCTAAAAATTCATACCTTGAATGGATTTTATAACAGATGGGGATACAAAGACACTTTTTGCATATATATTCCACCCTCACATATCATACCTTCATATCTCTAAGTTTTGCCATAAAAAAGTGCTAGTGCTTAAGTGCAAATTGTTGCTTTAAAGTGACAATGCATTTCGGAACACTGATTTCCAGTATAGCAGCGTCAATTTACCATCGGTAGATACCCAATTTGTTTATGTGCACAATTGCATCACCAAATTCCGCGGACAATGAAGTGCACGTCCTCCAGTGCCCGTTCTTCTACATGATTTGCAAAGTAATATTTCAATATCTCAATGCATTCCTCATGACTATCCTCCCAATAGCAGCAATGGTTACCATAGATAATTACACACTCGGTAAAAGTGCAATTTCAGCTTAAAGTGCACGTGCTCCAGTGCAAAGTCTCCTAACTCTGTTTACGGACAGATCTTTAAAACTCATACTATTAAGGTTTCGATATCAACTATAGTGGCTTGTATGCGAGAGAATGTGCTTTCTTAATACACCAGATTCTTAAATATAATCAAAAACCGGGAATTCTCTCTTAAAATATCCGCAGTAGGGCTTGCTCTTCCACCACATTGGTACTAACAGGTGTCTATATACAATACATGCAATCTTAAAAAAGCCATAAAAAGTGAAACATATATATATGGAGACAGTTGATTAAAACATTCTAGCACCGAATTGGGTCCGTGTCCGTGATTTGGAGAGAAAAGACGCTTCCAGGGTGCGGAGTTATTGTTATATATATATATATATATATATATATATATATATATTACCTTGTGAGTGCTCCGGAATGTGTAGTAGTTGTTGTGGAACAGAGGCGGTATCACCCTCCGCCACGGAGGCACCCGCCGAGCGTTCGACCACCAGGGTGAGCGAGGAAGTTGTTTGTATTGGAGGGTCAGAAACGCTGCTGTTGGAGCCCGGCTTCCAAAAGGACGTGGACTATACAAGTCCAAGGTGCCCTGCCATGAGAGGGACACCTACGGGAAAACCACGGATGACATCAAGCAGCAGGCGAGGGAGATGGGCACAGCGGAAAGATGGAAGGAGGTGACTGTAAACAGCGGCAAAGTAAGAGAGTTAACAGCGAAGGTTAAAAGTGGAAATTTACCTGTATTTGGGAAACGAATGAATTGAACAACTATGATGTATAATGGGACATTGATGCCTTCACGTTTTCAACATATATCACTGATGTGGGTGATGCCGCTTTGTGATTGGTTACAGTCCCACCAATAAGAGACACATTGAAGTACTCAAATATCGTAAAGCTGTGCTCAGATTGAAATGATTTTTATGCACTGAAGAAGGCCCACGCCGAAATGCATTTGCATTAATAAATCAAATGAATTACCCCGTGAGTGCTCCGGAACTTGTAGTAGTTGTTGTGGAACAGAGGCGGTATCACCCTCCGCCACGGAGGCACCCGCCAAGCGTTCGACCACCAGGGTGAGCGAGGAAGTTGTTTGTATTGGAGGGTCAGAAACACTGCTGTCGGAGCCCGGCTTCCAAAAGGACGTGGACTATACAAGTCCAAGGTGCCCTGCCATGAGAGGGACACCTACGGGAAAACCGCGGATGACATCAAGCAGCAGGCGAGGGAGATGGGCACAGCGGAAAGATGGAAGGAGGTGACTGTAAACAGCGGCAAAGTAAGAGAGTTAACAGCGAAGGTTAAAAGTGGAAATTTACCTGTATTTGGGAAATGAATTAATTGAACAACTATGATGTATTATGGGACATTGATGCCTTCACGTTTTCTACATATATCCCTGATGTTGGTGATGCCGCTTTGTGATGGGTTACAGTCCCACCAATAAGAGACACATTGAAGTACTCAAATATCGTAAAGCTGTGCTCAGTTTGAAATGATTTTTATGCACTGAAGAAGGCCCACGCCGAAATGCATTTGCATTAATAAATCAAATGAATTACCCCTTGAGTGCTCTGGAATTTGTAGTAGTTGTTGTGGAACAGAGGCGGTACCACCCTCCGCCACGGAGGCACCCGCCGAGCGTTCGACCACCAGGGTGAGCGAGGAAGTTGTTTGTATTGGAGGGTCAGAAACGCTGCTGTCGGAGCCCGGCTTCCAAAAGGACGTCGACTATACAAGTCCAAGGTGCCCTGCCATGAGAGGAACACCTACGGGAAAACCGCAGATGATATCAAGCAGCAGGCGAGGGAGATGAGCGCAGCGGAAAGATGGAAGGAGGTGATTGTAAACAGCGGCAAAGTAAGAGAGTTAACAGCGAAGGTTAAAAGTGGAAATTTACCTGTATTTGGGAAACGAATGAATTGAACAACTATGATGTATTATGGGACATTGATGCCTTCACGTTTTCTACATATATCCCTGATGTTGGTGATGCCGCTTTGTGATTGGTTACAGTCCCACCAATAAGAGACACATTGAAGTACTCAAATATCGTAAAGCTGTGCTCAGTTTGAAATGATTTTTATGCACTGAAGAAGGCCCTCACCGAAATGCATTTGCATTAATAAATCAAATGAATTACCCCGTGAGTGCTCCGGAATTTGTAGTAGTTGTTGTGGAACAGACGCGGTATCACCCTCCGCCACGGAGGCACCCGCCGAGCGTTCGACCACCAGGGTGAGCGAGAAAGTTGTTTTATATATATATATATATATATATATATATATATATATATATATATATTGTGCAACTCGCTTCCAACTTCTACTCGGACTAGAAAAACGAGCAAGGACCCAAGTAGGTGCAGATTATTTTCTTTATTGCTGCATTAGTCCGCCATGACGCGTTTCGGCCGTACCTCGGCCTTGATCACATGACACAGCTCAGACTGTGTTTCCCCAATTTAAAGTGCTAGTGCATGTTTTGCATCAATCGACATAGACAAAATACTACATACATAAAAACATGTCGTTAACATATTATAACTAACAATTATATATAAAATTACTGTGTAAAATACAATTGTTTATACATGATAGAATTAAATCATATAGTCATTGTACACATGTGTAATCCTATATTTGTGGTAATATGGTACATAGTCTGTTTCTTGATGTGGGCAAGTCATCTTACAGAATTTATAATTGCCTAAATGCGCAAATATCCTGCCCTCACTTGTGTAAATGTCGATTGGCAAAAGAAATTCATTAAAAAAGTGAAAAGTGCTAGATTTAAACATGAAAGAACATGTTTATGATGACCATTAAAAGAATTAGTGCAAAGTGATAAAGTGCTGTGTGCTGTGTGTTGCCGTTATTCACCAGTTCCCTTGTACCAATAACGGCAAAAAGAATTTTATTAGCGCAAATGCTGAGTCATAGATTTTAGATTAATCTCAAGCATATCCATATGTTCCAACTAAATTTGGATAATCCGTAAATTATGAAATATGCTATTTATAGATGCTCAAATGGGGCTGCGGGAATTGGGACATGTTTAGTGTATATGGAATAAGATCTAGAACTATGTAGTGTAGTATATTGTAACGGCTGTACCTTTGAATTAGGACACACATATTAGTGTTCATAATGATTCAACTTACTCCAACCAAATAGATAAAATCAATTGTGATAAAATCCATATATATATTATTACAGTACATAAAATACAATAAAAGTATCTTTAAAATTGTATTTATAAACGATGCCCTACAAAATATAAATATATATACATATATATATATAAGTATATTAAGATCAGATTTCATAATATAACCAAAATAGTCCTAAAAAGTATAATGAATATATTTATACAAGCAGCAAATGATGTTAAAAATCTCAAGTTCTGTATTTTGAATTTTTAGTGTAACCATTCCTGGACACAATAATGAGGATACATCGAAATTCATAGAAATTCATACAATTAATACAATCAATTATATAAAAAAAACATAAAACCGATAAAATATCATAAAATTGTATTGGATATCTGTTATAAATAAGTGTATTGTATTGTATTGTATTGTAATTGCATTTGTATAGCGCTTACTACCCCTGACGAGGCGTCGAAGCGCTTTTTCGGCGAGTAGCACGCTACTCCGGGACTCATAGAGGATTAGTGTTGAAT
This sequence comes from Calotriton arnoldi, assembly GCA_963921515.1. Taxonomy (NCBI): domain Eukaryota; kingdom Metazoa; phylum Chordata; class Amphibia; order Caudata; family Salamandridae; genus Calotriton; species Calotriton arnoldi. Next base: position 848,254 of record CAWUFW010003605.1, on the reverse strand, counting down.
TAGTATAGTGAAACATGCAAGTAAATTTTAAGTGGTGGATATGTTAGTCAGTTATTTGGATTCAGAAGGATAGCGGAGGGATAGAAGAGGGAAAAAAGGTTTGCATATATATAGCGCTTCTAACCCCTGATGGGGTGTTGAATTGCTTTTTTTTGGGCGAGTAGCACGCTACTCCGGAAACCCATAAAGGATTAGTGGTGAATTAGTATGGTGAAATATGAAAGTAATTTGAGTGGTGGATATTAGTCAGTTATTTGGAGTGAGAAGGATAGTGGAGGGATAGAAGGGAAAGAAAGGTTTGCATTCATATAGCGCCTGTTACCCCTGGTGGGTGTTGAAGCGCTTTGTTGGCGAGTAGCACGCTACTCTGGAACCCATAAAGGATTAAGTGTGCAAATCTTCTGTATTATTGAGCCCTCTCGGATGTTTAGAGTCAAATTCTAATATGTATTTTGTTTCTAGGCGTCTAAGTTTGCCTTCCCCGTCCCCTCCTCTTTTTTGGGCCGGTACTGATTCTATGGCATAATATTTGAGATCTTTCAGATTGCTACTGTGTTTGTCCTTAAAATGTCTGGCCACCGGGTAACTAACGTCATTATTAGTGATGGCCCTCATGTGTTGCAAAATTCTTTTGTGTACTGCCAACTTAGTACTACCTATGTATTTTAATCTGCAACTGCATTCTAGTACATACACTGAAAATTCAGTTTTACATGTAAGGTGCTGCGTAATGTTTCGCACTTTACTGCTGAATGCAGTTTGGTACGTAGTGGTATTAACACCTTGTTGGCAGGCTTTGCATGATGTGCATCTGAAAAATCCTTTTCTGGCTGTCAGCCACATAGTTTTTCCCTGATCCTCCGGGCTACTTTTGACTAATGAATTGGCCATACTAGTAGATTTTCTAAAGGTAATGGAGGGGTTGTTGGGTAATAGTTTACCTATTACAGGGTCATCTCTCACAATTGGCCAATTACGTCTGATGATGGTTCTGAGCTGTTTTTCTTGTTTAGAGAAACCTAGAATAAGTCTGATAGGTTCAGCCATTTTTTGTTTATCCTCTGGCTTTTTCTGTATTGCAATAAGTCTGCTCTAGCCTGTTCCTTAGATTTTGTAATGGCCGCATCAATAACCGTTGTTTTGTAACCTCTTGTTAAAAAACGTGCGCGACATTCTGTTTGTTTATTGTCTGCATCGACTTCATTACTACATATGCGCCTTATACGGAGCATTTCCCCATAGGGGATGCTATTGATGAGGTGGGCTGGATGCACACTTGATATATATATATATATATATATATATATCTATATATATAGATATATAGATATATATATATATATATATATAGATATAGATATATTGCATGCAAAAAGTTATTACAGCGCGCACTCAGACCAAAACAGTGATACTTCAGCAAAAGAAAAGGGGATTTATTGCTTCATAAACCCTCCGTGACGCGTTTCGACCGGTATACGGTCTTGATCACAAAACGGAGTGCAACACACAAGCGTCTTTAAATACATGGAAGTAAAAACCAACATAGGACTACAAACTGTGTACAAACAGTGAAAACTGTGGCCATTTTGAAAGATGTTCAAACTGATGATTTTCAATTGAATCTTGTGTTGTATAAACCATTAAGGCGCATAATACTTGCAAAATTATACACACATGCACAAACCAAATGTCTTTCGGTCCTATGATGCCAGCAAATAATGACAAATAATCCCGCATATAAGGGAAATACTGAAAATACTGCATTCGGGAACATGCCTTCCAACCGAGGGGGTGAAGGACCTAGAGTCGGCATAGTGTCAGTAAGTACCCCCAATCAGAAGGTGATGCTCCAATCAAAAAGAGCTAAGTGGCTGGACCATAGTCGCAGAGAAGTACTGGTGCCTGTTAAGGCAACAAAGTAATGACTTGGTACCTCAATGGTGGCTACTGACAGGAGCATGCTTAGAGGCCCGGGACACTTTAAAAACAGTGCATGGTGATTTAAAACCCTAAGAAACCATAAACAGTGCACATTAAATACAATGCAACATAAAAATAAAATAAAACAAATCTGAAGTTTCTTATCTGGAGGGTGCGATACACCTGATGGATGTCTTGAAAAAAAGGGTAGGGAACCCATAACGTAACACCAGATCAAATCCAGGGTCCCTTCCTTTCCTCCTAAAAAGATAGACACAACAGGTAAGTTCTATGACAGGATTCTCAGGATAAATTAATTGACATAATATTCAGACAATCTGCATAAGATACTACATGAACATATAGTATGCGGAAATACATAGTCACTGTACAAAACAAATGCTAGAATACTCAAGAGACAGGGTAAAAACTGAAGAGGCAAGGGGAACCAAAGGCAGGAGGGAGGAGGGGTGGAGAAAAAAACCACTATTCCTCCTGAAGATGTATTGCCATCTCTTAGTCGATGTTGTGACCTCCCGGATAACGAGTCCCAAGTCTGATGATGTGCCTTGATTCTCTTTTCCTAAGTTGGAATACCCTATTGCCACCTTTGATATTGCTGTTAACTTGTTCAATGGCATAGTAACTGAGTTTAGAACAATCAGAAAAATGATGTGTTTCGAGATGCCTTGCAATTGGATAATGCTGATTGATCTTTGTTCGGGATGGCCCTCATGTGCTCAAGTTCCCTCTTCTTGACCATGAGTGTCATACTCCCCACATATTTAAGATTACAGGGGCATTCAAATATGTATACAACAAAGGTAGAGCTGCATGTTAGAAACTGCTTGATGGAAATACTGGTGCCCATGCTGGGATTGAAATATTCTTTTTTCATGTGGCTGCAGCAACATGCTTTGCAGTGGCCGCATGGAATAAAGCCCTGTAGACCGATACCCCTCTTCTGGTCTGTGGTAGTGATGTCACTGTGTACCAGAATATCTCGGAGGTTGCTTCCTCTTCTATAGGTGATTCTTGGCTTGTCAGGGAGGGTGGCACCTATGATGGGGTCTCTGGTGAGCATGTCCCAATTCTTGGCTAGAATTTCTGGATCTCTCTGGAGTTCCCACTGTAGGTAAGTACGACCCTAGTTTGGTTACTCTCCTTACTGGATTTCATCTCAGTGATACTGTCTTCTAAGGTCTTGCTTCTATTGACTCCTTTCACTTTTTCCATGGCCCTCCGGAATACCCACTTGGGATAGCCCCTTTCAATAAAGCTAGAGATCATGATTTGTTGTTTGTCTTCAAAGTAGGTGCGGGCGGAGAGCTCCAATCCACCCGCGGAGTGTGTGGAGATTTGCCTACTCCGCGTTCCGCGGAGAACGCGGAGTAGGCAAATCTCCGCACACTCCACAGCGGAGCGGAGTTGACCAGCCCCCGCCTCCACCCTCGCCATCTCAGGGTGATTTCTTGCGAGAAATGCGCATGCGCGGGCGCGCACGCATGCGCAGATCACCCTGAGACGGCAAAGAAGAGGAGGAGGGCAGCCCGGGGATGCCGCAGTCAAGGTAAGTCTTTTTTCTTTTACCTTTAATGTTTTTTTAATTAATTCTTAATAGGGGGGTGGAGGCGGGTGGCGGAGCGGAGTTCCACGGAGTTTGTACCCAACTCCGTGGACCTCCGCGTAGTCCCGCTCCGCCAGCTCCGCCCAGGGTTACTTCAAAGGCAGAGTCAGAACTGCAGTTATGTTTTGCCCTCAAGAGTTCTCCGTAGGGGATACTCCATTTTAGGTTATCAGTGTGGCTCCCGGACCCGGTAGGAGTGGGTAGGTCAAGGAAAACGCGGAATTCGCAGAAAACCTTCACATATAAGCAATGCCTTACGCGTGACCTACCGGGTACTGTTGAAGCCTGGTTAGTCTACAGAAATGGGTAGTTCCAGGTCAAACAGGTACACTATAAGATAGATAGTTGGTTGATGTGAATTTGATTCCATGTCACTACTCTTTTAAGTGTAGATAGTTTTACTATTTTGGTCCTGAAGAATCGCAGGTAGAGTTTACTTCAAGCGAGAAACATGTTGACCTTCAATTATCAATAGGTACGCTCAACCCCAAGACATTTCACTTAGGAGAGCACCTCATTGGCTGTTTTTACTTAGGGTAGGAGACCCCGAGAATAAAGTTTGGCTGTTCTGGTACTCCCAGCCCTATTTTAAATCACTTTCCAAAAACTCTCACATCTACACACTTCTGGCCCCACACCCCCACTTCACCATACGGCTTTTGGATAAAAGATCTCCGATAAAGTGCCCCTATTATAGGGAGCCCGTTGAGTATTGCACCGCCGACTCGACGAGGAGCAGCCCAGATGATGAAGCATGACACCCGCAAGGGTGTGTGAGGGCATTAAAATCCAATATATGGATTTCCAACTTTGAACCACTCCGGGTCAAGTTGGTTATTGTTCCCCTTGACTTTGACTTTTTATCACTAAGGAACAGCATAATCATCGTTTTCATTATCAGTGTGGCTACTCATGGCATGCAGTAGAATATTTCCCGCAGTGGCCTTTCTAAATAGTCTCGTATGGATTTCATTATTGATAATTTCCACCTTTGTATCAAGATACTTAACTTCCTTCCTGCTAACATTGCTGGTAAGCTTGAGATTATAGTTGTTGGAATTCAGTCTACATACAAAGTCCCTGGCTTCATTTTCGGTGCCTTTCCAAATTAAAAACAAGTCATCATATACCTAAGCCAAAGAACCACCTTGCTGAAGTCACCCTCAAAAGTGGTATCCCTCCTGATGTCTTCCTCCCATGCGCCCAGGAACGTGTTTGCAAAACTAGGAGCGAAGCACGTTCCTATTGCAGTCCCTAAGATCTGTTTATTTATACTACCACTGAACATGAAAACATTGTTGTGAAGGCAATAGGTGTGTTCCATGTGCCAAAGGGGTCTCCTAGAAAGATACTTGGCACAAGCAGATATCCCTGTTCATACTCAATGATAGTATATAGGGAGTTGACATACATAGTGATTAAAAAAAAATCATTCTGCGACTGTATATTGCAGATCTTATTCAGAAAGTCCTTGGTATCCCTGACATACGATGGTAGGGTAATGACTTGGTCTCTGAGGAAGTGATCAGCATATCTGGAAACATTCTCCAGTGCGCTGCCTCTAGAGAACACGATGGGTCTGCCTGGAGGATTGGATTTATCTTTGTGTATTTTCAGGAGGAGGTACAGTACCGGGAGTTTGGGAAAATCCTTTTTGAGGAAACAGTACTCCTCCCATTCTAGAAGGCCTTTATCCTTCCAGTCAACTAGTCTACTCCAGATACCCATTATGCTGTCACTATTTTCTGTTCTGCTAGTAGTCACATATGCCATAGGGTCATTCAGTTGGTGCATGGCTTCGTCAATGCACATACCTCTACTCAGAATAACAATATTCCCTCCCTTGTCTACAGGTCTTATGACTATGCTGTTATCACCTGTCAGATCTTTAATGGCATTCTTTTGAGCAAGGGTAAGGTTATATGAAAAGCTAGTAGATTTTGAAAACCAATTTTTCTGTCTAAATTTAAGTAACTGGTTACTTACCATATCTTGAAAGGTATCAATGTTATTGTGAGACATATTGGGTAAGAATGTGAATTTAGGTTTGAAACTAGTGGTTGCAGCTTTGTCATAAGATATATCTAAATCATCCAGCATTTGATATACATTGTCAACCACATTACCTCCCTCACCCTCCAACTTGTGCAGGGTTACCAAAGTATCTATATCCCCAATATTGAGTTCACTGCCAACAATGACCCTTCCTGCATTGTTGGATTCTCTGTTGGAATTGGGTTTCAGTTTATGCCACTTTTTGAGTTTCAATTTGTGGCAAAATTTAAAAAGGTCAATGCAGGTGTCAACATAGTTTATGGGTTCTGCCGGGCAGAAGGACAGGCCCAAACACTAGGTTCCCGGAAGGAGCATTTGTATGTATGGATATATGTGTGTCTGTTTGTGTGTGTGTGTGTTGTGTGTGTGTGTGTGTGTGTGTGTGTGTGCGTGTGTGTGTGTGCGTGTGTGTGTGTGTGTGTGTGTGTGTGTGTGTGAATACTGTTGGTGCTTTTCATGTAAATATGAGAATATGAGATTGTGATAGCAATAGGCCTGGTAATTTTCATATGATTTGAAGATGACATATTGATAAACCAAAAGCTATATTTCTTCCTCGCTACTTCTGTTTTAAAGTTCATAGCTTAAGATATTGGCTCCTGCAAGTACTGAAAACCTGATCGTCACCTGCTAAAGTAGCAGGCTGTACAGATCCCATTGTGAAGGTGTGCACTCTTTTGGTGAGTGTGCCTCTGTATCCTGGGAAATTCAGCATTCAACCAAAGGAGGTAAATGCTCTTTAAATTGAAACATGCGTCATTATAGGATCCAGGAGCCTGCTGTATATTGGATTTCTGACTATCGGTATTGTGATTAGCGGTTTTCAACCACCCACATATATTGACAGTCAGTCTTTTCACCCTCACATCTGGAGGATGTAACATGAAAAAATGGCAATGTTGTTTTGCAGAATGCACAAAAGGATGATAATGATATTTATGATACTACTGATTCAGGCAATGATCATCGGGATGATGCTGATACTTCTTGTATTGTGGTAAGCATTGGTTATCATTAAGAACTTGCAGAGTCTAGGGATTCAGTAGACTGTCTTGTGTAACTGGGCTCAATTCGCTTTGTGTTTTTTTTTAAGCTGCAAGGTGGGTGGTGACGTAGGGTAATGACGCTCCTAGGCAGTACGCAGATAGTGTACTCGTGTCTGTATTATGTGAGCGGTGCAAAAAGGGGTAGGGAGAACCACCCTTCTACCTTAAGCAAAACACAAATCGTGATCCGTAGCTTGATCTCGTAACACAAATTGTTTATTCTTCACGTGGTCAAATGAAATAAAGACTTTATTCCATTTGACCGCGTGAAGAATAAACAATTTGTGTTACGAGATCGAGCTATGGATCAAGATTGCTCTCACTTTATTTCCTATGTTTTATACATACTGTTTAGCGTATGCAAGGGTTTGTGTTGTTGTTTCGCTTTGTGTTTTGTTGATAAGGCCAATATGGTTATTTCACAGGTCAGAGATAAAGGGGCTGATTTATATTTAGGCGGATGGTCCGTGGGTCCACCATGTGGGCAGAGTAAATTACTTTGTCCCCACGGTGGAGAGGCTGCACTCCTAATTTATAAATGATCGCCAAGCAGGCAGTCATGTATAATGTTGTACAGCTTATACTTCTCAGTAAAAACTGTGCGCTTGTTGGACAACATAAACGTCCAAATTGTGCAAGACTGATTCTACGCACACCATCGGGATATGTTGGCGTTAGTGCTGCTAGCTTACAGTGCACCATCTGTACCCCTAACCTGGCAAGGTAATATGTGGAATGTACAACCTCAGAACAGGACAACTCTGACTCCTTGAAGGAAATCGTGGTAACAGATCTAGAAACCTTTTCAGTCGGTTCTTCATCCATACCCAAAGAGATACACAAAAAGAAACAACATGAGGATTCCAATATTTATTGAAGTATTGTGATTCTTGAGTAAAATACATGTGCTGCAATAATCAATAGAAGGAAACGGAATAACATGATTAGCATTATGAGAATGATGAAGAAGATAAACAATCTAACCATTTTGCTGTTACAGAGAATATATGCTTGTATATAAGTACTGTAATATATTTGTACTCATACCTAGCACTAGCTATCCTAGTGTGCCTGGGTGGGTGAACCTGCCAAAGTCCCTGCAGGGTGATTTAACGGCGAACTACCTTTACAACGCGGTCGTTAGACCGCGGTACGTTTACATCGCGGTTAATACAACGCAAGTCGTTACAACGACTTGCGTTGGATGGCGCTATACACTAAGGAATAGTATGATTTACTATTCCAACACCTTCCCTACTGTTACGTAGGCTGGAGTTGGAATAGTAAATCATACTATTCCTAAGTCCAACGCCCTCAGCGCAAGTCGTTGTAACGACTTGCGTTGTAATAACTGCGATGTAACGTACCGCGATGTAAATCATCGCGTTGTAACGTCACATATTCGATTTCACTCCCCTATTACCTGTGGGTCAGTGTCATCAGGGTGAGGTAAACAGGAATCAGTTGGGAAACATCCTTTACATCGCAGTGATTACACCGCGATGCATTTAGAACGCTGCCATTACAACGCAAGCGTTACATCGACTTGCACTGGAGGGCGCTATAACCTAAGGAATAGTAAGATTTACTATTCCAACACCTTCCCTACTGTACGTAGACTGGTGTTGGAATAGTAAATCTTACTACTCCTAAGTCCAGCGCCCTCCAGCGCAAGTTGTTGTAACGACTTGCGTTGTAAAAACTGCGATGTTACATACTGCGATCATTTTGATCGCGTTGTAACATCACATATTCAATCAGTTGGGCTGGAATTCTGGCATGGGGCCACCTCTCAGAGGCAGTGAAATGCTCCTCTACCTAAACAAGGGAGTGATGTAATTTATATAATAAACATTACCCATGTTGCCATGCCGAAGTCCCAGTCAGGCTGCTATTGTTGATTCTATTGTGATAGCTCTGTTGCCGTACAGACATCAACAAACAACAGCATTTTGCGCAGTGAACTTAGCCCTTGTAATGAATGTTCAAGGTATTTGATAACATGCCTATGCAGTGGAAATGTAAGCAAAGCCAGTTCAGAGAATATTATCCTGCACAGGCACACAAGCAAATTTGTGCCAAATGCCATTGTGTTTAAAAAAAGAAGCCAACTTAAACATGTGAGTATGTAAAATGGTGGTGTTTCTATTCGGGCCTAAAATGTGACCTCATGGCAATAAAGGCATTGGCAGGAACCACCGTCACTGCAGTTTCTGTCAATGCATTTTACTGTTTGCTAAAGGGCTGCTTCGGAAGGATGCATCTCTGTAGCAAACAGTATTGTTTTTTTCTTTTCAAATAGAAAATCCAGAAAAGAGATTTTCTTTTTGAAAAGAAAAAAATAATGCTCCTCTCTCTATGGGAGGCTTCTCCCATGGCAGGGGGAACATTATAATGGTTTTAGTGTTCCTTAACGCCAGGCTTTACCGGGCAGTAAGAAATAGTAAAAAAATGACTACATGTCCGCCTATCTGAATTGGGCGGGTGGACATGTAGCCATTTCTCTGACGGCCCTCACTCCCCAGGGCCATCAGAGAAGTTTGACCACAGAGGAGATAGGGTAGCCTCCACCACGGCCAAACTTAAGGTCTGCCCACAGTTAAATTTGGCATGCAGAATGCTATAGTGTGGGGAGGAAAACTCTGTTGCTGTTGCGACAGAGTACCCTCTCCACCAATATATAAGTCAAGCGCAAGGCTTAAGATTGATTACAAATTGTGTGAACTTGCAAGCTCAGAGACCGGTCAAGAAGTTCAGGCTTTCGTTTTTTCAGTTACCATACTACAGAGAAAATGGGGATAGAGGTCAAGGCTTCTCCTCTCTGAATAAAGTAAAGTACTCTATGAAAAGGATGTTTGGGAAACATGTTTTGGCAAATCCAGAAGATCTATGAGCTAGTGTTCCAACCATTACCACTTAGTAACCGGTTACAACAGTACCCATGTGGTGACCTGTTTCAACAATATCAACGACCAAAGAAAAACAGGACAATAGTTCACCTACAACAGAGGGCAAAGGAGAGGGTTTTTCAAAGTCAACATGCCATTTAGTTCCCCTCTTTTAATTGGTTGCAAAATGTTTCTTCAAATTTAGCAAGCAATTTCAGAGGATCCTTGGCTACTTCAAACCAAATAGTGTTTTTCAAGTGGAATTGTTGCTAATTTATTTCAAGGCTTTTCTTTAAGGCCAATTAATTTATGTGTGCAAGAATTAGAGTTCATATAGAATATCAGAAGTTTCTTTCCAAGCGTTCAATCCGTCCTATAGGTTTTGTGATCAAATGTGTCTAAAAAATGAAAAAGAGAAGAACAAACAAGAACAGTCACGTCAAAATGGAAGCTCTTGTTTGTCTCAGGAATTATTTTTCCAGGAGAATGGATGATGAATCTAGATCATCAGGACTTTTACCCTGTTCCAATTTGTTTGGAACACAGGAGGTTCCTATAGTTTCATTGGTACACCAGGGCTTACCAATTTATGCCACACCCCTTTGATTCTGTCTTTTGTTCTATCCTCCACCAACTTTCTCTGTAGAATCCAAAAACTTCTAGAGCCCAAGATAACTCTTATCAAAAGTATATAAGGATGATGTCACACTCTGACACATCTCTCAGGCAATTGGCCTGAATGGTGGAGATTTTGGCGTTTTTTTCCATGGCCCCTTCATTGCTATGCACACTATGTTTCAAGATCAGACATTTACGGAAGGGTCTCTCTTTAGAGACAAACTAACCTTAGACATGGATACTTAAGAAGAGTTGACATGGTGCCATTTAGTTGGTTGTAAAGGTCATACCATTGATGGAGCAAGGTTTCATAAATGAAACTTGCTTGTATTCAATCCTCATCACAGTATTAATCTATTAAAACTTGTATTGTTAATACTAACCTTTGCATACACTACACGAAAGGGAAGGATGCTTGCCTATGTGTTTTACTAATGAATAACGCTTGTCTGTAATCTAAAATGGCCGCTAAAGCGTGGGAAACTATCTGCGCATGTCTCAACCATAGCACGTGTTGTGACGTCTCTCTTTGCTTGGTGGGAAATTTCTGCTTCTGCGCAGTGTGTAGTAAAATGGCTGCTTGATGTTTTCACATGCTTCAGCTTGCTCTCATGTCATTACTAAATTGTCGTTTCCTAATGCTACTAACGCGGGATAGAATTTATAATTAAATGGGAATAGAGTAGGAAAAGTGGGCATACAGTGAAACATTTTATTTTGTGATTTTAATATTTGCTTCTTGCACTTTTACTAGTTCGTAAAACTTGGGCCTGGGTTGGTGACCTGAAACTCGAGAGGCAAATGGTTCTGCGCATGTGTCCTGTGTGCCTGCCAAATGAAGTCAATCTGGACGTCGTCCAAGGCCGCGACCCGATGGCCGAAGATGCTGTACTTTTGCCTTTCCTGTTGTACATTGATACATTGTCTATGAAAATTGGTTTACATTTGTCATGAGACGGGTGGGAAATAAAGCGAATGTATTAATTTGAAGGGGTGGGAATTTAAAAACAATAGGCTTTACAATTTAGGCCAAATCGATATGGTGCGAGAATCCACCCCCTGTCCCTGTCCAATCAGAAGTAGTGGTCCCATATTTTAGCAACATTAAGGGGAGGTACATGGGCGTAGAAGGGTATAATAGAATATAGCATTAGTTAATTAGTTAGAAGAGGCGAAGAACAGGCGTTCGAGAAGGAGATGCTGCAGAGAGCAGGCGTTCACGAAGAACAGGCGTCCATGCTGCCAGAGCGCTCTTAGTTCCAGACTGCCAAGCTGATCGGTTGCTGACTGAATCCCTGTCCTGAAGACGTCCTGAGGAGGGGGCGGCGGAGTCCATTAGAAGGAAGGCACGGGAGAATCGAGGAGAAGCCGAGTATCAGAGAGGGGAACGACGCAGGCGTCGTTGTAGAGAGGTCACCGGTCCTGTCCTGATCCTGGAGGAGGTCTTTGCTCTTCATCCTTCCTGGGTCTTATTCTTTCAACTCCTTGGCTAAGGGGTTTTGGTTCTCGCACTTAGGTAAATATAATGCAACCTTTAGTTGCGCTGCTGTCTCTATCTTCTCCTTTTCTTTAAACACCGTCATTGATTAGCAATAATCATTTCTATGCTTAATCTTGGGTATTGCGATTAAGTACCATGTGGCTCTGTATTTTACTCTGCTAAATCTTTAGATAAACATTTTAAAACTTCCTGACTCAGTAGTTATTTCAGGATTATGTACTATAACGAATCTCACTCATTTTAAACTTCCCAATTAGCAAAGGATTCATTGGGAAGTCATTACTCTTCAATCAGAAGGTAATTGGTAGCAGGGATTTTGATAGAGAGTAACAACTGATAAAGCCCAGCGTAAGTATTAGCGTAGTATGAATGTATGGGCCCAAGTGAGTATCTGGTGTATGAATGCTGTTTGCTAATTTGCGCTGGATCAGTTTTCTGGTAATCAGAGGATGGTTACTCTTTGTTAATTGGGTAATGAGAATTTTATTTTTATGAACTAACATCCGTGTATTCAAAGTTTTGTTTTATGTTGTCCAGAATACCCCGGGGTAAAAGGAATAGCGGATGGTAAGTGGAAGCCATACTGCAGTGAGGTTATCTGTCAGGCAGAATTAGTACTGTAAAGTTAAGCAGGACTTTCAGTACTCGTTAGGGACTCTATGCATGTGAGTAATAGCAAAAGAGTACGCTGGTAAAAATTTGATGTTATATCACCTAGAAAGGGTAACATTGGAGAAGTAACAGGTACTTCTGGAGCTTGTGTGAAGAGTAGACGGAAGTGTTTTACTCGTAGTGTACGTTTAGTAAACGGAAAGGTTTTACTAAGTGTGAGAGAAAACTATCTTTTCTATTTTAGAGAAACTGGCACGATAGCGAATGTTTTATGTTGTTACTGAAATTAAAAATTGTAGAGAAAATAAGTTTGCGTAAATTTTTGTAAAGGGAGGGCCAGTTGCCGGAGAGGGAGCTGACGTCACAAAACGCCGCGCTGGGATTGGTTGAATCAGCGGGTGTGGAAAGACCCTTGTAAAGGAGGGGTCAGTAGTCAGGAGTAGTACTGACGTCACAGGTGCCGCGCTGGGATTGGTTGAACCAGCAAGGACAGGAAAGAGCAGATTGTAAAGGAGGGGTTGACAGATAAACGTCACCAAAAGGCCGCGCAAGGATTGGCTCGGAAATAAAAAATAGCAGACATTTGATTGGTCAAAATTATAGAAGTGAAATTCTTAGTGGATAAGGATTGCATGTTAAAACACGATCCGACTTTAACAGGAATTCGTCAGGATAGGAGATATTTAGGCTTTGCAGAATATAATTTTATACATCGGTACTTACCCAAGATGTACGGAGAAAGGAGAAAAATGTCATTTTTACAAAAGATCAAGAATTATTTTAAAAAGGACAAACCAATCAAAACTAGAGAAGGAATTATTATTCCACCAGCTAAAACGCCCGCTTCATTCATGATGATGGAGAGAGGTTATCATACTTGTGTATGGATGGAGAATTGGATAGAATATACCAAAAATGATGGAATACTAGCATTTCCCGAGAATGGCACGTTCAATGGGCGAATTCTGCAAAACTTGAGATTGAGGATGAATGACTTAGAACCCAGACCTAGATTAACTCAGTACGAAGCTCTAGAGGAATGGGAAACCGAGGCATTTGAGAGGGACCGATCTAGGAGTAATAGGAGTTATCCAGGATTTTTCCCCAGATACCTACATGAGTCTAGGAATGGTCAGATGAAACAATGGAGAAGGGCAATGATTACAGAAGGATTATATCCATTGTTCTCAGCAGAGGAGAAATTAGGAAGTAAGTGCACAGAAAAGACAAAACATTTAATGAGAAATGAGGAGTCTGAAGACGAATTTATGGAGGAAATGTTAAGAAACCCCCACCATATCAGGAAGGGACAAGTGGATGCACCCCAAGTGCACCACCGAAAACTCCATTAGTGCCACAGGTAATGCATGAATTCACCACGAGTAGAATACTTCATGACAAAGAAAAAGAAGCCCTAGAAAAGACCAGAGCAGAATTAATACAGAAAATAACCCAGATAAAAGTACATCCTGATTCGTTGACCATACCTGTAACAATTGGTCCAGTAGTTCCATTATATGGTACTCAGGGAAGCTGTCCTCCACTGATACTTACACCTACTCCTGTGAATAATCCCAAACCTGAAGCTCCAGTTATAATTGAGGATCAACTTAGTGACTGTGAATCCACAATATCACTCATGGACTTGCCTATTCGAAGTACTGTAAATAGTACTCCCAGGAAAGATGTACCTGGATGTTCAAAAGATGTAAGTTTAGTAACTTCATCGGGAGCAAAAAGTGCTACCATAGTAACACCTGAAGATCTAGAAAGATGGGTGCAAGGGTCAGTTAAACAGTGCACACCTCCGAAAATAATGGACATTCATAAATTGAAAGTCGAATTAGAAGAAATAATAGCAGGAAATGTAGGACCAGAACGCTTAAATACCTATGAGGATGAAGAATTATTGTTCCTGTGCAGGAGTATCACCAGAAATGTAAGGATATTCCATGAAAAATTATCCAATTTAGCACTACAGATGGGAATAGAAATAGGGAGATCAAAAGTACTACAGAAACCCTATAGAGCAGAATTTTCAGACAAAGATTTAGAAAATATGAATGCCTCTGGAAGAAGATTACAAATAAGAGAATTAATGTTAGTTTTGCAAAAATGGGGAGACCTAGATAAATGGAAAACTAGGTGGGCCAAGAAAAAGGAAGAAGGACGAACAAGTAGAACAGCATCTGAATATGTGATGAAGGAAACAGGGAAAGCAGACCAAATGTATCCAATGCGAGAAGTTGCGGGAGGAGGATATGTACATGTCCCATGGAGCAGACAGGATATTTTGTCATTTACGAATGATTTTCCAAAGTTGAGAGAAAAACCAATTGAATGGTACAAGCAGGTTGACAGTTTTGTGAAGGTGTCAAAGGTATTGTTGAAGGATTTGGATGGTTTGTTTGATATAGTGGTACCTGCCGATTTGTGGACAGATTGCAAAATCACAGTGGATTGGCCAAGTGATGAATATCCTAGAGATCCGAAGACAGGTGCCCCGTCAAATGATGTGATGAAAAAGTATCAGCAGGTGATAACTTACCTGAAAGGGAAAATACCCCCGAAAGAAACAGATTGGGTAAAAATAGATCGAACTACCCAAGAAGCTAATGAATCAGTACATTCCTACTATGAGCGTCTATTGCAGGTATTTAAACAGTATAGTGGATTTGAGGACATTGGAGACAAGAACATGAGTCAGTTTGTGTATCGAGTTTGTTTACGGTTTGAAGCCAGAAATTTGTCAAATGATTAAACAGCATATGCTTTGTTGGCAAGGGAAGCCCATTGATGAGATTTTGAAGTATGCAAAATATTGTGGAGACGATATTGAGGATAGACACAAGAAGTTACAGGAGAAGGTAATGTGGGCACAGGTGAAAATGGCTGAGAAACAGGGAATCAATTTGGAAAATCCGAGTGAAAATCAAGGAAAAGATTCTGGAACGAATGGTGATACTGGGAATGGTGGAAAATTTAGAGGACGAATGAGTAGAGAAGAAGCTAAAAAGAAATTTCCTTGTCATTGATGCGGAAAATTGGGGCATTGGAAGGATGAATGTAAAAAGATTCGGAATAATAATGGCCCAAATCAAAATTTAAATCCACAGACGCAGAATGACTCACAGCAGGGTGTAAATCCTCAGAGTCAGTTGCCACCTGCACCTATTCAGGGTAATGTAAGCAGAGCAAAGCATGGTACAGACATCGGATATCAAGGAGGAAGTGGTAAGAATGATTATATGACATCACAATTTCTTTTGCAGGACGATTTCTGTCAATTCAGTCCATGACGGTGCCTAGGAGAGGGGAAGAAGGAGTGCATACTTGGCGCATCCTTACAGGTAGATCAGTCAGGTCCATATGTTGAAGGGAATGTGAAAGGTAATAATATTACTTTCCTTTTGGACACTGGTGCTACCCGGTCTACTGTGAGAACAGCAGACATTCCAGACCTTCCTCTCTCTGGTGAAAATATCCAAGTAGTGGGGGTAGCTAATCAGCGGATTAGAACACCTCTTACCGAACCCATGGAAGTTAAAATCGGAAATTTCAGAGAAATGCATCAATTTGTAGTGTGTGATTCTAGTCCAGTAAACTTATTAGGTAGGGATTTGTTGTGCAAGATGAATTGTACAATTTTCTGCACACCGGATGGTGTGGCAGTTCAAACACCAGATGAAGACCATGTATATAAAATTATGATTGCAAAACAAGGTACAGAAGTGGATGAAATGTTTTCGTTAATAACAAAAGATGAGTTGCCAGAAGAATTAAAAGATACAGTAAACCCCATAGTATGGGATTTCACCGGAAAGGAAGTAGGACTTATGGCTAAAATAGATCCAGTTAAAATTACTGTAAAAGAAGGTGCAATTTTCCCAAATACCAGACAGTACAAAATGAGTGCAGAAGTAAAAGCAGGAGTCATTGAAGAAATAAATCGAATGGTAGAACAAAATATCCTAAAAGAAGTAATGAGTAGCCCATGTAATTCACCTATAATGGGGGTTAAAGAAACCTAGTGGAAAATATAGGATTGTTCAGGACCTGAGAAAAATAAATAAGATTGTGGAACCATGTTGTCCCATAGTGCCAAATCCTGCAGTAATTCTATACCAGATCCCTTGGAGTGCAGGATGGTTCACAGTAATTGATTTGTGTCAAGCGTTCTTTTCAATACCATTACATCCAGACAGCCAGTATCTTTTCTCATTTAAATTTGAGAACAAGGTCTATGTGTGGAATCGTGTTCCTCAGGGGTACACAGAAAGTCCTTCTATTTTCAACCAGATACTGAAAAAGTGCCTTGAAAAACTAGTGATGCCAGGAAGTTCAGTCTTAGTCCAATATATCGACGACTTATTGGTGGCATCGAATACCAGAGAGGACTGTGTTGTTGATTCCATAGCATTATTAAATCTTTTGGCAGAAGAAGGACATAAAGTCTCACCTGAACAATTGCAATTCTGTACAACAGCTGTTAAATATCTGGGACATCAAATTGAAAGAGGAAAAAGAAGAGTAACAGCTGAAAGAGTAGCTTTAATAAAGAAAATGCAAATGCCTGTAACACAAAGACAAGTGAGAATGTTCCTAGGAATAGTAGGTTACTGTCGACAATGGATACCAGGATTTTCCATGTTGGCTAAGCCCTTAATTAACATGACAAAAAAGAAAGCAAAGGACCCTGTAGAGTGGGAGGATGAAAGTGTAGAAGCCTTTGTAAAATTGAGAAAGGCCCTATGTTCAGCACCTGCCTTAGGCATGCCTGATTATAAAAGAGAATTTGCATTGTTCTTTCATGAGAGAGAAAATTGTGCACTTTCTGTCTTAACTCAGAGACATGGATTAGAAAGACGTCCTATAGCATATTTTTCTGCTACATTGGACCCAGTAGCAGCCGCGTTGCCAGGATGTTTGAAAGCAGTGGCGGCTACTTGTTTGAGCATTGAACAAAGTGAGTCAATTGTGATGGGACATCCTGTAAAGGTGTATGTTCCACATGCGGTTGTGATTCTGTTGACAAGAACACGAACTCAGCATCTTACTCCTAGTCGGCTGACTAAATACGAAAGAATCATAATGGGTGCTGAAAATGTGACCATGGTAAGGTGTACTATAATAAATCCAGCAACCTTACTACCAGACCCATATCATGAGAGAATTAAAGATGATGAAGACGATGAACATGATTGTATACAAATTACAGAATTATGCACAAAACCACGCCCAGATATAGAGGAACAACCTCTTAAAAAGCCAGACAGGGAGCTATTTGTTGATGGTTCATGTCAAAGACATGAAGACGGTAAACTAACTGCTGCCTATGCAGTATGTGAATTAACTGGAATAGTTGAAGCATCTTATTTACCAGGAGTCAAATCTGCACAAGTAGCTGAATTGATTGCGTTGATAAAAGCATGCAAAATTGGGAGGAATCAGAGAGTAACCATATTTACAGATAGCCAATATGGTTACGGGGTTGTGCATGATTTTGGCTAACTATGGATGCAGAGGGATTTCATGACTTCTTCAGGATCCCCCATTAAAAATGGACAATTTGTAAGGGAATTGCTAGAAGCAATACAATCACCAAAAGAATTGGCTGTGGTGAAATGTGCCGCACACCAGTCAGGAGATGACTGGGTGGTAGTCGGCAACAGATATGCAGATCTGCTGGCTCAACATTGTGCCAAAACCAGAATGTCAGTCAATAAGAGGGTGGAAAGAATGGGAATCAGCTGCCAACTTATGCTGTATATGCCACCTGAAACTTGGAATGACGTCAAGAAATTGCAAGATGAGGTTGATGAAAGTGAGAAGAATTTGTGGATCAAAGTGGGTTGTTCCCAAAGAGGAGATGATGAAGTGTGGATCAGTGCTGATGGCAGACCAGTCATGCCAGACTGTTTACTCTCACAAATGGCTAGGATGTATCATGGAGACACACACATAGGAAGAGATGCAATGATTAGGTTGTTCAGACAAAATTGGTACAATCCCAAATTCAGGGCTGTTGCAGAGAGTCTTTGCCAGAGATGTCTAACTTGCCAGATGCATAATCCGGGGAGGAAGACAGTAATTGGATTTGGAAAAATTGGAAAGGCAGAGGGTCCATTTATGAGACTTCAGTTTGATTTCATACAGTTACCACCATGTAGAGGGCTGAAATATGTACTAGTCATAGTGTGTCTGTTTTCAAAGTGGGTGGAGGCTTACCCTACTAGGAGAAATGACAGCATTACAGTTGCAAAACTGTTGCTACGAGAGCTCATTCCTAGGTTTGGTTTTCCAGTAACTTTGGAATCAGATAGAGGAAAACATTTTAACAGTGAAGTGATTCAAATAATCTGTGAAGCATTTCAAATCAAACAGAAACTGCACTGTGCATATCGTCCAGAAGCTTCTGGAGTGGTTGAACAATTGAATGGCACTATAAAGTCAAGACTGGGAAAAATGTGTGCATCAACATCATTAGAGTGGCCAGATGCATTGCCACTCGTTTTAATGGGACTCAGAAGTATACCTGACAGAACCACAGGATTGAGCCCACATGAAATAATGATGGGAAGAGCAATGAGACAAACACATGTTCCCACAAACAAACTGGTGAATATATCTGATGATATGGTTCTGGACTATTGCAAAGGATTGGCTGACCTAGTGCGTTCTGTCTCTCATCAGGTTGGAGAAGACGCAGTTTCCAGGCAGCCCGAGCAAGAACATGATCTGAATCCTGGTGACTGGGTGGTAGTGAAGAATCACACCAGAGAAACGTGTCTATCACCTAGATGGGGCAGACCGTGTCAAGTCATACTGACAACGAATACAGCAGTGAAGTGTGCCGGATTTCCTAATTGGATTCATGTAAGTCACACCAAGAGAGTACCAGATCCCGAGGAAGAGAATCCTCAGACAACGCCAATCACTGAAGAAGCTGAAGGTTGCCCAGCTGAAGGATCTCAGGTTCGAGATTCCGGAGAAGCTGAAGAAGAACAACCGAGCACAAGTCAGGATTGGATACCGGTGGTAGAGGTTCCTGAAATATACCACAGAACAAGAAGTCAAGCGAAATTGGAAGAAATTGAAGAAGATCAGATAGGTGAAGAAGAAGCAGTTCAGGAACAAGAAGAAAAGACATTAAGAAATCCTGAACAAGGTCAGATAGGGAAAGGAAACTGGACTCAAAACAGTGAAGACCTAATAGAATTTGAACAGGGACAGGCAGGTCTAGAAGAATCCGGTCAGGCTGCAGAAGTTCACAGTGAAATAAGCCCTGATCAGAACAAGTTAGATCAAGAAGAGAGCACAGAAGAAAACCTTGAAAAACATGAACTTGAAGAAATAAATAAAGAACAAGGTCAGTTATTGGAAACTCACAGCGGAGCTGTTACAGAGAAACCAATTAGACCTGAAAAGGAACAAACAAGAAACACAGTAATTGAAGAACACGAAACAGTGCTAAGCATTGAAATTAAAAAGATTTCTGAAAACAAAGATAAAGAGACAGTGCAAACAAAGAAAACAAGAAAAGGAGATCATTGGCCAAGTGTCATTAAAAGAGTGAAGTACCACATAACAACCAGAAGTGAAGATCCAGATCAAGTGAATGAAGTGACAAGTCAAACTGACCAAGAACATAAAACTGCGAAAAGAAGAAGTAAAAGACTGAAACTTGTGAATAACAAATTCAAGGGTCCTGATTGGACTTATATCATCCTTGAAGATTTTGAAAGCTCAGAGTCAAGTGACAGTGGTGGCGAAGGAACAAGTGCAGAATTGACGTACGAAGAAGAAACAAGACCACCCTGACTAAGCAAAAGAATAAGCTAAAGAAAAGAAGCAAAGATAAGAAGAGCAATCTTCCTTGTCGAAAAATGCCTGACGATAGAGTTGCTGGGAGACCAAAACAGAGATGTTGTAGAAGATGCTGTGCAATATGCATATGTAGTCTAGTAATGGTGCTTATAGTATGGTTAGTCCTGATTGTAGCAGTTCCTTACCTTATGATAATAGATAAAAAGATTAATAATGAAACTAAGGAGAGGACAGCAAACATGAAGTGCAATAGAGTAGAACTAATGGCAGAAAGTGAACCAGAAATTCATCATGAAATAACTGATAACGACACTAGTCTAAACGTTTTCACAAAGTTATTGTTTCAATATGTAGACACAATGGAAGTTAGTAATTGTTATGTCTGTATGAAGTTACCTGAATCAGTAGCAGAAGGATTAACATACCATCACTTACCACTGACATATGGCATATCATGTAGTGTTTTGTCCAGTTTATTTTATAGAACAGGGAGACTTCAGTATTATTATTCAAACTTAGATGTGATATTTTCTGAGGTTCCGATTCGCAAGAGTATGAACCCAGTGCTTAGTATTCAAGATGCACAGTTTATGGGAGAATTTTTCTTAACAATGAAATCAATAGACATAACACATGCACATAGACACAATCTAACATGTTCTTTACTTGAAGAAGAAAAGATATTTTTGAATTTAGTAGAAGATAGAAGACAAGATTTTCAAAAGAAAGCTTCTGAGCATAAGGCTCATTTGCCACCTTGGGCGGAGAAAGAAGGGAGTTACACACCTGGCAAGGCTCAAGCTGCTATGGCTCTGGATTTCGTAAAGACAGGGAAAATTTGTCTTCATAGGTTAAAGACTGATTATAACAATGTTTTCATCGGTACCAGTGAATGTGAACACCATTTTTTAATTCTTGGAGGTTGGGGACTGAAAGGAGGAACAGATTCAGTTTTTCCTGGAATCTATTATGTGTGTGGGAATAAGGCTTACTTTAGGCTTCCTGCACGGTGGTATGGAAGTTGTTATTTTGGAATAGTATTTCCAAAGATATACCACGTAAAAAGAAACACTGAGAGCAATGAAAACAATAGCGAATTAATACGTAGTAAAAGAGCTAGTTTTTCTGAAATTTTAGGTGATATATTTGGTGCATTGATACCTTCAGTGGGAATAATTCTGAACTCAAGGAAAATATGTAAATTGTCTACAGTGGTTGATCGTTTATCAACGGATACTGCTGGAGGTTTTCTAATGATTAATGCGGAAATGGTTGCGATTAGATCTATGGTGATGCAAAATCGACTTGCTCTTGATATTATATTGGCAAAAGAGGGCGGAGTCTGTAAATTATTGAAGACGAAACATTGTTGCACTTATATTCCTGATAAGAGTGCAGAAATTGGAATGTATATACAGAATATAACTAAACTTGAGAAGGAACTTAAACCACTGGAAGTTGATAGTGTATGGGAAAGATTCACAAATAGTATCTCGTCAATTGGTACCTGGTTTGCTAATATAGGAAAAGGACTTATAGGTCAAATATTTGTACCCTTAGCAGGGATAGCAATAATAATATTGGCAATAACAATATGGTGCAAATGCTGTAAAAAGAATGGAACATATAAGGTGACAGGAAGAGGAAAGAAACGAAAGGTAGATGAAATCGAACTTGAAGAGTGGAGAAGTGAATTATACAAGAAATTAAAAGGAGATTGTAAAAATGGAAAGTGTAAAGATGAGAATGAAGTAATTTCCTAGAAGTTGGCATCTGATTGAGGGTAGTGTTTTGATGGCTCAGAAACGCCATCAGAGAGGGATTGATGGAGCAAGGTTTCATAAATGAAACTTGCTTGTATTCAATCCTCATCACAGTATTAATCTATTAAAACTTGTATTGTTAATACTAACCTTTGCATACACTACACGAAAGGGAAGGATGCTTGCCTATGTGTTTTACTAATGAATAACGCTTGTCTGTAATCTAAAATGGCCGCTAAAGCGTGGGAAACTATCTGCGCATGTCTCAACCATAGCACGTGTTGTGACGTCTCTCTTTGCTTGGTGGGAAATTTCTGCTTCTGCGCAGTGTGTAGTAAAATGGCTGCTTGATGTTTTCACATGCTTCAGCTTGCTCTCATGTCATTACTAAATTGTCGTTTCCTAATGCTACTAACGCGGGATAGAATTTATAATTAAATGGGAATAGAGTAGGAAAAGTGGGCATACAGTGAAACATTTTATTTTGTGATTTTAATATTTGCTTCTTGCACTTTTACTAGTTCGTAAAACTTGGGCCTGGGTTGGTGACCTGAAACTCGAGAGGCAAATGGTTCTGCGCATGTGTCCTGTGTGCCTGCCAAATGAAGTCAATCTGGACGTCGTCCAAGGCCGCGACCCGATGGCCGAAGATGCTGTACTTTTGCCTTTCCTGTTGTACATTGATACATTGTCTATGAAAATTGGTTTACATTTGTCATGAGACGGGTGGGAAATAAAGCGAATGTATTAATTTGAAGGGGTGGGAATTTAAAAACAATAGGCTTTACAATTTAGGCCAAATCGATATGGTGCGAGAATCCACCCCTGTCCCTGTCCAATCAGAAGTAGTGGTCCCATATTTTAGCAACATTAAGGGGAGGTACATGGGCGTAGAAGGGTATAATAGAATATAGCATTAGTTAATTAGTTAGAAGAGGCGAAGAACAGGCGTTCGAGAAGGAGATGCTGCAGAGAGCAGGCGTTCACGAAGAACAGGCGTCCATGCTGCCAGAGCGCTCTTAGTTCCAGACTGCCAAGCTGATCGGTTGCTGACTGAATCCCTGTCCTGAAGAGGTCCTGAGGAGGGGACGGCGGAGTCCATTAGAAGGAAGGCACGGGAGAATCGAGGAGAAGCTGAGTATCAGAGAGGGGAACGACGCAGGCGTCGTTGTAGAGAGGTCACCGGTCCTGTCCTGATCCTGGAGGAGGTCTTTGCTCTTCATCCTTCCTGGGTCTTATTCTTTCAACTCCTTGGCTAAGGGGTTTTGGTTCTCGCACTTAGGTAAATATAATGCAACCTTTAGTTGCGCTGCTGTCTCTATCTTCTCCTTTTCTTTAAACACCGTCATTGATTAGCAATAATCATTTCTATGCTTAATCTTGAGTATTGCGATTAAGTACCATGTGGCTCTGTATTTTACTCTGCTAAATCTTTAGATAAACATTTTAAAACTTCCTGACTCAGTAGTTATTTCAGGATTATGTACTATAATGAATGTCACTCATTTTAAACTTCCCAATTAGCAAAGGATTCATTGGTAAGTCATTACTCTTCAATCAGAAGGTAATTGGTAGCAGGGATTTTGATAGAGAGTAACAACTGATAAAACCCAGCGTAAGTATTAGCGTAGTATGAATGTATGGGCCCAAGTGAGTATCTGGTGTATGAATGCTGTTTGCTTTCGCGCTGGATCACCATCTTCGCCAAATCCTCAGATGTAGTTTTAGTCGCATGTCAATCTGTGAAGATG
Organism: Calotriton arnoldi; assembly: GCA_963921515.1. Taxonomy (NCBI): domain Eukaryota; kingdom Metazoa; phylum Chordata; class Amphibia; order Caudata; family Salamandridae; genus Calotriton; species Calotriton arnoldi. Next base: position 824,646 of record CAWUFW010003605.1, on the reverse strand, counting down.
AGGTCCTTCGAGTTTTCAGTACTCAACTGGGGAACATGATCAGTAAAGCAATTGTCAATGCTCATCAGTTTAGATCTTAGGCAGGCTTCTTTCCCATTCAGTTTCAACAAGGGCAAGGCACATTTCACTGTATCTTTGCAGATGGAAAATATTACTGCAGTCCAGCACATAAAACATCCGGGAGCTGCCATGTCTAACCACCTGGTACAGTTGGCAAAGGCATTTTGGGAGTTTTGTCCTCATTAAAAATTGTAATTGGGGTAGACGTTCTTCCTGAATTTCACATACTGGCAGGTTGGCACTCTAGGGACCTTCATGACAGGAGACGTCATGCAGTAGTTTTCCAATCCCTGAATGATCACTGGGGACTGTTGCCAGTAGATCTGTCTAATATTTGAAATTACAGTTGTCTCACTTAACTTTTACAGCATTCTCCTGCCACAGACTTGTTCTTGCAAGATTGATTACATTTACTCTTTGCCTCCATTTGTTGTGATTTCCAGGAGCCAGGATTCAGAATCTTAGACAGACGGCATAGGTTTCTCTAATTTCCCCTCTGTGGATGTCTCAGTTCCGATCTCTCCTCAAAATGGCCCCAGATAGTCTTGTATTGCTTCGATCTCACCCTCACCTTCTCTAAGATACCCAAAACAAAACTTACAATCTGATGGTGTCTGCTAATGTGCAGCTGATGAATTCAAAACGTTCTGGTATTCTTGGTCACTGATGTGTTGTTTACCTTCAGCTACTAGCCTCATAAAATCTTCCTTCCTGGGCCCCAGGTAACCCCAAGACTTACGAGGAAGCTTGGCATGTTTGGAGTTGGTTGGCATCTGGAATGGAATCACTATCTCATTTTGGCAAATATGCTTTCACTACGGAATTTCCTTGCCTCTTTGGTGTCTCAAGGTAAGTCTTTCAGGACTATTGATGCTTAGAGATCCACTGTTCTGATGGCCCTGAGCTGTTTTTAGGGCAACCTCATAGGGGAGCACCATTTAGTATTTAATAAATTACTGATAGAGATCAAATAGTCTGCCCTCTAAACTCACTATTCCTCAACATGGGATAATAGAGTAATTCTGCAGTTGTTCCCCACATGGCCTCACAATGACGTCCTTTCATTGCAAAACTAACCTTACTAATTGACTATGATTTCCTTTTGAAAGAGTCTTAAACATGCTTCAGGTATTTCTACAAGATAGTATTCTCCTTCAGGGGTGTTTGTTTCTGTAAACAAACTCATGAAGAACGACACTAGTGTTATCATTCAAAATTGTGTGTAGCGGCCTTAAAAAATAAGAACTAATGGTCAATGATTAAAGAACATCCTCTCTTCATTTGTTAACCTTTTTTTTTTAAAAAACATACTCCTGTTTCTTCTCATTTAGCCAGGTGGGCTGAGGCTATGTCTGAAAACTCGGGTGCTCATTTCTCTAGAGGAGACATGGCTTCTACAGCCTTTTTGGTTGAAACAAGGGTAGAGGATATTTTTTAATCTGCTGATCGGTCTAGAGTGTCAACATTCAGGATGTTTTATTGCAAAATGGTGGCTCATGCCTATTAGGTAGTAGTGAATGAGCTTTACACAAGCATAATATGAATCTCCGGTCATCTAATAAAATGCAGATACTCCTTGATGGAAAAGCGAAAGGAAGCCCTGATTTTATTAAAGACACAGAGATTAATATTATACCTCTAATGTCTATATCTTGTCAGATGTTTTGTGTCCCTCCCAATACATTTTCTGAGCTGCAAGTGTTCTTGATTCTGTCTTTCACCTACAATTGCTACAACTCCTAGTTCTTCCGAAGGCGTGATCTCAGCAGGGCACATCTGAAGCCCAAGCGTCCAGGCTCCTGGATATTCCTGACTACTCACCTTGGGATTCGAAAGAAGTTGTTCTATTGTTTCTGTTGGGTTCCTTCTAAGGATGTTCTTTCATTTCATTCATGGAGATGAATTTGCCTTCTCATCAGGAAAAAAAGGCTGGTACTTCTGGTAACTGCTAAATATAGATTAATCTCCTGAAAGGTGCTTTCACTTCCCCTCAGCCTGTAGTTTGTGATGGAGGGTTTGCAGGGAAGTGTATTCTTTGTAATTTGTGGCTGCTGTAATAAAGGTATCAAGTTAAGAAAGTATAATATTCGCCTCCATGTCTTTAATAAAACCAGACTCAACAGGGTCTGGTCTAGTTTGCAATGGGTTTAGTCATATACTTATTCTTCTTTCGGTTCACTGCTGTTACTCTATTATGTAGAAATACTATCGCTTGCAATCTCTTTGTCTCTGTACCTCTACCTTTTTTTTTACCAACCATTGTATCAATCTTGCCAAGTGTCAAAAAATGCTTTCTTTTTCGTTGTCTTGTAATACATCCTACTAATGGCTAAATAAAATAAATCAGAATGTGCAGTCCCTATTCCAGCTAGGAAAATCTGCAGTTTTATTAATACAGGTCATCACGGACTGCAGTAGGTGTACATTTTAATTCCTTGATTTTATATGTATTTCAATATATATATATATATATATATATTTAAATAGTGGCTTAATAGAGATAGATTTTATTTAACCCTTCGAATTTATGGGGTATTCATTATCAATCAAATCTCATACTGCAATACAGCAAACAGTTTTGAAATCACTACAAAAATCCTAATATTAGATCTACAATATTATTTACTACATTCCAAAGTACACAAATACACAGGATAGGAACAACATGGTGTGTTTTAGCTTAATAAGTGTGATGTCACGCAATAACATGGTAATTTTGTGAAATTGATGGACCGCACATTTTTTTTTGTGCAGTTTTACACGGTTTGAACTCAACCTGAAGGTATAGCAGAGCATTACACGAGAACCAGTTACATTACACAAGAACACATTTATTTGTCGTAGGCACGGGGGGATTATGTGATTTGCCCAGAATCAGAGGCTGCTGAACCCAGCCAAGACTCGAACTCGGTTGGTTCCCTAGTTCCAAAGTCAGCAGCTCTGTTTGTTGCACCTCACACTAATAGCCGGATAGGGTAGGGTTTGTGATTTACACGTTGTTAAGAATGTTTAGACCTATCGCTCGTTGAAATAGCTTTTTTATGAGAACTGACTATTGTTCTTCATTTGTGAAACATTCTCATGAGTTGTCAGGTTCTTGAGCATTCAATATTCTGGAGACCTGTAGAAAGATCACATGCGACTGTAAGTAGAAGGCATAAGACATACTGGAAGAGAAATGAAATGATCACATTCATGGTGTCAGAAGTGCAGTGTGTATGTGTGCGATGTGCAATTTGCTGTGATGTGATGGTGAAAGTTCTTATGGCCAAGATCAGGGGTGTCCAACGACGGCAGAGGAGGGCTGGATCCACGCCAGGTTTTCAGGACTCTGATTTAGAAAACTATTGGTAATATCTGGAAGTGAATTTAAAAAAACCATAGGGGCATATTTTCAAGGGCTAGCGATATTTTTATCGCCGCGTTTGCGTCCGTTTTCGGACGAAATGCGACGATAAAAATATCGCTTTATTTACAAGAGCACGCTAACGCGTGTTCATTGGGATTAGCGCTGGCTTCAACATCGCATCGCCTTGCATCGCTAATGAGATGCAAGGGAGGCGTGTCCCGTGAAACAACATGGGATATTATCGGTAACCCAGCTTCTCTCTATTTACAAGTGTATCGCTAACACGCCATAGCGATATTAATCAGCGCTAATCGGGTATTTCGCCGGTTTGTAACGCCTGCTATTTTTCTTACTAAGCCATATCTATAATGGGAGGTGGATTGTTATGCTGAGTCCACGTCTCCCTATCTACAAGGTTTTCCCTAACGCGGTTTTCTATCGCTGGAATTCCGGCGATTTTGACTCTCTCCGCCGCTTTTGCCTGGATTTCTATCGCCTCAGCGATGCGCGTTGCTGATAGTGCGCTCACCGGGCGTTAGAATCCGGCAATAGGCGGCGTTAATTTTCTGCACGCTAAACACGGCCAGCGATAATTATCGCTGCCCGTTGATGATATGCCCCCATAGTGCTTCCAAGAAAAGTAGCAACCCGAGAGAGCAGATACATATTGGTGCTGCTTCATGCACAAACATCAATCAAGCAAATGTTTATCAGCTCTCTTTCTAACAAAAGAACCTATAGCGCCAATGCAACTCACCATTCATTCATTCATGAGCACAAGTCTATGGAGCTAAATGCATAACAGCAGCGGCCACCGTCCCACCGCTCTTACCTCCACGGGCCTCGGCTGCTTCAAATGCATATCACCTGTTCATTCACAAGACTCCATAGTACAACTTTGTATCACCACTCTTTCATACACCATACTGTATTGAGCAAATGTACATTTTCCTTGTACAACCACAAGTTTACAGCAAATGTATAAGATTCTATGGTGAAAATGGATATCCCACTTGTTCCTACAGAGCAAACGCATATCACCACTAGTACATGCACAAGAGATTTTAGTACAAATACATATTGAAACCCACTCATGCACAAGCTCTGCACAAGCTCTGCATGTTTCAGCATCTACAGACAAAATGAATGTCATCTCTGGTGCATGGATAAAATTCCGTTGAGTAAATGTGTTTATCAGCTCTCATTCATTCACAAGAGTATATAAAAGAAGTTCAGATCGCACTTGTTTAGTTGCAGCATTTTTTTTTGGGGGGAGTTTTATATAGCGCAAACTCGACTCAAAGGTATCAGAGCGCTTTACATGAGTACCAATTGCTTTGCAGATGGATGGACACATTTTTTTTCTAAGGCACGGGGAGATTAAAGGCCGAGGCCCTACCGGCACTATTGCGCAGCCGGAACGTCACTTTTTTTACGTTCCAGTGGTGCAATGTGCCACTGGCATATTTAAGGCCACGTAAAGTCACTTTATGTGGCTTTTCATGGCCTTATAAATATGTGCCCCTTTCACGCAAAAAACTGCGTGAAAAGGGTGTTCCATGGGTGTTGCTGGGGGTGTTAAGAGCAACATCCATGGCTTTTTGACACTGCCCCAGATTTACGAGAAATCGTAAGTCTGAGGCAGCGCCAAAAACTTACGCCTCCCACGGAGGCACAACGAGGAGAAATATCTTTATTTCTCCTCGTTTTTCCTCGCACCCGGTTCTCCAGCTTTGAGGTCGACCGCTCTAGCTGTTAGGCCAGCTCCTCTTTAGCGGACATGCATACTGCCACTGCTTCTTGTGTAACAGTCCAAAGATAAAAGGCATATTATCAATACAAGAGTTTTAGCGCAAATTAGTATTGGCACACATTCACGCACAAGCATTTATAAAACAAATGCAGATCAGTAAAGGTCCATGTAAAACAATCTGTAACGCAAACGCACATTGCCACTCATTCATGCGCAAGAGTCTGTAAACAAATGTATATCTGCGTTGGTTCCTGCACACGAGATTAAAAAGCAAGTGCGTGTTGGCGCTAGACTGTGCTCGTGAGGCCATGACAGACGCAGACCAACTCCCATTCATGAGAGTCTATAAGTGCAATACATAATCAATAGCTCATGCACAAAAATCTATAGAACAGATGGAAAGAGCACAGCACAATTCGCGTGAAAGTACCATTAATCCATCCGAGGGCCAGGGGCAGTTGGAGAAAGCCTGGCTAGTACGGGCAGAGCACAATTTCCTTTCAGCTCCTTTGTCCTGTTTTCTGTCATTAGTAGAACGTGTGGCTCCCAGGGGGTCGGTCTGCAGGAAGGACATCAGAAAAGGGGAGGGGCAATGGGTTTAGAAGCCTAAACTGCATAGCAGTCACCCTCTTTTGACCTTTTGGCCATGCAGAGGCAGCAAAAATATAGCGCCCACCCACCCATGACCTGTTCTTGAAAAGGTTATTAAACAATTGCGGAAGTAATTTAAAAAAGAGCATTATGACCTGAAGGCGCTTTATGTTTCTGATGTGCGCTCCTGCTAGGAGAGGTACGGTTGAGTGTGGGAGGGCCAGAGGGGGAACTAGCCTACCGGCGGTCCAAACCCACAGATTGGCAGTTTCATTGGGTTGTGGCTGGATTCTGCCACAGATGCCCTGAATGGTGCCTTGAAGGCCCCTGGTTGAATTCACTTGTAAATATGGTATTCTGGTATGTTGACTTTTGAGGCTGGTTTTAGATGATTTATAGGTTTGACACACACAGATTTTTTATTGGCTGTTCAAGCCTGTCCTGCGAGGATGTAAATATAAATCTGATGTGATGCATATCAATAATCTGGGCTATTCCCATGAGGAGAGGTGTCAGGACAGGTGTGCGTAAGGCGGACCTCTGTCTAGTGTGGGACAGTGGGTGAAAAACAATGGGTTGATATGCTACCCTTAGCGATCACCAGTGGTTTAGACTATTTGCAAGCTTTCCTCCCATCACCTTTTGTGAGTTTGGTAGAACAACGTTCTGTCATAAAGAACTGTGCGAACAAGGATCTGTCATTCTGTACATTATTGAGCTCTGCTGTGACGTAAAGAAAGCTACAGCCTACTGTGAGTGCCAACAACATGTGGTCTGCCTTGTCACTATTGAATGTGTTCGGATGATGAAGGGGTGAAATCAACTGATTCACGAGTGAGCGCACTACGCAAAGCAGTGCTCATTTATGCAGAGGAATTTAAGAAGCAATTGCATATCAATGGTTGATCATGCACAAGAGTCCAAAGGGCAAAATCCATTTGTGCTATTGTAGAGGTATATTGCTTCGCCCTCTAATTGAATATTGGCATTGAGAAGTTTCTGATTAATATATGTTACTTTGATATATCACCCGAAGGAGCTGCACCTCAGAAAAGTATGGGTAGACTTGGGAAGATTGCACCAAGACCGCTTATAGGGTTAGTGTTTTTACAGCAAATCTTTGACAGGGGTGACCTGACACTTGTTGCGGTTCACACAGACCACGCTGGATTCAGGCCCATTTGGATAGTCACGTGCTCACCCATGCTTTTGCACAACTCTTTGACTCAGTCTCTCATCTATGCATCTGAGGATTCGCTCTGTGCTCACATGCCGTCTCCCCAGAACTGCTCTGTGGTTGCTCACCATCAGACGTGTGCTGCTTGCATTCATACCCCTGCTCTTGACCGCCACGCAGTTGCCCGGCACTTATAAGGGTTCCGTTCACACTCACTCTTGTCATTCTGGTCCCTCTTCTTTATGGTGATTTTGGGATCAGCCCCACAAGATGGTGGCCACTGTCTTCTGTGATTCTTCCATTCAATTTACTTTGGTAATACACAATTCCAAAATGTACCCATCCAGACATAACATTGGGCTTTGTCCGGTCCAACATGTCTGTTTCGAAGCTCAGTTTCTTTCAATATTTACTTTGTGTTCTAGTACTTTAATAAACACTCTTTGTGTTGCAAATCTTTCAGCCTGCTCCATTCAACCTATCTCTAAGTGGACCCACAGCACTCCACTTTCTTAATGCATTTAATTACATGTTTTGTGGCTCTGTGCTGGTCACCTACAGGCAGTCAGCTACATAAATAGATCCAATAAATAGAAGTGCAAATTTACAAACTAAAATAGGGGTATCCAGCCCCACATGGCTACGTCAGGAAACAGCCTCCTTCGTCTCTCCCTGCAGAATACCAGTTTTTAAATTCAAGACCGACCTGAATCCTGGAGTCAAAAATGTATCTTGAACCTCTGCATTCAGGAGCTTAGCTCTGTCTCTGTGTGGGACAAATTTCCAAGCTGTTTGCTGTGGTATAGTGGTACCCTTGAAAAAGTTCACCATGTAGAAAGGGTTTAGGTGAGCCAATCTGGAGAAATCAGCACTGATTAAAGCAAGAACGTGGAGTTTCAAAAAGTCAGTTTGGGTCATGAAAAGTGGGAAATCCTTACTAGAATTACTAGACAGGTTATGGAAAGAGGGCAACTCCTGCTGACATTATTATACAGATGGAAACCTTAGTGGCACTATTGGACAGGTGATGGAAAAAGGGAAACCCTTATTGGCATTACGAGACAAGTTAAGAAAATGGGGAAACCCTTACTGGCATTACTAGACAGATTATGGAAATGCAGACACCTTACTGAGCTTGGTCAAGAAATTAAGGAAAAGGGGAGCCATTAGTTGAATTAACGAGACAGGTTATGGAAACAGGGAACCCTTCCTGGGATTATTATTAGACAAGTTAAGAGAAGGAGGAAACACTATCATTATCAGGCAGGCTCTGGAATGGAGAACCCTTACAGGCAATACTAGATAGGTTATTGAAAGGGGGAAGCCATTACTGGGACTTCTAAACAAGTTAAATACAGAGAGAAACCCTTACAGGTCAAGGAAAGGGGAAACAATTAATGGGTTTACTAGATATGTTCTTAAAAGGAGATAACCCGTAATGGAATTACTTGATAGAATATTGAAACAGGAGCACAGGTCCGCTACTTTAATTGTAAATAATTTTACTACTTGTTATTACCAGTATTATTTTGTTGTTAAGGTATGTATCATTTTTATTTTAAAGATTGCACTTGGTAGGGGGGCGCTAGAGAGCCCGAAGCAAAATGGCTGCACATTAGTGCTGCTCTGCTGGTCGGGGCCTCAATCCGACAAATGTCCTGCACTTATCGCCACCATCCAGCGTAAAAAACCCTCAATATTGCCTCCCCTGCTGGCTGTGAGCACGACTAAGTGAAAAGCGCTGTCATCGGTGCGCTGTGTGGCCCTTTTTCTGTTCGCGTCAAGACGGACGCGGCATGGCGGCCCCGGGGGACCATTACCGCATTGTGGCGAGCGCTGATGAGGGGATACTGGTGTGTGCCACCAACGCTTGCTGAAAGTGGTGCTTTGACTGCGGACGACTGCGACGGACTTGCGGACCTGCGGAGGGCATAGCTGGCTGTAGTGAGGGGAACCAGCCTGCTAAAGTGCGCGCCCGATTGTGCGGAGGCCAGCGCTTCTCTGTGGAGCCCGATGAGTGATGTGTGGCCGGCGACGTGATTGATGCCGTGCAGTGTAGTGGGGGTGCCGCTGGCTGCGCTGCCTCCACTGCGGACATCGGGGTGCCGCTGTGCCGCTATCCGCTGCCGGGGCTGGCGAGGCGCTGATGTGCACGAATACGAGACGCGCCTATGGCCCAGACTGTTCGGATGTGTGCATGAGCGGCCCGCCTACAGCGACAGTGCAGCTGCTGAAATTGAGAACTTGTTTCTGGCTGGCCCGACCACGACGATAGTGCTTGGTATGACCTACCTGACTTGGGAAGTTTGTGACAGCGCGATATTGGGATGATGATCCGCTGACCTCTGCCAGAGCTGGTGATTACATCTGCGGCCGCCATTTTACGATTCTGCCGATTCCCTGCCGCCCATCTGCAGGTACTCTGATGATAAACAGTGCGCTGAGGGGGCAAGCCGAACTACTACAGCGAACTCGGAGAAAATGTGCACACCATGACGGTACCTGCTTGAGACTGTATGCAGCGTGTGCATATATCACTGCATACGTTTATTTGTAATATTTGAAGGAAAACTGCGCTCGACACACGCGCCTGCTGGTGATCCCCCATGTGAGCCGATGAGGCTGGAGCAGTGGTGCACAGAGACGAACGGTGGTGTGTGACTGCTGTGGGGTAGTGGACTACTCTGAAAGCTCGCCAATAGTGTGGCCCTCGGCCTGAGGCTGGCGGCGTCGCCGATGTGTAGAAATGCAATGCGGCTTTGAAATGGAAAATCGTACCCGCTCTCACAGGACTGCTGCAGTGACAGGCTCGCATTGACGGCGTGATACTGTACCATCGTCATCCCACTACAACCAGAACGCTGACGGTGGGGTAACTTGCATACAATACAACATAAAGAGCTGAGCAACCACTGCTTGCTTGGGGACAAGCCACCTTAGCGGAGACGGGAGGCACGCGACGAAGCACCAGAGCTGTACCGGTGCTGCACGGATGGACTACATCCACTGCTAGCTCGGCCTGGGGGTGCACAGTACATGCTGGTGGGCTATAGTGAACGCTGCAGTCCATCATATTGACGGTGGTGTGGCCTGATACCGGCACCGACGATAGTGTGTCCGCGCCCTTGGGACTCATACCTACAGGATTGTCAGCACTGATCGCGAAAAGATGGGTAAAGCAGATAAACAGCAATCCAAGCTCCCATTTGAATCCAAGCGCATAACTAAATCTCACACGCCGGCTGCATCGGACACCGAGCCAGAACTGGAGACAGGTACCAGCACTAAGTTGGAACGTATGATGCTTGCTATGCAACAAAGCTTGCAGTCGATCGACAGTAAAATAGACACCCTCAATCTACGAATGGACAATATGGCGACGAAGCTTGACAAGCATGGCTCGCGCATAACTGAGGCGGAACAGCGCATCTCCACCGCGGAGGACCAGGTGGGGGTCGTTAGTGCATCCTGCGCACAAATGGAGAAGCTCCTAGCAGTAATACAGGCAAAAAGCGAGGACCTTGAAGCCAGATCCCGGCGCAACATTCTTCGTATCACGGGAGTGCCTGAAACCACCAACACAGGCAAAATGGAGCTATATGTCGAAGCCATGCTGAAAGAAATGCTGGGTGCGGAGCACTTCTCGACCATGCTGGTTGTGGAGAGAGCGCATAGATCCTTAGCGCCAAAACCGGTGCCCGGCGCCCCACCACGCCCTATAGTAGCCAGGCTTCTGAATTATCGCGACCGCGACACTGCGCTAAGACAGGCACGGGAAAGGGGCACAACAACGTATCAAGGCACACAGGTTGCATTATTCCCCGACTTCACGATCACAGTGCAACAGGCAAGGCGGGAATTTCATCCAGTGAAGAAAAGTTACAAGCGCTGCAAATCCAATATGCTGTGCTATACCCGGCGAGATTCCGGATACAGCACAGCAGTAGAGCCAAGATTTTTACAGCACCAAAAGACGCTATGCAGTTTGTGCGCCAGCTGGAGCGGCAGGAGTCCTCAAGAGCAGCAGGCGAAGATGCGGACAACTAGTACTAATGATCTCTGCTGCGTGATGCATTGGTTCTGGTAACGTCAGTAAGATTGTTGTCTGTTGCAAGTGGGGGTATTGCTGACCGGCATTACTGTTTTTCTGAACTGTCATTTTGTTATATGATGCAATATCTACGTTACGGTATACACTACAGATGCTGTACATCTTGATTAGTTGGTTTTGTAATATTGCATCCAAAGGGCAATGTTGTAATGATATGTTTAAGTGCACCGAAACTCCAGGATTGCACGCCGGCTAAGGTGCCAGTCTTGCTGTTTAGACGACATATGTCATGTGGAACAATATACCTAGCAAACTGGGCGGACAAAGGGGCAGGTGCACATATGACAATAACCGGCGAACATTGTGGATTCTGCAATAGATGGATAAGGCCCTCACTCTTCTAATACTGCTATGAACATAAACTATACCATGAGTATAATGGTCCTATGGCAACAATTTGGGCAATTACATCAAATGCTTGGATGTCTAATCTGTGAATTCCAATGTACATAGATTGTAAACTCACTTGCTTGCGAATGTATTGGAGTTCTGCTGGATGGGGAGGTTCTTATAATTGCCCCGACCCCCCCTTGTTACAACACAGGGGTTTGACGGCCACTGGTGTCCCCCTAAGAGGGTATACCCCACGTTGATTTCAAGTTATAGTGGAACACCGTGTTAGGTGTTTATTTTTTAGATACGAGGTATGATGTTGCATGCATATGTTCTTACGTTTCCAATGGGAGTCCTTAGAATAATTGGGATGTTGAATTGGGTGTGGGGTCTGGATGGGGAACCTTATCACTGCACATGCTTGGAGAACAGAGTACACTTGTTGAGAATGGTGCGTAGAAAGTTAGATGACACAGGTACATGTGCCGATGCACTAGCCAGAGAAAACAATGACAGGTAATAATGGTAATCTAGACACATGGATAACGTGGAATGTCCGTGGTCTCAATAACCCTAAGAAAACGCGGCAGGTGTTAGCCTACTTAGATCGGCATAAAGTTCAGTTAGCTCTGCTACAAGAGACTCACCTCACTAGACATACGGCAGTTGCAACTAGGTGGGCTGGTGTGCGTTTAACGTCTTTTTAAACTCAGCCATTGAGATACGTGTGCTCGAGTACATCATTCTAGATATTAGCTAGGATATCCCGTTGGATTGTAACGTTGAACAACACGCTATCATAAGGGATTACTTATTAAGGTGATGTTCTGCAAGTAAAGTTGGGACACATATATAAGGAGCATCGTGATTAACTCACTGCAATTAATTCCCAATCACAAACAGAGAGTTGTTGCTAAGTCAGAGATTTGATCATCTCACAGCTATTGTCAATTCAGACGTTGAGGACTATATATATTCATGAGTTTATACTGTGACGGAGTTCCTGAGGAAGGCAAAGCCGAAACGCGTTGTGTGTCAAAGAACCGCCAGTCTCTATGCTTTATGTCTTTTTATTAAGGATTTGAATTGCCCCATATGTCTAGTCAAACTATATGTTGACTCATGTATATATCAAAAATTTGTATGAAAATATGACAACATGATGCTAGAAATATTTGAATTGTTTAGAGATTATTGACAGAAAATTATAACTGGAAAATAACAGATGATTTTTTTTAACTTTATATAAAATTACAAAATATAAAAAAACAGAAAGAAGAGATAAACGAAAGCATAATAAAGAAATCAAGTTCAATTTACGCTTGGTCACATGGTACCTTTTTGCTTGGATAAATAAATTCTGTTATTCATTGGTCTAGAGTGATTGTGTCTGCTGCATGTGAAATTTATCAAACCCTGGTTTTCTTTTCCCCAAATGTTATTCCCTGGTTGGGTATATTTATCCTATTTTCAGGAGCCCCGTTTGTTTTCCAATCTTTAACGTCTTCTTATTCTTCTTATGCTAGGGGTGTAATGGTATTAATTTAAAAAAAATGTACCCTTTGACCTCCTACATGTAGACGCGGACGAACAAGGACGCTATATAATAGCGCAAGGTAAATTATGTGGTACACTGATGACTATTGTGAATGTCTATGTTCCTACCACAGACGACCCTGTTTTTTATGAGACACTATGGAGTAAGATACACACATTGCCTCCGGCTGCACTTATTTGTGGAGGCGACTTTAATGTTGTGCTAGTACCCAATGAAGATCGGGTGTCCTCTGCAGAGACCACACACAAAAAAGCTGCCCTATCTGTACTTGATGGTATGAGAGATTTAGGTCTGCTGGATATCTGGCGGTTGAGACACCCCGGGAAAAGGGAAGGTACATGCCATTCTTATGTTCATCGGTCGTGGTCACGACTTGACTTTTGGCTGGCCACACATGATGTGAATACATGGACCACTACAGTCCAGCATTTGCCAAAGACGTTGTCGGACCACTTCCCGGTTGTACTGCGCATGCTTATACCCACACACACCCCTTCACAATTTCAATGGCGCTTGCAATCGTCCTCGTTGCTAGATCAAGTATTTCGCGAGGAATGGGGGCGTGGCTGGCCGTGCCGCGAAATGGCCGCTTGCTAAGCGTGCTCCGCCGGCCGGAGTCAGAATCCTGCATTTATAACTGCTAAGAAAGTGCACCGTTACCAAATAGCTAGCGCGCTGAGAAGGGCGAACTGTCAGGAGGCCAGCGACACCCTGCAGGCTCATATTGGAGCCCGACAAGAGGAGCAGTGAGCTCCGTGGTGCGGCGACGGGAGAAGCCTAGAAAGCGGTGGAGGTAGGCGGCGGCCAGACTCCAAACTCGAGACCGCGGCTCCCGAGACAGTGCAGGCCGCGCCGGAGGAGGCGCGCAAACAAAGATCTACGCGGGCCCTAGAGGTGAGGGCAGACTATCGGAGACCGCCGGACTACAGTGGTAAGTGCCCCCGGGTGCCGACACTCCGCGGACGAGTCCCGCCCACGCCTCAGGGAGATACACAACAGCCCCGGTGGGAGCGAGGCCTAGGAAGGCCCTACACCGCGACACGAACTGCGGGGTACTGGTGAGGACACATTCAACCGGAGGCTGCCTGGTGATCAGTGCCAAGAGCCGCGACACCGCCGAGGAATCCGGTGGGGGGGCATTATATGCTTCCAGTGGCCGATGACCGGAAGTGCCCAGTGTAGTTGCCTCAATATCCACTGGTTCAGAGGCGAGACTACATCCGATTCCCCCCAGAGGAGACCGTGTTGCCTTCAGGACGCATTTATTGTACCCCCGTGGGGCTGGCGGGCGGCGATAGCGGAACCCAGTGAGAGGTAGTGGTCTGCAGCCCTTCTATCTCCGGGGGGTGCTGGCCTTTGCCTGCTGCGGCTACTGAGCCAGACAGACGACTCTATGCAGATCGGGTAACTGCCCTTCCTGGTGGCAAGATCGCACTATCGAGCCCGCAACTCGTGGCTCAGGACTGTCGCGCTGTGTTGTATACAGCGTGAAGATACCTGGAGGGGTGTGTGATATATCCTCCTGGAATTGGTGAAACAGTGCACCGAAGCCTTGGAACGCCGTGGGGTGCTGGCCGATTCTAGACACTCACAGGACGGCTGCACTACTCGGAAACGGGCCTGGCTGCCTTGTTTACACACATTCCCACAATGGGCAAGCAGGACGCCAAACAGCCCAAGTTGAACTTCGAGCAACGTCGCACCACGAGGAATACGGAACAAGATACAGAGGCGGGCACGGAACGACAACAGGAGCTCACGGCAGAAGACCAGGGGGAAGACCTCCGCACACTCATGCTGGAGATGCGGTCTAGCCTTCGCACTATAGACACTAAACTGGATACGATGTCCTCCCAGCTCAATGCGGTGAAGTCAAAGGTGGAGGCGCATGATACTCGACTCAATGTGTTGGAAAACCGGGCCTCGGAATTCAGCGAATTTCAGGTGGAGACGAAGGAGCAACTTCTGCACATGGACAAACTCCTCGGAGTCATCAGGGCAAAGAATGAAGATTTGGAGGCCCGGTCCCGCCGTAATAATCTTCGCATTACTGGGGTCCCGGAGACGACAGCCATCGAGAAAATAGAGAGATATGTGGCAGAGATGCTTCATGAACTTTTTGATCCCCACCTGTCCACGGTATTCGCGGTGGAGAGGGCACACCGTGCACTGGGCCCTAGGCCCCCAGTGGGAGGAACCCCCCGCCCGATATTGGCCAGAATCCTGAACTACCAGGACAGAGACACAGTGTTGCGCTTGGCCCGTGGCAAAGGCACTATCGTGTATGGGGGAAACACCATTTCCTTCTACCCTGATTTCACCCCAGCGGTACAGAGTGCACGGAGGGAATTCGTGCCGGCAAAGAAATTGCTTCTCCAAGCGCAGATACCTTATGCACTCCTCTACCCAGCAAAGCTAAAAGTCAGCTATGAGGGGACCACACACGTTTTTACAGACGCGAAGTCAGCACTGAAGTTTGCCAAGCATGTTGGTGGGAAGGCGGCAAGACGAAGCCCCAAAGAAGTAACCCCGGATCACGCAAGTTTGAGTGACAATGACTGAATGCCTGTTGGGCTCATTTAGGATATCTTGTCCGTTACACTAGTCATTGTTTTAAGGTTTGCCTAACCTGAGATTGGGCTGTTATTGAGTCTATATTGCTATGTATCTCTATAAGTTGAAGTTCTGGGTGATACTGCTAGCGACACAGGGAATGGTGTGAGTGGACGGGGGCGATTGGCATGTGGCAAGTATGCTATTTTTAATGTCTACCTGCTTGCACCACTAGAAAGTGACATACCACAGGCAGCTATGTTTCCACATGCTCTGATGCCCAATTCCCGGTGCAAATTTTATGGACTATAGCACAATGTTCCTTTGACTCCGGCCACCCTGAGAAATCAGGGGAGAGTGCCGGCGCTACTGCACCCCCAAGGGAAAGCTCCCTTGCGTTATTGGAACTGTTTCCGTGTTGGGGATGGGTTTTCTTCAACCTGATTGGGGGGTTGGAGTGGGTGGGGGGTGGAGAGCAGGGGTTGTTTTTTTGTTTGCTGGATTCATACTTCTGACAGTGCCATTGCTTTTATTTGTACACACATCTGGATGCCTGTGCCGTTCTTTACCTGAGATATCCCACTCTAATGTACTCTATCCCCTATGACCACTCTGAATTTCCTTACTTGGAATATCCGAGGGATTAATGATGGCAGGAA
This sequence comes from Calotriton arnoldi, assembly GCA_963921515.1. NCBI lineage: Eukaryota > Metazoa > Chordata > Amphibia > Caudata > Salamandridae > Calotriton > Calotriton arnoldi. The sequence goes on along the minus strand of CAWUFW010003605.1, from coordinate 808,502 downwards.
AGCTCGACTGATACACGCGTACCTGACGAGACATCACATTGATATATGTCTCCTACAGGAGACGCATATACATTCTAACCCCTCCCCGAGGTTGAAACATGGCCGGTGGGGACCTGCATACTCCTCAGTATATTCAAACTATGCTAGGGGGGTGGCAGTTTTGATTCGTACGGGGCTCGACTGGAGGGAGAGACAGGCACAGTTGGACCCCGAGGGACGATATGTTATACTACAGGGAACACTTCAAGGGCATGAGATGGTATTGGTTGCGATCTATGGCCCAAATACTGACACCCCTGAATTTTTTCAAAATGTTTGGGCCAAGATAAAAGCTACAGACTGTGATACCATAGTGTGGGGAGGAGACTTTAATGCTGTCCTAGACGATGCGTTGGATAGGAAGGGGGTTGCTAGAACGCTACACCCACTGGCTAGTGAAACGCTGAGGGCTATACTGGAGGATGGGAATTTGGTAGATATATGGAGATGTCTGCAGCCTGGAGTCAAGGAAGGCACCTGTATCACAGATCACCACCAGGCATGGTCCCGACTTGATTACTGGATTGTATCCAGGGATGTGACTACTTGGGTGAAGGAGGCTTCACATGTTCCTAGGTCTTTATCAGTTCATGCACCTTGCCTCTTGCGGCTAGCTTTACCCAACCAAGCACAGCGGGTATACACATGGCGTTTACCGCCTAATGCCCTACTAGATGAAGCATTCAAAGAAGAAATTAGGAAGGATATCGCTGACTATTTTGAGCTAAACACTGGGTCTGTGACTTCAATGGCTACTCTCTGGGAAGCGTTTAAAACCGTGGTGAGGGGGAACTGCATTGCCAGACGGGCGGGGGTGTTGAAGGCAATTAGAGGATCCTTAGAAAGGATAGAAAAGCGGATAAGGGAGTTGGAGACGCAGTTCTTCTCTACTGGTGCTCCTATGGCTCTGGCATCATTAAAAGAGGCTCTGCTCGAGTTCGAAGAGGAGGCAGATAGGGAAGTAAAGTTCCTGGGAAAACATGCTCAGGCGCGACGATATGGGGAGGGGGATCGCCCCGGGAGGACTTTGGCCGCCATGCTCCGCCCATCACGCAATGCCACATTTGTCACTACAATAAATAAAGGGGATGGGACACAAATAAGGGGACAGAAGGACATATTGGAGGCGTTTTCAGGCTTTTACCAGGGGCTATATACTACCACCCAACAATCACCCCCGGAGGGTCTGATTCCTTTCCTCGACTCTTTACAGTTGCTGTGGTTGAGCAAAGGACATAGGGACTATCTGGACTCCCCTTTCAAGGTGGAGGATATAGTCAAGGTCATAAAGAGTCTCCCCCTCAATAAGGCTCCTGGGTCCGATGGTCTGACCACCGCGTTCTATAAAGCCTATGTTGAGGAACTTGCCCCCAAACTGCACGAACTCTATGTAGAAGCATTGGAGGCGGGAGTGCTGCCGCTGTCGCTGCGAGAAGCGATCATAGTCACTCTGATAAAGCCGGGCAAACCGGAGGATGAACTAGACTCTTACAGGCCGCTCTCCTTGATTAATGTTGATGTGAAAATATTTGAGAAACTGATCGCTAATAGGCTGCAGCCTCTGCTTCCATTAGTTTCCCGCCCCGATCAGTCGGGATTTATACCGGGCCGGTCCACAGCACATAACCTCAGAACCCTATTTTCAGTATTGCACTACTTACATCCGGACGTACAAGCAGCGGCAGTGTTCTTGGATGCCACAAAAGCATTTGACACCTTGGAGTGGCGTTATCTCTTCGCCATCTTGGAGCGTATGGGGTTCAGTCCATTATTCCTAGACCTGATAAAACTCCTGTATACACAGCCAATGGCGCGTGTGAGGGTGAATGCCCTCCTCTCTGACCCGTTTCCTATCTCTCGCGGCACGAGACAGGGATGCCCGCTCTCCCCATTGCTCTTTGCCATAGCGATGGAGCCACTTGCGGCTCGTGTCCGGCAGCACCACACCGCGAAGGGGATCGGCTTTAGTGCCAGGAGCTTATTGATATCCCTTTAAGCTGACGACGTCACGTTGTACATACTAAATCCGGCACATAACCTTGATCCACTTCTGAGGGAATTTATAAGGTTTGGCGGCCTCTCAGGTATAGCCATAAACTGGTCGAAGTCAGTAGTTTTCCCACTGACTGAAGATACCGCACAGGTCCCGTTGGAATTTCCGCTGAAATGGGCATCGGGGCCAGTGAAATATCTGGGTGTTTGGGTCAGTAGGGATATGCAGGAACTTTGGAGGATGAATCATGGTCGCGCTATATCCTGGCTAGAGGGGAAGGTCACATCCTGGGCGAGATTGCCGCTCTCACTAGCCGGTAGGATAGCGCTGGCGAAGATGGTGGTCTTACCCAAATTTTTATACGCTTTGTAAATGTTCCTCTCGTACTCACAAAGGCTTTCTTCAATACCCTGCGCTCTTTGTTAATCTCCTTGACCTGGGCAGGCGGACAGGCCCGGATTTCCTGGGAGTTGCTCACACTGCCTCTGCGACAGGGGGGTCTGGGAGCACCTGATATGCAATTATACGCCTGGAGCGCACAAGCCCAATTTTTGCATTTCTGGATACACCCCACCCCATTTCAGCCACATGTGGCCGTAGAAGAAGATATGGTTCACCCCTTGCCGTTGGGAGTCGCACTATTCGGGAAGTACAAGCGCCCGCATGAGGGAATAGATACGGTCGAGACGCTGCGTTGGGCCTGGCATGGTTTGCGGGAGAGATCAGGTGCACAAACCCTATATGCGCCATCCATCCCCCTGGTTCAAAATCTGATGCTTTTCCCCTCCGATGCTGGGGTAGGAGGAAAACTGGCGAAAACGATGGGGCTGGCCACATTTGAGGATTTGTACCCGGGCGGACAGTTCAGAACACCCCCGGTAGCTGGGGAAACTGGCCTTGTGCCGTTTGCTGAGATTTTCGCGTACCATAAACTCAAAGCGGCGTGCAGGTCGTTACATGACACATTTCCGAGTGCCCCACCCACGATAGCGGCTTTAGAAAATGTCTTTGCACAGGCGTCCTCACGGAGACTCATCACTAGAATTTACAATCACACACAGGCATCAGCCCCCATTACGCAACCACATGCATGGACGGTGTGGAACGCTGACCTCGCGACCCCACTGTCGGAGGAACAATGGCTGTATTGTTGTGGCCAGCTCACGGCGCTGTCCCCGAACTATAGGCTTCGTCTCATACATTTTAAGTTCCTACACAGGATTTATAGAACACCAATAAGCCTGCACAGGATGGGTCTGAAAGACGAGGATAGTTGTTGGCGTTGTGGTATTGCTCCGGCTGGGTTTCTTCATGTAGCGTGGGACTGCCCAAGACTGGGGACGTACTGGTTTAATGTGGGAGAAATTATAAAGCAGATCATAGGCGTAGCTGACACTCTCACTCCTCTGCAGGGGCTGCTCGGATTTGTCAAGAACACACCTGTAGAATATAGGAAGCTACACGCTATGCTATTACTATTTGCGAAGCGCCGCGTAGCTCTGCACTGGGGCAGCAGAAGGCTCCCATCTAAGGAAGATTGGATTAGGGATGTTGTGTTTGGTCAGACCCAGCTGTCCACCTACAGGGAGTTGATGCCATCTGCCTCGCGACCGAAAGATATCTGGCTGCCATTTATAGAGTGGATGCGCGAGCATAGTAGCCCAGCTGATGCCTCGCCATGTGATGTGGTCCGGGGTAATTAGAATGGACAAGGTATTGGGGCGACCCTAGCAGTGGGATGGGGTCACGTACGAGGTGATGAATGACCTTTGGTAGGCTAGTTGTCCCTGAATTAGAGATGTCTTGAGGGGTTCATTCAGTAGTGTTCACTATCCCTGAGCTGAAATCGAGCAAATTGTCATACATGAAGGGTTATTTCTTATGGGAGGGGGGCACCGGGGCACCTAATGTATCTGGCCTGATTCCTCGTTTTTTTTCTCTCCTTCTGCTTGTTTTATTTTAATGCCACACTACACCAGATCATATTGTACCGTCATGTAAATCTGTATTACACATGCACTGTTGGGGCATGAACGAGGCACTACTGTTTGTTGTACTATGTTTATGAAATGTCAATAAACAAAATAAAATAAATTTTAAAAAGTATTTCGCGAGGAATTAAGAGAAGCAATAGCGGACTACTTTAGTAACAATGTAGGCTCAGTGCAGAGCATGGAAACGATTTGGGAAGCGTTCAAAGTAACAATTTGCGGAGTCTGCATAGGACTACAAGCAGGTGTACTTAAGTCACTACGAGGTACCATGAGGCGCCTTGAGCAGGAACTGGGGCGCCTTGAACGAGAATATGAACTTACAGCAGACAAGGTGACGCTGGCAGATATTAGAACAAAGATCACTGAGTACAATGAGACAGCAGACCAGGAAGTGCGGCATATGTCGCGAAGATGGGCAGCTAGGTATTATGGGGAAGGAGGTAGACCTGGGAAAGCATTGGCCAATAGAATTGCGGAGCCATGGGCCAAATCACATATTGTAAAAGCAATTACAGATGATAGCACTATTCGTTATGACACGTCGGGTATACTAAGCTCTTTTGTGCAGTATTATCAAACGCTATACGCTAGTAAGCAGTCAGCGGAAGAAGGGGAGATAGGGCAATATCTGGAGGATATAGTGTGGCTTTCACGTGGGCAGTAGGATTTTTTAATGCATCAAATAACGCTCGATGAAATTCGGGAGGCCATCACGGCATCACCTAATGGGAAAGCTACAGGCACGGATGGCTTGCCTGCAGAATTTTATAAGGAATATATTGATCTGTTGGCTCCTATCTCCAAGAGATGTATATGGAGGCGTATGAAACACAACGACTTCCACCTACGCTTCGTGAAGCGTTGATCATAGCGTTGTTGAAACCTGGAAAGGAGCCTGACCGATGTGGATCATATAGACCGCTATCACTCATTAACACAGATGCCAAAATTTTGGCAAAAGTGTTAGCCACCAGACTACGCCTACCGCTCCCCACAATGGTACTTCCAGACCAGTCGGGGTCTGTGCCAACGCGTTCTACATTGCATAATCTGCGTATGTTATTTACAGTACTGCATATACTAGAACCTACATTGCCTGCTGTGGCAGTCCTGCTGGACGCCGCTAAGGCGTTTGATTCCATCTCATGGAAATATATGTTTGCAGTCCTGCATCGCATGGGAGTGCCCTTCATTTATACGAATTGTATCAAACTATTATACACAGACCCGGTGGCGTATCAATGGACAGACATCTGACGCATTCGAGATACAGCGTGGCACAAGGCAAGGATGCCCATTGTCATCACTATTGTTTGCCGTTGTACTGGAACCATTGGCATGCATATTGCGACAAAGATATGCACAGGCAGCGCTGCGCTTCTATCAACGGCCGCTTGCGATGTCAATGTACGCGGATGATATGGTCTAATACGTTCGCGAACCTGACACATATCTAGAGCAACTTATCCAAGAGTATATCCGATTTGAATGGCACTCAGGGCTTGGTATTAACTGGGATAAATCGATCATTCTCCCACTCACAGTAAGCACGTCACCCAGTGAGCTTGGGTACCCACTGGAATGGAGCACAGACCCGGTAAAATACCTTGGAATATGGATCCATAAAGATCCACAGGTGGTTATACAGTCCAATTATGGGAGGGCAGTCACACGGCTTGAGGAACAAGTAACTAGGTGGATAAAATTGCCATTGTCAATTGCAGACAGAATAGCGCTGATCAAGATGATTGCACTGCCAAAAATTTTATATTTATTCTTGAATATCCCCATTCGCTTAACGCAACACTTCTTCACTACACTTCGCACACTACTAATCACGTTAACATGGGGAGGGAAGAAGCCGAGAGTGAAGTGGGAACAGTTAACACTTCCGTACGATATGGGTGGGTTCACGGCTCCAGATCTCAGATTATACTATCTTTGTGCTCAGGCGCACTATGCCTATTATTGCCAACAAGCTCCCGATTTCACCCCACATGTGGCTGTAGAGGCGGGTGCGGTCCATCCCATACCACTTAAAGCTATGATTGTAAACAATAGTACAATATTTGATAAAGGAGAAATAGATACGGTACAATGCACAGTCAGCGCGTGGAAAGAGCTTGGTAAACGAGCGCAGAAACTCGCGTTATATGCTCCAGCTATGCCGCTCCTGCACCATGCTGCAATATCGGTGACGACTGAGACTGGTTCAGTCAAGATCCTACATGACGCGGGAATGCGCACGATGGGAGATATATTTCCAGACGGGAAATTCGTAGATATCTCGACAATCACAGCAGAGGGACACGGCAATGCAATGCTGGTATTTCTCTATAGCAGATTGCGAGCAGCTTTATGTGCGTTATACTTTTGCTTTCCTGTGGAGCCTCAAACATTAGGGGCCCTGCAATTAATATACACGACGCAAACCAGATCTAGAGTTGTCGCACGTCTATACCATGTTTCACAAATAGATAAGGTGGCTGGGGAGGAAGGACCACTAGAAAAATGGAATGCTATTCTCTCAGAGCCACTAACGATGGATGACTGGAAATCATGTTGCAGGATGACAGGGCAATTAACTGCAAATGGGAATCTTAGAATCATTCACTTGAAATATCTGCATCAGATGTATTATACGCCCGCACAGCTTCACAAATATGGGTTACGAGAATCTGCTTGCTGTGTTCGATGTAGTGCGCCAAGCGCAGATTTCCAACATTTAGCGTGGACCTGTCCAAAGGTCAAGGAGTTCTGGGTACAAGTCACGCACACTCTGACAAAAATGGTGGGGGAACCAATAGAATGCACGTTGCAAATGTGTTTATTGGGGAATGTTACACAGATACAAGTTATTAATCGGAAACTAGTGGCTATAGCACTACTATTAGCGAAAAGAAGAGTCTCCATTCATTGGGGCGGGAGGCCCGCACCAACACAAAAACAGTGGTTGCATGATATGGTGTATTGTAGAGACCAACTTACCTGCTATGCTGAGGAATTGCCAAGTGCATCTAGGCCACGTGACATATGGGGCCCGTTAACTTCCTATTTACTGACCACGCCTGATGACTAATAGCTTAATATGTTTTGTAAGTGATATGTTATTGTTACCAAGCTGCTATCTGTGTTCAAATTATGTCGACAACTTCTCGATGTAATGTACCAGTCCAATCATTTGTGCTTTGTAAATGTGTGTACATGATGATGAACCTTCTGGTTGTTACTATGCTAAAAACTCAATAAAAATAAAATAAAAAAAGATTGCACTTGGTACTCTTTGAAGCTAATTGTTTCACTTGTGCTCCTGGAGAGCTGAAATATCTAACCCATTAGGTGTTTTCACCAAAACAATACCCTTTAAGCACCATTTTCTGCCCCATTCCTACAGGCACTAGTCATAGGGAGGTGGCCCGGGGAGTACCCAAGAAGTCCATAGGCAAATAGCAACAACAGACCAGCATGAGAAAAAGATCATTTTGAGGTTTGAGGTTTGAAATAAACATCTCCGGCTGTATTTATTCAAAACACTTTGTTAAGGAGGATACGATTAAAAACACATTTGCCATGGAAAAACATAAACAGCTCAAAACTACATGTTACAGGTATTTTCAAGAGCTTTGATCCTCAGATAGAGTTGGTTAGACATAGACTTCCTGACCATTCTCCATCCCAATTTGTGAGGTCATGATAACACTCGCCAGGTCTCCTGGCATCTCCAAACAAAAAATGAGGGTCCACCTTCTATAGCCCTGAATTTAATGAACTCCTTAAAATTAGGAGTAGAGCCTGCTCAGCTGTGAGCCTAAAGAACCTTGTAAGATGCATCACAGGACCAGATGCCACCCTTTTCTGGATGTGACTAGACAACCAGGCCACATTTGGTACCCTGGAACAGTCTGCATCCCTCCCACCAAGAGCAACAGAAACAGAAGATTCAGCTCCCTAAAACCAGCATAGCTGTGTCAGCCCCCACCCCAGCCCTTTGTCAGCAACTGAAGGCTCCCAGACTATGCAGGGTTCAGAAATGAGTGGCCAATTAAATGCAATATGTTTGTGTGAAATGCCAAGGTGACCAGAAGTATCTCTGCCAACCATGAGCCCATTCCATCACAGGCTGGCTCTGGTTCACCTACCATTCAGCCTCCTCCAAAATCCTTACAGATGCTGGAGCATAAAAGAAACAAGGAGTGTACAAAAATCTCAGTCCCCTCCCTAGACAGGTGAACACCATCCGCATGAACAAAGCTATTGCCTCTGGTACACCCATGTGTAATGTATTCAGGTGCCCAGGAGCCTCAACATTTGTCTTTTCGGACTCTTAACAGATTAATTATGAGCTTTAGCAGATGATTGCCCCAAGTCACACTCTCCTCAGAATTATGTAGGAACATGCCACAGTTCATTCATAAAAACATTGGACAACTATAATAGTTCAGCAATCAAAAAATCAATTAGGTTAAACCTGCCGTGTTGAGCCAAAAATCATTAACACCAAGATGCAAGATGACTAAGAGAAGTAGTATAAACCCCTTTCCAAGATTCCTTCAACCACCTGTCTTAGTCCTCCAACACACGGGCCTCCAATGTCAACCCATCTCATCCTAAAACCGGCCTTACTTGCATGATACACTTCACAGGCGCTCTGAACATAAAAGTGACCCAAAACTAGTGGTATGCGAAATTCATGTAATTTGCTTTCGCATAATTACATGAACTTTCAGCAAAATGGCGCAGAACTATGTGAAATGCAAATCTGTCATTTTTCTCTATATTTTAGCGTGAAATACATCCTTGCATCAATTTTTGCCACGCGGATGCATCTAAACAAAAATCAGCTGCTTGCGTTCTGTTGTTTGTGTGCATTCACACTAAATTTATACCACTAATTGCGCATTTCACAGTAAATGTTTACAGCGAATGGTGCATAATTATACAAAGTGGCATAATTTGGGGATTTCGGGTAACAAGCATAACACGAAATTCACGAAATTAAGTGAATTAAGTTTGGATAATTTAAATTTCGTGCAGGTCTACCCAAAAAACAAAACCTCAAAGTAATGCATTGCATTGAATGCATGAAATGAAAGGAGTAAAAGCAAGATTAGGCATAAGCAGAACAGTGAGGCTAATTCAAAATAACAGCATTTACCTCACATTAAATCATACCCAGATGAACATAACATTTGTGACAGTTGAAACTCCACCTTCCTGTTCTTTGGAGTTGTCCTGGCTCAAGGCCAGACCAAGCTGCAGAATTATCTGCCCCAATCCAGAGTGAGTGTGAGCTGAATTCACTGGATTGATCCCTGCCAGTGTCATCGATAAAACCCCACAAATTTGTCTCATGATAAATGAACCTCATCCGCGCGCAAGAATAAAGCTTGTGCTCCAGCTCCTGGTCGGATCCTAATATATTCGGCTAGGGCCAATATCAGGTAACAGCAATGCCCTATAGCCCTGCTGAGGACAACATGGTCTCCCTTCCCAAGCTGGTCCCTTTTAGAGGAAAGGAGAGATATTGCAAGTGATTCACCCAGCCAACTGATATTCTTCACAAGGAGCCTACCTTCCCTGTTCTGCTTTGAACTAGCCGCTGTTTCAGTAAATCTAAATGCCCTCTGAAAGGCCGTAAAAGGCCAGGCAAGATACTGCCTTGAAAAGGATGGCCAGGATAGTCAGAGCTGCATGCCACTGGTGCAGCTGCGATTAGCTTGGTCAACATGTCAATGTTGATAGACCTTCTGGAATCTATTGTTCCTTCCTACATTCCTCTACCAACCCTTAAGGACCTTGCTGATGTGAGAGGAAGCTGAGTTAGTGTACCTGCCGCTTTTTAGGTCTCGCCTGAGCAAGCGCGCATGCGCTGCCCTGCGAGGCTTCTAGTAAGGACTTTCAACTCGGACCACACGCTCGTGCGTGTGCTTTTTTTTTGCTCACACGCTATTGGCCTTTGCGTGCGTCTTTTTAAGAAAGACAGCACGCAATTGGCCAAAGGCGGTGCATGTCCCGCCTTCTCTCTCCCCTGGCCTAGGGAACTCGGGAGCGAGCAGCAGCGCGGCCGGGTGCCAGCTGCATACCTCACATTCCTTTTGTGGCCGCGCTTGTTTTTTGCTTATTTTGTCACATGATTCGGTGCTGCAGAGAAATAACGCTCCTGGGTGCTGCATATCCATTGCCCAGAACTTGAAGTACTATCTTCAGAAACAGCTGTAAAACCAATGGTTCTGCGCTTATATACTTAGAGAAACCTGTAGTAAAATGTACAAAAAAAATCGGGGAATGAAACTTCCTCCGAAACTCCCCTGGAGAGGATCGGGCTGTAGCACCAAGTCCAACCGTACAGCATCCTGTCAAATGACCGGTGTTGGTGCTGTAAGATTATGTTTGTCATTGTATGGCCATCAGAACAGCAGCTGCAGATTTAAAAATCCACTCCCCTTATTTTACGAAGAGTTTGTGGTACGAAGTATTTTTGCGATAAATATTTTCAACTACATCAACACGTTCTACTAATTTTACTGTAGTTTAATGTGCACATTTGACACTCACTCACCTCTGCCTTTCTCTTATAGAAAACCTTCACTCCAGGGTCCCTCCTGCCTCCACGGGGTATGGCAGCTGTTCTGTAAGTGGTGAGAAAGACACGGCAAGAGTCGAAGCAACTTTATTATATAGCACAAAAAAACAATACCTGCTGCCAATCCCTTTCTTTTCTCTGATCCGTGGGTGGTAGTAGGCGTTTCCCTTAACCCTTCAGGACCCGGTTGCAGTGTGTCCATCTGGTACAGGAGGGGACACTAGAGGCGTTTTAAAGCATGGGCAAAATGGGTGATTGCCCAGGGCCCCCAGCTTTTAAGCCCCCCCACCCCCCCGGAGAGTGGAGTTTTCCTCAGTCTGATCTCTATCATATTTTTCTATCTACATTCCTTGCTGTCGTGCTCTGCCTACCAATGACTCTGTCTCTCTAACCTTGTAATTTTAGGGATTTTTAGGGTCCCAAGCAAGCCATATTTCAAGTAAATTGTGTGATCTTGTTAAAGTTTAACTAACATTTAACTTAGCTTCGCTTGGTATCGCGCAGGCTTAAATTAACCGTAAATGGTTAATACAATTTGTTTTTTTCTGTATAGGGGCCCCTCAAATCGGACTTGCCCGTAGCAACCAAAATCCTGGTGTAGCTGGGTCTGCCCCCCCCCCCCCCCCGAGCCTTTTCAATGGGGATACACAAGCGCAGTCACAGAGCAGTGTAGCTGTATCGGTGCCACACGGGGAGGGGCGCCATAATAAACCAGTGAGGCGGGCGGGGCCTTGCTCGGCCTCCTTCAGACCCACTGCTCAAAACTCCTCTTGCCTCTAGTACCCTCCTTGTTCTGTGTACATCAGATTGTACAACTGTGTTAAGTGGCAATTGTTTTCAAACATGAACCTAGAAACATTCATGTCCCTCCCCCACCTTCCTGGCGTCCATGCAATTTGAAGCCAAGAGAGGCAAGATTGTTTTCATGTGTACCCTGTATGCGGCTTTCATTATTGTTATTGATGGAGCGACGTTACAGTCTATTAAAGCTTCTATAAGACACGTTTTTGTACATCAAAAACCCTAACCTGATGTATTTTAAGGTGCTCTTTCAAATAATGCCAAAGGAAAATGAGGCCTAGGATCACACAATTTGGTCAAGTGGAGAAGCCAGATCACATCTCAGTCTTCCGTTCTACAACAAAGGTTAATTAATGTTTTTTCTTTAATTCCTTGAAGAGTGCACCACCGCATTCTGTTACATAAATGCACATTTTAAGTGTTAAATCAAGTTGAAATAAGAAGACATTGTAAAAAAAATATATATAAAGTTAATGCAATGCTGTTTACTCTATCTTAAAACCGATCTAACCTGCTTGCCCTGACTTAACAAAGAGCTCAAATTCAGATTTCAGGAGAGGCTCCCGTGTACACCTTCAGTGAAGGCAATTACACACATTAATAACACAAAGGTCTGGGAGAGCCCCCGATTTCAGATGATACAAGTGAAGTGCGGAGCTCAGCTGCTGGCAGATGTTTACACAGAGCCCACACTCTGTGGACGTTTTTCATTTTTCATTCCCTCATGGGTTATTGCAACATTTCAGATGGGCTCACCATCAAGGCCCTGCTTAGATCTGTGAAAGTATTTAGAGAAACATCACAAGCATAACATTACTGACTGAGAACTTTCACAGCACTCTGGAGGCCTGTCACTAACAGCACAGCTGCAAAATGAACACAGGGTACTACCATAGAGCAGCACCTCCTCTCCTGCAGTAGTGGTGGAGAAGGGATTGAGGGTAGTTTCTGATCGAGGTTAGAGGGTGGGCAACAGAGGCCAAAGGTGTACCAACCCCTCCTACTACCAGTATCAGTACCAGCAGTGTTGAAAATCATTAGAGGCATACAGACACATCCTGAGAACGCTAGGGAAATCACAGTACCTCACTGACTCACTGACTGACTCCCTCACTGACTGACTGACTCTCTCACTGACTGACTGACTCACTGAATCTCTGACTGACTGACTGACTCTCACTCTCTCTCTCACTGACTGACTGTCTGACTCTCTCTCTCTCTCTCACTGACTGACACTCTGACTCTCTCTCTCACTGACTAACTCTCTCTCTCTCTCACTGACTGACTCTCTCTCACTGACTGACTCTCTCTCACTGACTGACTCTCTCTCTCACTGACTGACTCTCTCACTCTGTCTCACTGACTGACTAACTGACTGACTGACTGCCTCTCTCACTGACTGACTGACTCACTGACTGACTCTCTCACTCTCTCTCTCTCACTGACTGACTGACTCACTCACTCTCTCAATCTCTCTCACTGACTGACTGACTGACTCTCTCACTCTCTCACTGAATGACTGACTCTCTCACTGACTCTCTGACTAACTGACTGACTCTCTCACTCTCTCTCTCACTGACTGACTGACTCTCTCAATCTCTCCCACTGACTGACTCTCTCACTCTCTCACTGACTGACTGACTGTCTGACTCTCTCTCTCTCTCTCACTGACTGACACTCTGACTCTCTCTCTCACTGACTAACTCTCTCTCTCACTGACTGACTCTCTCTCACTGACTGACTCTCTCTCACTGACTGACTCTCTCTCTCACTGACTGACTCTCTCACTCTGTCTCACTGACTGACTGACTGACTGACTGCCTCTCTCACTGACTGACTGACTCACTGACTGACTCTCTCTCTCTCACTGACTGACTCACTCACTCACTCTCTCAATCTCTCTCACTGACTGACTGACTGACTCTCTCACTCTCTCACTGAATGACTGACTCTCTCACTGACTCTCTGACTAACTGACTGACTCTCTCACTCTCTCTCTCACTGACTGACTGACTCTCTCAATCTCTCCCACTGACTGACTGACTCTCTCACTCTCTCACTGACTGACTGACTCACTGACTGACTCTCTCACGGACTTACTGACTGACTGACTCTCTCACTGACTGACTCTCTCACTCTCTCTCTCACTGACTGACTCTCTCACTCTCTCTCTCTCACTGACTGACTCTCTGACTCTCTCTCTCACTGACTGACTCTCTCTCACTCTCTCTCTCACTGACTGACTCTCTCTCACTCAGTGACTCTCTCACTCTCTCACTGACTGACTGACTCACTGACTGACTGACTCTCTCACGGACTTACTGACTGACTGACTCTCTCACTGAATGACTCTCTCTCTCTCTCACTGACTGACTGACTGACTGACTCTCTCACTGACTGACTGAATGACTGACTCTCTCACTCTCTCACTGAATTACTGACTCTCTCACTCTCTCTCTCACTGACTGACTGACTGACTCTCCCACTCTCTCTCTCACTGACTGACTGACTAACTGACTCTCTCACTAACTCCCTGACTGACTGACTGACTCTCTCACTCTCTCTCTCACTGACTAACTAACTGACTCTCTCACTGACTGACTGACTAACTGACTGACTCTCTCACTGACTGTTATACAGGTACTATTTCCCAACCTTCACCCTCCTGTTATTTATGCCCCCCCATAACAAAAAAAACCATAACAAGCAACCATTGGGACAGGCAGATAGAAGTTGCCAGCATTGAAAGGACAAAAAAAAACTCAAGACATTATTTATTGTTAATACTTTTTTAATATGGTCGTTCAGTTGTACATAATGCTTTCTTGGTCATATATAAGGTAACAAAAATGCTTCTGACACTTCTTTATTATAACTTTTCAGCATGCTGCAGACTTCTGTACAGCACAGCTTAAAGACATAGGCAAAGTCAATATCTCTGGCTAAACAATTATAAGGTCCCAAAGGCGAGACCTATTGGCTATGCCAATGCTTGTTTCAAATAGTGTCATGGAAGCCAAATGGCACCTGGAGCAAGCAGCTGACTTCCCGCCTTCTTTAAGCTGGTAAGGAAAGTTACTAAGGATTCTAAGGAAAAAAACGCCAAACCCTGTGTCCCTCTTATGAAACACACATACTGCTGAAATCCCCCCTTGTAAGCTGTTTAGGTCTTTGGTGGTAAGCTGGCCAAGACAAGGCGGGGTAGGAAAGTGTATGAAGACTCCATATATGCAAGGAAATGTGCTGATTCGACAGCTCCCTTCAGAAGGAAGCTTCTGAAGTTCTACATTCTGAAACAATACAAAGCATCAGCAGCATTGCTCATCACACCAGGGACATTTGTAGTCCTAAACAGGATGTTATTTTTTTTTAACATATAAGCACAATTTCCTTCAACAACTTCAAAACATGTAAAACTTAGCATGCTGTTGGTTGATTGATTCCACCACTGGCGGAGTATCTAACTAAAGCAGAACAGACCCATCAAGAAAGGAATTAGTCCGGGTGCACTAGGAAACCAATATGGGAAACGACTCCCAGAAAGCAAGTCTTCACCAATCCAGACTCATGCCACACACTGGACCACATTTGGGACCACCACCGCCTGCCTAGAAGTGCTCCAAAACCCACGAGCATCAGACGGCTGCATTAGTGTTGAGGCCCAATTCTGAACTAGACACTGGTAAAGATGACCCTAGGATGCTCCCATTAAAGCCTTCAAGGAACGCTGCCAACCTCATTCCATGGTGCTCCATATTTGGCCTGCTCTATATAAAGGGAGAAGGGGCGAACCACAACATTCAGTTGTATCATGAGGACCTGAAGCTGATGCGGTGTAATACTGTGGGCACCCAAATCCACCCTATTGGAATCCTGAAATGCTCCCACTATAGCGTGGGCAGCCCACACAAACCTAATCCTGTATCAATCTAAGCCCCGAGTAAAACCAGATTTGTTGCTAGTCCAGTGGACTTCTGATATGCTAAGGGGCACCCTGTCTGGAAAGCAGCCAAAGGAAGGTCACTAGGGACCCTCCACAATACTGGCCATCTGAAGACCCTAGGAGTAACAAAATCAACTAAATAATGCAGTACCAGCAAGGATCCTGACTCCCTATTAAATACCAATTACAGAAATGTGTCATCCTGTTTAATAATAGTACTTGACGAATCAAGCAGTGAAACATTTCAGAGCTTGCATCAAGAGTCGGTATTTGATTTGACACAATGGATGCAATGCAACTTCCCTTTCAAGTGTCTTTCAAAATATGGCTTCTATTCCTATACAACACTTTGTAATCTTGTTTGATTGGCCTGGCAGGCAATATCTGATATTTGTCCTGCTCTTGGTTCAATTGATGTTCGACTCAAAGCTAGAAGTATAATTTGTATTTTATTTTATTTTATTTACGAGTCTTCTACAACACCAAATAAGGCCCATGGCATCTTAGCACAGTTTAGTGAAATAAACAAAGAAACAGACTAACAGCTTCTCTGAAGAAATAAGATTAATCAGCCCCATCCTACAATAACGCTGAAATGATTTCCAGTAAAGGCTAAAAACAAACTCAAAGCCCTATGCGTGTCTTTCAGGTTACACTTTATCTCATCTATTGTTACACTTTGACCTCCTAATATAGGTCCCTTTTTTCATGGGCTTGTTTACAGTGCCCCATTAAATTGTGATCCCTGCCACAACTACCTGTTTCCACAGGGATCACAATTGTAAGTGGTGTGATATTTATCGCGCTTGATCATCGCCAGGTGCCATAAAGTTCACACCCTTTGTTATATTTTGGCAGGTAAAAATTTTCAAAATGGAAAAAAGTATGATATTTACTGGGACATGTGAATGTTGGTGTTGTAAGCACCACAATCCTCACGTTCCTCCACAAAAAGTTGGAAGAGGCCATTATTGCACTTATTGTACTCTATAAATTCCCAACACCTCGGTTTCAGGTTTTATCAGGTAAGATAGTTATTGCATACTATGTGGACAACGTGTAATCAGCGTCTTAGTATCCATGGGCCGCAGTGGGGCCGTGTCCTACATCAGACATATCGGACATAAAATAAGTCTGTTGTCAACCTGCCCAGAGATGACAACGTCAATGTTCTTACCTCTCTACCTTGAGGGGACAAATTCTAATTCAGAAAGTGCTTACAATTTAAGATAAACCATCTACATTAAGCAACAACCTTTCTACTGTTGGAAACGAATCCAGTGAATCTAAGGCAATAGTGGGGAATTAAGTACATGGAACTGTTAATGAACTGTGTAGTATTAAAAAGGCTTTTCATTATGTCGTGTTTCCACAGAAGTCACGTGAGAGTTAAAATGGCGGCTCTGTATATAAAAATAGTCCTATTAATCTCGAGTCCATTACAACAGTAATGATAATGGTTTGAATTTAAAAAAAAAAGTGTTTTAAAGGGTCCTATATCGCATTTGAATTTTGGACAAATTAGGCTTAAAATGCGCCACATATTATGGCAATGAATGTTTATTCTTTGGTCATTCAAGTGGACGTCTGGTCATTTGGACGTTTTTATGCTATGCGATAAAAAGTTTCACATCATTAGTAAAACCAGTTAAGAACTGTCTACAGCAACCAGTAATTGAAAGGTGACAAATTGCCATTTCCAAAGAAAGGGGCTTCCACTGTGTGGCACTTCTTGTGACACTTTTTTTAGTAACTTTTGATCCATTTCAGCTAGAAACAAATTTGTGTTTACATCTGAAAATTATGCGGCACATGGTGGGTCATGTGACAAGTGTGGAAGTTCGATAATCATGCCAAAAATGCATCAGCTTTAGAATTGCATAATTCCAGTGGCCCTGGATGTAGCTACCTCAAAGAGGGGGCAATTCTATCACGCGACCAGAATTTACATTCTTGTTCCCTTTGGAGGATATTGCAGGTTAATCGCTACTTGATTTTTATTGTAAGTGGAAACCCAATTAGAGGTCTGACTCTACTGTCTATTTCAAGGATGGCAAACTGAAAAGGTGTCGCCTCTGTGATTATTTCAGATGATGATGCAAAGGCCTCCAGTGCCAGGTCTGTAGAGGTTAAGCCAAGAGTGAGCTCAGCCAGCATACCTGTTGTGTGGGTGTAATGCATGTAATTACACACGATTCGATTAAACTCCTCCCATTCCGTGTAATAATAGTACATGACGTATCAAGCAGCTAAGAGTTTCAGTGCTTGCGTCAAGGATTTTTTTTGCATTGGCACAATGTATACAATGGAACATCCCTTCCGCTGTGTCTTTCAAAATAGGATGGGCATTGGTAAAGAAACTGGAATCTTCTCTGAAGAAACAAGATGAATCAGCCACACCATTCAAAGGATCGATTGATTCCAGGACAAGCAACAAAGAAACTCAAACCCTATACATGTCTTCATGAAGGAGGCTGAAATGAGATAATTTGTTTTGCAAAAATTACGCAAATTGTTTTTTGCAGGTATTTCATCTGATTTTTACGCACGTGTATAACATGCGTATAAAATTCACAGGCAACAGGAGAGCGGTTCTAGCAGAAAATGTCTCTCAACTCCATTTTACCATTACTCCAAGACATTTTTCTTCTCGAATCAGCTTTCCATTGGGAAAAACACTGAAAAATTGAATAGTGCGAATTTTTTAAAAACGTTTGCATCTCACAAAATTCGCGAATTTCTAAAAAGTTTGTGGGCGTAATTCAAATTTCAGAAGGCCTGCATTTACAAGTATTTAGTTAGCGCATCCTGTATCTACCTCTGCAGCAAGATCACCCCCTGCCTTCCCGTTTACCTTCTTTTATTTATTCTCTGCCTAGTTACCCGGCCTCTGAGCACATAAATAGGGAAGACTGATGTTTCACTGTGAAAGCGTCTAGAGTGTGCAGCTGTCTGATCTTCTTATCAGACCCATCTTTATAATTTTCTCCACCAGAAGACCATGAAAACCTTCCCCTTCCTTAGGACTGAGTGCCCCTTTTTGACTGAGGGTGAAAAGAAGAACCTAAAAACTTCATATTGCCCATGACTGAATAAAAGTGAAGAGAAGTGCTTCAAAAATGTCTTCCTGAGGACTAGTGTCACTGACTGAATGCGCGTGAAGGGAAGAGCCTCAAAACCTTTACCAGTGCTGAGTTCCGGATGACTGAACGATGGAAAAGTTTAGATCCTCACATGTTTGCCCAGTCTCAGGAATAAAGTCTGATGACTGAATGACAGACTAATGTAGACTGTCAGCACCTTCCACTGCCTTAGGAGTGAGTTCTGGTGTTTGACAGAGAATAGAGGGAGGATCAAGAGAATCTTTTTTTACCTTTGCCAGGACTGAGTGCCAAGGACTGAAAGGGAAAGAATTGAAGACCATCAAAACCTTTCTCGGACCCAAAAATGAGTGCAGATTACTGATAGAGATGAAATGAAAACTCTGAGAAGGTTTCCTTCATTGATGAACTAAAGAAACAGAAGTGTACAGCTTGAAACCCACCAGTTTTTCAGGACTGAGTTCCCATGACTGAAAGAAGGGGAAATGAAGATCGTCAACACCTTCCTTCTCTCCACAACTGAGTATCGGTGACCGAAACAGGGGGAAGTCAAGACCCTCAGACTTTTGCCTTGTCTTAGTACTGAATGTTGGTGATTGAAAGAAAGAGTAAAGGCTCTCAACACCTTCCCCAAGACTGAGTGCCAGAAACTATATGAGGGAGAAGTGAAGATCCATATTCATAGACCCTTACCCAGGACTGAGCGCCGTTCAGTGAATGAGAAAGAAGGATTGTGGGACACTCCGCTCTCCACTTCAGTGATTCATGACGAATGAAAGAGAAATCAATGGCGTCTCTAGAAGTGCATTTTAAAGGGGCACAAATCTGGGCCACACATGAAAGTGCTGGGCCTACTTTCAAATGTTATTTATATTTTTTTTAAAACACACACACATAGATGCATAGACAGATTTGCTTAAAATCTGTAAATCCGACTTTGTATGTGTATTTATTAAATTATGACTAATTTGTAGAGCCTACATCTCACCTGGGAGGGTACCCAGCCACTTTCTTTATTTTATATGTGTAAATAGATCGATTCACACATACATACAAGTCACATTTTAAGCACACAACCCTACTTTGGAGTGAAAGGTATTTGCACAGATTAATGTTTGTGGCAAGGTGCAGTGTCTGTCCTTATGTGTAGTCTCCTGGCACATTCAACAGCTGTGGTGGTGGCGCAAGGGGGGGGGGGGGGGGGTACACAGCAGAACAAATAGAGCTGGAGGTGCCCCTCCCTCCCTCTAGACACGCCAGTGGATCACGTGCCGTGAGCGAGGCGTCAGTTTTGTCAGCCTTGCTAGCACGCACGTCCGCCGCTTCACGTGCCTTACGCAGGCACAATGTGTCCTTCCGCTACGGGTCTGATGCAAGACAATTAACCATTGCAAAAGCCTGTCAAGAGCTATGCGGCTCGATAGAGGGCTGAAGCTCGGTACCTGTCTAACACATGAGCGAAAGCAAAAGTGCGTTGAGATGATTAAGTTAGCACTTCAAGCGAAATAGAAACACGAATACAAATATTCAAAGTGTAAAATGTTGGTGTTTAGTTTAATTATAAGAACTCCGACGCAACACAGCAACTGGTCTTGTGTCCAACAACAAAACTGCCTAAGTCCGGTGACTTTTAATGACATAGAGAATGTGTGCGTCATGCCTCATCCAGAAGACAACACATAGTTGCAGTGTGTGTTTACAGAGCACTCACCTTTCAGCCATGGGCAGAAAGCAAACACAAAAGGGCGTGCACTGCTCACCTGCAGCAACTCACACCCGCCATAGTTTATTCCTGTAACAGGCAAATGAGCTGGCAAAGAAAAGCAGAAGGCAACCTGAGGAAAAGGAATGAGTCATGCTGGTGAGTAGTGTCTGTACGTAATACCCTTCAAACAAAGGGATTATTAGAAATCCAAACTCTACATACACTTCTTCAGCATGACTTTCTCCGCCCTTTGAGAAAAAATTAAGCGAACAAGGCTGGGTTCACTGTCGAAGCCATGTCATATGGATCAGTGTCAGTGAGGTAAACATAACTGAGGTAAGGCAGAAGAAATGTACCAGTGGTGGAGCTGCGTAATTTAGTGGCAACATTTTATATGCAATTTATATACTCCACATGTACTTAAATATATTAATCTGCATGCATTTTGTTAATAAATTGTGGTAAGTGGCTATATATTCACATTAATGAGAGCTACCAGTATATTTAGTTGAATTATAATTAAGGTTCCCATTTTTCAGTTTTTACTGATTTTTACAAATAAATACAGACGGAAAACAATGTGTTTCCTGCCTGAATTTATTTTTAAAAGCGGAAAAATATTGAAAATTGCGCTTCTTGTGGAAGACTCTCCACGCTGTCTTTCATGAACTCCAGGCAAAAGCTGAACAAATAGACAGCAAAGGGAGTTAAAAAAAGAGGATGAGATTTCCATAAATACAGGCATAAGTTAACATATATTTGTAGTATAATGCAAATATGTACCTGTGGGTGTAGTGTTATGTTATATGTGGCTTCTTTATTTGCTAAAACGCGACAGGCAGCCACCTATTAGTGCACGTTTAAGAGTTAAATAAATGTGGAAATATACCATTTTGCGACTCCATTTATTCTCAAAACACAAAATAAATATGGATAAATACCATTAATATGGCCAAAAAATAAGTATGATAAATACAGACGGAAATTAAAAAACAAATCCCATAAAACTGTGAGCCCTAATAATAATAAATGTATTCACCACAAAAGTTTCCGAATTTGCATTTGATATAATTATTTATGCTAACCGTATTCATTTAGAATCTATTTGAATCTAATATTGGCCTGACCTATAACTAGGCCTTACTGCAGAGGTTATGTTAATAAAAACCTTTGGAAGTGCCTTGTTTTCTCCCCTCTGTAGGTGCCTTATCAATGTCCTCACTAAGTTAGAATAGACATATTGTTCAGGTTGTTAGACTAAGTGGGGGCGGATCTTTTTAGGTACATTTTGGCCTCAGATATGGAGACTGAGACGGTGAAAGACACCATCCTGCAAAAGGCAGATCAGACTGATGTTACATCCAAGGTCGCCCAAATGATTGCTTGTTTATTAGGAGCTAGGAAACTAGGGAGTCTACCTGCTCCCCAAGAACACTGTCTTTTGATTGGTTTATTCAGTGGAAGATGATAAGAAGAAGCCTTCAAGAATCTAGAATAGCAGATTAGATCCTCTCTTGACTTTGGGCTGAGGGAAGCCTTCTTCTGGACCCTTCTGATTTCCCCTGCCCAAAGCGTTAAGCTTCATGCATTAACCCGTTTACCGCGGCGGCAATTCCGCCGCGGTGCGGGGCGTTCCATTGAGTGGGCGGGGCCGCGTCGGCCAACGGACGTGCGCAGCACTACGGAGGTAGTGCTCGCGACGGCCGTTGGCCGACAGAAGCAGCAAAGGGGTTAATACTCAGGCTCTTTCCATTGAATCTTAAATCTGGTTCATATGATGCTGACGTCTTCCGCATAGAATTCCCCCTTGACACTTTCGATACTTTATTCAGAATAGGGAAGTTCTCTTATGGAACCTGCTTCGGTCATCTTTTGTTTGCTGTATGTACTAGTAATTTCCTTTTTCTATCTTATAATATATAAATTCAGACTGCATGACTATTTGAATATGTACTCTCTTATGATATGTTTTCTTCAATTCTGCTGATTTATTTAATTTGCAACCTGAATTAAATTGTTAATAAAACCCTTAAGGTTTTGACACCATTCTCTCTATTGTTTCTGTGGAGACCCATTGGTTTCACCGTAATTGCATTGTACTACTGATGTTAGCTCCTTTCCTACACCCTACGTCGACAATCAAAGGTCCATAGGACCAGTAGGGGATTCTGTTTGATGACTTCACCAAGAGATTGAGATTGAGAAAAACCCACTCTATCAGTTGTCATGGTTATGCTGAACTGAAGCAAAACTTTGCAGGTGTAGGCACTCACTGCAGTTTTTTGTTATTCTCTTCTGATCGGTATGTTGAATTACTTCTGTGAAATTAGATATCTATTTAAGTGTTTATCCAGCCATCTCTGAGCAGTCATCTGCCATCCAACCACAACAACAAGCAATACAGAGCCAAGACAGCGGCCTACGGCACCATCAAACGAATCAATCACTGTTATGGCAAATATGACTGGATAATCACTTCTGGCTGGTGGTCTAGCAGTGTGTTCCAGGGACTAGAAAGTTTTTCTCCAAGCATTAGCTAATGTACAAAATATAGTGGCCATATGTACATCAAACACACAAAAGATGATGGGAGGAATGTTTGCAATTTGTCTAACCACTGGTAAGCGCTCTGGGTAGCATCCCAACTCATCGTTCTTTTGCTGACCATGCCACCTCAGTTTAGATCCCGCTATGTGCAAATCAGCCTTGACCCTGCTACTGATGTGAACAGTCGAGCCCGAACTGCCAGGTCAGGTCCTCATAAAACCGGAAAACGAGCAACCTAGGACCAGTTTCATCCTGATAAGGGCTCATCGGCCAGGTATAGCTTGGTTCCAGTGGCACAGTGAGCATGGGCATACCCTTGCCACTTAGGGTAGTACAGGAAAAACATAAAAGGTGTAGCCATCTGTTACCTAGTACATTTAACATTGCATATTATGGGGGATTCATATTCATAATTATCAGTCACTCAAAAAACTTAATAAGGGAGTGAGAAATAGTCCCTGTTAGAATCCCAATCCATCTCTTAGCTAGAGCATCCAAGGTGGTCAGATATGCACTGGGAATTTGACTTTCACAGGATACAGCATATTGAGATTCAAAGTGCTCAGTACCTGGATAAACGTGAGGAAACTTTTATGGCTTCTCCCTTGGTGAAGAAACCCCTACACTTACAATATTTGTGAGAAAATAAACAGTGCTTTTAGACAAAATAATCCTTGGACACATGAACAAAAGAGTTAATTATTATGCTCATCATTGGCTGTCTCAAAGTCTGCATGAATGTCATATTACAATTCTTGTAGCTACCATGGCAACAAAATTCCAGCAAGATTGGGCTGTCCAGAACAGGTGTGTATGCCATAGCTCAAGCATCTGACAGCTCATTCATCAGAGATGATTGCATCCTTGTCTTCATTTTCTGTAATCATTTTGGGTTGTTAAAGTTTGCAAATACCACTGGATTACATTTAAGTGAAACAACGAGAAAGCAAATCTTTTGATGATCATCAGTTGCATCCTATACCGGCCAAAGGCCGGCTGGTGACAGAGCTCAGGTTGGGTACTCTTCATCTTTCTATCAGCTGTGGCACTTTCTTACATCTCATAGCCTGATGTGGTCTTCTGTGTTCCCAAGGGATCCACTAATCCTGGATAAGAGACTCTCACAACAAGCATTGGCAGAGCCAAAATGTCTGGTCTTGACACGCTAGTGCAATGGTTATTTTGTTTTTCTTTCAATGCGGGCAGATGTCACAAAAATAAAAAGAGTAAAACATACTGCCATATGCTTCAAATAAAAATTGGAAGTTTAGAAAACCTTCATTGACGTGGCTGAGTCATTAAAATTGCAAGCATCTACAATGTTACAATGCTACTTACATACTTGATAAAAACTTTATAAAGAAGATGGAAAATAAATCATCCCAAGCGCAGTAAGACTAAATAGCAGTGCTTTAAAGATAAAAACAATAAATAAAGCTACATGTGAACCAGATTTGTCACTGAAGAGAAAGGAACTATTTTTAGGAAGATGTGAACAACGTGCACAGGTTTTGTGCAGTCACTTAAAGTGAAAGGAGCCAATGGCTGAGCAAAAGTCCCTCTATGTATGTACATTATGTATGATTTATTTGAAGAAACAATAACATGGGGAGAGAGCTGAAGCTGTCTCAAACACCAGACCTAAAAAAGCAGGATGACGAGGGAGGTCCTCGACAGAGCAACAGATCGTAAGGACCTGAACAATGCGGCCAGCAGTCTGCTAGGCCTGTATAAACGTCAGAAACCTGGTGGCTCCCCTACCCGCTTTCTTGATCTAGCGTTGTTCATGGCACAATGTATGATTGCAATACACTAGGAGACAAGCGCACTCCATAGTGTGATAAATTGGCAGGCGGCAACTATTAAATGGGGCAAGGCCGAGGCCACGGCGCTCCATCGTGAGGAGGGTCGTGGATTACAAAAACACCCTACTGCGGCTGCATGGGACGACCTACATCCGGCCTTTCAGGGCACGCAGGACAACGACATGCTCCAAATTACCAAGACATATTGCACAGCTGGCTATTGAGAATACCCCTAATAGTGGGGTCCTACCTTCCCACCCGGCCGGCCCCTTCTCCCTGCCTCACCATTACCTCCCTCTATCACACAGGCACAAGTCACATGAGACCCCGCGGCACTACATACTTCTCAACGTTGTATTTCCCCCGATGCTGAGGATAGACATCAGGAAAACAAAGTACCACCACTGCACACTACATGACATTTGCGCTTTCTTCAAGGCTCATAGCTTGGTTTAGTTGTTTTGTTTCTTAAAATATGTACTGCCATTGCCATGAAATTATGTACGAATGTTTGCATGCACCGATTCATGCTACAACGTACCAGCAATACCACTGTTGACATAGCAGATTGATGATTACACCTATTGAACAGTATTGCATAAAACCTCAATAAAGATGGTTATAAAAAACGGGATGACACTGGAATGAAAAGAGTACAAAAGTGCAATTGCTGTAGGAGGAGTATTATCCTACTCATATTACATGGCACTGTCTATACACTAGGTATTCCATCTCAGGTCTTCAATGATATATTGCTCTCCATGGCTAGAAGCAACATATAGAATACATAGGGCATGGTATGCACATCCTACGCAAAAAGTAATAAGCACAATAAAAAAAGTAAGTTTGGGAATTTGACTAAATATGCACTATTCAGTTTTAGACCCAAATTAATCCAAAGACATTCAGCCTTTTCCACTGCCAGGGTGATTGTCATACTTACTCTTACAACAAAGGGATTTGAGGTTTATGCAATGCACTAATGCCGTTGTGATGCGATTTCACTTGAGAGATGGTAACATTCAAATGACTGCATTATGAACTGGCCACAAACTTCATAACGCGTAAATAGTAAATGCCCTGCGTCAGTGTTAGAAATGGGGTCTGTAGTTGGCAGTGGTTTGCAACCTGTCCAAGTAGGGACCCTCACTCTAGTCAGGGTAAGGGAGTCACACAGCTAAGATAACCCCTGCTGACCCCCTTGGTAGCTTGGCACGAGCAGTCAGGCTTATCTCAGAGGCAAAGTGTAAAGCATTTGTACATACACACACAGTAACACAGTGAACACACTACAAAAGGAGTCCACACCAGTTTGGAATAAATAGCAAATATTTATCTGAATAAAACAAGACCAAAACAACAAAAATCCAACATACACAAGTAAAGATATCACTTTTCAAAGTTCAAATATGTTCAGTCCATAGAAATCTATAAATGTGTATCTTTTAGCACAAAGTACCTTGGATGTGTCAAAATTCAAAGACGAAATAGGCGCATGGGAGGTGAGGCGTCGGCTCCTTACTGCTATGCAGGGCAGGTTATGCATGTGACACATGGCTTCGGTTCCTTACTGCTGGGCAAGGTCGATGAAGAGACAGCGTCAAGGGACGGTGCGTAGAAAATCCATCTGCACTGCATCGATTCGGCGGTGGCGAAGCAGGTGCTGTATCAATTTCACAGCCGTAAAGCAGGCGATGCATCGATTCTTCAGCCACGATGTAGGGGCTGCGTCAAAGTCGGAGCCGGTACCATGCACGCTGGTGACGTGGTGCTCGGGACTCAGGCTGTGGTGGTTTTTCAGCCGCAAAGCAGGTGCTGCGTCGATTCTTCAGCCACACGGTGGCGCTGCGTCATTTCTTCAACCGCACAACAGTGATGCGTCGAGAAAACGGGAGCTGAGGGTCGATGCATGGAATTTCTCATCAGGTTACACTTCTGAGGGCCCAGGAACTGGATTTAGCACCCCTTGGCTAGTCAGGGCTCTCAGCAGAAGAGCCCAGGCACTGGTAGTTGAAGTCTTTGATGGCCCTAAGACTTCTTAACAGCACAAGCCCTTGGAAAATCTTGGAAGCAGGATTCAGAAAGCAAAGTCCAGCCCTTTCACTCCCATGACAGAAGCAGCAAGCAGCAGGCCAGCACAACAAAGCAACAGGCAGAGTATCAGTCCCTCCTACAGCATCCAGCTCTTCTTCCTGGCAGAATGTTCTTAGTCCAGAAGTGTTCTGATTTTGGGGGGTCAGAGGTCCAATACTTATACCCCTTTCTGACTTTGAAGTAGGCAAACTTCAAGGGAAATTCTTCCTGGCTCCAGACACACTACAAGGGGGTGGAGACAGCTTTGTGTGAGGACAGGCACAGCCCTATTCAGGTGCCAGTGACAACTCCCCCCACCACTCTAACTCAGGAAGGCCCATCAGCCTGGTAATGGCCCATCAGGATATGCAAGGCGCACCTCAGTTACCTTTGTGTGACTGTCTAGGGTGAATGCACAAGAGCCCAACTGCTAGCCAACCCAGACACGGATTCTACAGACATGCAGAGGCACAGAATGTTTAAGTAAGAAAATGCCCCTTTCTAAAAGTGGAATTTTCAAACATGCAAATTAAAAACCAACTTCACCAAAAGATGTATTTTTAAATTATGAGTTCAGAGACCCCAAATTCCACATCTCTATCCAATGGGAAATTTCACTTAAAAGATATTTCAAAGCAATCCCCATGTTACCCTATGAGAGAGATAGTCCTTGCAAAATTAGCAGTATTTCACTATTCGGACATGTAAAACACAACAGCACATGTCCTACCTTTTAAATACACTGCACCCTGCCAATGGGGCTACCTTGGGCCTACCTTAGGGGTGACTTACGTGTAGTAAAAGGGAAGGTTTGGGCCTGGCAAGTGGGTGCACTTACCAGGTCAAAATGGCAGTTTACAACTGCACACACAGACACTGCAATGGCAGGTCTGAGACATGTTTGTAGGGCTAATCGTGTGGGTGGCACAATCAGTGCTGCAGGGTCACTAGTAGAGTAGCATTTGATTTACAGGCCCTGGGTACACCAGGTGCACTTTACTAGGGGCTTACCAGTAAATCAAATCATGTATAAACCAATCACAAATACAATTTACCCAGGGAGCACTTGCACTTTTGAACTGGTCAGCAGTGGTAAAGTGCCCAGAGTCCTAAAGCCAGCAAAAACGAAATGCAGCACAAAAATGCAGTCAAAAAACAGGAGGTCAGAAGCAAAAAGACAAGGGAAACCACTCCAAAGATGCCAGGTCTAACAGTCAGGTAGTTAGAGGGTCGCAAATTTACACATTACAATTTTTGGACCTCTGAATGTGGATAATGCAAGCTTGACCTCGAACAAAATCAGAAATCCACAAGCCGGCAGTGTACGAAATTTGCACCCATGCTCTATTCCTATGTTGGGCACAGATGGGACTTTAGTCCCAAAAGGGCTAGCACCTTACCTATAATCAGGTACGAAGTGTTTCATACAATGACAATATGTCCTGCTGTCCTGGATTAAACTGATAGTTAAATGCCATAGCCACATTTTACAGGTCAGTGCCACTGCCGAGGGTTTATAACAAGAGAGAGGGCAATATGCCGTTATTCTCAAGTTATTGGACAGTTGCTGCATCAATAGGTCTGTAGAATGGAAGAAAACATTTTATTACCAGTCGACAAGGAGGCAGAAAGGCTATAATGCTATTAGGACATTTTACCCATGAGGGGAAGAATAATCTAAATTAAACAGGAACAAAGTGAAACATTGGAATGTTGCCGGCTGATATTGGTCTTGGCAGTCCCTCTGCTCCTCCATTGTCTTCAATGCAGCTCCCAACATCCCAGTGTTCTGAATCAATATATGATTACAGAATTTCTTTTAACAACATTTTTCTATGACTTACATTATCTTATGTCATGACAAATCATGTTAAGTTATCTCATGGCATTATAGCCCCTGAATGTAAATCATAGGCCCAAACCGCAGGCAAAGGCCTATAATGACGGAAAGGGCTTTTAACAAGTATAGCGTGACCCCGAAGGGCGATAATTCTATTGGAGCATTCCAGCTACTGAGTGTAGAATGCTCTGAATTAAAAAAAGAGAAACAGAAAGAAAATCTTTGGAATGTTGGGGCAGAAGGCCTATACTAGACATTAAGGTTCCTGAACATCTCCACTTTCTTCAATAGTGTTTTGAAAATTTCAATCTTCTAACTTTTATACCACATTCTTTATGTCACCTGCTCTGGTATCTGAATCTTATCCCCTATCTCATTGTTGATCCCTCGAGACAGCTATAATAACTTGTTTTTCAGACTGAGTTTGAATCTCATTACCACCTTACTTACCAAGATAGACACTGAACGCGGTTTCCATCATCCTGTACCATGTGGGTGGTGCCCACATTCAGGAATCAAGGATGTCAATCTCTGAGGGAGCACTTGGAGCCAGGTCTTTGTGTGTTTTGAGTCACATGTGCCTTGGCCGAGTTCTGAGTATCACTCAACGAAGCAGTGCATGATGCACCCTGGGGTTGGCGGTGGCAAGGGTATTTATGGGGCTGTTCATGGCGGACGTAGATAAGGATTCAGTGTTTGAGAAGATAAAAAGACATCCTGAGTCCACCAGAACAGAATGGTGGCATGGCATGAACACATAGCGTAGAACTTTGAAACATAACCTGGATCAAGAACACAATACCCTTGCCATCTACGCATATCCACTAACCCCAGACACAAAGAGGTCTGTGTTGGTGATACAGAAAACTGTTTTACCATAGACTACAAACAGACACACAACAAAAGTGCCATGACCACATCAATGGGCAAAGGCCGAAAGGGCCTCCTCCACCCACAGCCTAGCTGTACACATAGCCCTATCGGGACAGAGGTAAAGACACAAGGCAGAAACTGGGCATATGGAGGCTGAGCCAGGCCCAACATAACAATTCTCTCTGTTATTAAATAGTCATATAGCAGGTTTTTATAATAAAATTAATAGCCATGTTCCACATTTTTTAATAAATTGGAGTATTCAGCAAATATTTTGAGCAAGGCTAGCAACTTCCACTGACAGTGGAGGCAACAAGACTACAGCCAACATTGCTCCATAAATAGAACTGGAAACTAGGACTATAGTACTGCAACTTAACTTGCACAACAGTTGGAGTGCAGTGTATGAAATATGCACTAAAGGCTCCCGCTAATTCAGCCCCTCTGCCTACTTAAATGTCACTTTTTCACCACGCAACACACATAGAAAGAGGACAATTCTTAGGGGGTTTGTTTTTGTGCAGGAAGGTCCCCCTTCTCGCTCAAAAACAATCATGCTTGCAACGCCGGCACCATTGTGCAAGAGTGCCTGGGTTGGCGCTAGGCAGCACATTGTGTGCCAGCGCAGATAAAAGTCAGGAATGCACCATATAATTTTAAATATGGCACATTCCTGCCCTTTCCCTGTCACAGAGCACAGCAAGGTGACGCGCTGCGTTGCACTGCATCACTTCTTGATAAATAGGGCCCCCACTGAGTAAGATGTGGCCTGAAAAAGCAGAAAAGGTTATAGAAAACATTGAAATCTAGGGTGAGTTATCTGGGGTCTTTACCAGTTCCAAAACGGGGTCACACCGCATCACGGTAGTCAAAATCTTATATTTAAAGAACATGACCTACTGAAGATAAATGTTACCTGCAGACCAGAAAACAACTTCAAAATTCCTTAAGAGAGTGATTGGTAACGATGAAGAACTCTCACAGATGTCCCCTCCTAAACATAGGATGGCCACTCACCCCACCCTTTCTCTCCGGAATCATTAAAAAATTGAGGAGAGATGCTATTATCTCACAGAAGAGTAGACTCTATAATTCTCAGGAGAATCAATTCTTCTTTTACAAAACTGGGAAATGGTTTACATGTGCTGCCCTCAGATAAATTTCCATTTAGATATTATGTTGAGAGCCCCTTGGGTCCATTTAATGACATATTGAAATGTAATTCTATATTTAAATTTTTCTGATGTGGTCTGCCCCGTGTTAATGTCCACATTACTAGTGACAAGACTTACATAATGCACAATAATCTCATTGGTGCATAGTTCGAATGACCTCCATTTTGTGATCCGCTGCAATCCTGGTACGAGAAAAAACATGTACACTGAGGCCCCATTGGTACTCAATAGCACAAGGAGAATTACCAGTGTAATCCCTGATTAAGAGTGGGTTAGAATGGGGCTGGGTATTTATCACACCCAGCAAATACTGTTTCTTGGTTCCGATAATACCACCCGTTCCAAGTATGCCAAAGAAAAATTGACAATTACATGCAGAATTGATGCATTCCATGCCAGATTTTGTATGTATTGGACTACACCAGGAATTCTGGGCATGTATTAGCTACCAAAAAGACTTGCGACACATTGCATAAGGAGGTGCAACGTTTACTGTCATCTTATAATTCCAATGCCTACCCAAACATCAGTTTCTTAGGGACTGGAATTTAGCCCCATATTGAGTATCGGTGCCATAGTGAGTCTGTAATTTCTCTCCAGATCTGAGTGTTTTGTGGGTAATGAAAGAGAGAAAGGAGAAAATCTTCACCCAGTGCCCTGATCCACCAAGCTGCCACAATACACAATGTAGAACATGCAGAATTTGAATCCATACAAAACATCTTTCTAAAAAGATGTCAACACTTACATGATTAAAGACTACATCAAAAGAGACAAGCAGTGGCTAATTAAGTACTTCTTATTGAAGTAGTTCTGGAATATTGGTTGTAGCAAGGAAGCATGTAGTGACCCAACTAAGTTCTACAAGTCTACTCGTCGCTAGATTGAGGTCAGCCTAAATCTTATGGCATTGGCATTGTAATTGTAATTGTATTGTAATTGCATTTATATAGTGCTTACTACCCCTGACAAGGCGTTGCAGCCCTTTTTCAGCGAGTAGCACGCTACTCCGGAACCCATAAAGGATTAGTGTTGAACTCAAATTAATATGAAAGTAATTTGAGTGGTGGATATTAGTCAGTTATTTGGATTCAGAAGGATAGCTGAGGGATAGAAGAGGGAAAAAGGTTTGCATTTATATAGCGCTTGTTATCCCTGATGGGGTGTTGAAGCGCTTTTTTGGCGAGTAGCACGCTATTCAGGAACTCATAAAGGATTAGTGGTGAATTAGTATAGTGAAATATGAAAGTAATTTGAGTGGTGGATATTAGTCAGTTATTTGGATTGAGAAGGATAGAAGAGGGAAAGAGGTTTTCATTTATATAGCGCTTGTTACCATGAGCCCAGTCTTTGGATGTTTCACTTGACCTTCTGTTTCTACTTGGTAAGATTTGGCTACCTGTGTTGACCATCTACAACAGAGGTTTTTTCCAACCTGCAGTTTATTTAGCAAGCATCAAGACCAGCATCACCTTGTGCTGCGTGATCTTGAATGGCCATTAAAGTCCACTGCTGAGCATAACAGCTGCTGAAGCCCTTTTGCCTGACTTATGGCATAAGAAACAGGCTGGGGCCTATAACAAGGGAAAGAGTCTTTAAAAACCACCATAACCTGAGGTAGAAGGACTATAATAATGTTAGAACACTCCACCCACTAGGGTTAAAATGTACTAAATTAAACAGGGAGAAACAGAAAGCGATGCATTTGAACCCTGGAGCTGAAGGTCGATTCTCCTCTTCCATTCTATCGACTTCAATGGAGCTCTCAACATTCCAATGTTCAAATATAGCATTATAGCCCACTGCCGAGAGCTATTACAGTTCTTAAAGGCCCTGTTCCCAAGTTAAAGGCCCGAGTCACAGGTGATGGCCTATAATGAGGAACAGGGCTTTTAACAACTTGTATAGGAAATGGAAGAAAGAATATAATGGTAATGGAATACCAACTATGGGTAGAATGTTAGAAAATAGACAGGGAGAAGCTCACAACATTTGGATGTTTCTTTGCACTTTCCTCATCTTAAATTGGAATCCGCAGAAAATTCCACAGTTTGGTCTAAGAATCAAATTTAATATATTGATTGATGATGATATAAGCAATAGATAGGAAAACTGCTTGATGTTGTGGGTTGTGTGTCCCCCAATTAAGTTGTGATGCGGTTAATTGCAAGCCTATAGTGCATGGTGTGTCCATGCAATCCAGGAAGTGACTGAGAGTGGTCAATCAGCCTCCTCGATGCTTAGTGGGTGACTGCTGCTATTTCCCCTATAATTGGTGCCCCAAGCTCTCTTCCTCGTGGATGACGTTCTTGTTGGCTGTGCATGCCGTGCAGCGCATACTTGTACACCACTCTGCGAGCTGATGCTACAGCAAGGGCACAGCTTGCAAAATGGTTAGCCCTGTGCTTCCGGCAGGATTTTTAGGAATGCAATGCAAATTGTGGATTGCACCATGCTGCAGTGCATAATTCTTGTAATTAGGCCACAAGACATTTGCACAATATGTAATGGATCCCTTGAAATGTTTGCTGCAGGACTTGGAACACATCTTCACACTGTGGAACCTAGATCGCCTGTACTATAATCCAGAGATCCACTGGGCCAACTGCAACTCCATTGCAGTCACTAAGGAGCCCTGAGATGACAGGCGAGCCAGCACTGTCTCCACCAGAAAACAGGTCAGTGGAACAGATGCCCCCGGACCAAACAGATGAACAGAGAAAGGAAAATGGAAATCCCCGGCAGATGAAGAAAAGCCATCAGGGAATGCCAAGACATAGACAAACACTGGAGCAGCATACCACAGACCGAACGTAAGAACCTGGAATTGGAAATGCCGGGACTTCACAGTGAACCTCAGAAACCTCTGGTGAATGGGATGAACAGGAAAGAAGAGACACTCATCCTGAAGATCGATCGAAACCATGAAGCCCCCTGGTGACACCGGCAGAAAGAGCAAGCTGTGAATATTTTGCAGTCACAAAGAAGTCTTGATATGACAGAAAAGCTATCATCACTGCACAAAAAAACAAGCCCGGAAGAGAACTCCCTGTTGACCAAACAGTCATCCAGATCAGGGAAGACAGATATTCCTGGCAGAAGAAGAACAACCGTCAGGAGTGCCAATCCATTGGTATCCCTGGGGGCAAGGCACCAGAGAACATTAGGGCAGACAGCGCAGCACAGCTGAACACCGGAGCCCTCATCCCGGGAGGACGAAGGGCAAGGCACCAAAGACTGATAGGGTGACAGCACAGCAGGCCACCCGAACACTTATCCCACACCTTCTGGCGACATCAGCGGATTGAGTCGAAAGGCCAGCAACTTGAAAGGCATGGACACCACCGAATAAGTGAGATACAGGAGAATCAACAACGGCCGACAGTGCTGAAGTCCTATCTGACCCGCAGAAAGCCAGGAAATCCATTATACATGTAGCAATAGACAACCGTATGAGAGGAGGGCAATATTGGAGCCCCTCACCAATAAGAAGGGACACAATCAGCCAGCAGTGCATGAAGGCACCAACCTTCAACCACCCTAATCCTCAGAAAGAGAGCGTATGACCAAAAGCACTAGGGCCTAATTATTATAACCCCAACACAGCAATATAGGGAAGAGGGTTACCTGGCTAATTTCTCACAGGCATGACCACTATCGCAATGGGCTGAGGGCAAAAACGGCACACACCCCTTCCGGGAGAACAGCCCCAGAAACGGCAGCTGTCCCGCTTAATCAATACATACGGCAAGCAGCAAACAGAAGAATGCATGTGAACCTGTGTCCCAGAACCGCAAACCAATATCTGCGAGACAATTTGGGTAAATAAAAACAGAAAGGCACAGAAACCAAGACACATAACCTGAAATGAACTACTGGTGAAGCTCGGAACTGAGCTTGCAATGTAACAAACCTCCTGCACATCTGTGTCAAAAACCAGAGGTCATAAAACACCATAGGCTCATGGAGTCGCTTGAACACCAATCAGTACTCCCAAATACAAATGCTGATAAACTTCATCCACGTCAAGACTGCCTGAGACTCCTAGGGAGGACCCGAACCCCTGTCCAGAACGGGACACTAAAACCATTGACAAGCACCGGCACCACTGAGCCATAGCACTTGACTGCATGATGCAGCCTTTCCTTTTCACACTTTTAATATGTGGGAAAGGGTTGTGATTGGATGCACGGGGGCCTCACTAAGTGAGTCATCACGGCGAGAGGGACAAAGGGGTAATGGCAGAGAAAGTATGGCGATGGATGAAAGAGGCATGAGGTGGAATCAAGACTAGACAACCTTGGTATTCTGCAACACCGACATTAAGTAGCGGCACTGTTGGGCTTCTGAGAAACCCTTTAGACCCTGGCACTTATTCTTTCACAAATTAAGCACTGTATAACACAAAGAAGAAAGGTGGCATTGCGGGTAGGATCGAGTATTCCCAAAGAAGCAAATCTTCACCTGTTGCGTTGCTCTGTGACCAGGAGCATGCAGTTTGCTTCTCAAGCCCTATTTGTTGTGAGCACTGCATTCATGGCTCTGCCTGAGTCGGTGCCAAGGTAAAGGCTGAGTTTCAATAGCTGCCAGCCCTGTCGCGTGCCAACACCCTGGTCCTTGGTTTCTCCGAGGAGTTGCTTTATCATAGCAGACATCATGTTCTGTAAGAAAGCCACAACAAAGTGCCGAGAGCCATGACTTCCTCCCAATTGGAAATCTGGTATAATTGCCGGATGTGAGAAAGATAAGGTGTGCCAAGTTGCTATTTTAAAGTAAATTAAATGCACAAGAATGTATAGCCACGAAAACCAAAGCACGTCATTAAAAAAGAAATAACCACATTGAATGTTGCCATTAGCAGTGCAGCAAAACTCTGTGTGTGTCTGTACAGAGACAGGTTCTGGGCAGTGAATGAAGATCAATTTTATGGACAAAAATTCTCGACAAAGAGCAAACTTTATGGGCGCAATCCAAGTATACAATTCGCCATATACAATTATGAAAAGGTACAGCTTAAACAAGAATTTGTGATAAACGTGAGTGTTACATCTGTAATTTCCTCATTTGATTAATACAGAAGCTAAGACTACCTTATTAATTCCTCCCACCTCCTGGCCAGATCAGAAAACCATCACTATATTTTGTCTCCCAACCACTAGTGACTGGAAAACTTTGAAATAGGCATAACTTCAACACGAATAGGGCAGCAAGTGAGTGAGTTGTTTCTAATTAAAAATATGTCTTAGGGGATTTCCTCGAATTTTGTATTAAAAAACTGAGCCAAAATGTAAACATTACAGTGGAATTTTCAAAACATGTCATGTCATTGATGTGTAGCATGTCATTGATATGCCCTTCAGAAAACCTGTGCATGACTGAAACATGGGTTGCTCAACAGAAAAACCATATTAACTATAAAATAAAATGCTGAGGCGTGATTCCATTCCAGAGCCTGAAATAGGCTCACCGTTTCTACGTCGCTATCAAAATTCCCCAGGTAAGTACACGTTTGCAAACCATACACAAAGTAGGTCGTTCCTGTGACTATGCTGTCATTTATGGCAGCAAGGCCAATATCTCTGCAGGTTGACAACATAGGGTGCAAAAAAAGAGTTGAGATTTCCTTTAATAGCTGCAGTCATGCATACGAATTTGTTAGTGCCAATGTGTTTAGATGAATGTACTAATGTGTTACGGTTGCTTATAGTCCTAAAACCTGCAATCATTCATGTGGGTAAATAAGGTAAATAAATGCTTAAATATGCAAATTGCTACAACACTTTTTCAGAGAACACAAACAAAATATGGATAAGTAGGAACATAATGACTAAAACTAAAAATACTGATAAAAAGAAACAGAAAAGTTAAAAATATAAATACCACAGAACTGGGAGGCCTGTTTACGAAGAAGGGTTATAGAGTATTAGGACATTATTTAAAGCATGGGTACTCGCAAACATTTCCCCGGGAGCCGCAAAGTACTGTCTGTGGCATGCCCGTGAGCCGCACCGATGCCATCAATGTGAGGGTCGGGTGATGAAAGGTGGGCGTAGGGGGACGCGAAGCAGATGCATAGTGTGGACAAGAAAAAACTGCCCTTCACGTGACTTCTGTCCGCCACCAACGCTCTGTTCTCATGCATCAAGAATTAAAGTCAAAGCATTAACGTCTAATATAAAACGTGAGAGGGAAAGGGATACTCATCAGGTGGCTGAGTTGCAAAATGTGAAACCAGAAAACCTGGGATCAGTCCTGGCTTCCCCACTTGGCGAAATTGTGGGATCCTAGGCAATTGGTTCATTTCACTTTGCCTTCTATTTCTTCATTTCCACATATGAGAGCTCCTTAAAATATATGAGTTCACAATGTGTGCTGTACAAAACCTATGGGTTCACTAATAACATTTTCAGAATGGCAGCAGCATGAATGTTTCCAAGATCATGTTTGAAAACTATCACTGCTAATAAATGCCTCTCGATGCAGTGATATAATCTGATCTAGTAATGTAAAACACTCATGCATGTTAATAAAATAGACTTTTTTGAAGTTTGCAGAGAGTTTATCATGTTTTTACATGTTTAGTTCAAGATGTCTTCAAAACAAAAGGTGGTGCTAAAGATAAGTTGTCTAGGACACCCTTCTTTTCTTCTTTACCGTACTTTAGTTAATGTGTAAAATAAAGAATGCCTGTTTGTTTCACAGCTTTCTGAATGTTCCTGCTCTGTCAAGTGAACAGCAGCCCAGTGCTGTTGTTGCCCAGGAGGCCACAATTAAAGGTCAGGAGGGCAGTACTTTGAGTATCCCTGATTTAAAGTTTTGAGGACTGGTCTGGATACTCCGACAAAACAAATGGGCTTAAATAATGCTGCAGGTATAAAACCAGTAATACATTTAGTTTTGCCTTTGCCAAAATAAAGGCTGCAAAAATATTTTATTACTGTCATATTGGGTAAAAATTATAATTTTAAAGTGGCAATTGGTTATACAAAGAACAGTATGTGTTGGTTTCCCTCTACTGTTAAGGCACTGCCGTAACAGTCACTTTTATGTGTACAGCGCTCATATACAGATACATCTCTTCTAGCACTACTTCAAGTTCAAGCCTTATTTAGAGTTTGGTTGACAGTTTACTCCCTCACAAATGTGGTGGATAGCAGTTCCACCTTATTACAAATACATAGAATATAATGCACGTGAAATAAGGCGGACGGGAAATCCGCAACATTTGTGACAGAGTAACCCTTACGCCAAACTCTAAATCAGGCACTTATCAAAGAGCAATTTAGGGGAATAAAGCGGAGTCAAAAAGCAGGACTTTCAGATGCACTGTTAAATTGTGCTATAAAAGTGATTACATTTTTACACTCACACAAGACTTGCCATGCACAATTGGAGCTTCTAGGTCTGACACCACTTGGAACCTCCACTCATTCATGTCAAATGGTTAATAATCAATAAAGTATCTTGTTTCCATTTTGTCTTCAAACCCTTTTATACACAAGTCTAATATTTTAATTTTTGTTCTTTTTGTAAATACACATTCATTGACAATCCATGTCCAAAAAATTGCATTGGCCCCACTACATTAGAGTGGCCCACTCTTCGTCAGAGGGATTGTGGACTCCAAATCTATAAAATAAAAATAAAAGGAAGAGCGTTTCAAACACTAAAGGAAATAACGCCTTATTATTTACATTGGTTTAACAATAAGGCAGAATGTTTTTACCAACATAGATATACCCGTCATTAATACATTGAATCATTCTACTCATACCTCAAGGCACCCCCTTCTTCCCTTTCATATACATGTGACCTCCTGGTGTAGTTCATACTCATCATCTTTAGGTTGAAACCTGCTAGACAGCACAGGTGTCTATTTGCTAAAGACTTATTGGGGATATCTTGATAGCTGACCCAGAGGGCCACGCCTCCCATTGCTATCCATCGGCTTTTTGTTATGTCACTTTTATTTTCTTGCTTTCCCTTCAATGGTTTCATTACTTTTTGCCTGGACATCTAGTCTTTTTCCGCAAAGTGGAGCATAGCATATTTATCATGGTTCTGATTGGCTCCTTTTATCCTTCCACAAGTGTCTGCTTTTCTGGAACTTTCTTTTCTTTTCTAAAAGCACTCAATGAAAGTGCATGCGTTTTCCCACAGTCTCTGTGTTTTGCCTCTTCTATCATATTTTTTATCACAACATTATAAAAATATAATTTTCCAAAACTTTGTCTTTTGAGCCTCTCTTTCGTACACTTTCACTTTTATACAGCTTCACCGTTCGAGCCACACTCCAGTGCGCTTTAACTTCACGTTTTGCTCTCTTGTTCATTTAATTCCACCCCACTCCATGTTGTTCTGTCTCCATTTGCTTCCCTCCCCTCACGCCCTTGTGCTGCTTCCGCCCTCCCTTCATGTTGCTTCCCCACTCTCCCTAATCCCACCCTTTGTGTTGTTTCCCCATCTGTGTTCTTTTCTTTCACCCGCATTCTTTTCCCTACTCACTTTGTGTTCTTTTTTTTTTTATTAACCAATCCAATCCAGATCAGTAAAGAAAAAAAAATACCTCATGTACCATATTGTAGGTGCACACATGCTTGGTGCACACGCCTACAAAATGACGAACCTGGAGCGTAGACTTTTTTTCCTGTTTATCAGCCATGCTGCAAAGCATCGTGGATGCTGCACAGCATGGATTAAACCTTTGGCAAATCCTATAGGTCCCAAAGGCAACTCCTATTGGCTTTGCCAATGCTTGGTCAAGTATGTAATGTAAACGTCTTTTCAATCAACATTGAGTCAAGGAGCACCAATCATAACAAATACTCTAATCAACTTCTCCTATTATTAACCTAAACACAACAATCTCCCCTTCCCCTTCATAGAAATATCCATGCTTTCCGCAGTCTTTAATATAATCCATAGCTTTGAGTCTTTCGGAGACACCATGGGTATCAGGAGACCCGCTCAGGTTTACACTGAACTCAGAACTCCATAGAACACAGCAGTCAGGAAAGGGCACATTCTCCAGTGAACATCAAGTCACCCTGTCTTTCAAAACCTTATTATGCCTTTTCAACGTTTGACTCCATCTCGAACATGCGTAAATACTTGTCCCTCACTGCTGACGTAGGTATAGCGGGTGATGTGGACATGTTAACATCTCTACGGGTGCCATCTTAAATGGCATTTGATGGAAGATATTTTTGAAATGTGTGGACTTGAACAGTTCTCGATTGTGTAAGAAGACTAAATGTATGCTGCGGGTACGTAAAAGTTCTTATGACAGGATCATTATATATAGTCAAAGCTGTAACTTTCGCCATAAATACGCATCCGGTATCTAAGGTATACTCGTACCCTTCAGATATACTGTCTAAAGCTTTTTGATCTGGACAATTTCTCTTTGCAAGAATCTCTCCTGCTGCCTCTGTGTATCATTTCTGCTTTTACCTCAAGAACCTGCAATTTTATTTGAGAAACCCCGTATTGCCTTTTGTTGAAGTAAACTGATGCACCGGATTCTGTGCTCTTGTTCCTTATGGTACTTTTATAGTCCCTTACCCTAGTTTTTACCTTCCTTTTGTTTTCCCCAATATATATCAATCCCAGGGTCATTTGATGAAATAAACACAGAACTTAGTATAACATGTGGAAAAAGTTTCAATTTCATATTTTTGCATATGTGGTGAACATCTCCTTTAATGATATTATTGCAACTCGTGCCATCCGGGGGAGGGGTGGGGCACACCAAGTTAGCATCTTCTTCCAATATTTTCAAATGTTTAATGATGACTGTCTGAATTCTTTTACTTTGTTGGGAACATTTTGATGTCATAACTGGTCTTTTTTGCTCTTTGCCTCTTACTTCCAACAGTGTGGCTCTTTAAATGTTATCACTTCTGGTGAAGGCCTTGTTTAAAGTTCGGATAGGTTATCCTCTAAGGGTGAATTGTTGGTAACGTTCATTGTCTCTTTTCAAAGTGCTTTGGTCTTGAGGTGATTCGTTTAATCCTAACCAATTATGAGGAAGGAAGATTCTCTTTTAATTTTCATGAAAAGAAGGACTGGTAATGAAGCATATTGCTGTGATCGGCGAGGTTTAGTATATAACTCCGTGTTCCAACCAGGGTCGGACTGGCCTGCCCAACAGGCTGGTCTACCAGATCCATGTGTGGGCCATTTATTGGCTGCTTGTGGGCCTGTTGTATGGTCTGCTGGGCCATTTTCTACTGTTGATTTCCCTGATATTAAAACAAACATTGCATGAAGAAAGCTGAAATTCTTGTATAACTTGCAAAACACGTATCATGTGTGATATACAAGTTAAAAACTGTCCCAATTTATAAACATGTGCCACTTTTTTAGCTGTCTAATTCACTAATAGGGGTTACTTTTATTTTGGCGCCCGGGCGTATTTTCTGCCCCAATCTGACCCTGGTTTCAACCACTTTCATCCTGTATGACCTTGACATCCAAACACTCAATGCTTCTGTGGTCAATATTTTAAGAATACATAAAATTGGCATTGTTTTTGTTCTGGTTCTCAATACATGATAAGACCACCTGTTGTGTTTTAGTCCACAATAGAAAAATATAATCTATTTGTTTTAGGTACAACTTCAAACCTCAAACACAAAAGAGGTGATGGGAGAAATGCTTGCCAGAAGTCTAACTACTGGCAATCGCTCGGATAACATTCCAACCCATTATTCTTTTGCAGACCATGCCATCTCAGTTTTGACCAAGCCATATGGAAATCATTCTTGACCCTCCTCCAATAGGAGTAGTCAAGCCCGAATTGCCAGGCCAGGTCCTTCCTGAACCAGAACACAAGCAACCCAAGACCCGTTTCACCCTGATTGGGGCACATCAGTCAGTGTAGCTTGATTCCAGTGGTACAGAATAGCATAAAGTGCTTCATGGACTGTATGGGCACTGAATCACATGGGCAGCGGGGTAATGAAGCTAACCATGTCCCAGCAATGGGGTAAACCCCCAGGAAGTGCATCATATTTATTCGAAGGCAAGTTAAATAAAATCTGTGTTCCTATAATAGATAAAGCTCCATTCCTTCACAAGTTGACAAAAGGGATACACGCCTGGATAGTTACCATGTCCAGAGCTTTCTCAAGTCTCATCTTGTCTCCATGGGTAAGGTATGTGTCCATACAGTCCACCACGCGCTTTATGTTATTCTGTACTTTATACTCAGCTTTTAGAACCCGGTTTTTACGCCCAATTTTAGTAGGGAACTGTTTTAAAACTCATCAAGAAGGTTTACTGTTTTTACAACACTGTGAGTCTGCTACAATCTGTTTCACAGTATTGAATTTTATTACCCAGACGAGGAGTTTAAGGAAAAAGTGTACAGTGTGAGTCAGTCACGACGCGACAGAAAGACAATTGATGATGTGCAACTGAGTCATTTTATCGTTGTGATTTTATTGTGTGTGATCTGTTTGTAACTTGTTTTATCTTGTGCTTTATGGTCCTTCCAACCGAGTAAAGATTATTTGATGATGATTCCAGTGGTAAAGTGAACACAGGACCAACATCTGTGTTTACTGTTTCACCATCCCAGTTACTGGCCATCACGAACTAGAGGCACGAAGTGGGGAAATAACATGCAAGACCAGGAGCTACCAGGTCTACTACTGCATGCTGCCCCAGATTCTGGTAGTGGTGGCTCACCCTTATTGGCATCAGGGCTCTGCACTCATTTTTTGGCACATTTGTATTAAACCAATAGTAAGTGGTAGCCTATTATTCACTGTTAATACAATAAAGAAATTCCCACCCTCGGGTTGAGCAGTAACTTGAAGAAGCCGTTAACGCTGTCTGATGGCTGGCACAGGCTCATGAAGCCGCCTGCACCAGCCATCACAGAGATTGTCCAGGGCTGGTGAAGTTCCAGCCCTGGCCTCAAGGACTTGACTCACATCAGTACCTCCCCATCTGCAATGTTCTGAAGCATCACTGCAAAAAGTAGACCTGACAGCAGTGGGCTTCAGTC
The DNA here is from genome assembly GCA_963921515.1 of Calotriton arnoldi. Classification (NCBI taxonomy): domain Eukaryota; kingdom Metazoa; phylum Chordata; class Amphibia; order Caudata; family Salamandridae; genus Calotriton; species Calotriton arnoldi. Next base: position 766,014 of record CAWUFW010003605.1, on the reverse strand, counting down.
CCACAGTGCCCATGGCTGCATGCCAATCAGCCTGCCGCCTCACTCTTTCCTAACTCATAGAAGAGTAAGGAATGGGTGAAGTGTGAAGGAGCTGTGTGACTGCCCAAAGTGGCCTCCAGTGGCTCAAACAGGTCCTGTTCAGGCAGTGAGGTAAGTGCAAAAATGCTTTTAAATGTTGTGTACATGTGTGTGGATGAGAGTGTGCCTGTGAGAGAAGAATGTGTATGTGCGAGTGTATGCCTATTTATGTATAAGTGTGAGCATGTGGATGCATTTGTGAGAGTGAATGACAATGAGTATGAGTGAGTAAGAGTATGCGCAAGCGAGTCAGATTGAGTGAGAATGCATGAATGAGAATGAGTAGGAGCAAGAGTGAGTGCAAGTGATTCAGAGTGAGTGAGAATGAGCGAGTGAGAGTATGAGAGAGATCAAGGGCATGAGAGTGAGTCACTGAGAATTAGTCAATGAGGGTGAGTGTAGCCAAGTTTGACAGTAAGTGAGAGGACACATGATTAATTAGGTGATGCTGAAAGAATGAGAATGAATGAAAGAAGAGCGAGTGTGAGTGACAGCGAGTGAATGATAGTGAGAATGAGTGTTAGCGAGTGAATGTGAGTATGAGTGATGGTGAGTGTGAGCAAAATAAATGTGAGTGAGTGGGTGAATGAAAGTGAGCATGAGTGAGTCAGAACATAATGTGCTTACGAGTCTTCCATTGTCCCTGGTACACTAAAGTTAATTCTTGTCTTACAGAAACACAAGTGACAAAATTCTGTCGCTGGCATACAGAAGGTAATTCTTAGCATAACAGCACATTAGACAAAATACTGGCAATGGCATGCTAGATTAAATAGTTGGCTCTGGACACTAGAGGTAATTCTTGGCATAACGGGCTCCTGTACCAAATACTGACACAGATGTATTATATGTAACTCCTGTTATAGGGAGCACTCATGGAAAAATGATGGCGATGACATACTGGAGACAATGCTTGGTATACGGGGCACGTGTGGCAAATGTTCACAATGGCACATTGGGGGTAGTGCGTGGGATATGGAAGGACAACTATTGCATATGGGGGGAGGCTATCATGACAACATACTTGCCCTGAGGTACTAGATGAACTCTTTAACATAAGGGCCACCCTTGGTACATGGACAGTAACACTGGCAAAATTCTGGCTCTGACATATTTGATGTAATGTTTGGTATAAAGGGCCCCTATGGCATATGTTAGCAACCAGGAGAAAATGCTGGCCCTGGCATAATGATCTTCTACATATTGGAAGGCACAAAGGGTGTTTTGAAAAAATAGGGTCAACTCCCTGGACCGGTTAGGCTTCTCTGGTTTGCAACACCATGAAAGGATTTCAATATTTCATGACTGCTCTCCCAGAGCCATTGACTTGAGCAAATGTATTTCTAAATTGTGATTTAAAACGCACTATTTGTCCCTCGTTTTAGAAATGTTCCCGTAGGGAGATCCCTCCCCGCGCCCTAGAAGAAGTCGGACCCCTGTGGGATTTGAGCCAGTAGTCCCCCCCCCCCCCTCCCCACTTTCAAAACCCACCAGCCACCACTCAATTCAGGGCTCTATTCCGCTCACCTTTCCACTTGCTGAACACCACTGAAAATTCTAATTTAAACCATACGTAAAACACAGGTTTATATCTATTTATTTCACACTCCACCCTGCTGCTTTCCCTCCTACCGTACTCATGACGTTTGTTAATAATACTCGACTTCTCATAGCGCTACACAAACATCCGCTAGCCCCAGCAGCCGTCCCTGCTCAACTCCGATAATTAGCAAATGAAGCACTTCCGAATAGCAGACTGCAAATAGGCACACCTCAGTAACCTTATTTGCAAATTTCAAACCTGTTCAGTGTTATTTATAGCCCTCATTTCAATAAACCCACTCATTATGTCATTGATGTTAATGAGTCAGGCCTGCTAAATATAGCCACTTCCTGCATTACGAAAATCAAACTTAATTTACCAGGCAGTGGGCGTTTCTTGTCCTCCTTAGACCTAGGAAAGGAAGTCGACACCCACTTATAACTTCTAACCAAATTAGCCCAAATTACCTTACCATGCCCTCAAGTAAATTGTTAATAAGAGGTCGGAATTAGTGTCGTTTTTTTCGCGGCTTACGACTTTTGTTGACCTGATCGGAGTAAGCCAATAGTCGAAGTAAAAAATGAGTTCGTTGTTCTTTCTTGGAGTTTTGCAAAGAGGCAGACTGTCACCTTGCAGTCTTTTCCAAGCCTTGAGCACAGCAGGAAAAAAGTGGAGCAGATAGAACGCAAATTTCTGAGTAGTCGGAGTCTACCCGAATGTGGGCATTCCTATTCAACATTCTTCAGAATTCTTGATTAAAAATAAGCTTAGCTAATAAAATGATTAACTTGAGTTAATATTTTTTGTTCTATTTGGACTGTGCTGGAGTCAAAGTTTCATTCAAACCCATTCAAATCAGGTAGCATTGGCCGGACTCCGCTGCAATAATGCCTCCTAGTGGCTTATGAAAGTTCTCGCACATGTTCATCTTCATGTATTTTTGTTGCTTCACGAGAACGTTGGTACTATGAGTATGTAAGGCACATTACATTTAAATTGCACATATTTCTGCTGTCCAATAAAAATGAGTGGTCTTATTTATGAGGCCCTTACGCTGCCGTTGCTTCACTTTTTGTGGCGCTGCGGCGGTGTAAAAAATGCACCACACTGTGCCATATTTACAAAGAGACGCATCTAGGCTGATGCTTCACTTTGTAAACCCCTGCATTACATTATACCTGCAACAGGTATAATGTATGCAGGGTGGTCGTTCCGGCGCAGAAAAGGCTCGTCGAAGTGTCACGGACACTTCTACGGCCTCACTGCGTCAAATCCTTATGCCTGCTTGAAGCAGGAGTAAGGGGTGACGCAGGCCTTTTCACATGGGGCTTGCTTGATTTCTTTAATGTTTGGTGCATGCATGCATGACTATTTGTGAGTGAGTGTTGTGAATGGATGTGTGCGTGTGTGTGTGAGTGCATGGGTGTGAGTGAGTGTGTATGTGTGCGTGTGTCCCTTTCACTCCCCTCCCTGCAAAAGTGATCAGTCGCCACTAATCTGGACTCTAGAGCTCACCTCCCTCCGCCCAAGCACCCATCTCTAAGTTTACACTCCTTCCAACACTCTAAAAACAAACAGAAGAGCTCATATATCCTTCTCCTGATCATCTGTATTAGAAGATCATTCTCACAAACAGAATTTCCCTCCGATTTAAAAATAAAAAATTACGGGGTATATTCACAAGAACATGCGCTAAACATCTCCAAAAAATGTTAACGCAACTTCACTCATCGCAGTCTATCGCGGGAAAATAACCCTGTGTTAACGTGGAATTCAGAACACGGTGGTACCATGCGATAGCCTCCCGAAACCGCGGCCAATGTCCGCGATACAACCACCGCGACGGCGATAAAAACACAAACCCCAACGCGTAAAAAGACGCGATGGGCCCAAACGCGATAAGAAAACAGTGATATCCAGCGAGAGGCCAGCAATACCCATGCGTAAAGCGGGAAAAAGCACAAGAACAGCATATGGAAAATGCCACTAAAAAGGAAATGAACTGCGGAGTACCACGGATGCACCCTGACGGACTGCAGAGGACAACATGAACCCCACAATCCCCACGGAGGAACACCCAGGAATCCAGGGGTCGTGGAAGGGCAATGAGAAGAGGAAGAGGAAGACGGGGTACAGTCTGCAGGAAAACACGATTATCGTCACGGATGAGATAGAACACCACCACCAAAGGTACGTCACCTCCAACGTGTCATTGGCAACAAAGAGGCAAAGATGGCACACCATCTCGGACCATGTGAATGCCGTCACAGCGCCGAGGAGAACAATGGAAGAGGACAAGAGGCGCTGGATTGATGTGAATGGCAAAACCAAGCAGAAACCCGCTGCCAACACGTAAGCAGCAACGCACTTCGGAGGAGGGGGGCCAGCAGAACACCAGCAGCTGAATAACATGGAGAAGATGGTGGCCACAGTCATCAGTCGGGAGACGGTGACAGGAGTTGGGGATCCGGACACTGCCCAACATAACCCGACACTACATCAACAGGGTGCGTACCGACCAGGGAGTGGGGGGACGGGGAGAGAGGGGCACAATGGCACACATGCACAATTAAGCAGAGCACACTGCACACCCACAATGACTCAGCATCATGTCCCTGATTCCACGGGAACACTTCAGCACACACGCAAACACCAAGTAGTCCCACGTACACCATGTGCCCAAAGGAGCACCCACCCAACACATCAACAATCACACAACCAACACATGCACATGTGCGAAACACAGCAAACATGCATATACGCCAGCCACACTGACAATGCAAGAGACACCACATGACGAGTAGCATGGGTGCAGTCCAATCATCATGACAATGTTCACGGCACGACACTGAGGTGGCTGAGTGCGAACCACAACCGGAAAGGAGCAGGTCACACTCGGACACAACCACCTGCACAAACAACCCCTGACGTCAACGACACATCTGCGGACAAACCATGCCCAAGAGTCACAAATCGACAAAGAGCACAAGTTACCCAAGTCTGCAACATCTCAGCACTGTGGAAGCACAGAACTGAAAGGCACACCGCATGAAAGGGATAAGTGGCAGCCAAATCAGAGCCGCAGGAGCGACTCACCCACCGTGCGGCATACGCACATAAGAATAAGTGCACCTCAACATTGACAACATCCTGGTACAAACAGCAACACCTCCACAACAGAACACAGGACACAACTGGTGCCGCATATGTGCACAACATGGCCAATCACATCTGGCACCGCAGGAAACTGTGACATGACAATGTACAAGTGCAACCTGTAACCTGCAAATATTTTTCATTCACACATGCTGTGCTTGTGGACATTTTGTACTGTCCCATGATTGCCAGGGACGGCCACAATGTGATGTGCTCAAGTGAAGAAATTGGCAATGAGGGTGTTCCTACGGGCTATGCCTGCCGCAGGTGCAGTGGGATGTGGGCCACCTGCCCCATCGTCCTCATCATCGTCCGGTACTTCTGGAACTTGGATCCATGGGGCATTGGTGGGTACACAGATGTTGTGCAACACACAACATTCAACGATCATCTTGCACACGATGTCTGGGCTGTACAGGAGCCTTCCACCTGTGACGTCCAGGCACCTGAAACGTGACTTCAACACGCCAAATGTGCGTTCCACGAAGCCGCTGGTGCTTATGTGGGCCACATTGTACTGCCTCTGGGCGGGTGTGTTCGGGTCTCGGAGGGGTGTCATCATCCAAGGGCATAGTGCATATCCTTGATCAGTGAAGAGAAAAGAGTCAATACTTGGTTCGGCATGATGTGTTGGCAGGCCCACTAGTCCAGTGTCGCCTGTGCTTGCTGTGTGTGGGGTGAGTGTAAACCAGCCCTCAGGGAGTAGCTGGTGCTAGCAACAACTTCAACAGTCATCAGGCACTCGAATGCAATGTTCGAACAGCAAGGGAGCATGACTTGAGTTGCACAGAGTTAGTGGCCCCGGATGTACAGCGGCCGACACGGGCCTACCGCCACGGGACGCTGACTTGCGGGACACTGGGGTAGGGTCATGAGGGCAGAGCAGGGTCTCGTATGTATCAAAGGTGGTTTTTGCGGAGTGTCTCGGGGGAGAGTGGGAGGTGTACCCCCAGGGCATGATGCAGAGGGCACATACCAACTGCGTCCGGCAACATGGCGGATATGAATGCCACAGACTCATGCCAAACACCAAGTCCGTACCTGCCAGTTGCTGATGACAACCCCCAGGCCACAGGCTCAGACACCAACAATGTTCTGCCGGAGGCTGACGGTGACTCACGGCGTACAGGGTTAGTGGCACCAGGTCAGTCCTTGCTAGTGGTCGACCTCCTCCGTAACGGTGATCCGTGTTTCCACCGGACTGAAACGCATCTTTCTCTCACTCCTCTCCCTGCATTCACTGACATGAACTCTGCCATTGATTAATGAAGACTCAGTTCTAGATGTGGGACATACTGGACTGCAGTGTAGGCCGGCTGCAGCGGTGGAGTATGTCAACGAATGAGGACTCCTGGGGGCCTGTGTCACGGAGAACAGCGATGGTCTGAGGAGGCTGCCAAGGTCGCGGGCATGGGTCTTGGAGCTAGCACCGGCACGTGGTGGGCCCTCTTTGACACACGACGGTGTCGGCAGGTGAGCAGTGCAGCCTTGGAGCGCTGGGGCGGGCAAGCCGGGTCTGGGTATCAGCGGCCTGGGGTGCAGCAGGCGCACAGGCTCGCAGGCCCCGCTGCTCACGGCTTCGGCCTTGTGGCGGGCTGAGAGGTGCCGCCCTGGCAGTGACGTTGGCCATTCCGGGAGAGCACCACGCTCAGCGCCACAGTGTTTTTATCCACACCCCTGCGCAGGCCTGGCGTAAGCCGGGCCAACCCACTACGCTCACGCACACAGGGGGGGCGCAGCGAGCGACATTTCCGCGATCTAACCCACAGCCTGGGGTGACATGGTTGCGTCCACTGTTCACTACTCTCCAGACACCAGCAGTTAATGTCTGCATGGACATATTTTGGTTTGCATACCCAGGTCTGTCCAGCACATTCACGCCACACTTGTCGTTGTGTACATTTCCATTCATGGGTCACTTGCATCCTTCGCACATGCCTGCTTTCCGCCTCTCCACACGTTCAGCTGTTGTGTGGCTGTGGTGCCATGATATAGCTGGCTTGTGTACATGGGAAGCCCAGGATCCCAATGGAGTTGTGTTGTCGTGTCTGGTAGGTGGGCATGTTGATTGACATGTTGTATGTGGTTTGGTCACGTGTGCATTCCCACAGTTGTGCGTTGTGTGATGGTGGCTTTGAGGTGTGTGGTGTGTTGATTTGGTACTTACCAACGAGCAGTCCAGTTCCATAGGTGCCATCCTGGAAGCGCTGGTTGATGATGGACTGTCGGAAGATGTAGGAATCGTGCACACTGCCTGGGTAGTTTGCGACGACATTGGTGAACATTCCCCGGTGGTCCACTATTGCCTGCACATTGATGGAATGCGTGTGCTTTCTGTTGCGGTAGATGTGTGCAGTGTCCGCAAGGGGCACAAGTAGGACATGTGTGCAGTCAATGGCCCCCAACACGTGTGGGAATCCAGCAATGGCGTAGAAGCCTTGCTTGGTCTCCAGCTGTTCCTGCGCAGTGTGGGGGAAGTGAAGGTACTGGGGTATGAAGCTGATGATGGCATCCAGGACAGGTGTGAGGAACTTTGATAGGGCTGGCTGTGAGACTCCTCCGACTCTGGCCGTTGTTGGTTGGAAGGTACCAGAGGCCAACATGTGCAGCACAGCCAGCAGCTTTGTCTGCGGAGGGATGTTGGTTGTCCGCTGTGTTGGGACCGTCAGCCTGTGGCCGATGTGGGTCATGATGCGGAGGATGGTTGTCCTTTTGAGCCTGTAGTGGGCAATGACTTCCTCGGGCGTTAGGTCTGTGAGACTAGTGCGTTTTCGGTAGGTCCGCTGTCTTACTCTGCGCTGCCTCCGTGGTCCGGGGGAGGTGCCGGTCTGGGTCCTGGGGGTGATGGCGGTCCTGGGGGTTGTGGCGGTGGGTGTTGTGGCCCTGTTGGGGCTCCAAGCTGCATGATGAGTAGCTCCATGGCGTCGGTTGTTCTTCGGGTGTGGCTGTGTGCGGGGCTCCATTGCCTACTGCAGGTAGTCGTCCTGCTTAACACCAGCAAGAGGCAGGTGTTAAATACCTGCTGCTACCGCAGCTTATCGCGTGGTTTTGACTCGCATCGCGGATCTGGCAGTTCATTGTGAAAGTGGTGTAGTGGTGTTTTCGTGGGTTTTTGCACGGGAACGCCTACTCTGCATCTCATTAGGGTTAGTTGGTGGTGTCACCCGTGGGGATAAAATTTGCGGCAGTTATTGCGGGTATACTGGCGATGTCTGCAGTTTGCACCCGCTTGTGAATGGGGCGATAAATCTGTCTCCACTTTTGATGCGCTAAGGTGGCGATAACTCTGCGATAAGTCCTTGTGAATATGCCCCTACAACTCTTAGGAAATAGTGTCCTTTCTTGCTTACTTTCTCATGCCATTAACACTAAACCAGAAAAAACTAGAAACCCTTTCCCTAGAAATTAGAAGATTAAACATAGAAATGAAAAACACCAGAGCAGCCATGATTAGTCTCTCCAAAAAGTTATAAGTAGTTGCCTACATTAGCTTCTCAGAACCATTTCCCCTGGAGATCAAGACAACTGTCCCAAGATACTACAAAGAGTAGATGTCTCTTAGAATCCCATCTTCTCTTTCCCAGTTTGAAATGCTTCATGGTGACTAGGAGTCAAACACAAAAGAGAGTAGCCTAATGAATACTAAAATGAAATGCCTGCTCATCCCAATACAGACAGGACACAAATCATGCTCTTGATAAGTTTCTATACACACAAAGATACAAGCAAAATGTATCAAGAGCCTAACACTCAGCTCTTCCTCAGCAAACTAAAATATATCTGTAATGACTGCAAAGTCTATCTCAGAATCTTAGACTTATATTTCTCAGAGAAACCTGATGAACTGAAAAATACCATGAGATTAGTTGGTCATCCACATTGATAAGAAGGCTAGACGGGGATAGTTTATCTCTGATACATAGCCATTCCATCTGCTGTAAGCCTTTAGAATCAGAATGGTTTTATGCGTTCCACTCTTTGGCAGTTGAACTTACTTCTGTCTTCCTTTTACCTAGCTATCTCAATATCATATACCACCAACCAGAAAAAAGAAGTGTTAATGGAACACTGTATCAAGCACATGACCCCCCCACAATCATATGCTTAAACAGTAGCATTTTATTCAGAGATTTCAATCCCTACTAGGAATACCTGAAGATCTAATTTCATTTGCATCTCCTGTGCCTTAACTCATGTAAAGGGGCAGCTCTAGACCTCATCATAGCAAAGAAAGGCAGCCTTGGGATGGAAGAATCGACATTAGTGGGAGGGCCTGACCATTGCCAACTTCCCCTTTTTCGATTCTTTTTTAAAATGACTACACCTGGTCGAAGGAAGCTCATGTGTACTTGGGTTGGCAACACAAAACTGTGGACACTGAAAAGCTTACCTCTTTCATTTCTACTAATTCCCACTCCAAGGAATGATAATATTGAGACCAAAAACCTCACTATCCAATAGTGTAAGATGAAAGTTATCATAAAAATCATTTTGCTCCACTCAAGTAAAAGATGATAAAAAACAATACATTTTCACCTAGGTATTCAAAGAACCTCAACAAGGAAAAAAAATCCTCACAGAGTCTGAATGGAATTGGGGGCAAATTCTATTGTTGCAAAGTTAGAAGGGCTGCATGCAAAGAGAAGCATGTACATAAATCATATATTTGAAGCAAAGCTGCTTCCATCAAAACACAAATTGATTCGGCCACAAATCGTCTGAATAGATTATTTGATATTGTGAAATATCTACTAGCCCTTCCATCACTCTTGTAATTGAGGATCAGGACAGAAAAAGCTGGGATTGTGACCATTTTCTGATTCCCAGATCCAAGTCATCTAAAGCTCCCTTAGTCGCATAAAGCTCTCCCACTACAACTCTATACAGGACATTATTCCACGTCTGGTTACAATTTAAAGAAAGTTCTCAATCTGAGCTGTACAATGAAATCAAGAAACGCAAGCCCACCAATCCTTTCTTTGACCTCCCCCCACTTCTCTTGACAAAGAAGAATGGGCCAGTGTTGCGCCCTACTGCACAAATGAAATTCTCCTCTTGCTTACGCTAGGAACCTGTCCGAATTGCCTCAAAATTGGACAAATAACTATGTTTTTGTACTAAATTTTTACTATCCATCCATTATCTACTGCAATCAAATCTTAATGAGATGTAACTGTAGACCCATCTATACACATCCTGGACATGCAGTGGGAAGGGACCCTGAAAAGAGTAATTTGCTAGCTGGGAAATGAGACAGGCAGGGAGGTAAGGGAAATACGTTACTTTTTGGAAAAAAGTCAAGGAAAAGGTAGAGAGAATGGAATTACAGGCAAGAAAGAAGGAAGGAAGAATTAACTGTGAGAATGAACAAAAAAATAAAAGCCAAATTATTTATAGACCCTCAAAAACACCATCTCCATGATTTGTTTTACAGAGCAAAGAGGAGCAAACACTGATAACCTCTGATTGTCACATATTTTTAAAACATTGGCAAACGCTGAAAACCCACATCAAAATTCAAAACAAAACAAAACTAAAATTATAGCACTTGCTAATACCATGGTTCACATTAAGCTTTAGTGTGCCCAATAGATCACACCACAAGTCACTCATAATGCAGAAAAAGAAGAAAGGAATGTCTTAAGGGTAAGCAGGAAAGAATACCCAGCTGTCTTTGGGAGTGCACTTAGAGGAACATTTAGAGCCTGAATAAAGCCTCAACCCCATCTCTGACAGAGGACCACCCATCCTATTGTGAGATCCAAACATGTCTAGCAGGAGATCTCACTGCCTACAGAGAAGCCACAGTTGTGGTGGTTACTCTGAAGGCAGAAGAGTTGGTCAATCAATGCTATGTTGCTGTGGCCCTGCTCGGTAAACATCTTTGTTTTTCCAAAAACAAAATACCAAAATTAGAATACATTTTTTTGCTCATTTTTGAAAAACAATAAAACTATAGCACATACTTGCAGGGAGCTTTCTCCCTGCGCTGCTGGGTTACTCTTGATATCCCTTCCTGCGTTGGGGAAATGGGCTGATGTTTGTCCTTCTCTAAATAGAGGCACGGGTTTCCCTCTGGCGGCCTGGCCATTTGGTCAGCTGAGACTCTGCATTCCCCCAGCTCTTAATGAAGTGGTGGAACAAGTCTGGCGGGGGGGATGAACCACCAGCTCTAAATAACTCTCTTAGTCACCTGTCATTCCTCAGCAAGCTTGGTCAGTGAGGGACAAATCAAACAGTGCAGTGCCAGGGGCACTATTTGAAGGACCTTACCAGTCACAGCGGAGAGTTCAGAAATAAGTGAGCTGTAAGCCCGCTGCCCTTAGCCTATGGCTTGCCCCAGCAGAGGCTAGACATGCCCCTGCACATCCTACATTTCACAGGCACAGTCCTGGTTATTTCACAGGCAAATTCCTGGTTATTAGCTGGTGGGTGAGAAGGCTGGGGCTTCACTCCTTGTGGGAAATTCAGGATTATGTAGTACCCCTAATGCTCATTGAGGAGCTCCACGCCGTGTTGCACCGCAACAAGAGCACATTAAGCATGCGCCATCTTGCTTGTCAGCTGTAACGGGTGGGCATCTCCATTTTTGGAACTCTAGACCCTTCATTACGAGTGGCCTCCAATAATCCCGGTATATCCCTCTCATGTAATTAATGTTATCTACAGTCCCAGTAATTTTGGGAGGGGGAACCTATGGGGATTACAAGTGTTTGGGGAGTGGAGGTGGCATGTGGGAATTGGATTCAACTTGCCAATTCCTGAATATTTTCTCCCAAATTTTACTGAAAGGCTTCATCTGCTTGTAGCAGATGAAATATGTGGGTGAAGCACGATGGAGCGGATGAGTTAGCACAAAATGTATCATTCCAAATGGGCCGGCAACTGCCATTGCTAGCATCCTTGGAATTATACACTAGTAATGAGTGTGAAGATTTTCTAGTCCCCCCACTACTTAGTTAGAACCCCAATAAATTAGTACACCACGCATACGTACAACAAAGCACAAATATCACACGTAGTTGTGTCTCCCCATGCTCACATTTGCACTTATCTGATCATGTGCCACTCACTATCACTCAACAGAACTCATAAGACAAAATGCCTAACATACACTCAAGAAGACCCTGTTCGGCCACTTAGGCCCCCATTCCGAGTCAGGTGGTAATTGCATGGGAAATACCAGGGCCGGAGATAATGATTCTGACAGATATAGTTACTCCATTTACCAGCCTTTCCAACTTTTCAGGTCCCAATCGGGGAATAAACTCCTAAACCTAGAATTGCCAGGTCAACTTCTATATGTGGTTCAAGATTCTGGGGTGATTCTATGCATATTTCCTCCTGCTCTCCTGCATCTGGTAAAACTCAGAATCAGTTGGGCAGTATCCTCTGTGTGTGACCAGACTCAGAATGAGTCCCACAGTTGGCTTTTACACACACTCCAAAACACACCCACACCCACAAACACAATCTTCTATCTTCCAGGCAATGAACTTGTCTACTGATCTAGAAGATGGGTGAGCAACTAGCCAAGTCTTCGGATCCTAACCTTTAGATACCAGAACAGAAAAATACCAAAACCATACACTCATGGGTCTATAACCGTTCACCTAAACGATAATTATACAGAATTAAAATACAGTAACTCATCATCACAACAAGCTGAAACAGACTCTTGTCTGCGATGACAACCTAGGTGGTATGAGGAGGATTCCGGAATCCTAAAAGTGCTACGAGGCCATACCAATGGAAGTGCTTCACCCACATATTTCATCTGCTACAAGCAGATGAAGCCTTTCAGTAAAATTTGGGAGAAAATATTCAGGAATTGGCAAGTTGAATCCAATATGCTTTTGCTGTGGCAACACCATAGCATGCAGCAAATCTCATTGTCTCTTTAATGCAGACCACACATGACTCAGCCTGGAAGTGATTATGATTAAGGCTCCATGTTTTCCGTTTTTACTGATTTTTACAGATAAATACAGACAGAAACTGATTATTTTCCTGTCTGTATTTATTTTTTAATATGAATAAAAATGGAATTTGGATTCTCTTTTGAGAGCTTCTAAATTCTGTTTGTCATGACTGCCAGGCCAATAGCTGTGCGGATTGACAGGTAAGGGGTTAAAAAAAGAATGACATTTTACTGAAGAGGCTTAAACAACAGCACAATTTCGATTGATTATGAGATCTGCTGCCACAAAATTTGTGAGCGGAGATCCTATCTGGAACACCATCCATTGGGAGATTGAAGTCCCCCCCAACGATGATACCAACACTGTCTGGCATTTCTGAAAAGGCGCTTTTCCAAATCCTGCCAGAAGGTGACCGCATTGTCATTAGGGGCATAGATATACACTATTGCCAGCTCCTAGTTGTTCTTTAGTAACCTTGTGATTACCAGTGTCCCTGGTGGTTGTGTGTGTGAGAAATGACTGATACCCCAGAGTTTTTAGCGATTAAGGAGGTGACACAGTTTTGTTTTTGCTATAGCTGGAGAGAGCAGCCTTTCCGCGACCCAAGAGCATTAGAATCTGGCATCTTTAACTGTCTGGATGCAAGTCTCCTGTAGGAGAATGATATATCCTTTGAGTTTGTGTTAGAAATGGGGGGTCTCTAGTTGGCAAGGGTTTGCACCTTTGTTCAAGTAGGGACCCTTCCTTCTGGTCAGGATAAGGGAGTTACACTCTTAAAATAACCCCTGCTCACCCCCTTGGTAGCTTGGCATGAGCAGTCAGGCTTATCTTAGAGGCTGTGTGGAAAGCATTTGCACATAACCAACAGTAACACAGTGAAAGCACTACAAAAGGACACCACACCAGTTTAGAAAAATATCCAATATTTTTATATATCCAAAACAAGACCAAAAATGATTTTAAAAAATCTACAATACAGTACTTAGAAATCTTCAGTCATCAAAATAGACTTGAAATATAGTTCCTTGAAGGCGATATCTCCGTCTGGGGCTATCACAGTATCGTGAACAACAAATCCAAACAGTTCTGGCTGACCGTGGCGTCGCGGGCCAGCTACGGTGTCGGGAAGACCCGCAAAACAGTACCTTTAGAAATGTAGGGCGTCGGCGACCTCTCGATGAGCCCCGAGGGGCGAGCCTCCACAGGCGTCGGTTCTGGAGGTCGGTACAGGAGTCGTGGGGCCCTTGAAGTCACACGCGTTGCAGTTCGAACTCCTCGTGGTTGCAGTCGGGAGCACCGGCGGGCATCAGGGCTGCGGTGCGAAGTGCAGCGGTGCGGCGTGCGGTGCCCTCAGGTCGCGGTGCAGGCAGCGGCTTGGTGACAGTCGTCCAGCGGCGTCGGTGAGACCAGGGCTGCGGTGCGAAGTGATGCAGTGCTCGTCGCGGTGCTGGCAGCACACGGTGCAAGCAGGGTCGTTGTCGTTGCTGAAGCACTGTCGTCGGCATATGAACTGGAGTCGATGGCGCCAGTAGGCCAAGGCTGCGGTGCGGGATGAGGACGGTGCGTCGTGTAACTTACGAGTGGTGCCCTCGAACCAAGGTGCAAGCAGCGGCGTCGATGTCGGCCTGGAGCGGCGTCGTCGGGGATACCAAGATGACGGTGTGAAGCGAGGCGGTGCGGAGTGCGGGTGCCCACAGGCCACGGTGCAAGCAGTGGCTTGGTGGTGGCGTCAGGTGGCGGCGGCGGTGAGACCAGGGTTGCGGTGCGGCATTGCGGCGGTGCCCTCTGCGGTGCCTTCAGGGCAACGAGGCGGCATCGTAGACGGCGTCGGGTTGCTTTTCTTCTGTTGCAGCACAAAACACACAGTCCCCAGTGCTGATGGCAGAAGAACTTGAAGTCTTTGCTGTTCCTGAGACTTCTTGAACAGGGGGCAAGCTCTACCTCAGGCCCTTGGAGAAACTCACAAAAAGGAAGTTGCAGAAAGTTCAGTCCAGTCCTTTCACTATGCAAGACAGAAGCAGCCACTGCAGGCCAACACAGCAAAGCACACAGCAAAGTGGTAGTCTCTCCTCACAGCTTATCCAGCTCTTCTTCTTGGCAGTCTTCTTGGTTCCAAAAGAGTTCTAAAGTTCTGGGGTCTGGTCCCCAATATTTATACCCCAAATTCCTTTATCCTCTCAGGCAGAGAGTGTCTGTGCTTAGTCCAAACCAGTTCTGTCCTCTCTGGCCCAGCTTCCTGGCAGGGGGTGGAGACAGCATTTTGGAAGGCAGACCAGGCCCATTCAGGTGCAAGGAAATCTCCTCCCACTACTCTAAATGCAGCCCAAGTCTATTCAGCCCAGCCCTGACCCATCAGACTCTCTGGAGCCACTGCACATCCCCAGCCCCTGTCACTCCAAAGCCAGACAGCCAATCCACATCCTAGCAGAGGCACACAGGATGGCTAAGCAAGAAAATACCCACTTTCTAACAGTGGTATTTTCAAGCACAGAATGTAAAAATCACCTTCACCAAAAGGTGTATCTTTAGATTCTGAGTTCAGGCATAGTAAACGTTATTTTCCTATCTGGTCCCAATGGGAAGTTATATTTATTAGATGCTATAAATTAACTCCTATGCTTTCCTATGGGCCAGATAGCCTTTCAATAGTGAAAAACGAAATTGGCAGCATTTCACTATCAGGACATGCCACACACATCAAGGCATGTCCTACCTTTCACATACACTGCACCCTGCCCACAGGGGTACCTTGGGCCTACCTTAGGGGTGACTTATATGTAAGAAAAGGGAAGGATAGGGCCTGGCAAGTGGGTGCACTTACCAAGTCGACATGGCACTTACAAACTGCGTGCAGACCCTGCAGTGGCAGGTCTGAGTTACCTTTGAAGGGCTGCTTGTGTGGGTGGCACAACCAGTGCTGCAAGCCCACTAGCAGCATTTGATTTACCGGCCCTGGGCACACACAGTGCACTGTACTAGGGACTGACTAGTAAATCAAATGACCAATCATGGAATCACCAATCCATAACACCAATTTACAACAGGAGCACTTGCACTTTAACACTGAGCAGCAGTGAGAAAGTGCGCAGAGACACTAAACCAGCAAAAACAGAGTCAAAACCGGGAGGTCAGAAAGCAAAAAGACAGGGGAAACACACCAAAAGATGCCAAGTCTAACAGTTTCTTACAGTATTCTGCAATTTTTTTCTACTTAACTGGGTGTGAGATACCTTTAGTGTTTAAAGACAGAATTCTGATGTCAGCCATCAGGTAGTAGAAAGAATGCAGGGGAAGTGGATAGTCGAGGTCGGAGTCCGGAGGGGAGATGGTCAGCTGCACTTGTGGGAAACCAGAGCCAAATAAGGCTGCCAGAAAGTGGAAGAGGTGAGCAGATGCTTTGATGCAGCAGCTCCCAATGGATGGTGTTCTAGATAGGATCTCTACTCACAAATTTCATGGCAGCAGATTCCATAATTAGATGAAATTGTGCTGCACAAACAACAATCTCATCGATATAGGGAGACTATTTAACCCATGCAGCAGTGACTACACATTTTACTCCTACCCACATAATACCGTCACGAGAATTGATTACATCTTAGTTGATAAATCGCTTGTTCTCGTGGCACAGAACCCCAGAATTGAACCAATACCAGTTAGTGACCATTCATGTATATCGCTTGAGCTTTCACTCACAGATTCTCCCCCACCCTGAAAGGTGTGGTGCCTTAATGATGCACTACAGAAAGATAAAGCCTCCAAGTCAAAAAATTATGATACAATCCAACAATTCCTAAAGGAAAACAGAGCAAGTGATACCTCGGACTCGTTAGATGGGATGCGCTAAAAGCTACCCTTAGAGGCACTCTTCTGAACTTAGCTGCCTGCAGAAACAAAACCCTGAATAAACATCCTGATCCTATTGAGTCACAAATTAAAGCACTAAATGAATTCATAAGACACTCCGCTGGCTCACACAACATCCCTAAACTGAGCAAACTACAATATTAGTACAACCAAATACTAAGTATCAGAGCACAGAAATGGGTGGACGTTGCCAATGCGGAAAAATCAACCACTAGAAATAAAGCCGGGAAGACCCTTGCCAATTACCTGAAATACTCTGAAAACAAATCCATCACCTCAGCCATTAAAAACAAATTAGACTGTATAGTAACCTCTCCAACTGAGATCTTGGGGGTGTTCCAAAACTTCTATTTGGACCTCTACACCCCAGCGAATACAATTGATTTGAAAGACTGTGTTTCATACCTGAACTCATACTCTCTTCCAATGGATTCGGGAGAGGACAGATCCACGCTCAACTCCCCAATTTCTGTTGAGGAAATTCACTCGGCCATTAAAACCCTCAAAACTGGTAAAGCCCCAGGTCCAGAAGCGTACACCATGGCCTTCTACCAAACATTCCCCACCATTTTTGCAGAACCACTTCTTGCCTTGTTCCAATCGTATGCTTCCTCCGGTCATGTCACTAGCACAGCCACTGAGGCCACTATAGTTGTCATCCCAAAAGAAGGGAAGGATACACTGGAAGTCGAAAACTACAGGCCAACATCACTACTCAATATTGACTGTAAATTATACAGCAAAATCTTAGCACAAAGACTAGAGAGGATGTTACTGAAACTCATTGCCCCGACCCAAACTGGATTTCTGAAGGGAACGCTAACCACCGATAACATCCATGTCTTTTGTCATGCCCTTAAAAAAGCTTGAACATCGTCCTCGCCCACCATAGCGATGGCTCTCGACATGGAAAAAGTCTTTGACAAGGTCTCTTGGACCTTTCTAGATGAGGACCTCAGCAAATTCCAATTTGGCGAGTGCTTCATCAGAATGGCTATGGCCCTTTACCCGGCTCCAGTGGCGAAAGTTAAGATAAACCGTCATCTATCCAACTCTTTTCCCTTAGCCCAAGGTACCAGACAGGGTTGTCTTCTCTCTGCTCCTATTCCTTTTAGTTATCGAACCCTTGTTATGCTCCCTAAAAGTGAAGGAAGATATCAGAGGCGTCCATTCCCAATCAGGCAGGCAGCTGGTTGCTGCAGATGCTGACGACGTGCTGATCTTTTCTGAAGATGCAGACAAAGCCATTGTACACATTATGTCTGAAATTGAAAGTTTCTCCCGTATATCTGGCTACACTCTTAACCGCTCCAAAACAGAAATCTTCCCCATGAATATCCACTGCACCCCTGCGATCCTTGGTAACTCCGGCTTAAAATGGCAACCTGCGGCAATTAAATATATGGGTATCTGGTTTGGCAAAGACCTACACACCTCCATCTTAATCAACGAGAACAAAACACTCTCCAAAATTACTGACCTACTATCCACCTGGTTGCCCAAACTCTTGACTTGGTGGGGCAGGACAGAATCAGCAAAAATTATGAAAGCCCCCTAGTCAACTTTCTCGCAAGTATGCTCCCCATAAACATATCAAATAAATTTTTTTTAACACAGTTGACAAAGCTATTTCAAAAGTTTTATGTAAAGATGAGAGGGCTAGGATAGCCGGTGCCACCCTAAAACTGAAAAAAAGCAGAGGTGGCCTAAATATGCATGTCTTTTATAGATATCAACAAGCCTTCCTGGTTGCACAGGGTAACTGGTGGCTTAACAAGATCACGGACTCCCCCCCTCCCTGGCTTCACATTTAATCCCAATTACTCCCCCCTCTTCTGCTTTAATCTACTCTGACGGATCGCGGCCTTTCGAACCTACCCTTGGCCCACTCGTACCCAATTAGAGCAGACACGGTAGCCGCCCTACTGAGCGTCGATAAAACCTTGCCCAACCGCCTCACCGACTCCACCCGTGTTTCTCTATGGCATAACCATAGAATCAAACTAGAAGGCAGAACTCTGTTCTGGAAACAGTGGGTCGAATGAGGCATTAACTCCATTGGAGACCTAGGTACAACATCAAATCCCATTCCTTACGCTGACTTAAGCTCTCGCTATGGGCTCCCTCCAATCGAGTTTTACCGCTTTTTAAAACTTAAAAGTGCAATCAGGAGGCTTCCGAAACCACACAATAATGACCTCCCCGACCTCCTAAAAAAACTCAAAAGAATAGGTCAAGTCACATCCCACATTTATAAACTCTTAGATCCCCAACAAACTTACCTAGTTAAGAATCTTAAAAAGAAAGGGTCACAACACATACAGGAAAATCTACGTTCACACTTCTCTGGCTCAACTTGGCATAGAATCTGGCATTCTCCCTTCCTAGCAAAAATCTCACCATCAATAGCACAATCCAGATTTTGGTCAATTCACAAATCCTACTGGACCCCATCGAGGCTTTACATGCTGGGGCTATCACAATCAGATTAATGCTGGTGCTGTGAGGAAATGTCAGGGTCGATCGAACACATGTTCCACACATGCAAAATGATCCAACCGCTATGGTCCAAGATACAACAAACCATCCAAGACATCTTCAAAATCAACTTTTCCCTGATATTATTGACTTCTACTTTAGGCCTTGCTGCACATTATCCCACCATCAACCTAAGTACACAAGATTCGCTCCTACTTGACCTCATGCTAGCCTTAGGTACAAAAATGGTTTTTCTAGAATGGAAATCCACTTCAGAAGTCCCATTCAAGAGATGGTGGAACATCTTATGAGCCACCAGAAGCGCCGACAACATCACGTGTAAAACAATACACAACTCCACTCACTCACGCACCCTATGGAGCATCCTACATCTCTATCTACAAAAAGTGGACCCTCCATAGTGGACCTTCCATCAGGCGAAACATCATTCCCACCTGTCCTTATATATGGGCTAACTCCACCCTTGTACGCTTCACACCTTGCAGTCCTACCTTCATCCAACACATCCAAATTTTGTCTTATAACAGGGGTCAACTCCTTCCTCCTTCCCCAACCCCTTCCACTATCTTACTATCTCTTTGCTTCACTCTCGCTCTATCTTATTTCCTTATTTTGTTTTACTTTACATTCTTGACTCGTGCACACTCTGGTATGTTATCCGTTTACCAATCTGTGGAGCTTCTTCACCTCTCCTATTGGTAACTACTCAATTATTAGCTCCATCATTGTCATCTCTACTTCATATACTGGACTTTACGCATGTTGTTATCCTGTGTCCTGTATATTATCCTTTTCTCTACAATGGAGTGTCTACATCTGCTCTACTTTGTATCAGTTATTTTTGTTATTCTCTATTTGCATTTTTTTTTTTAAATAAAAACCGTTTGAGCACAAAAAAAGGCTTAAACAACAGTAGATATGCACAACCTTGATACTAAAATGTTCATGTTTTCATATAAGTGCATTGATTTATCATCTGTGGGTGTTCCTATCATTGAAACCTGTTAGTGTTCAAGCATGGGTAAGGGCTGTAGCTACGGGGGGCCTACAGGGGCCAGGCCAGCCTATATTTATGTCTGGCCCCCCTAAAAAAATGTTGTCTTGTGATGTAAAATTAAAGAGTCACTGCAATATTCCTTTCGCTTTCTGCAGGCCTGTACTTGATCAGCCTACCAGGGCATGTCATGTGGTGGTTAAGAGCTCTAGTGGGGAGGAGCTGCCAGGACAGGCATTTCCAAGCTCTTTCAGCTTGGAAATAGAAAATTAAAGTGACGCTGAAGTTGGAGGCCATTTGTGTCCCTGTGCTCTGCTGTCTTTGCTTGTCCCTAAGTCATCAGACAAGCTGTTGATGCCTCTGATCGACCTGGAGCATGGAACCTGCACAGTCACTGCAGCACTGCTGCTGTGCAGGGCAACAGCTTCCATTCCTGCTTGGCCCTCACGGTTTCATCACTCAGGGTGGGCATGCTGGTGTGCTGCTCAAATCAGTAGGGCCCCACATGATGATCTGAGAGCTGTGGTCGCCTGCCTTCAAGTTTCTTTCCACTCAAGACAGTGTGCCAGCATTAACAGGTGTGGAGAATGAGACTGGTAATGTCACTTGAATTTCCTTCTTTAGCTTTGATAATTTTTTATAGAAGTTTGTGTTCTATGGGATTAATTTACCATATTATGATATTATTATTTTAACACAGTGTGCTATTTAGGTCCTGGGAGAACCAAATATGACGTACGGTACATTGGTTTTAAATGTAAAATGTGAAGTGCAAAAGCAATCCAGTGGCTAATTTATTGGCTAAATTGCACAATATAAAACCAGGAAAACTGGGGTTCAAATCCCAGCTTCCAGCCTTGAGCAAAAAGGGTGATCTTAGTCAAATTACAAATTAGTGACCGGCACGGGCAATGTCACCATGCAGGACGGTGCTACTTCTAATGCACAGGGGCTCAGATTTACTAATGCTTTGCGCCATGTTTGTATGACTGAAACCTGGCTCAAAGTGTTAGTGTGGGATTTACTATCCAACACAAATCAGAATTTGCATGGGTTAGTATTCCAAAGTAATGCAAGGTTACTTTGTTTTGCATGCCTTTGAATAAAGGGGGCGTTCCGTGGGTAACGCATGGGTGTTTCCATGTAACCACCTATGGGTTTTGACGCAAATTCCTATTTACAAACATTAGTAAGAAGGGATTTGCCCAAAATCTTACACTTCCTTAACAAGGCTTAACAAGGAGAATTGTGTTAATTTCTTCTCATTTTTCCAACTTTGCATATGTGCTGCATTGGACAGCACCCATACAAAGTGGGTAAAGCCTTATAGCCCTCTTTTATATACTGTGTTCAGAGAAAGCACACACCCCTGCATTATGGTGCAAAGTTGTTTTGGTTGGCGCATGAATGCCATAGTGTGCCAGTGCTGGGCTCATCTTAGTATGGCACTTTTTTTCTTTTCCTTAGAAATAAAGCAGAGCAGCAACTTTGGTGCAGTGTTGCCTTGGGTCAAAAAAATTGTCAATCTGGCGCTCAGGGTGCAAATGCAGCATCTGCAGCTGCCTGCCACCCTAGCTTGTACCAGCAGAAAGTGAATGTACCTTACATCCTCCCTCATCACAAGCCCCAGAGTACTGCTGAGACTGCGCAATGAGATGATATTCACTCCTGACGTCTCAACTTTTTTCTTTAAAAAAAAAAAAAAAGATGCCTTGCATCTGATTAATTTAGTGTGTGATCAGTATTTTATATAACACAGTGCTCTATTAAGCTCTTGATAGAATTAAGCAAAAGCTCCGTCCTTTGCTGTTAAACTAGAAAAGAAGATACCAATCCAGTAGCTAAATTGCACATGAAGTAACCAGGAAACCTCTAGTTCAAATCCCTGCTTATTGCTTTGACTAAGTTGTAAGATCTTATGAAAACTACTTTACTTCAGTTTCTCATTTTCCTCGCTCGTCATGTTCAAGACCACCTTGAAGTAATTCAGTTCGGGGTGTGACTTATACAAAATTCTCTTGTGTATGGTTTTACCACTATAATGTTGCTCATCTATAATAACAATAGAGGCCACGTATAGGTGAGCACATAACAACTGATTTGTCTCTTAGCTTCCTCATGGCTTTATCGTACAGTGGTGAGGCATGGTGGGCAGAGGAAGGGCTTTATGAATGTTTCTAAGTTCATCTTTAAGAACTTTCTCTTTTAATGCCACTAAATGCAGTGGTTTTATCTAGTTGCTGAATTAAAATCCTTCTATATATATTTTGATAGCTCAGCATTTGGGGAAAAAGCAGGCTCTTGGTTTGGCTCTGGCTCAGCTGTCCCTATTAATCTGCAGTCTTGCTTACCCATACCTGTATTCTTGACTCCACCCAACCTTACATTCACTCTATATGCAAGATGGTAGTGCAATATTACTTTTAGTATCATTACTATAGGGTCCACAGAAATGCCTATGGTTAGTTTATGGCATTCTTTTGAAACTGAGGAATGGTATTGGTTATTTATATAGAGAGGACTTTCCATAGCCCTCATGAGGCCTAAAGTTCTTTCTTAGATAGTCCACTTTATTATATATTATATACCTTCCAGATTTTGTCCCCAAATGGCTACCGATGCAATAGATGTCTTCTCAGAAACTGTGAACAATGAACTTTTAATTTTACGAGCTAATGAAGAGAGAAATGTCAAGGGAAAGAACTGGAACCTTACATTCAAACAAAGACAAGCTCTGGGGAGCTTACAGCAAGATCCTCTAATCGTGATAAAACCATCTGATAAGGGCGGAAATGTCGTTTTGCAAACCAGAGATGATTACTGTGAGGAAGCCTTTCGACAGTTGAATGATAAACAGAACTATGCTTTAACCACGGAAGAGGATTATGTACATAGCATTCAAATGTATGCTGAACTTGTTGATAAATGGTATAAAAAGGGTACTCTGTCCAGGCAGGAATTCATGTTTTTACAGAACAAACACCCGAGAATCCCAACGTTTTACCACCTGCCCAAGATTCATAAAGACGCAGTAAGACCACCAGGGAGACCGATTGTGGCATCCATTGGGGGATTGACTGAGAACATGTCAAAATTTATAGATCATTTTCTTTCTCCATTTGTTTTTCAGTTGTCCTCGTATACTAAAGACACGAAGGATTTTCTAAAACAAATTCAAGGAATTGAGTGGGAGTCTGATTTTATAATGATTACGCTTGATGTATGTAGTTTATACACAAGTATCAGACACACTGATGGTCTCTCAGCAGTATCGAACTTTTTAAAAGGACGTTCCCTCCAGTTCCTGGAACATAATACAATGTTATTGGAATTCATTTCCTTTTGTCTTAATAACAACATTTTTATTTTCCAGGGACAAAGGTATAGGCAGACACAGGGGACAGCTATGGGCACCTGCTTCGCCCCCAGCTATGCGAACTTGTTCGTTGGCTGGTGGGAGAAGCAGGTGGCCTGGGCGGATGGGATGGAGGAATGGTTGGAGAAGGTGGTGTGCTGGCGGAGGTACATTGATGACCTCTTCATTATTTGGAGAGGGTCACAAGAGTCAGTGAGGGACTATCTCTCTAATTTGAACAATAACCATCTGAACCTTAGTTTCACGGGAGACATGAGTACGACAGAGGTGAATTTCCTGGACCTTAGGGTCTTTGTAAGTTCCAAAACTATTCAGACGGCCCTTTTTAGAAAGACTACAGCGGGTAACTCCGTCTTACATGGACGTAGTGGTCATCCGGCAACTCTCATAAAGAGTATTCCATATGGAGAGTCACTCCGAATCAAAAGGAATAGCTCACGCTCTCAAGATTATGAGGAGGCAGCCGAGGGAAGCATTAAGCGCTTCAGGTCCAGGGGTTACTCACAGCATACATTAAGAACAGCGCAAATGAAGATCAAGGACAAAGAAAGATACTCACTACTGCAGGAACCAGGTGCACCGAGTGTAGAAAGACAACCAGGGAATTTAAGATTAATCACTACTTACTCTCAAGCAGCAGGCAAAATAAGAGCTATACTACGCAGGAACTGGAACATATTGAAAACAGACAGTGTGGTGGGGAAGGAACTCTCGGAATATCCTAAAATATCATTCAGAAGATCGAGATCAATCAGAGATCACTTAGTGTCAAGCCACTTACCCATGCTGAAACCAGCTACCAGTTTAGAGGGCCTTCAGGGCTCTTTTCCCTGCGGAAGATGTAAAGCCTGCACTAATAGTAAGAGAGTGTCCCAATATTCAGTGCCGGGGTCCCGTAAAGAAAGGCAAGTAATGAAGTTCATGACTTGCACCACGACTTATGTGGTGTATTGTCTGGTATGCCCATGTGGCTTACGCTACGTGGGCAGTACCATACATTCGGTAAAAACCAGGGTCCTTGAACACCAACGGGCGATTGTGAACAAGGATGCCAATTACCCAGTGGCACACCATTTTGCAAGCAGCCACAGGAGTAATAGGGCATTACTACAGTTCTTCTGTTTAGACCATGTACCCAATGACATCAGGGGGGGAGACAGGGAGAAGAAATTACGTTGTCTGGAGTCAAGATATATTATTGATCTCCAGACAAAATCCCCGAAAGGTTTGAATGGTGGGGAAGAGCTAATAAATCTGTGAATTGAGCATTGAGTATGCACGAGGGTATATTGTAGGAAAGAGGGACTATACATTTGGAACAGGCAGCGCTAAATTGGGAGATATGAATAATAAGCCCATCCAGGGCGGTAATTGAAGGCAAGCCAAATAAATCACGAACTGTCCTCATAGCCCATTCTGGGCGTAGTAACAAATTTAAGTGACAGAATACATTTAAGGACAGTCTTTTTGCCAACAATAATATCAGCTGGTGTGAGAGGCCAGGCTTTATATAGCCAAAAGAGCTTTCTTTATATGGCAATATAGTGGGTGCAAGTTGCAGTAAAGATTAGATTTATTGTCCCCGCTCATACAAGTGATTAGTATCGACAGGCAACAGAAATGTAATTTATGTTGTTTATTTTGATTAAATGTTTATGACTATTAGTATTAACTGTAATTCTTTTGTAATGAATTAAGAATGTATTGAGGGGGATTACGAGTGTTTAATATGACTTGTAGATATATTTATGTAAAAACTTGCACATTTGCACATTCTAAGATGGCGCTGGAGTTCCACGAAACGAATTGTCCTTCTTTAGTTGTGTTTAATTTGTAACTTTATTTAAATGTCGACTTCGATGGCACGCGTCAAACACTGACGAAGGCTGAGGCTGAAACGCGTTTGTTTTCAATTGTAGTGCACGATTAAATCTTGAAGCAGTTTTTCACCAATGAGAGTGCTGGTCCTTATTGTTGAAAGACAGTGGAGCGTGATATATATATATATATATATATATATATATATATATATATATATATATGCCCTAATTTCCTTGTTAAGGACATCAGGTGCTCTGTTTTCCATCAAGTGGCTAGGCACCCTTAATAGTGCATGGTTGAAAGAGGTTTGTTTGTGGTTTGATGTAAAGGGAACATATTGCTTAAGTGTGTGAAGTTTGATGACATGTTAGGTGCACAGTGCACTGAGTGTCGCTGCGCATGAGTGTGAGTGATGCAGATATGTGCATCATTGGGGGTGATATGTGGAGTCTAATAGCACCTAGTAGATTTCCCATCAACAGTTTCTAGGTCTGTCTATTTGCATGTGTTTATCCTCTTAATGGCATGTTACTATGTGTTTAGTCATGGTCTGATTTTACTATTTTCTATTTAATATAGCAAGGCTATAAGAGCACGATGATCTTTATGACTGTGTTGCCCTTGGTATTATTTGTCTTGTAGATTGTGAGCCATAGATAAAGAACCTCCATCGCATGAGAGGTGATGTGAGGATGTGGAGCTGAAGCTTGGTTGAAAATTAATGGGTACCATGACTTGCAGCATTCAACAACGAGGGAATACATCTGCTTTATACTCATATCGCATTAGAACATGGAAGGTACAGTGTTGTGATGCAAAAGTTAAAATTCATCACCCAGAACCAATATAATGGGAGACACCCTATACAAGGAGATTCTAATCATATGTGCTATATTTCAACAGACCACATCCAAACCGCTTGAATCCCAAACAGGGCAAACTCAGCCATTCTTTTTTCTGAGAATAATTTGAGTGTCATTAAACTGGAAAACAGTAAAATCATATTTACCGCATTTGGAATTCGGAACTGGAGTATAGGGTAGTTTAAACAAGCACTGGCAAATGGCAAAGCCAACATGTTTGACAGTATGTAGTGCATGACCACAAAAAAAATCCACAGATTCATTGACATCGATAATACATGAATGCAAATAAACAGACATAAGAAACCCCCTATATGGCCATAGATCAGCAGATAAACATGCATACAGACCTGCAGGCATCCATAAACATAAACCACCTAGTAAAAAAATCACCCATGCACAGAGACCACATGATGTGTTATGTTGATTGCCTAAATAGCACTTTAAGCTGTGGGAAGGATGTTTAAAAGTGCTTGATGTGACAGGAGAGTGAAATGAAGGGAAGAAGAGAGAGGGAGGGAGTGAGTGAGGAGGGGCCTAATGAAAGGCATGATCTTTGTCAACATGGAAGTCAGCAGTAATTGACAAACAACATTTTGTGTGTGCTTGTCGTAGAGGAAGGACGAAGGAAAGGAAAACAGGCTACAGAGGAGGAAAGAGGAGAAAAGGGGGTTGGAGATATAAATCGGGGCCCAACCAATGTTTAGGAATAGCATATTGCTAGAAAGATGCCATTGCAAGCCAAGTAGCCATATCTATTTACCAAAACACTGAAGCTAGGATGCAGCCAATAAACATTCAGGCACACATACACTGTTCCACAAAACAGAGATAAATTCAATCAGTACGCACGTTAAGTATTGAAAGAGTGTGAAAGGAATAAACAGACGGAAAAAAATGGACAGCTGTCTGGATACAGGTTTTGGTTCACTTAATCCCTAGACTCTTTGCAGACAAAATCGTATTTTGAGTTAAAGGAAAGATTTATGTAAATGCCTGTACAATCAGTGACCTGTCTTTAGAGCAATCCCTTCCAATGTCTGACTGGTTGGCAAAAATATGTCAATAGCCATGCCCATTCAATATTCCCTCTTTGAAATGATCACCTGTTATAAATTTGTATGTATGTGTGGGTACTTATACAGTGCAAACAGCTGGGAAACAGTGGAGCACTGAACAGCAGGGCAAGAATCAACATACACTGTTTAAGAGGTTGACAGTGAGGGGGGAAAAGGTGGGTAACTAGGAGTGAGGGAATATAGATCTATGAACAGATAAGCCTTCACTTCATTCCTGAATTTCAAGGGAGAGAAATGAATGGAAGTTCTAAGAACAGGCTGTTAGGATGCTAATGGGTAGGCTGTTGCAGGTGAGTGCATAGATTGATAATGTTTGCCTTCTGTTCTTTCCTGGTCTCTTTTTCCTGCATTTTCAAGTTTGGAAATATCTTTGCCGTTGGTGTGGAATTGTCCCTCAAAATGGCTAGCTTCTCTGATAGGTACACTAGGGGATTTCAATCAATCAATCAGGGAATTGTGAAGCGCGCTACTCACCCGTGAGGGTTTCAAGGCACTGGTGGGGGGGGGGTGCAGCTCCGGTCAGTCGAAGAGCCAGGTCTTGAGGGTCCTCCTGAAGATGTGCAGAGTAGGAGCACGTCTGATGTTGATCGGGAGCTCGTTCCAGGTCTTTGCTGCGATGTAGGAGAAGGCTCTTCCACCAGTTCTGGCTCTATGGATGTGCGGGGTTTCGGCTAGGTCGGCGGTTTCTCTTGGGTACGTGGAAGGAGATTCTTTTGTTGAGATATTGGGGTCCGGTGTTGTGGAGGCATTTGTAGGCGTGGGTGAGTATCTTGAAGGTTACTCTCTTCTCGACGGGGAGCCAGTGGAGGTCTCGTAGGTGTTGGGTGATGTGTACGTGTCGAGGGATGCCGAGGACGAGTCTGGCTGCGGTATTCTGTATGGTCTGGAGCTTGCGGAGCAGAGATTTGTTGATCCCGGCGTAGAGGGCGTTTCCGTAGTCCAGTCTGTTGGTTATGAGTGCGTGGGTGACGGTCTTTCTTGATTCGGGGGGCATCCTTTTGAAGGTCTTGCGAAGGATACAGAGGTTGTTGAGGCAGGTTGAGGCGACGGCGTTGATCTAGTCGAGTATGATGCCGAGGTTCCGGGCGTGATCCGTGGGGGTCGGTGGGCTGCCGAGGGCAGTGGGCCACCAGGTGTTGTCCCATGCAGAGGGGGAGGGTCTGAGGACGAGGACTTCTGTCTTCTCTGAATTAAGCTTCAGGCAGCTGCTGCTCAACCTGGACGTGATATCCTACATGTCTTCCTGTGAATGAGAGAAAAAGTGATTTGCATTATTTGGGTTTTGAGTTTTTACCTCTACAGGGATAACATTTTCTCCCATTGAGAAATGTATTTCCTTACACCCCCTAATATTTTCATTTCGACCCTGGAAACAAATTCATACTGCACATGACAGGATTAGCTCTCCATGCATTTATAGGTTGTGAATGGCTTGCACAAATGTTTGTGGGTGTACAAAATCGTTCCAGGGTATTGCAACACTAGAATTCCTGATGGACACCTGTTGGTTGATATACCTTTAGTTTCCAAGTGCAGACTCACCATTTTTGAATAGCAAAAATGAATTTTATCCCACAGAGCAATTAAGGGGAGGTCACAATAAATCATTTTTAAAGTATGTGGAAACGTTCCTTATCTGCATTAGGATATAAGACCTGTAAAATATGCTCAGTTGTCTTCCAAAGGCTAGTGCCATGCTGTTGTGGGCTGGGTGTTAACTATAAGTGATTGGCTTATGTGAAGTTGTGCAGGTTAGTAGTGATCATATTTGTGGACCCAGCAGGAAACTTGCACTGATGTGAAATATTTACAGATATGATGTGTGTTAATTCCATGATCTTACAATGTAAAGGAATGTATTGAGTGTTTAAACACTCAATGTTATTGCAGAACTTTATTAAAACATTGTAAGGGGATAGATCTCACTACAACTGCATGACAGAATATTGATAAAAAAAAAATATTCTTTGATGTAAATATAGTGGCCTAAATATTTCGTACAACATGATGCACTATTGCCTGTATATTTTCTATCATTAGGTCTAGTCTAGAGTAAACCCTCTCCATCCATTGCTCTGTTGTTGTTTCATTCACTATTTTCGTCCGCTTACTATAGCATAGAGCATGGGGCAGGAGGACAGCCAGGTCTGCATTGCCTGACTTCACCGTGAGTGACAGCATTATGCTCCTTCGCAACCAGCACATATACACAAAGTAGGCCTCTTCACTGAAAGGACTACCATGGCAATATGTGCTTTTTGGGACCAAAAAATCGATTTGGTTTTAGACTGTTTTTCAAATATATATTGCCAAGTGCCTGGCAGCTTCCTCAGCAATGATATTTTACAAACACTATGACAAAACAGGTATTGACAAAGCCAAAAGGCTGGAACCAACACCAGGCCTATTAGCTTTCCCAATGCTGGTAAATGCCAGTGATGCAATATTTTCATAAACAATATTTAGAACAATATATTTCTGACAAATTATACTTGGGCCATGATATTCTAATACAATACCCTCACTACCCTGTGAATACGGACCATGCCTTTCCCTTCATCTCATAACTGAGGGCTATGCCCCCCCCAAACAAATATTCCTGGCTACGGGCCTGCGGGCATGAGCGCACATTTATCGATTACATGAAAGTGGAAATATACTAGTTTCAACTTCATTTATTTACAAAACCCAAAATAAATATGGATAAATACAGATAACATTAGCAAAAAATAAATATGGATAATTACAGGCGGAAATGTAAAAAAAAAAAATAACATAAAACCAGAAGCCCTGAATATGAGGAACGTGTGTGCAGTGTTTTACATTGTGTTTTTTTTGTCCTTCAATGACCAGATGGCTTTATGAAAACGCCATTAATTCCTTAATAATAAAAACATGGCTTTATACCTAATAGCATTTGCATCGATGCCATCACTACGTCCGTAAAAGGATAGTAAAGCCATGTATTCCCCTTAAAAGGCTAGTGGGCGGAGGTGTAATTAGTCACTTCGCTGAAAACACATGCACGTGCTATTTTTGGGTCGCAAACAGACAGCTCTTATATTAGCTTCACTGGTTCAATTACGCTGCTCTATTCCTGGAATCCCCTGGAGGAGAAGCAGACCTCAAATCAAATCCTTACATCACTCAGTAGATTCAACTAATCCCTGCTGCCAGGCCCGCAGAGGCTCCATCTGGGAACCCGCGTGCTTTAAAGTGAGCCCTTTATCCCTTCGAAAATCCCACCAGGAAAACACCGCTGCCCAAAATAACCCGCCGCCGACCCCATCCCCCACATTCTGGCCCGCAGCCCCTCAGCAGACGGCTCAAGAACCAGACTTCGTTTCCATGTTTTTGTGATTTAAATAGAATGTTATTGCAAGAGGGTTCATGACCTTGGATATACAGGGCTTGTCTCTGGAAACAGAATTGGGGTCACGAATCCCACCCCAACTGGCAGGTTATATTCCCCACCTCCCATACCCCCCCTCTCTATCCCCTCACGGTATTACTCGTACAAATCTTGAAAATCGAAGCTATTTAGGAAAGGATCGAGATGGGTTTGTTTCATAAAAATACAAGAGTAGCACTATTTTTTTTTAACATCGCACTCACATAGGAAAGGTTTAGCTTTAAAATACGTTTTTCATTTTTTTCTAAGTCGTCATGTGACAGCAGCACTTTATATAGAGGAAGCAGCCCAAAGGTGCTGAAACAATACCATCTTAACACTGTAACTCAGAGCTACCGCGTATATATTCAATGTTGGTGGAATTATCAGAGGGCTATGGGCTAGATGAATGAAAGAATTTTGTGATCGCAAACCCTGCAATTCACAAAATGACTGAGTTTGCGACAACAAATGTGTTTTTGTTATGTATAAAACTCATTTCATGAGTCTGAAATGTTTTTCCAATTCGTGAAAGGGGTTTCGTGACCCTCAGCTGTTTACATTTGGAAAGGGGTATAAAAAGTGCGTTCCTTACAAACTGCAATTTGATATGCTATGCACCAATAGTATTGCAATCCATTGACCAGTTATCGACACCTCGAAGGGGGTGGTAACTGATTTGCAAAGGGAAAGGGGTCCCAACAGGTATCATGTAGGCACCTTAGGGAGGAGCAGGCACTGGTCCAGAGGATCACTGCTTCCCCCCCTCCCACCTGCCCATCCCCTTTGTTTTTACAAATGGAAAACATTGAGGGCCTCATTTACAATAGAATGGCGCAGTGCAGTGCCGCAAGCAATTCTGAAGCACTGCGCTGCGTCATTCTAAAAGTGCAGGAATGCTTCGTATTTACAAAAACACATTTCTATACTGACCCCTGCGCTGGCACAAAAAAGCAGCCTAGCTCCAACGCAGGCACCCTTGGGCCCTGTTGCAAGGATGCCTTCGTTGCAGGGCTGATTGATTTTGTGCAGGAAGGGACACCTTTCTGCATAAAATCAATCAATGGAGGCAATTTCCTCCTATGTGTGCTGCAGAATACAACACACATAGAAAGAGAAAAAAACAAGGGGAAATAAGGATATTTCTCCTCGTTGCGGCTCCCTAAAGCCATCCCTGGGGTGGCGTTAGAATCTGACGCATTCCCAGGCTTACGATTCCCCATAAATCTGGGAATGCTTCAGATTCCATGGGTGTTGTGTAGGAACACCCACAGCAACACCCATGGCACGCCCCTTTCATGCAGTGTTCTGTGTGAAAGGGGCACATATTTACACATTGACTGTGCGGCCTTGTAAATATGCTGCGGCACATTGCGCCACCGGAACATCCAAAAAGTGACGCTCTGGAAGCGCAAATGTGCCGCTTGGGCCTTATAAATGAGGCCCTGATTTGTTTAAAGCAGCACCTGTTCCTTTAAGAAACTCTATATTTGTATCTAAAAACAGGGGTTGTCAAGATGAGCCCTACCAAATTAACATTCATTAACCGGTTTGTTCTGCAACCCCCTCTCAATAGAGATTCCGCAAAACAAGCTATTAGTACATAGGTTACTTCACAGAATCAGAATCCAATCTCATAAAGTTGGTGCGCAATTTGCAAGCCCTTTTGTGAATATACTGCTTGTATATCGGGCCCCAATTCACAACATTATCCAGCCTCAATGGGCCTGAATCACGTAAAATGTTTACTTTTATATGAGAAACTAATCTGAACAAGTATCTCAACAAGCACAATAGCACTTTATCTCAAAATAAAAAAAGAGGAAAAACGCTTTGGCATATTTGTTCAAATATTGTCTTGTTTGTCTGTAAATGTATCATTGCTGACCATCAGCTTTTAACATGTATACTATATTTGTGACAACTTGTTCAAATATTGTCTCTCTCATCTGTAAATATACTACTGGTGACCACTGCTTTTAACATGTATATTATATCCGTTACAACATGTCCGGTTTTATTGAAATATTGTTATGGTTTTAATTAACTTAAACAATAAAGATTCATTCGTTAATCATGTCAGGCCTGAAAGGGGCCTGCGTCATGAATGGGAACCAGGTCCACCCGTCATCGTCATGCAGTAAGATGCTCGATGAAGCCAAATCACAGAAGAGGGGTCCTCCTCTGCACAGCTAACAGAAATGTGTGCATGCCTTGCCGACGTGAGCACAGATAACATTACACACTCCCAATTTTTAATTATGAACTAGAATATGACTAGTCACCACAGGTATTTCCTAAGCCCTTATAAGTAGTACAGCAAAACTGATCTCCATAAGAAACTCAGTCCTGGGCAGCTGTGAAACATGTGCACCCCATCTTCTGAACGCGCACCTAGACTCTGGGTTTAATCTGGACCGTTTCTTCTGAGACCAGAACAACCAGTTCATGGCAAAAAAATCAGTCCTTTAATCGAGCTAGCTATATACCAGGAGGAAGACATTTCATAGATAAGTGCCATATAACACTCAATTAAAATACTTTTCAAGCAATTACTTCTGGCATTTGCTTTTTCTGTTTTCTATTTCAAAGGGGGTGGGGGTGCTGGCTTTGCTGCTTTTGTTGATGTTCCTGTTTTTTGACTGACCTTGGCACGAAATTATCATATATTTTGGTATAAAAATGGAAGATGTCAAAGTAAAGTGAGGATTAGATTCTTGGTTCAAAGATTGCCTCTCCTATCACCTGCTTCAGATCTTTACTGATACAAAGAGGAAAGTTTTACCAGAACTGCAGCTCAGGACTGCAAACATCATTCCAACACTTCGGGGAAGAACTCAAATCCCTTCTGTCTACACAAAACCTGCTGCTTCAGTCTCCTAGTGCTAAACCCCAACCAATCACAGCCACCATTCACCCTTCCCTGCACCCCCACCCAGCAAGCTAGGTAGCCTCTTCTACAACTCCAGCAAACATCATTCCAACACTTCGGGGAAGAACACGAATCCCATCTGTCTACACAAAACCTGCTGCTACATTCTCCTAGTGTTAAACCCCAACCAATCACAGCCACCATTCACCCTTCCCTGCACCCCCACCCAGCAAGCTAGGTAGCTTCTTCTACAACTCCAGCAAACATCATTCCAACACTTCGGGAAGAACTCAAATCCCATCTGTCTACACAAAACCCGCTGCTTCATTCTCCTAGTGCTAAAACCCAACCAATCAAGCCACCATTCACCCTTCCCTGCACCCCCACCCAGCAAGCTAGGTAGCCTCTTCTACAACTCCAGCAAACATCATTCCAACACTTCGGGGAAGAACACGAATGCCATCTGTCTACACAAAACCTGCTGCTACATTCTCCTAGTGTTAAACCCCAACCAATCAAGCCACCATTCACCCTTCCCTGCACCCCCACCCAGAAAGCTAGGTAGCCTCTTCTACAACTACAGAACATCCTAGTAAGTACGATCAATCCACCTTGAATGTATGTACAGTACTCTTCATGAGCTAAGGAAATTAACACGCAAGACGTACGCACCCATTCACTGACACCACATGAGATATATGTGCCTTTGCTATGTGTGCCGTGACTCTGTCTTTTGGGACCATGCTTGTGCTATAATAACACTTTTAATTCAAATAAAAGATGTCTTTATTTGGAATTCATACATTTCGTCAAAAACCATAGAAGAGTACATAAGATCATATATACATACTCATAAAGTATAAGTGAATTAAAACAATTAAAATACAGGTACATCGTATCCAAATATCCTGTACATTTAAAATCGATCATTTTATCTGATCAATAGTTCGTGTCCCCCACCTGCTTATGCAAACTTTAGTAAAATAAATATGAATATTGTAGAAAAAAAATCAGTTTGCCATACCACATCTTAAGCAACAAAACGCTGCACTTTCCTTAAACGAAGGTACTTCCTAAAGAATTGTGTAAGTGCAACACAGACATCTACTGATTCTAATTTTTGTAAATAAATAAGACCAGGCCTACATTGTCTATACTTCTGGATCCGAGGCTTCACAAAATTAGATTTAGGATGTTTATAGAATTTGCATATAAATATAAAGTGCACTGTGCTTTGTAAAGAGACTATCACAAGGACAGAGCCTTGAATCCCCGAAACATTGTCCCATGGTCGGGCAGGCTACTAAATGTATCAGATTGAGACGGAACCAAGTCAATAAAAAGCAGTCGTCGTACACATTTGTCACTGATACAAGACAGGGGTGGATTTTTCCAGTTGCTATCAACAAATGAACTGTTACCTTGCCATGATCAACATGCTCTCTCTCCCATTCCAATACTGACCTTACATTATTTTGCGTGGCGGATTTAAATTGATGTGCAGGGTCTGTAGTTTTCAGAGTTATTCCCACACTCTTTAGCTTTATTGTAACATAAAACAACTATGGAATATTAAACGCACTATCCAGCCTTAAACAGTCCACAATAAGTGCCCTGTTTAGCTCTGTTTCTGGCTTACTCCAGATTGAAGGCCAAAGGTGCAAAGGGTGAAATTTAATAGTATCTTCCAAATATGGGAGAGCCAATTCCTTGTGAACAATACATGTAGCTTTGCTTGTTGGTACTGCTAACAGCCTCTTTCCAAACCCATTTTCAATTATCTGTGGGAGGGGGGGGGGCGATACCACAAATACCAGAATCATTTATTGTTGGCGAGACACCTTTACTTCTATAGATAATGCACATTTCTTTAGTGGCTTGTTACCCAGTTTTGTGGCAAATCTAAATATGTTCTCGATATTTCTATTAAAAGCTTGCTCAAAAGTGACATAGAGACGGTTACCCTTTTGATCAAACAACAGGCCCAAGTAAGAAATTGTCCAATACAAGCCTGCAGCACAGCATACAGCAAGTAATATTAAAATGATCACATTCTATAGTAGGGAATTGTATTAGAAACACTGATTTATTTGACATATAAAAAATGTTTTCTTGTTACCCAACTCATACAAAGAATTGTTTAGTGAGTATATAAATAAACAAAGTCAAGTTAGAGAATACAAATACGATCATGGTATCTCCAATACTCTTTACAAAGGAAAAAAGAGATGTCAAGAATATGCTGTTCAATCCGAGCACAGCCAACACGTCCAAGACTTCCGCAGGGCTGTAAAAGCATAAATACACAGATCATGTATGAACACAAGATTATGAAAAAGCAAACACCAATGCAAAAGCTCAAAGTGTGTGGCACTAGCTGCAAGGTTATCCCATGTTTCTTGCTGTAGAGCAATTTTCCTCTGAGATATTACTTTTTTACAAATTTCTCTTGCTTTACATATCTCACTTAATTGTTTTGGGGTGGATTTCAATGCAGTTCAAAGATTATCTGGTGCCTGTCTGCACTTCTTATCGAACCATCCTCTTGGATAACTCTGAGTTATATTGAGCAGGGATTCTGAAGTTCTACTTATATTCTCGAAAGATGAGATAACCTGAGTACCAGAGGGATGCTCTTGGAGACATTCCTCAAAGTCAGTAAAAGTCAGCTAATACATTTTCAGGGTAAATCCAGGACCACTTTAGTCGATATCCATTCTTTCTATTGGCCACCATATTACCTCTTTTTGGCTAATGATTGGTTACAGGGATAGGCAAATTTTGTT
Source organism: Calotriton arnoldi (assembly GCA_963921515.1). Taxonomy (NCBI): domain Eukaryota; kingdom Metazoa; phylum Chordata; class Amphibia; order Caudata; family Salamandridae; genus Calotriton; species Calotriton arnoldi. Next base: position 729,767 of record CAWUFW010003605.1, on the reverse strand, counting down.
CTGTAGATACCATGTTATGATTGCTCCTAGTGGTGTAGTTAACCCTACGTTCCCTGGTGTATGGTATCAGAGTATCTGAGATAATAAGATGATCAATATATGTGGAAAACCCTCTGACATTAAAAGTTGGCAACATATCTAGGGCAGCAATACACTGCATCAATCACCAAATGTGCATTAAGCTTTGCCAATAGGGTATTTAAAGTTTCTCCGTGCTGGAAGTGCACAAAGAGAAATTGACCATTCCCCCCCCCCCCCCACCTGAGTGTCATTCAGACCACACACTTCTTTAGCAGGTTTCGCACAGAGGCGTGCGGAATCTCCTGCCCAAATAATGTATCGTATTTTATTGGTTAGGCTAGCAAACTTTTCTAACTGCATCTCCAACCTTTTAAATGGGTTCACCTGGTAGGAATTAAATATGTTGTTATATGAATTCACAATTAGAAGCTCGTAAGTTTTGCCTAAACTTAAACACACTAGCTGAAAATGTGGTAAGCCTAAATTAGACCATACGAATTCTAGAGAACGTAGAACTGAGCCAAGAATAACTAACCCACCCTACCTTAGCCCTACCCGATGAGGAGGGGATGGCGGGTGGAATGTAGATTCTATAAACGTCAACTGAGAATTCGTCTACCACCCAATTATTTTGAATGCACATAACTTTATACTTGTATATCTCGTTTATCCACTCCTCTATCTCTTATTTGTTTTCTATACCCACCAAATTCCAAGTTATGAAATGAAGACCTTTCTAAGTTACATCTCTAATGTAGTTTATCTCCCTCATATAATTGTTATCACCTGAAGAACCTGCCTAATCGGGATGGGGGGGAAGAGACTGCACCTTCGTTAACAGTCGCTGATCTGTTTCAAATCCCAGATGAAAGGATTATCGGGATATAGTCTGTTGGTAAGGCTAAGGTTGTTGATGGGTATTTGAGATCCAATCCTGATTGTATTTTGTAGATAAGGAAGTGTAGCTTTTGTAGGTTGGAATATTAAATCTACACTCCAAATCACTATAACGGGTTTGCTCAAAGGTGGATTTGGTGGCACTCATGCTTCTTTTGATGCAATAGATTGTCTTGCACCTAACTGACTCCCTTGGTATGCCCCCATGACCGTGTTTGTGTTGTCCTGTATACTGTACTTGGAGTTACATTCTGTGATGTTGGTCTCCATATTTCCGGTCTTTAGAGTCTGAGATGAATCGGTCCGTGTACAGTAGTATGGTCATTACTATGACAGACTAAATTAATTTTGTTCAAAAGCAAGGCTATAAAATTAGGAGCTGCATAACAACACTAAAATATTATTATGTAAATACCCCTGATAACATTTAACAAATTAAAAGTAAATACGTTACGAAAAGAAAAACTGCCAACCCGCACACCACTCGGATGAAGTCATCCTATTTATGTTTTGAACCCGCATGCAGTTAGTCCAAGAGCTCACTTGTGGGACTTACATTCTAAAAGTATATAAGTGATATAATCTAGCACACAGGAAACATAACAACAACAAGCATTGGCAAACTCAATCAGTCTCACCTTTTAAAATCAATGCAGAGTGTGTGTCTTGGTGAGCCATGAACGCAGACGTTCAATAGAAGAGCTCCGACCGGTTTCTGGTAATGCTATAGAATTCTGACTATCTGCAGACTTCAGACAAGTGGGAAGCATGAACAAATGACACTCTATCAGAGGTAGGACCCGGAGCCTGAGTCAAAGGCCAGCGAATAACAAAGCAACGAAGGTGGAGCCTGCTGTAGTGTGAGATGCCAAGAGACCTCTTGGGTGTTGCCGGAGTGCAGTGGATCTTGGCGAACTCAGACAGTAGGCTGCAATGATCAAAGTTCCCTCAGGGCAACTGTGAGCCGATAAGCATGAGATAGAAGACCGCAAGCACAGCAGGCGCTGGCAGGTGAAGCCACCACAGATGGAGCAGAGTGGGCCTGGGCATGGCTAGTAATAACTTCGAAGCCGCACCTCGATCTGAAGATGCTGACCTAGCACAAACAACGAACCCACATGCCCTATGAGGCACTGGATTGTGGGTGCGCACCCTGTGAGCCACTGTTTCCCCCATGAGCCTCCCCATGAGCTTCCACTATGGTGACTGACTCTGAGACAATAAGACAATCAAACAAGTGCTTAGGTGAGGAGCTTGGGGCCAAAAAAGGATCACTGGGGGAGGTCTTCGATACGTAATAACAGCCTGACGAGGTGAAGGAAGAAGGGAAAAGAACCCTAGAGGAGGTGGTACACGAGGCGGCTCGGGAAAGTTGCAACCCATGTGACACTTTACAGTCTTCAGCACAGGAACATAATCCCCCCACGCCCCACAGTAGCCCATCTGAAAACTACTGCACAAACATTAGAGAACTGAATGGAAAGCATTGTGGCTGAGACATGTAGACTTTGTGGGTTTCCAGGAGGGTGTGGAGGCCAATAGTCTCAAGGAAGTGCTTGATCAATCTCTCAGGGGAGTGATCTCTGTAGAACAACTTTCACAATACTTCATGGTGAAAAGGCATACTGGACCTTGTACCAGAAGCAGGTGCCTTCTATAATTAGGGATAGGAATGGAATCCTGTGAGCAGTCACAGGCAAAGATACTGTCATGTACTAAGCACCACGAATTAAGGCATTTCCAGACTATTCCATTAAAGTAATATCACTGGGAGAATCCTTTGACAGCACAAAGACCACATTGTGGGCTATGGACCTTAAATATATGGTACTGTATCAGGCGAAACTCACAGTGTTGCTCCATGACAGATCCAGCTTCTTTGACTCACTCGAGGAGGCATGGCATTACGTGGAAGAGTACGAGATACAGGCGGCAACCCCAAACTTTGGTCCAACACTGGTTCTTAATGTGACCAAATGCGAGAAGGTAATAGATCAGGGAAAAAAGAAGACACGGGAACAATGGAGACAATTTGCAACCCCACATTGAGGCCCCATGGCAGGTATAGCTTGACAAGCTCTGATGTGATGTGGCATTGGCACAAGAGGAGAGAATGAGGGCCTTACAGTGAAGAGTTGGCAGCGGCAGCAGATGGAGGTCCACATCCCTCTAACAAACCAAGCGGCTGAGGCAAAGAATGAGGGACAATCCTAAAACAACCTTGGCCTGGACCCAGAAGGGGTGAGCATGAAACATACAGGCACAATTGTAAATTGTACCGATAAACAAATATAGAGCACTTGGTCACAAACAATGGGAGGCCCAAGGAACCTAATGACAGTATAGTATTTTGAGTTGATTTAAAAGGGGGGAGTTGGGTCTCAGAGTGAGGAAATGGCAGATTATGGCAGTCTCTGTAAGAAGCACTGCTTCTCACGGTTCCATGACATACGCTTCATGATTGTGGGGAATGGGAGGACATAGTTCTTAAGATGACTTAGGTTTATGGTTATGTGGGATAGAAAACACTTCACGGATTCCAGACTTTCCAGTTGCTAAAAAGAAGAGATGGTAGATGGTTTTTATAGGCCAAGAGTCCCCTAGTGATTCACACAATAATCAACCCTGATCAGAATAGATTTATGCCTCAGATCCATGCTCCATAATATTAGATGCCTGTCTAATGCTTTGGCGATGGCCAAAAGAATACCAGACTTCCTGGTGGTCTTCTCCATAGTCATGCTTTCAATACCATGGATAGGGAAAACCTATTCCTAGTCCTAGAGAGAATAAATATTGGCCGCTATTTTTTTGTCCCGCGTGAGTCTGCTTTATGCAAAATCTACAGCACGGGTGTGAGTTCACGGAGCAATGTGCAACATTTTTGTGACTGGATTTCGCCCCTGCTGTTTGCCTTGGCCGTTTAGCCGCTGGTCGTGTGGTTGCAGAAGAATGAGTGAATAAAATGATTCTGAAGGTCTCCTAGGCTGGAAGACCATGTCACTCTTTGCTGAGGACCTTCTTCTTTACTTTAGTTACCTGGGAGTGTTTGGCCCGAGGGTGATGTGTAAAATGTACAAGTTGGGTTTCATTGGGACTTAAAGTTAACTGGTAAAAAACTATTATATTCCCAGGAGCACAATATGTGGTACACTGGCCCTTCCAGGCTCACCTGGAAATGATGGAGCAGGGGTTCAAAAACATAGGTTTCAAGTTGTGGTATCCCGGCATAGCCGAATATCAAACCCATTGGCATCTATGATGAGGATCTTTCTGTGGGAAAATAGGGTACCGCAAGTCTTGTTTGCCAAATGTTGCAAGTGTAACTTGATTGAGGCCTTTGAATGGCATATTTCATGTCATATTATAGTTCCACACAAATATGAATCATCAACGACTGGATATTCTGCCCTAGTAATGACCTCACATACACAACTGAGTTGCTGCTAATGGGGGACATTCCCCCATTCACAAATTTGGCCAACTTCCAGATAAACTGGAAAGGAAGTTGACAGAGCAAACTCGCCTATGGGTTGGTGCAACGAAAGCAGGTAAGGAACCTGAAAGGGTTTAAGGGATGGAACAGGCTGGGGATCTCATTGTTGGGAGCAATGGTTACATGTAACTACCTGAAGCCTTTTGAAGAGCTGAAAGAACAGTTTGGGCTACTTCAGAACCAGGTCTTCCGCTACTCACAGTTGCGATATACATTAGCACCATACATGAGGAATATAGAAGAGGACCCAGAATGCGGTCCCTTGGAGGCTAAACTTACACTGTCCCCCTTGCCAGACCGAAGCATCTCTAGGATCTGCATGGCCGTACTTATCAGTGCTCCAGATTTGTGTCCCAATATCAGACAGGCTTGGGAGGGGCATCTTGTAGAACTGGACAAGTGGGACTGGCAGATAGCGTCAATGGCACCCAGGAATTTTGGAAATGTTGACATGGTACAAACTCATTCAATGTAACTATTTACATTGTGTATACAATAGGAGGGAAAGACTGTGGACAATGAGGAGAGACTCTTCCCCTGAGTGCCTTAGATGCCAGACAGGTGAGAGAGACTTCTTTCATGCTGTTTGGTGCAGCAGAGTACACTAAGTTTTCTGTGATACAAAATATATTGTCAAGGGTACTGGGCAAGCATTTAACATTCACACCACACATGGCACTCCCAAATATTTTGGAAGATCAAGGTCATAACATGTATGGGTGTAGCTTCCTTGGGTTGGGTTTGGTACTCACAAAAATAGATCTAGCAGAAAACTGGTGATCATCAGAAGCACCAGGCATTTCTAAGTGGAAGGTAGAAAAGATAATCCCTTGGCCAAGGATACAATGAAATTGCTAAGTACAATATTAACTTGTACACAAACAAGAGTTTTTTCTCATGTCACCCATGCGTTGCACCAATTCACCACAACTACTACAGCCCATATGGTAGATCCAAATGGTTACATAAACAACATCAATGTATTCAGAATAAAAAACATATTTTATTGTTTTTAAAACATCCCATAAATCACTATATCATAAAACTACCCCATACATTTCACAAGGGTACACAGTAAAATTCATATACATTAAACATTCATGACACAAACACAAGAGAGAAACACAGAGACAGTACACTTTGTCATCAAACAGCATAAGCTTATGCGACGTAGAGGTGAGGAGTTTCCCCGTGGTACGCAGGCGAGAGGAAGTTCCATCAGTCCCTGAATATTTAATATCGCAAGTGTTTGCAAAGAGACAGGAGTTTCTAGCCCTATAGCGCTCAAGATTTTAAGATACCAACAAATTTAACATATGGATTCCAGGCCGGTAATATAAAATCAAGATACAGATTTGATTGGCAGAAACCTAGAGAGAACGATTTTAATAAAACTTAAAAGATTTTGACTAGAGAGAAAAGGAATCTTTGAGCGGGAGGAAAAATTTCCCGATTTTTAACAGATGTGGGTCACTGAGGGCCGATATCATGCCCTACAGACAGACATAGAAGATTTAATTCGAATGAAATAAGGATTAGTTTTTATGGTAACCATACAGTGCCGATAAGAGAGAGATAAAGGTTGTCTTGATAAAGATGGAAAAATAAATTAAGCCATCGAAACGCGTCGACGCTGTTCTTGCATAATCTTTGGAACAAGCTTATCCTGCAGACTAAAGACAATATAGTGTATCCAGGACAAGCGAGAGAAGTGTTCCTCTTAGATGTGCTGTTTGATGACAAAGTGTACTGTCTCTGTGTTTCTCTCTTGTGTTTGTGTCATGAATGTTTAATGTATATGAATTTTACTGTGTACCCTTGTGAAATGTATGGGGTAGTTTTATGATATAGTGATTTATGGGATGTTTTAAAAACAATAAAATATGTTTTTTATTCTGAATACATTGATGTTGTTTATGTAACCATTTGGATCTACCATATGGGCTGTAGTAGTTGTGGTGAATTGGTGCAACGCATGGGTGACATGAGAAAAAACTCTTGTTTGTGTACAAGTTAATATTGTACTTAGCAATTTCATTGTATCCTTGGCCAAGGGATTATCTTTTCTACCTTTCAGTAGTATCCTATTCCCCTGGTTTTGAAGGGGTCCCTCTCTTTTTTCTTATTTCTAAGTGGAAGCCAGGATGGGACCATTGTCTCATTGTGGAAAAAAATAAAACAGATATGAAGAAACATTAGAAAAGCTACTGCCATTCAGTTGTGTCTTATTTATGAAGGGTGTGGAACATTGGTAATGATAATTTGTCCCACCTGGGGCCGTATTATGCATTGTCTGCGCCGGGCGCAACCTTTAATAGGTACGCCGGGCGCAAACAATGACGATGCGCCCTAATGCTATGTATGCGCTGCCCCCAGGGCAGCCGCAAACTCACGCTGCCCTGGGGGCAGAGCATTGATGTGAAAACACGGAGCAGCAGCAGCCGCTCTGTGTTTTCACAGTGCAGGTGCAACCCCCCTGCACTTTTAAAGGGGATTAGAGATCCCCTTGCAGGCGGGTGCAGTCACTGACTGCACCCGCCTGCAAGGGGATGTCTGGGGGGTCCATAAGACCCCCTTTCTCCCCTCCAGAGGGCTGCTCTCAGGGGGCGCACTCTCAGGGCGCCATGGACAAGGTGGCGCACTGCGAGTGTGCCCCCTGAGAGTTCTTTTCCTCTGCGCCCGCATCTGTAATATGGCGCAGGCGCAGAGGCAAAGGAATGTCCTCATTTGCATAGGGCATGCCCCTATGCAAATGAGGGAACGCCCCCTGAAGGTAGCGTTGGTGCTTTAAGTGCGCCAGCTCTATTGGTATTACTGAAGGGGACGCACAAGCATCTGCTCCCCCTTCTGTAATACCAACGTGTCCCGCGGGCACGCAAAGCCGGTGCAAACGCCCATTGCGCCCCCACGGCTCTTATTGTAATATGGCCCCTGAAGAGTACTGAAAGTACAAACCACGTGTCAAGGACTACTAAGCACTGAGCAGCGTTTGAACATGCACGCAACCTGTTATCTGCTTCGAGTAAAGGCTGTTTGGGACTACGTGTACCATCATGCATTTGGAGAGACACAGGACAGTCTTACAGCTAGAATGCAAGGCCATTCACTTTGATTGATACCTCACTCCATTCCTGTTTTTCCGATTATCACTGTCTGCTGCTTGTGAACTTGTAGGAAATGCCAAATAATGCCTTCATTTTGCATTATTTGGCACACCTTTTAACTAAAGCTCCTTTGATTACCCCTTCACTACACCAGCAACATCATCAGCTTTGTTGGAGAATTTCTCACCTCAAACAAAATGAAAATCAAGAGTTTGTCACAGACTAGGCGGGATTATATGCATTAAATTCATTTAGTGTCCCAGCAGTTTCAATTAAATATGATAACGCTGGAATAAAATGGACCTTTCAGGCCAGTAGACGGCGCCTTTGAATCCCAATATTGTCCTGTAGGACATTCCCAACTGAAGATAATAAGCTTTCTTCCTCTAAAGAGGTGCATAGCAAAATAGATGCTGGAATGTGCCTTAACCTTTCCAGAGTAAGCCTTACTGCACTTGTATTACTGGCTATGATGAAATACAGGGCTGCCACATGTTATACCAGAATGCTAGCAGGATTTTTGATGATCACCTGGGAGAAGACACACTATGATATTGAGATGCTCTTTAGGCCTGATTGGACATTAAGTTTAAGCCAGTAAAAGAGCGTTGTCCGGATATATGATCGGCCTTGCACCCCTCTAGCAATTGTAAGCCGCAACTACTCTCGGGAGGTTGGTGAGCACCAAAACGATTGAAGACTGCTGATGCGTTTTCTTTCAAAGTACTACCACTTACCTTTCTGTCTGCACTGAAAATAATTACAATAGGGACAGGCTATAAACATTGCAGCACAAGTGTCATTCAAGTCAGAGACAGTACACAGTCTTGATGAAACGCTGTATCCCTCAGAGGAGAGGGGCCCCTAACCTTGAAGAAGAAATGCTTGTCCCCACATATTGAGTGCCCACAAGTTTATGGCTGAAGGCAGCCCTCTTTCTTGCTGTAGAAGGGCCAATTTATTTTTGTTTTACTTGTTTCCTGTGCTATAAACAAACATATTTTAGACGTGCCACTACTTGGGTTGGGCTTGGAAAGGCTGGCACAGGATGATCTCTAGACAGCTGCCGTACTTAGGCCTGGGATGAGAGACAGCCTGGCAGTCGACTAGTTCAGGATGGCTGCCGTAGAGTTTTACAGCTCCTCAGGTGTCCAATGTTCCTGCACTTTAAATGTTTTGTGTACCTCCTCATAGAATAGAAAGTGCCACTGTCTGAAATTTCTCTTTTATACGTGCTCTAATACGCCATTGTCTTAAAAAGAAGATGTGCTCCTGTCCAGGTTAACTTCTTGACCTCGCACTACACACCCTTGATCATCTTGGGTGATAGTGAGATATGGGAAGATGATCCTTCCAATAACCTCAGGCAGGGAAGCATCACTGACATGGACAACTTGGGTCTTATCCAATTATTGGAACATTCAATTAACATCAAGAGTCACCATTTCAGCTTAATCTTCTTGCCAATCCCTTTCACGTGGATTATGGCCTTTGACCCCTCCTTCTGGTTCAAAATAGTTGAAGCCAGCTTCACCCTCAACATTGAAAGTTTCTGAAAAAATACAAGTTGATATTTGATCATTTACACTTATAAAGCGCAATGAATGCCCTTGGGCGTCTTGGCGCTAGCGTCTGCGAGATACTATACTGTGAAATGTTCAATGAACCACCATATTATACGGGAACTTAAAGATTATCACAGAAATGCATTTGTGCAAAATCTTTAGGTCATTCAAGATACCTCATTGACAATTGATGTCCTCTCCTTTTTGAAAAAAAGTTATGTCAGGTCTTCGCCAACTGGCTCTTCTCAAATCCTGTTGAACTATTAAACTTCCTTTTAATGTCAACTGTTGGTTTAATGGACTAAGAACAATTTTTGTTAGATGAAAATGAAGGGATGAGATTTTGAATGAGCACAGAGCAGATCCATAGACTTTTTTGACAACTGATGTTTGGTATCCATGTCCAGGGATATGTCATAAAAGATGCATACTTTCAGTCCGCGATACAAAGTGCAGCATCCTCTCCAGGAATTATGCAACAAAATCATTACCATGAATGCATGCTCCATACAAAATATCCTGTTATAACCTTATGTAAGTTTTCTGCACCAAGAGCATTGCCATCCAAGCACATATAATATTATCATCTCCTCCTCTGACCCACATTAACTCTTGAAAGTCAAAACTACATGACCCTCTTCCTCAAATTCTCAGTTTTCACAAAAGAGCAGTGTTAGAAATGGGGGTCTCTAGTTGGCAAGGGTTTGCACCTTTGTCCAAATAGGGGCCCTTCCTTCAAGTCAGGATAATGGGGATACACTCCTTAAAATAACCCCTGCTCACCCCCTTGATAGCTTGGCACGAGCAGTCAGGCTTATCTCAGAGGCAGTGTGTAAAGCATTTGTACATAACCAACAGTAACACAGTGAAAACACTACAAAAGGACACCACACCAGTTTAGTCCAGTCCTTTCACTGCCCAAGGCAGAAGCAGCAACTGCAGGCCAACCCAACAAAGCAACAACACAGCAGCGGGGAAGTACTCCTCCTAGCAGTTCTTCCAGCTCTTCTTCTTGGCAGGTTCCTTGATCGAGGCAAGTTCTTAAGTTTTGGGGTCTGGGCCCCAATAGTTATACCACATTTCTCTTTGTTCTTTTAGGCAGAGAGTGTCTGTGCTTAGTTCAAACCAGTTTGGTCCTCTCTGGCCCAGCTTCCCAGCAGGAGGTGGAGACAGCATTGTCCAAGGCAGACCAGGTCCATTCAAGTGCAAGGAAATCTACTCCCACTACTCTAAATGCAGCCTAGGTCATTTCAGCCCAGCCCTGACTCACCCAGGAGAGGCAGGACACACCTCGACCCCCCCAGTGGCTGTCTGAAGAGAATGCACATTCCCAGCCCCTGTCACTCCAAAGCCAGGACCGGCAATCCACAAACCAGCAGAGGCACACAGGATGGCTAATCAAGAAAATACCTACTTTCTAAAAGTGGTATTTTCAAACACACAATATAAAAATCATCTTTACTAAAAGATGCATTTTTATATTCTGAGTTCAGGCATACTGAACTCTATCTTCCAATCTTGTCCCAATGGGAAGTTATGCTTATAAGATGTTATAAGTAAACTCCCATTCTATCCTATGGGACAGATAGCCTTTCAATAGTGAAAAATGAAATACACTGTATTTCACTATCAGGACATGTCACACTCACCAGGACATGTCCTACTTTTCACATACACTGTACCCTGCCCATAGGGGACTTTGGGCCTGCCTTAGGGGTGTCTTACATGCAATAAAAGGGAAGGGAAGGGCTTGGCAACTTGGTGCATTTGCCAAGTCGACATGGCAGTAAAAACTGCACACAGACACTGCAGTGGCAGGTCTGACAACCCTTTAAAAGGCCGCTCGTGTGGGTGGCACACTCAGTGCTGCAGGCCCACTAGCAGCATTTGATTTACAAGCCCTGCCACTCACAGTGCACTTTACTAGGGACTTACCAGTAAATCAAATATGCCAATCATGGAAACACCAATCCATGATATAATTTACAATAGGAGCACTTGCACTTTAACACTGAACAGCAGTGAGAAAGTATGCAGAGACACTAAACCAGCTAAAACAGAGTAAAAAACCAGGAGGTCAGAAAGCAAAAAGCCTGAGGAATCACGCCAAAAGATGCCAGGTCTAACAAGCAGCTAAGGACCTTTTATCCTCATTCAAAAAATCTGCCCTGCAGCAGATAAACGCAGGGTAAAGTTAATACAATTTGGCCTGCCAGGTCTGGTACTCCTCAATAACTGTCAAAACAGGCTGCCACAAGAACTTGGTGATTTCCTTTCAAAAATCCACCTCTCTGTGCTGTGACACCCCCAAGGGATCAACCCTCTCTTCGATCTGCCTTAGCTCCTGCTCATATCCGGACTAAGCTTCCATAACCCCTCCTTTGGCTCCCTGTCAAGAAACAATTGCAGTTCAAGGCACTATGCATCATTCATAAGGCAAATATTGGCCGCTCTCAACACTTTTTCCTGGGCAGTTTGGGAACCAAACAAATCTGGACTTCGTCATTGTTTTGTGCCAGCAGAGACTTGATCAGTGTGTAATTCCCCATTCCAGGGAGAAAACTCATGTTTTATTTTAGTGCATCGATACCAGTCGGACTCTGGTATTTTCGCCAGGCCCGGGCTACCCTTTTTGTCTACTGGGCATTTCCTCGGTGGGCCAGTATTTTGGGCCGGGGGCCTTTGCTGGTGCCTCTGACACTTTCTCCAGCATACCCAGGAGAGTACAGCAGGCAGGGGAGTGGGGATCAAGAGAAAGAGCGAGGAAAGGGAGAGAAAGAGAGAGATGAGAGGGTGAGGAGGAAGGAAGCAGGACCGGTTTGAACTTTTTGCCATGACTGCTTTTGGTTCCTAGTACGGCCCTCATACTCAAATCAAAAACCGTCAAACTTGTATTCCGAGCCTTAGAGGCTGCAGTCATTATCGGGCAATGCAAATGAAACACATATGTTAACATTGTGGAGAACTCTAGTTGCATTTAAGAGCTTTGTTTTAAAATGAGCAATTGATCTTTACTGTTGCCAATAGGTTTCAATTTTATGTTTCGTTAAACACTGGATTGTTGCCAGTTTGTTCAGCTGTGTCACAAGCCGCCCAATGCAAAATACTTGTGTGCCACTGCTTGATGCAGCAGAAATCATTGGTCAATTGTTCATCTTAGATTGCCAGCATGACATTGGTGGCAAGTTTGCCAGGTCCATGCTCCAGTCCAGTTTTTTCCTTTGAATTCTGGGACTTGTAGTCCTGTTTTATAATGGAGTAACCAAAACTACAAGTCTCAGAATTCAATGAAAAAACCTCGACTGGAACAGCACATCACGGACCTGGGAAACGTGGCATGGCTGTCAGAGAGGCGAATAAAGGTAATATTTTCAGTCAGTTAGTCAGGGCTTATTATGAAGGCTGCTCAGCTCCGCAATACAGTGTGAAGCAGCTGGATTCCAGTTCAGGCAGCTATTCATTCGTATGCCAGAACTGAAATGCTGCTACGGCCCCATGACGAATCAGCTCCATTGTTTCCTGGAAACATTCAGCAGGTCCTGTGCACATTAATTGCGACAAGTTGAACTGCAGGCACTCTCTAGCGACAAATGCCTCCTTTAACCCCTTCGCTGCTAGGCCTTTTCCCCTCCTGTGCTAAGCCTTTTTTTGGCTATTTGGGGTAGTGCGCGCTTAGGCCCCTGTAACTTTTTGACCACATAAGGTATCCATGCCAAATTTGCGTCCTTTTTTTCTAACATCATGGGGATTGTAAAGGTACCCAGGGTTTGTGGATTCCCCTAGAGGGGGCCCAGAAATTAGTCAAAATACAGCTAAATTTTGTTTTTTTTTGGAAAAAGGCAAAAAAAGGGCTACAGATGAAAGCGTCTTGATTTTTCCCTGCAAATGGCATCAAAAAGGGGTTGTGGGGATGAAATCACCATCTTCCTAGCTTTCAGGGACAAGCAGACTTTTGTCAGAAAACCAACTTTCTTTACACAGTTTTGGCATTTTTCTGGGACATAGCCTATTTTTGCTATTTTTTGTGCTTTCAACCTCCTTCCAGTTAATGGTAGAAATGGGTATGAAACCAATAATGGATCCTGGAAAGCCATACATTTATGAAAAGTAGACAAAATTCTGAATTCAGCAAGGGGTCATTTGTGTAGATCCTTAAAGTTTTCCTTATAGAAACTAACAGTTAAATAAAGGAAAAATTGAAAATTAGTTGAAAAAAACAGCCATTTGTGTCAACGTTTTCACCTGTAACTTCTTCTAATTATGACAGCTATTTGAAGGCAATATACCGTTATATCCGCTGGACCTTTCTGGTTGTGGGGATATATAGGACTTGTAGGTTCACCAAGAACCCGACGAACCCAGAGCCAATAATTGAGCAACATCTTGCAATGATTTTTTTTTAAGTACCGGGTATATAGCAATTATTTTGGGAAAATGTATACATGGAAAAATTGTTATGAAAGACACCTATGTATTTCTGAAATGGGAACAAAATGTAGATTTTAGAAACAGTAGATATTTGCACATTTCCAAAATTGGGAGTACCCATACTAGCATGAGAATTATAGGTCATTTTTCAAAATGACTTATTTTTTACACATTGTCTTTCATTTGGAAGGCAGAAATGCATCGAAAGTCAATAGGTAATAACAGTTGCTCTACAATTCTGTGTTACCCTAAGTCTCCCGATAAAAATGGTACCTCACTTGTGTGGGTAGCCCTTGTGCCCACAACAGGAAATGGCTCAAAATGCAACGTGGACGTACCACATTTTCACAATAAAAAATTACCCTTTTTTTGCAAAGTGCCTAGGTGTAGTTTTTGAACCCTAGCTCTGCCGGCACCTAGGGAAACCTAGCAAACCTATACATTTTTGAAAACTAGACACCCAGGGGAATCCAGGATGGGGTGACTTGACTGCCTCCCACCAGGTTCTGTTACCCAGAATCCCTTGCAAACATAACAAATTGTCCAAAAAACCACATTTTCCCCACATTTCTGTGGTGGAAAGTTCTGGAATCTGCGTGGATCCACAAATTTCCACCCACCCCGCGTTCCCCCAAAGTCTTACGAGAAAAATGGTACCTCACTTGTGTGGGTCGGCCTAGTGCCTGCGACAGGAAACGGCGCAAAACGCAACGTGGTCACACCTCAATTTCGCAGTGAAAATGACCCTTTTTTGGCAAAGTGCCTAGCTGTAGTTTTTGAACCCTAGCTCTGCCCGCACCTAGGGAAACCTAGCAAACCTATACATTTTTGAAAACTAGACACCCAGGGGAATCCAGGATGGGGTGACTTGACTGCCTCCCACCAGGTTCTGTTACCCAGAATCCCTTGCAAACATAAACAATTGTCAAAAAAACACATTTTCCCCACATTTCTGTGGTGGAAAGTTCTGGAATCTGCGTGGATCCACAAATTTCCACCCACCCCGCGTTCCCCAAAGTCTTACGAGAAAAATGGTACCTCACTTGTGTGGGTCGGCCTAGTGCCTGCGACAGGAAACGGCGCAAAACGCAACGCGGTCACACCTCAATTTCGCAGTGAAAAATGACCCTTTTTGGCAAAGTGCCTAGCTGTAGTTTTTGAACCCTACCTCTGCCGGCACCTAGGGAAACCTAGCAAACCTATACATTTTTGAAAACTAGACACCCAGGGGAATCCAGGATGGGGTGACTTGACTGCCTCCCACCAGGTTCTGTTACCCAGAATCCCTTGCAAACATAAAAATTGTCAAATAAAACACATTTTCCCCACATTTCTGTGGTGGAAAGTTCTGGAATCTGCGTGGATCCACAAATTTCCACCCACCCCGCGTTCCCCAAAGTCTTACGAGAAAAATGGTACCTCACTTGTGTGGGTCGGCCTAGTGCCTGCGACAGGAAACGGCGCAAAACGCAACGTGGTCACACCTCAATTTCGCAGTGAAAAATGACCCTTTTTGGCAAAGTGCCTAGCTGTAGTTTTTGAACCCTAGCTCTGCCGGCACCTAGGGAAACCTAGCAAACCTATACATTTTTGAAAACTAGACACCCAGGGGAATCCAGGATGGGGTGACTTGACTGCCTCCCACCAGGTTCTGTTACCCAGAATCCCTTGCAAACATAAAAAATTGTCAAAAAAACCACATTTTCCCCACATTTCTGTGGTGGAAAGTTCTGGAATCTGCGTGGATCCACAAATTTCCACCCACCCCGCGTTCCCCAAAGTCTTACGAGAAAAATGGTACCTCACTTGTGTGGGTCGGCCTAGTGCCTGCGACAGGAAACGGCGCAAAACGCAACGCGGTCACACCTCAATTTCGCAGTGAAAAATGACCCTTTTTGGCAAAGTGCCTAGCTGTAGTTTTTGAACCCTACCTCTGCCGGCACCTAGGGAAACCTAGCAAACCTATACATTTTTGAAAACTAGACACCCAGGGGAATCCAGGATGGGGTGACTTGACTGCCTCCCACCAGGTTCTGTTACCCAGAATCCCTTGCAAACATAAAAAATTGTCCAAAAAAACACATTTTCCCCACATTTCTGTGGTGGAAAGTTCTGGAATCTGCGTGGATCCATAAATTTCCACCCACCCAGCGTCCCCCAAAGTCTTACGAGAAAAATGGTACCTCACTTGTGTGGGTCGGCCTAGTGCCTACGACAGGAAACGGCGCAAAACGCAACGTGGTCACACCTCAATATTGCAGTGAAAAATGACCCTTTTTGGCAAAGTGCCTAGCTGTAGTTTTTGAACCCTAGCTCTGCCGGCACCTAGGGAAACCTAGCAAACCTATACATTTTTGAAAACTAGACACCCAGGGGAATCCAGGATGGGGTGACTTGACTGCCTCCCACCAGGTTCTGTTACCCAGAATCCCTTGCAAACATAAAAAGTTGTCCAAAAAAACACATTTTCCCCACATTTCTGTGGTGGAAAGTTCTGGAATCTGCGTGGATCCACAAATTTCCACCCACCCCGCGTTCCCCAAAGTCTTACGAGAAAAATGGTACCTCACTTGTGTGGGTCGGCCTAGTGTCTGCGACAGGAAACGGCGCAAAACGCAACGTGATCACACCTCAATTTCGCAGTGAAAAATGACCCTTTTTGGCAAAGTGCCTAGCTGTAGTTTTTGAACCCTAGCTCTGCCGGCACCTAGGGAAACCTAGCAAACCTATACATTTTTGAAAACTAGACACCCAGGGGAATCCAGGATGGGGTGACTTGACTGCCTCCCACCAGGTTCTGTTACCCAGAATCCCTTGCAAACATAAAAAATTGTCCAAAAAACACATTTTCCCCACATTTCTGTGGTGGAAAGTTCTGGAATCTGCGTGGATCCACAAATTTCCACCCACCCCGCGTTCCCCAAAGTCTTACGAGAAAAATGGTACCTCACTTGTGTGGGTCGGCCTAGTGCCTGCGACAGGAAACGGCGCAAAACGCAACGTGGTCACACCTCAATTTCGCAGTGAAAAATGACCCTTTTTGGCAAAGTGCCTTGCTGTAGGTTTTGAACCCTACCTCTGCCGGCACCTAGGGAAACCTAGCAAACCTATACATTTTTGAAAACTAGACACCCAGGGGAATCCAGTATGGGGTGACTTGACTGCCTCCCACCAGGTTCTGTTACCCAGAATCCCTTGCAAACATAAAAAATTGTCCAAAAAACAAATTTTCCACACATTTCTGTGGTGGAAAGTTCTGGAATCTGCGTGGATCCACAAATTTCCACCCACCCCGCGTTCCCCAAAGTCTTACGAGAAAAATGGTACCTCACTTGTGTGGGTCGGCCTAGTGCCTGCGACAGGAAACGGCGCAAAACGCAACGTGGTCACACCTCAATTTCGCAGTGAAAAATGACCCTTTTTGGCAAAGTGCCTAGCTGTAGTTTTTGAACCCTACCTCTGCCGGCACCTAGGGAAACCTAGCAAACCTATACATTTTTGAAAACTAGACACCCAGGGGAATCCAGGATGGGGTGACTTGACTGCCTCCCACCAGGTTCTGTTACCCAGAATCCCTTGCAAACATAAAAAATTGTCCAAAAAACACATTTTCCACACATTTCTGTGGTGGAAAGTTCTGGAATCTGCGTGGATCCACAAATTTCCACCCACCCCGCGTTCCCCAAAGTCTTACGAGAAAAATGGTACCTCACTTGTGTGGGTCGGCCTAGTGCCTGCGACAGGAAACGGCGCAAAACGCAACGCGGTCACACCTCAATTTCGCAGTGAAAAATGACCCTTTTTGGCAAAGTGCCTAGCTGTAGTTTTTGAACCCTAGCTCTGCCGGCACCTAGGGAAACCTAGCAAACCTATACATTTTTGAAAACTAGACACCCAGGGGAATCCAGGATGGGGTGACTTGACTGCCTCCCACCAGGTTCTGTTACCCAGAATCCCTTGCAAACATAAAAAATTGTCAAAAAACCACATTTTCCCCACATTTCTGTGGTGGAAAGTTCTGGAATCTGCGTGGATCCACAAATTTCCACCCACCCCGCGTTCCCCAAAGTCTTACGAGAAAAATGGTACCTCACTTGTGTGGGTCGGCCTAGTGCCTGCGACAGGAAACGGCGCAAAACGCAACGCGGTCACACCTCAATTTCGCAGTGAAAAATGACCCTTTTTGGCAAAGTGCCTAGCTGTAGTTTTTGAACCCTACCTCTGCCGGCACCTAGGGAAACCTAGCAAACACACACATTTCTGAAAAGTAGACACCCGGGGCTTCCAGGAGGTATGGCTTGCGTGGATCCCCCAACGTTCTTTACCCAGAATCCCTTGCAAACCTCAATTTTAGCTGAAAAATCACTTTTTCACACATTTGTGTGTGGAAAGTGTGGCATCACTGGCCTCACACAAATTTCCTACCACCCAGCGTTCCCCAGGTCTCCCGATAAAAATGGTGCCTCACTTGTGTGGGAGGCCCAAGTACCTGCGACAGGCAAGGGCCCACAACGTAGTGAGGTCGACCTCAAATTGGCCTTCACAAAACCACCTGGTTTTGCAGAAGTCACCTGGGTTTTTGGCCCTGTGCTCGGCGGCCATCTAGGGAAACCTACCAAACCCACACATTTCTGAAAAGTAGACACCCGGGGCTTCAGGGAGGTATGGCTTGCGTGGATTCCCCAACGTTTCCTTACCCAGAATCCCTGCAAACCTCAATTTTAGCTGAAAAATCACTTTTTCACACATTTGTGTGTGGAAAGTGTGGCATCACTGGCCTCACACAAATTTCCTACCACCCAGCGTTCCCCAGGTCTCCCGATAAAAATGGTGTCTCACTTGTGTGGGAGGCCCAAGTACCCGCGACAGGCAAGGGCCCACAACGTAGTGAGGCGACCTCAAAATGGCCTTTCACAAACCACCTGGTTTTGCAAGGAGTCACCTGGGTTTTGGCACTGTGCTCGGCGGCCATCTAGGGAAACCTACCAAACCCACACATTTCTGAAAAGTAGACACCGGGGCTTCCAGGGAGGTATGGCTGCGTGGATCCCCAACGTTTCCTACCCAGAATCCCTTGCAAACCTCAATTTTAGCTGAAAAATCACTTTTTCACACATTTGTGTGTGGAAAGTGTGGCATCACTGGCCTCACACAAATTTCCTACCACCCAGCGTTCCTCCAGGTCTCCCGATAAATGGTGTCTCACTTGTGTGGAGGCCCAAGTACCCGCGACAGGCAAGGGCCACAACGTAGTGAGGCGACCTCAAAATTGCCTATCTCAAAACCACCTGGTTTTGCAAGGGGGTCACCTGGGTTTTGGCCCGTGCTGGCGGCCATCTAGGTAAACCTACCAAACCCACACATTTCTGAAAAGTAGACACCTGGGGCTTCCAGGGAGGTATGGCTAGCGTGATCCTCCAACGTTTCACCCAGAATCCCTTGCAAACCTCAATTTTAGCTGAAAATCACTTTTTCACACATTTTGTGTGGGAGTGTGGCATCACTGGCCTCACACAGTTTCCTACACCAGCGTTCCTCCAGGTCTCCCGAGAAAATGGTGCTCACTTGTGTGGGAGGCCCAGTACCCGCGACAGGCAAGGACACAAAACGCTTTGAGGCAACATCAACATTGCCTATCAAAAATGTTTTGGGCCCTTGCCTGTCGCGGGTACTTGGGCCTCCCACACAAGTGAGGCACCATTTTTATCAGGAGACCTGGGGGAACGCTGGGTGGTAGGAAATTTGTGTGAGGCCAGTGATGCCACACTTTCCCACACAGAAATGTGTGAAAAAGTGATTTTTTCAGCTAAAAGTGAGGTTTGCAGGGGATTCTGGTAAGGAAACGTTGGGGGATCCACGCAAGCCATACCTCCCTGGAAGCCCCCGGGTGTCTACTTTTCAGAAATGTGTGGGTTTGGTAGGTTTCCCTAGATGGCCGCCGAGCACAGAGCCAAAAACCCAGGTGACCTCTTGCAAAACCAGGTGGTTTTGTGAAAGGCCATTTTGAGGTCGCCTCACTACGTTGTGGGCCCTTGCCTGACGCTGGTACGTGGGCCTCCCACACAAGTGAGGCACCATTTTTATCGGGAGACCTGGGGAACGCTGGGTGGTAGGAAATTTGTGTGAGGCCAGTGATGCCACACTTTCCCACACAAAATGTGTGAAAAAAGTGATTTTTTCAGCTAAAAGTGAGGTTTGCAGGGGATTCTGGAGTGAAACGTTGGGGGATCCACGCAAGCCATACCTCCCTGGAAGCCCCCGGGTGTCTACTTTTCAGAAATGTGTGGGTTTGGTAGGTTTCCCTAGATGGCCGCCGAGCACAGAGCCAAAACCCAGGTGACTCCTTGCAAAACCAGGTGGTTTTGTGAAAGGCCATTTTGAGGTCGCCTCACTACGTTGTGGGCCCTTGCCTGTCGCGGGTACTTGGGCCTCCCACACAAGTGAGGCACCATTTTTATCGGGAGACCTGGGGGAACGCTGGGTGGTAGGAAATTTGTGTGAGGCCAGTGATGCCACACTTTCCCACACAAAAATGTGTGAAAAAAGTGATTTTTTCAGCTAAAAGTGAGGTTTGCAGGGGATTCTGGGTAAGGAAACGTTGGGGGATCCACGCAAGCCATACCTCCCTGGAAGCCCCCGGGTGTCTACTTTTCAGAAATGTGTGGGTTTGGTAGGTTTCCCTAGATGGCCGCCGAGCACAGGGCCAAAACCCAGGTGACTCCCTTGCAAAACCAGGTGGTTTTGTGAAAGGCCATTTTGAGGTCGCCTCACTACGTTGTGGGCCCTTGCCTGACGCGGGTACTTGGGCCTCCCACACAAGTGAGGCACCATTTTTATCGGGAGACCTGGGGGAACGCTGGGTGGTAGGAAAT
Source organism: Calotriton arnoldi (assembly GCA_963921515.1). NCBI lineage: Eukaryota > Metazoa > Chordata > Amphibia > Caudata > Salamandridae > Calotriton > Calotriton arnoldi. The sequence continues at coordinate 709,384 of CAWUFW010003605.1, read as the reverse complement.
TTGTGTGAGGCCAGTGATGCCACACTTTCCCACACAAAATGTGTGAAAAAGTGATTTTTTCAGCTAAAAGTGAGGTTTGCAGGGGATTCTGGGTAAGGAAACGTTGGGGGATCCACGCAAGCCATACCTCCCTGGAAGCCCCCGGGTGTCTACTTTTCAGAAATGTGTGGGTTTGGTAGGTTTCCTAGATGGCCGCCGAGCACAGGGCCAAAAACCCAGGTGACTCCCTTGCAAAACCAGGTGGTTTTGTGAAAGGCCATTTTGAGGTCGCCTCACTACGTTGTGGGCCCTTGCCTGTCGCGGGTACTTGGGCCTCCCACACAAGTGAGGCACCATTTTTATCGGGAGACCTGGGGGAACGCTGGGTGGTAGGAAATTTGTGTGAGGCCAGTGATGCCACACTTTCCCACACAAAAATGTGTGAAAAAGTGATTTTTTCAGCTAAAAGTGAGGTTTGCAGGGGATTCTGGGTAAGGAAACGTTGGGGGATCCACGCAAGCCATACCTCCCTGAAGCCCCCGGGTGTCTACTTTTCAGAAATGTGTGGGTTTGGTAGGTTTCCCTATGTGGCCGCCGAGCCCCGGGCCAAAAACCCAGGTGACCCCCTTGCAAAACCAGGTCATAATGAGATAATGTGTTGTTTATTTCTGCAGCGTGAAAATTTTGGCACAATATTGCAAGGAAAATGTGACAGACATTTTGAGGTTTGCAGGACATTGTGGGTACCATAACTTGTTGGGATCCACAAGAGAGATATCACCATGTACTCCCATGGGTGTTTCGTTTACGACAATATCTACAGTTGGTAGGTTATTCTTAGACGGAATGTACACCTTGGCAGACAGACTAAAAAGACAAAGATTACTGCACAGCCATCTATTCCTCAAGCACACACACATACTGGTTGGATTTGGCACGAGGGCAAGTGATGGTTCAGTATATACAATTTTATTAACAAGAGATTTCACAAAAATGAAATGCACTGTCAATAATTGAAAGGACAAAAACGGAACCAGTGACTCGCAGCTCGTGAGCTGTAAAGCCACGTCAAGGCCCCAACCGCTTTACAGGCCATTCACACACCTTTCATACGTGATACACACAAGACCATTCACACCCCCAGGCACGAAACAAACACATTACAACATTCACAAAAAGGGACAAGGTACACCCTGCTTGAGAAAGACAAAAAAAAATATTACTGCACAGCCATCTAATCCTCAAGCACACACACACATACTGGTTGGATTTGGCACGAGGGTGAGTGATGGTTCAGTATATACAATTGTATTAACAAGTGATTTCACAAAAATGAAATGCACTGTTAATAATTGAAAGGACGAGAAACTGAACCATTGACTCACAGCTCGTGAGCTGTAAAGCCACGACAAGGCACCAACCTCTTTACAGGCCATTCATACACCTTTCATACGTGTGACAAATACAAAACCATTCACACCACCAGCCGCGGGCCCATCACATTACAACACTCACACCAGCAGACAGCGCCATTCAAGGGCCCATCACTTTCACACGCCCACATTCCTAACACAGCAACCACACAAGCTGATGGATTGCGTGGAGTGTCGCTCGGCTAGCAGTGTGTGTAGTGACCAGCAGCAAGTCACTACTCACACACTGCCAGCCGAGCGCCAGTCCACGCACACCGCCAGCCAAGCGCCACTCCACGCACACCGCCAGCCAAGCGCCACTCCACGCACACCGCCATCCTAGCGCCACTCCACGCACACCGCCAGCCTAGCGCCACTCCACGCACACCGCCAGCCTAGCGCCACTCCACGCACACCGCCAGCCTAGCGCCACTCCACGCACACCGCCAGCCTAGCGCCACTCCACGCACACCGCCAGCCAAGAGCCACTCCCGCACACCGCCAGCCAAGCGCCACTCCACGCACACCGCCAGCCAAGCACCAGCCTACACACACCACCATCACATTTAGGATTTTTTTATACAAAAAAGAAAACACAAACAAATTGCAAATAGATACAAATCTACTAACACAAAATCAGAAACATTGCACTAATGCCAACCTTGAAACAGAACAACAATTCTTAAACATTACAGACCAGGCAGTTCACTTTACCACTCATGGTTGCTCCCAATAATTCTTTTGCTTGTGGTACGCTCTATAACAAGCAGGCACACACAGCCCAGGGTTAGAAGGACACTCAGGGCAGTACATACGAGTCTCCTTCCGCGTACCTCTTCGCCAACAGACTCTACATCTCCTAGTGGGAAAGTCTTTTGAGAGTGTAGGAGGAATGTGATCAGGAAAGTGGCGCTCTTTCAATCGAGCCACATCCTCCACCACTCCAACTCTAGGAACACTTGCCTGTTCCACAACAACAAGGCTGCCTATGACAGACTCCTGAAACTGAACAAAAGTCAACTTTGACGCAGGAGAACACTCCTTGAACACAACAAAAGCATTGAAAGTTGCTAAATTGAAGAGATGGATGGCCAACTTCTTATACCAAATGTAAGACTTACGAATAGCAGTGTAAGGTTCCAACCTCTGATCTACTCTATCAACACCACCCATGTGCTTATTGTAGTCTAAAATGCACACAGGTTTGCGCACTTCAGCAATCTGACCCCAAACAGCCACAGGTGAAGTACTCTCATCATGGATGGTAGTCAGCATGTACACATCCCTCCTGTCCACAAATTTCACAGCTAGCAGTTCCTCACTACGCAAGGCACTGCACTGTCCCCTCTGAAGTTTTTTGCAAACAAGCTCTTTTGGATAACCTTTACGGTTAGAGCGGATTGTGCCACAAGCAAAAGTGTCCACTTTGAACAATTCCTTAAACAATTGCACAGCAGTGTAGAAGTTATCAAGGTACAAATGGTGGCCTCTGTTAAACAGTCCTCTAGCAAGTTCCCACACAATTTTCTCTGAAACTCCTACTAAAGTGGACGGACAACCAGGGGGTCAATAGTGGAATCCCTACCAGTGTACACACGCAAATTAAAAACATATCCTGTCCTACTCTCAGACAACATATACAGCTTAATTCCATAGCGTGCCCTCTTGCTAGGAATGTACTGCCTAAAAACCAAACGGCCCTTGAACAGCACCAAAGACTCATCAATAGATATTTCTTTCCCTGGAGTATAGATCTCTGAAAATCGATCTACAAAGTGATCAAGAACAGGCCGAATCTTAAAAAGACGGTCACATTCAGGGTGATCTCGTGGCAACGCCAAACCATTATCAACAAAATGCAGCATCCGAAGCAAAAGTAAATACCGATCACGAGTCATAACTGCAGGAAATATGGCCGTTGCCATCAAGGGACTGGTAGACCAATATGAACCCATGGACGGCTTCCTTATCAAACCCATCAAAAAGTCAAGCCCAAAAACTTCTTCATCTCTTCCAGATTTGTGGGACTCCACCGGGTAGCTCTAGAATGGGGCCTAAGTCTGGCACTGTTGTCCCTCAAAAACTGTTCAGCATACAAATTAGTCTGCTCAACAATCTCACCCAAAAATACATCATCCATAAACAACTGAAAATACTGTATAGGCAAATAATGTTCACAATCCACTCTACACCCTGCATAACCACTAAAGGCAGGCAACACCGGCTGCACCATGTTTGGATCAACCCAGAGTCCAGCACTTCCAGTAGGAAGCCTAGCAGCCCCAGGCTGCAATCCAGATGCCTCTTGCACCATCGGCACAGTAGTATCCTCCTCTAAATCAGGCACTTCATCTGCACTGAGAGTACCTTCATCATCCGATGATTCCATGTGGAGAGAAAACTCACTGCCTGAATCTTCCCCTCCTCCTCTCCCTCAGACGCACTGTCAGTCTCATAATCCTGCTCAGAGGAAGATTCAAGAAGCAAACCAACCACCTGCTGAGCAGTAATTCTACGGCTAGCCATAATGCTTACTAATAAAGGTTACTTGTCAAACAAGTCAACAACAACAAACCCTTTGTAAAAAAAAAGAAATAAACAAAATGTAGCTTTATCACAAAGACCTATATACTCCAACACTATACCACTCACGTGACAGAAGCAGCTAGACTCACCACCACCTACTCTGCACAGACACAGTAAGGATCAACAATATCCCACTAAAAAGAAGAAGAAAAAAATTACACATAAGACAATGCAAAACATCGCAAAGAATTTCATGCTCTGAACACTAACAAATATGCTGCCATTATGGCACCACTTACAAAAAATTCATTCATGCATGACAATAATACTCATTTGGAGTACACACAACAAAAATATTTTTCTTACCAAATAAATGCAATTACGCAAAACTGCAGAACCACCACTGCCGAAACCGCAAACAGGAATCAAAAGCTTTACACTAGAATAAAAAGGAGAAAAAAACATTACAATCACATATGCAAATAATGCACCAGTCCACACACAATCCACCAGCCAAGCTAAGGGGTAGGTGGGCCTAACAGTATAAATAAAATATTCACCCCCGTAAAAGGGGAGCAACCCTTGCCCTTTGGCCACTCCCAACACAAAAATTAAAAAACCCTGGTGCCTAGTGGGCATTCCTGCTGCACGATCACATGATCGTGCAGCAGGAATGCACAAAAGAGGCATCGGGGAAAGGAAAACCCTTTCCTTTCCCTCGATGCCTCTTTTGATACAAACACCCCCTCCCCGAGCCAAACCTCACCTGATTTCCCGACGCGCTGGAAGCAAATGGCTTCCAGCGCGTCGGGAAGAAAGGGAAACCCTCAATGATGTCAGCGCGCTGACGTCATTGATGGGGCGGGGGAGGCAGGGAAGCCCTTCCCCTGCCTCCCCAAAAAAAACCTAACGATCGGATTCCCACGGGGAGCGCCAGCGCTTCCTCGTGGGTGGTCTTATGACGAGCTGGACTCGTCATGAGCACACGAGCACTGTGTGCCATGACGAGTCCAGCTCGTCATAAGCACCGAAGGGGATAAAGGGTCAGAGCAGGATCTCAGCGGCAGACGAGGAGAAGGAACCTCCTGGTCACAGGAACTACACGAGCATTGCGCTCGAGAAATTCAAGGATGCAAAGACCTCCATCAAGGATTACAGCTAACTTTTCAGGGTGTAAATGGAGAGAAGCCACATCTGCTTAACCACTCTCACGAATTCTACACGAGAATTGCGCTCGAGAAAATGAAGGATGCAAAGACCTCCATCAAGGATTACAGCTAACTTTTCACGTTGGAAATGGAGAGAAGGCACATCTGCTTAACCACGCTCACGAATTCTGCACACCTGCCCTGCATATTTATCCAAGAAGATGCCACCGTTTTGTGCAATACCTCTACTCAACTGGAGTACTGTCTACTGGCTAATCAGTAAGTGTTACCTCGTTGGGTAAATGTATAGTGCCTTTCCTACACTACAGCTGCGTAAAGGACCAGAAGAATTGTCTCCAGTGACCTGTGTGTCTGTAACTTTGCCACCGCGCCGAAAGCGCCGGGGTCCTTTGAGTAAGCTGTCCATCATAGTGGGGAAAGGGCGGGCAGACGTTGCATACCGCTAGTGTATGTGTGGCGGGGCCAAACGAGCGGGGCTTCTAGGCCCGTTCACATGCCTCTTGTTTATAAAGGGTCAGAGCACGATCTCAGCGGCAGACGAGGAGAAGGAACCTCCTGGTCACAGGAACTACACGAGCATTGCGCTCGAGAAAATCAAGGATGCAAAGACCTCCATCAAGGATTACAGCTACCTTTTCAGGGTGTAAATGGAGAGAAGCCACATCTGCCCTGCATATTTATCCACGAAGATGCCACCGTTTTGTGCAATACCTCTACTCAACTGGAGTACTTTCTACTGGCTAATCAGTAAGTGCTACCTCGTTGGGTAAATGTATAGTGCCTTTCCTACACTACAGCTGCGTAAAGGACCAGAAGAATTGTCTCCAGTGACCTGTGTGTCTGTAACTTTGCCACCGCGCCGAAAGCGCCGGGGTCCTTTGAGTAAGCTGTCCATCATAGTGGGGAAAGGGCGGGAAGACGTAGCATACCGAGAGTATGTGTGGCGGGGCCAAACGAGCGGGGCTTCTAGGCCCGTTCACATGCCTCTTGTTTATAAAGGGTCAGAGCAGGATCTCACCGGCAGACGAGGAGAGGGAACCTCCTGGTCACAGGAACTACACGAGGATTGCACTCGAGAAAATCAAGGATGCAGAGACCTCCATCGAGGATTACAGCTCACTTTTCAGGGTGGAAATGGAGAGAAGGCACATCTGCTTAACCACGCTCACGAATGTGTGGCGGGGCCAAACGAGCGGGGCTTCTAGGCCCGTTCACATGCCTCTTGTTTATAAAGGGTCAGAGCAGGATCTCACCGGCAGACGAGGAGAGGGAACCTCCTGGTCACAGGAACTACACGAGGATTGCACTCGAGAAAATCAAGGATGCAGAGACCTCCATCGAGGATTACAGCTCACTTTTCAGGGTGGAAATGGAGAGAAGGCACATCTGCTTAACCACGCTCACGAATGTGTGGCGGGGCCAAACGAGCGGGGCTTCTAGGCCCGTTCACATGCCTCTTGTTTATAAAGGGTCAGAGCAGGATCTCACCGGCAGACGAGGAGAGGGAACCTCCTGGTCACAGGAACTACACGAGGATTGCACTCGAGAAAATCAAGGATGCAGAGACCTCCATCGAGGATTACAGCTCACTTTTCAGGGTGAAAATGGAGAGAAGGCACATCTGCTTAACCACGCTCACGAATGTGTGGCAGGGCCAAACGAGCGGGCTTCTAGGCCCGTTCACATGCCTCTTGTTTATAAAGGGTCAGAGCAGGATCTCACCGGCAGACGAGGAGAGGGAACCTCCTGGTCACAGGAACTACACGAGGATTGCACTCAAGAAAATCAAGGATGCAGAGACCTCCATCGAGGATTACAGCTCACTTTTCAGGGTGGAAATGGAGAGAAGGCACATCTGCTTAACCACGCTCACGAATTCTACATGATGATTGCGCTCGAGAAAATCAAGGATGCAGAGACCTCTATCGAGGATTACAGCTCACTTTTCAGGCTGGAAATGGGAAGAAGGCAGACACCTGCCCTGCATATTTATCCACGAAGATGCCACCGTTTTGTGCAATACCTCTACTCAACTGGAGTACTTTCTACCGGCTAATCAGTAAATGCTACCTCGTTGGGGAATTGTATAGTGCCTTTCCTACACTGCAGCTGCGTAAAACACTCTGCAGCATTCCTGCTGCACGATCACATGATCGTGCAGCAGGAATGCACAAAAGAGGCATCGGGGAAAGGAAAACCCTTTCCTTTCCTCGATGTCTCTTTCCAATCAAACCCCCTCCCCGAGCCAAAACTCACCTTATTTCGCGACGCGCTGGAAGCAAATGGCTTCCAGCGCGTCGGGAAGAAAGGGAAACCTCAATGACGCCAGCGCGCCTGCGCGCTGACGTCATTGATGGGGGGCGGGGGAGGCAGGGGAAGTCCTTCCCCTGCCTTCCCCCAAAAACCCGACGATCGGATTCCCACGGGGAGCGCCAGCGCTTCCCCGTGGTTGGTCTTATGACGAGCTGGACTCGTCATGAGCACACGAGCACTGTGTGCCATGACGAGTCCAGCTCGTCATAAGCACCGAAGGGGTTAAAGGACAATCAATATGTTATTGTGATCTAACTAGTAAAAACTTCGAGTGGGCAGAATATTCTGTTCTGCCGGAGGAATTAGCGGAATTCTGGCATCTAAGCGTTACTCTTGTAACGCGGAGTTTCGGCCAAATTCTGCCAATCGCTGTGTGGCAGAATTTGTTCTTGCACGCAATTCCTGAACAGCTATTTGGCAAGCGCGAGCGAGATTTGGGGTCCCCTAGCCCGATTTCCGATCGCTAGGAGGATATCTGGTGAGATTTTTCTAATGCGTGTGGTCAGAAGGCTGCCGCTCAAGTAGAAAATCTACTTGAGCGGGAGCAAAATCAGTTTGAGTAGCTGCGCTCTCTGGCATGCCACGTGGCGCCCTTCACACTGATTTTTCAGCATGAAAAATGCTCCTGGCACTAAATCACAGTGCGAGCAGCACGATGTGCCTATTTCCGCCTGTTGGAAGAATCCGCAGAACCTCGGGGAGTTTTTATGTAACTCAGCAGGATTACGCGTAGTCAAATTCAGCAATTTCTGCCCACCCCCTGTAAAAACCTGTCTAATGTTAAAGGAAGCCTCAGCTCAGGGAGGGAAAGAAAGATACAATCTGAACCAAACAAATTGCGATGGACAGCGGTTGATTTCCTCCAGGTCGATTTTTATGTAAGATGTGTTGCTTTTTCAGCGTAATCACACAACTGATTACAATATAAATAGCAGTCAATACAAACATGGCCCATATTATAGAAGTACCTAGGGGGCGCAACGGGCGTTTGTGCCCACTTTGCGTGCCCCTGGGGCACTTTAGTATTACAGAAGGGGCCGCAGATACTTGTGCGCCCCCTTCTGTAATACTGACAGGGATGCCAGCAATAGAGCGCAAGCGCTTCCTCAAGAGTGCGTTCCCTCATTTGCATGGGGGCGTGACCACATGCAAATGAGTGTTCCCTTTGCTTGCGCACCTGCGCCATGTTACCAACGTGGGCGCAGAGGCAAAGAAGCTCTCGGGAGGCACACCTTAAAGGTGGTGCACTGTCAGTGCGCCCCCTGATTGCCGCCCTCTGGCGGGGGTGGCGGGGGGCAGACATCCCCTTTACAGTGCCTCCTGCACTGTGAAAAAACGGAGCAGCTTTAAAGCAGCCGCTCCGTTTTTTTCAACTGAATGCACTGCCCTGGAGGCAGCGCAAGTTTGCGGCCGTCCTGGGGGCAGCGAATCCACCATAATGCGGCGCATTTTCCTGGTTAGAGCTGGGCACACCTTTTGAAAGGTGCACCCAGCGATAACCAGGAAAATGTGCTGCATGCATAATCCGGCCCCAGGCGTTTTTGAAAGTTAATAAGTATGTATTACTACTGCCTAACTCAGCGGCGTGCTTTTTAAGTCTCGGCCTGCACCAGCGCTTGCGCTGGTCTGGCCGAGAGTTTTAGTAAGCGGGTTTTGGAAGTGCAAACACTGGCTTTCGGCTGGCGACCAGCTTGAGTTCACGATGGCGTGCACGCGCAGCTGGCATCTGGGTTTCCTATCTCTTCCTCATTTCCTCGTCATGGCTCATTAACTCTCTGGACTCTGATGTTTCAATAGCAGCAGCAGCTCACATTACCAACTGAGGGCCCTGGACTACAGTCACATGAAAAACAACAGCGATTAGCATTGAAATGCAAGCTTTTTTTGTCTAGTTAGAAATATTGCTTCGGTGGGTTGATTTCACCTTATATCGCTATTTGTTTTATATTGGGAGTCACAGCCTAATTACCAGTATTTTTGTCTCTCACTGTTTTAAAAAAAAATTTATTCGCACAAAGCTATATTTAAGGTTACTTTTTCCGCGTCACTTCTTCACTCTATTTAAACTCCACACCCCCACTCTTATTGTCTCTCTCCTTCTCTCTCTCTCCCCTCTCTAATTCTCTCTCTACTTAATTAACTCTCCCCTCTCTATCTTTTTTAGCCTTTCATTCTCTCTCACCCCTTTATCTGTTTCTCTTTCAAACTCCTTCATTCACTCTCTCTCTCCTTCTTTCTCTCTCTCTATCCCGCTCCACTCTTTATTCTATGTACACCCTTTCTCTCTCTTTCTCTCTCACCACCCTCTCTAATTGGGCATTATATCTTCACTCTATCTCTCACTCGGCAACACCACAGCATCACTCAGCGCAACCACAGCATCAATCAGAGCTAGCACAGCATCAATCAGAGCCAGCACAGCATCACTCAGCACCAACACAACATCTCTCAACGCCATCACAGCATCACTCAACGCCATCACAGCATCACTCAGTGCAACCACAGCATCACTCAGTGCAACCACAGCATCACTCAGCACAACCACAGCATTACTCAGCACAACCACAGCATCACTTAGCGCCACAACAGCATCACTCAGCGCCACCACAACATCACTCCGCGCCACCACAGCATCACTCAGCACCACCATAGCTTTACTCAGCGACACCACATCATCACTCAGGGCCAACACTACATCACTCAGCACCACCACAGGATGACTCAGCACCACCACAGCATCGCTCAGCGCCACCACAGCATCGCTCAGCACCACCACAGCATCGCTCAGCGCCACCACAGCATCGCTCAGCGTCACCACAGCATCGCTCAGCGCCACCACAGCATCGCTCAGCACCGCCACAGCATCGCTCAGCGCCGCCACAGCATCGCTCAGCGCCGCCACAGCATCGCTCAGCGCCGCCACAGCATCGCTCAGCGCCGCCACAGCATCGCTCAGCACCGCCACTGCATCGCTCAGCAGCGCCACAGCATCGCTCACTGCCACCACAGCATCACTCAGGGCCACCACAGCATCACTCAGCGCCACCACAGCATCACTCAGCGCCGCCACAGCATCACTCAGCGCCGCCACAGCATCACTCAGCGCCGCCACAGCATCACTCAGCGTCGCCACAGCATCACTCAGCGCCAAGACAATATCACTCAGCACCACCACAGCATCACTCAGCGCCAAGACAATATCACTCATCACCACCACAGCATCACTCAGCACCACAGCAGTATCACTCAGCAACACCTGAGTATCATTCAGCATCACCTCAGCATCGTCTCCGCAACAGTCACCACCACCACCACTACCACCTCAGCTTCACTCAGCACCACCTCAGCCTGCTCTCGGAATCTGGCATCTGTTGATTCTCCCTAGCGTCTGGCCGCTGCTAGTGTTATAATACAGGTACTAGTTCCCAACCTTCACCCTCCGATTGTTTATGCCCCTCAAAAAAAAGCTTTAACAAACAACCATTGCCAGCATTGCAAGAACAAAAGAAAACTGAGGAAATTTTTTATTGTAAATACTTTTTTAATATGGTCGTTCAGTTTTACATAATGCCTTCTTGGTCATATATAAAGTAACAAAAATGCTTCTGACACTTTTTTATTATAACTTTTCAGCATGCCGCACAGCAGCCACACTTCTCTACAGCACAGCTTGAAGACATTGGCAAAGTCAATAGCTCTGGCTAAACACTTATAAGGCCCCAAAGGCGAGACCTATTGCCTATGCCAATGCTTGTTCTAAACTAGAAATAGAATGCATTGAGTTAAACTGTCAAAGATTCACAAGCTTATGCTTTGAGGGTTACATGCATCTTTTCTGAAACAACCCCTTGGCTACTTTACCAGCATAGGAACTTGTGGCCTACAGAACACACTGGTATCTCTACAACACATGCTTTAACCTACAAGCCTTTTACTCATAATGCTCAGAAGCAAGCACGTTAATCCACAGCACTACTTTATGATGATTTAACCACGTCACCAGAGATTGATTACACATGCAGGCGGTTTCCGACTAATGAAATCCACCAGAACAGCTGTACAATCGCATTTTCCTTTTCAACTTGTTTGGGCCACGATTTGTAAAAATAATGCATAGATTTACTGGTTAAGTGGGTTTCAAATTAATCTGATTTTTGGAACTAGATTTTCTTTTTCCTTCATTCATGTTTTCTTAGGTAGTCTTGCGCCTTGTTGGGAGAATGTTATACTTAATGTTAAAATTATTGACCTGTTATTAGCGGTTGCATTTCAACAGATCACCGTAAATTGGAAGGATTTTTCTAAAATCTCCTATAAGGCATGGTGGTACACTGTTTGTCATAATCACAGGTTGGATACTTCCTTTGTTTATCCTATACACTTGGCAACGAAACGTTTAGATCTGTGGTCACCTGTTACAGTATACCTAGATGTCTGTGCCAAACAATGTTTCCAATTACAACCATCCCAGCAAGAAGTTTTAAAACCCCCTAAACCCCCTATATGTTCCTACAATATCTATTAATTAACTACTTATAAGATTCATTCGTATTGTTTAGATCTTTCCAAATTTACCCATAAGTCCGGTTTCTTACTCTTTACTGTAGCAGAATTTATTGTAATGACATGTATTTAATGCTATGAACTCTGTATTGACACCTTTACTTCTACTAATAAAATTTTCTTTTTGAACTTAAAAAAAGGCCCGGTCTGACAGGTCAGTTTGTGAGTCATGTTTGTTGCTGTTTGTGGGGCTGTTTCATGGTCTGACCAGCCGGGCTATACTGTTGCCTGATATTACCACAAACATTGCCTGAAGCAAGCACAATGCATTCAGTCTCCCATACCTTTCTGAACACCTATATAGCATGTCTTCAAAAGATCAAAACAGTCCCAGTTTCCAAGGTGGGCTACCTTTTAGCTATTTGGGGGCACATTTATTGTGGTTCCTGGGCCCATTTACTATCCAATAGTAACCAAAAACAGGGAAAACCCAAAAACCACCTGGAACCAAGGGGGTATGGATGGACAGTAGCACAAACAATGGTTCCAGTTCGATCGTAGAGTTGAGAATAACCAGCAAAGGCTACCAAATATCCAAATGGCAAAAGTGACACAAAGAACACAATTGCAACAAAACCTGGTCAGTTTACAAAAAATATACTTGTATTAAATTCGTTCAATATCACAGTTTGCATAGATAAGTGCCAGTGCTGTGTGCTCAAGCGAGCACTCTGTGAGAGGCCTTAAGCCCGTGTTTGGTGTGCAGAACACATGGCCGCATTGGAACAATATACAGAATACAGAGTCAATAAGATTGTCAAGAACTGGCTCTTCAACAGTCAGACTCCAATTTAACTCATAAGTATTTTCCTCACAGGGTAATGTTTCATTTTCTACCCAGGCCGACCCTGACACTGTCATGGATTCTCCTTGTGAGTCCGCCCAACTTCACTACCCCTATATCTTGCTTCTCCCCTTCATACCCTACCCCCATTGAATATGTGGGCCCCTGGAGTAAATATTATTGAACTCCTTCACTTCCTCTGTGGACTAATCCCAAAAGAGCACATTCAGCAAGATGAGACATCAAAAGCTAATTATAGTATATATTTATATACAGTTAAAGTGACTTGAAAGATGTGTTGGAATAAAACATAAGCTAACTTTAAAAAATCCCAAAGCCAATGAAATACGCCAGCTAATGTTTAGTGAACTAGTGAACCCTCAACGTGCACTGCATATGATTTTGCATATTGCATCACTCATGACATGTTATATGATACCCTTGATGACATCACTGATCATATTTAAATAACAATATTGTTGAAATTAGGGATGAGATCAGCCATTGATTCTGACAGTGTGCTATATATAGACTTTGCAAACGAGGAGTAATGCAACAACTTTAATCAATGGTTGGACTCTTATAAGCTTGTCTGTAAGCTTTGGAAAGATGCAAAAGAAATTGGATATTTCTGAAGTGAAGCACTTTTGATGGATGTCTTTTTATTTGGGTTCATCCAAAGGATGGGTGCAGTGGAGATAGATCACATACAGAGAACTGCTGCCACTCCACCACGACCCCCAAATCCCCAAGCTTCCTCGTCTTATCCGTGACAAACTCAAGCTTCCTGTGGCCCCTCCAAGTTGATTCATACCCGCTTACAATGTATCACTTCTTTAAACTAAGCAAACCTGTCCCCCTGGACCGAGTATTCACAAGCCCATTGCTCAGACGTGTCCCACAAAACCCTGCCTGACCATAAATATTAAGATCCATAACCGCGTCCAGCTACAAAAATAAAGCACTGAACTGAACTGGCCACCACAGTGCACAGGTAAGCAAGTAAATCTTTACTCGGTTAAGTATATAACCATAAAAGAACATAGTGTCATAATACATACAAATCAAGCGTAAAAGCAACATACACACAATATAAATATAAGTTATACATAAAATGATTGAATGAGCTAGTATAAAACCTCATAAAAATAACAGCCCCGATATGGCATACATAAAACATCTCCACTAGCAGCAACACATTTATTCTAGGCCAAGAATGCCTCGATCACAGCGCGGGTCTTAAAAAGCAGAATACTGTGAATATAATATGTTCATTTTGGAGGAGCTGAAGGAACATGAGTGCAGGTCGAACTTGTGTAAAAATTAAAAGATTTAGGGAGAGGCTTCACAAACATTCTCCTAGGTAAGCTAAAATATCTGCAAAACATCATAAAATGTAAGGTGTCCTGTGGAGACACATTGTCGCAGTCGCAAGGACCAAAATACCAGGCGGGCTCCAACCACTTGGGAAGCCAGAACGTAATGCAATATAATAAATCTGAATCTGGTCTGCCAAAATATGTCCCAGTCTCTAGTTGGAATGGATAGGTGCTCTTCCATGGTCTGGACTGTTTTTAAAAGTGTATGCCCCCAAACTGTGGGGTTCATCAGTTCTGTCTGCTCTCTTTGTAGTGATTTGCATTCCAAAATCTGGTCCCTAACCCACTTCAGCTCCAAGGTGCCCAGGAACTGGGGTCTATGTATATAAATCCTCCATACGCAGGCTGTTAAAGGCAACCTTAACATATGCCATCCACGGTATCTTGTCCGTATGGTCAAGGGACAGGCAGTCGGTGAGGATGAGCTTAAGCAACTAGGATTCCTCCCAGGTCCAGACCTTAATCCAACATAACAGTGGTCTGAGAGCAATTATGTCTCCTATGTATTTTACTTCTAGCTCATCATGTACACTGAAAGCCGGGGTGCTTTGAGGACACATGCCTTAAAAACATATTTTCGGCAGTCTGGATATTATCAACTTTCGTGTAACCCCAAACCTCATTAGCATACAGAGTTTTGGAGACACATTTAGCCTGGTAAACGTTGGTTAGAATTCTGGGCGGCCTAGACACCAAACTCTGGGTGAAACTAGCCATGGCACCCGTGGCCTTAACAAGCTCCACTATCTTCGCACCAGTCAATGGCTTCCAGTTTTTATTAGAATAAACAAAACCCTGAGATACGAAAAGACCGGGACTTTGGCCAAGGTGTTGTTTCCCACATTAAATGTTTTTGATCTGGTGAACCGAGGGCCAACTTCCATCACATACAACTTTGTAAAGTTTACTTCGAGGTCCAGACGAGCCATAAAGGTGGCAAACTTTTCCAGTAATAACTGTAAACCCATGGCAGTCCGCGCTATTAGGACTGCATTGTCTCCCTACAGTAGAACTGGAAGCGATCTTGTGCCCACCTTTGGAATATCGGCCTTAACCTAGAGAAGGGCTTGCTTCAGGCCATTAACATAAAGGGGAAATAGGAATGGTGCAAGAATGCACCTCTGACGGACCCCCCTTCTAGTTCTAAAGGATTGGGTGCAAGCCAAACCCTGAGAATGCCGTACAAAGGCTGAGGAGTGGGCATGTAGATCACTTAAAAGGAACACAATATCCGGGTCCACCCCTATCGCGAGAAGCAGGCCCCACAACTTTTCACAGTTGACCCTGTCAAAAGCGGACGTAAGGTCCATGAACGCCAGATGAATTGACTCAGGACAGGCAGCAGTATATTTGCTAATAATTAAGTAATGCGCAGGTGGAAAGGCAAGGAGGGAGCCTTCTGCTGTACACCACCCTTTACCCCCTAACTGACCCACTCCTAAATTATTATTCCCAATCCAAAAAACATGACTGACCGCATCACCTGGTTGAAAAACCAGGCCGCTGACCTAGTTAGCCACCAAACTTTCCTCCCAAACCACCAGGCATCCCTTTTCACTCTGGTATGCGGTCCAACGTTTACGCAAGACACACAAAAAGACACAGCAATTTACATCCTCAGCAGTAACCCTGTAGCTTAAGGGGCTCAAACATTACGTTTGTTCTGAAAGTATTAATAAAAGTCCGGAGCTCCCAGAGATTCTCAGCCACAGGGAGCAATATTATGGGATTACCTTGAAAAAATTTGTAAAAGTGTGCATTAATTACAAAGAGTTCGAATTATTTGCAGGTTTAATGTTAGGTTCGATCAAACAAAGGTTTATTTATGTTTTTTTTTTTTTAAACAGCCCACTTTCCCTCCCAATTAAACCCTACCTCTAACTCTATGCTTCTCTTCTGTTTTTTGTTTTTCTTTCTTTCTTTTTTCTTTCTTTCTTTCCTTCGTTCTTTCTTTTTTTCTTCCTTTCTTTCTTTCCATTTTCCACATAGTGCACTTTTAATGTGTTACTTAGGGTAGGGTGACCATTGTATTTTTGTACCTCTTTATCCTTTCTTTCAGTCCTATAACACCAATTGATATTAATTGAGTCCAATGACCTGTCCATTTAAACTAAATATTTAACATTTTTCCTGCATTCTAGAGATAGCGAGAGCCACTATGGGCCCCATTGTGAGTGTCCTGCTATACCACACCCACTAATACCAGAGATATTGCTATTTCCAGACCCTGGTATAACAAGATCATCGCAAGTTGATCTCATGGAGGCCCCCCATAGAATGGGGCATAGAATGCAGAAATCGGTGCCACTACACTCATTTCTAAAGGTAAACGTGCAATTCCAGACAACAAAGTCCTCCAGGTTTGACAGAGAGAGTTTGCCCCTAATTTAAAAAATGATGGATTACTGCAACCAGAAATAGCAGATGCTACCTCACCTAGGAATGTTAAATATTGAATACCTTGTTAGCAAAGCGCTTTAGGAAGCTCTTTGAGTGACAGGTAGAACGATCCCACAGCTTGCTATAGCTTAGAGAGGCCTATGTTTTCCTGCGTTTGCAGAAGCTGGGCAAGCAGAACCCGCTTCATTGGACATGAGGCGGCCATATTGTTTGGACAAGCGCCAGAGACTGGAGCTCAGAGGCTTCAGCCGGGCGGCTTATGGTGCACTTGAGGCAGTCACCTACTCCTCCCCTTGTTTACTGAAGCTATTTTTATACTCACACTGACAGTGTACAGTAATTACGCACAAAGTCCACAGAACGTGGCTAAATAAACACCGGCTGAACGGCATTTCTGACGATTGTAAAGTAATACCTCTTTTGTGATGGATGACTGAGGAAGGGCTGGGCTGAAAGACTGCGTCAGGCAGCAGTGCCGGCTGTGATTGCCGCCGTTGTGTTTAGGCACTGTGTTGAGTTGAGGCACGGTGCTCTGACATGTCTTAGGTTCATGCGGTCAGTTAAGTTTTCATGGTCGGTATTGTGGTGTGAAATATGCAATATTATATTTTCACTTTTACGAGTCTGTAACGCACACTCCCGGTTTCTGTTTTCTATTTGTAGCTATTCGGGGGGAGAGCAGGTCTGAGGGATTTTCTGTGAGCCCTGTGGCAGTCAGTAGATAGTGGGAAGTATTTGTGGTGGTGGGTATTGTCATTTACCCCTGTGTCCAATCTACTATTCCCCTCCAAATGGAAAACCAAGGGTATAAGACATGAACAGCGAAGAAATACTTCAGAGGTGGTAGCGAGTATGGAACTCAGAGCCTGTATGACAAAAGTAGTTACATACCATAAAATCTAAACCCATTCAACTATCCCTTTAAAAAAAGAAGGTAGGCAGCAAAAATAAGGAGCAGCACAAAACAGAACTTTGTGGGACTCAGATAAGAGCACAAAAACAAACTAAGTGCTAGCGTGTTGAGGCGCTGCAAATCAAATAACATACTGTTTTACCCCAGGGGAAAAGGTGTTGGTATTCTCAGTAAAACTCCATTGGCTTAAACCCTGGAATTGGCAAGTCAGGGCCAAGGGTTCCTTCAGGCAGCTGCACTTAAGAGGGGATAGGGGTGGAGGTATGGGGGTATGCAACGGACAAACTAGGATCACTACTAAGGGCTGTCAAGGTGGGATATAGGCAGGGTCACTGCAATTATACCATTCAGCATCTGCTGCGTTTTCCACATAATTATGGACTTGGCGCTTTTGCCACACATTCCATCTCCATCATCTGCTTTAGATTATATCCCAAAAATTTATTTCTAGCTAAAACGGATGAAATGTTAACAAAACCCAGAGGTGAGTGATGCTGTGCTGTGGAAGGCCCTTCGCAAAGGTTGACTGGTCACCATCCTTTGGCTTATTGCTGTATTTGGGTATCAAACTGGTGCTAATGAGGTGAAACGTTCACCCAGATAGTGTCAAAATAATGATGTAATGCTATCACAAACTATGCCGCATTATGCCACATAATTTGCCTTTTCTTGCTGCATAATTTAGTCAACCCTGCAACATAATTTCGTCCTCCCCTGCTGCATAATTCCAGTGGCCCTGGATAGAGTGTAAGGCCAGTATATGCTATTTCCAACAATTATATCTTTGGTACCATAAGAGCCTAAGCAATTATTCAAAAAGTAATGGAATTCATGACCAAATGCATCCAATAGGACACTATTTTAAGTCATGAATGAGGCAGAATAAAGCATCTCTCTCCTTCGTACTACTAACAAGCAGATATAAGTTATAGAAGCTCGTTATGGTATGGGCAAGTTATGGACGATGCAGGCTCCTCTGGTCAGTGCAGTCCAGAAATGTTTTCTCATGTCTTCAACTCTCTGGACGGGCAGATGCCCGGTTCGCATCAGGCCAGATGAATCACAAAGTTGGGCGGCTCCTTTTAGCAACTCATCCCATCAAGGAGACACCCACATAGGCTTCAGTCAGCTGAGCCTTGGTTTCAGACTTCATGGTCAGGTGTCTGCTCCTCTCCACACGCCGGGCAGTACATACATCTTCTTCCTCTTTAACGGAAGGTCGAGGCAGTCGGGCTTCCCCATTATCCCGGGCCTGTATCTGGCTTTCTATGAAAGACAACAAAAAACAGAGGGGCAGATTTACTAACATTTTGTGCTGGGTTTGTGTCAGAAAAGTGACAGAAACTGATGCAAAATGTTCATCCTGAATTTACTTTGTCAGCTCAAAACATGCTTTGCGCTGGAAATGTGCCTGAAAGTAATGCAACACAAAGAGAAGCACAAGGAGACCCTAGAGGTCAGACGGGACCAAGGGTAGACATATTTTAAGAGCAACAATGGTCCCATACATGTAGGATAGGTAAAGTATCACAATTTTTACAATCAAAAATTGGAATTATACGTGTATTCAAAAATTAGAAACAATTTATTATTAATGAATTAGAGGCACAAATTATACAAAAAGGTGAGTGAGCAGACCATGACGAGGTAAAAGGAAATCAGCCGATTTCCTTACCACAGGCAAGTGACTTAAAAAGTGACTTTTGAGTGATTAGAAATGTAAATAAAAAGTCACAATTGATTAGCATCTCATACTCAAGAATACAATACAAATTATAGTATAGAGTTAGAGACGTGTGTCGACGACGTTTCGATCCATATGAGATAGTAGGTATAAGTAGAGAGGAACGGGACGGTAGGAAAAAGGGAGAATAGGGTATGGATTAGTGGAAGGCAAGGACAATTATGTATATATAGGTCACAACAACCTGATATTAAAGAAAACAAAATTAAGCAAGGCATAAATTCAAACATTTGGTACATGCTGCGATAGAGGATTACGAGAAAAGGCGAAAGTTTTGCCAGAAGGAAGAGTCCAATTAAAAGGATAATAAAATAAAATAGATATAGAGTAGCGAGCGAGGGCCAAGGGTGTGCTATGGCGGAAACCAGTTGAGTTATAACCTGGTTGGCCGGTAGATTCTGTACACATTAAAGAAGGGTGGTAATAAACAGGCAAGGAAGAGGAGTGAAATCGTGGTAGGTAGGGTTGGTCCGTGAGGAATGGCTAAGGGGCGAGGGTGCGGTAAAAAATTGCGCTGGTTTAAGAAGGGTGGCATGCAAGCACAGTGTGCCGCCGGTGGAGCGGAGGGAGGTCCGTGAGGAATGGCTAAGGGGCGAGCGTGCGGTAACCACATTGCGCTGGGTTTAGAGCGGTGGCATGCAGGCACGGTGTGTCGCCAGTATAGCGGAGGGGGTGGGACTTACAATAAGCATGGTGAAGATGCAAAAACCGATGATGAAAGGACGGCCGGCAGGCAGCTGAGACCTTGTGGCGCTAATTAACGCGATCGGTCAGAGTCCAGTTCAAGGGGAGGTGCGGATATCCCGTCCGGGATATTATAACCGGGAACTCAGTAGGGCAGGAATTGGCGCCTGTAAGTAAAAGCGCACAGTAGTAAACAGGGGTGGGGGAAGGAAGTAGAGGGAGCGGGGAGCGGAGAAGTACGCTTACCTGCGTGAAGGTAGAGGGAGGCGGCACGGAATTGTAGGTCGAATCCCGGCCGGGATCGAAGTGGAACAGTGTCCACGTGGGGTTGAGATCGGCGCCTAGATAAGGGGAGCGGGGGTTAGATGCAATTAGAACTAGGGTGCTCCAGTAAGTGGGCGCGGGGAGTGCGGAAGGCTTACCTCGAGGGGCACGATGCCTAGTAGCCGGTGAGCCGGACCTCGCGTCCTTACAGCAACAGCGGTGTGTGCGGGTCAATTGAGAGGTACGTGGCCAATGATGCGAGTAGGCTGGCAGGTGAGGGGAGGGCTATATAAGTCCCTCCCTCTAGAGGGAGACTGCGAATTAGAGCACGCGCAAGGAGTGGAAATTAGCGCGACCATCTTGGAACAGAGTGAGGGTGATGAAGTGATGTAGTGGAAAGTAAGGGGAAGGTAGGGCTAATTAGCAGATGTTTACAGGATAGCGGGGATAAGACTGTAAGGGGAGTATTCAAAAGTGCCAAAGGATTACATAGACAGAAGATAGAGAAACATAAACATGGACCCAATATAGAGGACAGAACAAATTCGAAATGTGGTTACAATTCAGAAGTTATGGAACATTAGAGAACACGACATCTGTTCATCAAGGTAAGTTATAGCAGGTTTGTCCAGTCCTCCAGGCGATTCAGACCTGTATGGAGGCTGTCAGTGCGAATTATCCATTTTAGTTCTTCCTTGTTGAGGATGCCAGCAATGTTTGTATTCCTTGGAGGCTGCTGGATCACGTTGATCACTTGCCATCTAATGTCATCTTCAGTGTGATTCAGGCAAGCGAAATGTTCAACAAGTGGTGCATTGGGTGTTCTGCAACGCACGCGGCTTCTGTGCTGGCAAATGCGGATTCTGATTTTTTGTGTCGTTTGTCCCACATAAATCAAGTTGCAAGGACAAGTAATTGCATATATAACATTAACGGTGTTACAGTTGGAGAAGTTAGTAAGAGTAATGTCAATATTCGCATGCACAAATTTTTTTGTATCCGAGGTCAGATGGCAAACGCTGCAGCCGCCGCATTTGAAATGGCCTACTAAAGGTTGTAGGCCCCATAGACCTCTTAAGGAGGTGTCTTTTTTGGTGTTGGGAAGGGCTGCCCTCACCAGGTGGTCTTTTATGCTTTTGTTCTTTTGGAAGGCAAAGAGAGGGCGAGCTAATTTGAGGTGGCCTGCATTCAGTGTGGGCCAGTGTTTCAAAATGCATTTTCTCACTGTATTGGAGATGGGTGAGAATGTAGTGACGCATACTATTTTATCACCATTTTTTCTTTCTTTGGGACTAAGAAGCGTCTCCCTAGGGCAGTACCATGCTCTTTTCAATGCTGTTTTAACCTGTTTGCGCAGGTACCCTCTGCTGGTCAGTTTTTTGGACAGAATGTTTGCCTCCATGAAATAGTCCTCCTTGCGATAGCAATTGCGGTGTATGCGGAGGAATTGTGAATATGGGAGGGAATCACGTAAGGCTCTCGGATGGTGACTACTGTACGCTAGTAAGGTATTTTTTCAGTGGGTTTGCAGTAGAGTGTTGTGTAAAGTGTACCATTGTTGGCTATGATAGTTAAGTCAAGGAAAGCCACCTCCTGTTTACTGCTGTTGATGGTAAAGCTAAGGCCATTACTATGTGTGTTAAGCCAATTCTGAAAGTCTACGAGGTTTTCCTCAGTCCCATTCTAGATAAGAAAAATATCGTCTATGTACCGTTTCCATTCAAGAATATTAATTCTGAATGGGTTGTAGGGGGATAGTATTCTCTGCGTCTCTAGCCAGTCCATGTAAAGTATAGCAAAATTCGGGGCAAAAACTGCGCCCATGCTGGTACCCTTAACTTGCTGATAAAAATTGCCATCGAAGAGGAAACAATTACGTGTGAGGCATATCTTTAAGAGGTATAGAATAATAGATGTTGGTACCGAGTGGGGTTGGGGTCTGGAATTCAAGGCCATGCCAATAACATCAATGCCCTCGTCTTGGGGAATGTTGGTGTAGAGTGACTTGACGTCAAGGGTGCAGAGAAGGCTGTTAAGAGGGTCAAAGGGGAGTCCTTCTACAAGGTTAACCATGGCCATGGTATCCTTGATGTAGCATTTGGTGGTTGGTACGAAGTCCTTAATGAAATGATCAATGTACCTTCCATGAGGTTCAAGAATTGAGCCGCATCCAGAGACAATAGGGCGACCGGGTGGTGTGGTGGGGATTTTTGTGCACCTTAGATAGAGTGTAAATCACTGGTGTGCGCGGGGATTTGGTGTTAAGGTATAGGAATTCGTTCTTACTAAGGTAGCCCTGTGCAACCCCTTCCTCTGTGATATCAAGAATGAGTTTTTGAATCTCCTTGGTAGGGTCAGCGGGAAGTCTCAGATAGTGGTTTGGCCTGGATAGTTGCCTGAGAATTTCCTGTGTGTAATTGTCAGTGTTTTGAAGAACGATCCCTCCGCCCTTATCCTCTGGTTTGATAATCAAACTCTCAATTTGCTTAAGTCCGTGTAAAGCATTTTTCTCAGCGAGGGTGAGGTTGTAAGGAATGTATCTACGTGTGTGTTCAAGATCTGTAATTCCTTTGAGTACCAACTTTTCGAAGGTGAGGATCTCTGCTGGTATGCTGTGATGTGGAGGGGAGAAGGTAGATGGGGGACGGAATGCAGTGAATGCTGTCGAGGGTGTATATGGTTTATCGAGAAAAAATGCTTGGAGGCGTATTTTTCTAAAGAACCGTAGTAATTCGATCTGGAGTTGAAGATAGTCAGGTCTAATGGTCGGGACGAAGGACAATCCCTTACTAAGTAGTGTAATTTCATTCTCGGATAGTTGGTGAGTTGAGAGGTTGAAGATCGGGATCGATTCGGGGTCGAGCATCTTGCCGGTAACGGCAGCGATGGTAGGGTCAGTATGTGGTCTGTGGTGTCTTACCATTGGTAATATCTCTGACGTGTTTGTCTGTCCCCAGGCGCGCTGTACCACCGGGGTGGCCGCGGTGTGCCGCGGTTGGCTTGACGTCCCTGTTCCTGTCCTACAAAATTAGGGTTGTTACCTCTGTTTCTAGATGTGCTCGGGCCCTCAGCCGAGTCAGAATTGTCAGAAGATTCCGCCGAGGTATCAGAGAATCCTACTATATTCTGTTGTTTATTAAATCTACCCCAGGGTCGTTGTGTTCTGGGGCCCAGGTATGATCTATTTGTGTAGAAATCCTCTACTAGGTAGGGGTACGTCCTCTCTATTTTATAGTTTTTGACGTCACGTTTAACCTTAGTGATTTTTTTGTTCTGTTCAATTCTGTGGAACTCAGAGAGGGTTTTTTTGACTTGGTCTAAAAGGGTTTTTGCGTCTTTAATCCCGCTATTGTCTTTTATCTGCCTTTCAATGTCTTTTATTTCTATCTCTAGTTTTTTGGCTTCTTCGTTAGCTATGTCTATGCTCAAGACCATCCAGTGTCTTGAGAAGGTTGTCCCAATGTGGCTAAAGCCAGTCAGATATTTCTTAATTTCAGTGAAAACCCCGGTATATTACGAACTTGTAAGCCTGCAGGGATAGTGTCTGTTTTAAGATACTCAGTGAGCATGCGGACCATCAATTGTAGCATGATGAACTTGTTAGCGGATTTTTCCAATTGGTCAAAAATCGTGCTTTCAGTAGTGCTGATATTGTCAGCTGTGTCTGAGAAGAGAGAAGGGCCCTCTAATATCTTTTTAATATATTCATCTGAATATAAGGGAGCGTGTTGTGCCATGCCTTGCCTAGGCAGGAGTGTAACGGACAGGGGAGGGTGGGGGTTCTGGGGAAAATAAGGGATTGATGAAGGCAGGGAAGGAAGGAGAGCCCACTAATTGTTTAGTAGGAGGAAATGAAATTTCAATTCCTTGCAATCCAGCGATTGCGCTTAAGTACAAAGAGAAGCACCAGGAGACCCTAGAGGTCAGACGGGACCAAGGGTAGACATATATTAAGAGCAACAATGGTCCCATACATGTAGGATAGGTAAAGTATCACAATTTTTACAATAAAAAATTGGAATTATACGTGTATTCAAAAATTAGAAACAATTTATTATTAATGAATTAGAGGCACAATTTATACAAAAAGGTGAGTGAGCAGACCGTGACGAGGTAAAAGGAAATCAGCCGATTTCCTTACCACAGGCAAGTGACTTAAAAAGTGACTTTTGAGTGATTAGAAATGTAAATAAAAAGTCACAATTGATTAGCATCTCATACTCAACAATACGATACAAATTATAGTATAGAGTTAGAGACGTGTGTCGACGACGCTTCGATCCCTATGATATAGTGGGATCTCATCAGGACAAGGCGATAGAACGAGTGCCTGGGAAGTTTGCCTGGGTAGGTAGAAGTAGGGAGGAACGGGAAGGTAGGAAAAAGGGAGAATAGGGTATGGATTAGTGGAAGGCAAGGACAATTATGTATATATAGGTCACAACAACCTGATATTAAAGAAAACAAAATCAAGCAAGGCATAAATTCAAACATTTGGTACATGCTGCGATAGAGGATTACGAGAAAAGGCGAAAGTTTTGCCAGAAGGAAGAGTCCAATTAAAAGCATAATAAAATAAAATAGATATAGAGTAGCGAGCGTAGGGCCATGGGTGTGCTATGGCGGAAGCAAGTTGAGTTATAACCTGGTTGGCCGGTAGATACTGTACACATTAAAGAAGGGTGGTAATAAACAGGCAAGGAAGAGGAGTGAAATCGTGGTAGGTAGGGTTGGTCAGTGAGGAATGGCTAAGGGGCGTCCTTTCATCATCGGTTTTGCATCTTCATCGATTTTTGCATCTTCACCGTGCTTATTGTAAGTCCCACCACCTCCGCTATACTGGCGACACACCGTGCCTGCATGCCACCGCTCTAAACCCAGCGCAATGTGGTTACCGCACGCTCGCCCCTTAGCCATTCCTCACGGACCTCCCTCCGCTCCACCGGCGGCACACTGTGCTTGCATGCCACCCTTCTTAAACCAGCGCAATTTTTTACCGCACCCTCGCCCCTTAGCCATTCCTCACGGACCAACCCTACCGACCACGATTTCACTCCTCTTCCTTGCCTGTTTATTACCACCCTTCTTTAATGTGTACAGTATCTACCGGCCAACCAGGTTATAACTCAACTGGTTTCCGCCATAGCACATTATAAACACTGCTTTTAACGAGCCATGACTGACAGCTTTGGTGTTGACCTTAAGGCACTGCTGGTCAGTGGTTGGTTGCGCCACCAAATATTTAGGGAACCAGCCACCACTGGTATTCAGGGTTTTGCATCCAGAAATAACACCTCGTTGAAGCTGACGTTAAAAAGGAGAAATGCTTTTATTTCTCCTAACCTTTCCCACTGTGCATGTGGGCTGCGCTGTACATCACACATCCAAAGTGCGAAACGTTGTAAAGTTTGGCAGGGCATAGTGTTTTGTACAGGAAAGGTACCTTCAACTACAAAAACAAGGCTAAAAATGATGCAGCCACCTATAGTGGAAAGGTGTTTGTCTGGCTCAAAGCAGCCTGATTGTTCGCCTGTGCTGGGGAGAGAGGAGGCCAATGCCATATCGTAGTAGATAGGGAGCTTTCCCGCTCTCTCCCTCTCACTCAACACAGCTCAGAAATTTTGGGTGCTGCTCTGCTTTGTAAATCTGGGGTGCAGCATCATCATTACAGACTGATAAATCTTTAAACGAGAGCCTCAGGCGTCTAAAACAGAGCAACACAAGTCCTGGCTTCACCAAGGCCAACGCAGGAAGTTTTCTGACAGTGCCCAGACATACCCAAGGAGAGCCAGTAGAGGACTGAGGCAGTGTCGCCTCCAGTACCCTAAAAAGCAAGTCAATAACCCCCACGCAGTAGCATCATTTGCCCCCTTAGTGCTGATCCAGAGATCAGGGATCGATAATTTTCACTAACATAGGCCCATTTACACTACCCAACTAATCCCTTCACGCTGGGGTTCAGTGGGATGCAAGTTTATTCCTAACTCACTAAATACACTTTAGAACCTGCATTTCTCCTTACAAATAAATGTGGCGACGAACCTATAGTTGAAAAGTTGATGACAATAATAAGTACTAAATCTATGCTACTAAATAATAACAGACTCAGTGTGTAGTTTATGTTGTTTATCGTAAATAATGTAAGAATAAAATAAATGCTCATCAAGTACAGTTACACAAAATGCAAATCATAGATTATCACAGAGAGAGAACATTAGTAATGTATAAAACAAATTCATTTCAATAAACAATGCATTGAAGGAGTGGATAGGCGAAGAGAGAAAGGTTTCAGAGATAAAATACATTTGCAAATGAATATGCAAATTTAGGAGATTAACTATATTAACCCAAGTAAGAATCAGGGAAATCTACCCCTCTGGCCAGTCAGGGCAGCAAGGCCACTCAAGTAGAGTCGAGTTACAAAGATTAGGTCAGGATTCAGGAAACAGGTAGGCCTCTATCTGGAAACAGCAAACCGACGACAGCGACGATCCCCTGCTAGCTAACACCAGCTGAAACACCTACTCCAAACCACACCCACCGGGGACTTTCAATTATACCCTAAAACCTAAATGTCCAACCCACATATGTTTCAATATGAGCACAATATCCATCTCCCATTGGCTAAGATTGGGGGTGTTCTGTCACACCACTCTCGTCATGACCATTTTATTAGACACCTCTTTGTTTTAAACACTAAGCATTATGACAGATTCATCCCAGGAAACAACTTTGAACACAATCATAGTAAACATTTCCTGCAGTTCCTTGAATGTTGCAAATCTCTACGCCTCTATTATTCGCCTCTGCCACCTCGTGAAGGAAACTGTTCACTTCCATTTGTAATCTTATTTTTCTTTTCCGCAACTTGGCAGACATTCAGTGCTCCATGAAGGTCGCATTTTTAATGCCTTTGTGCTCTCTTATCATTCGAATCTTTCTTTTGGGACATTTAATGATTTTCAGTCATATTAACCCTCAAACTGACATGCAGAAGTGTAGGACTATGCTTGCCTTTTCTACAAAAACAAACACAAACATTTATTATTTTCATGAAATGTAATTTCATTGCACACCATCCCAGCATTGCACTAACCCATGCACAACCCATGTTATTCCTAGCAAAATATTATTAACGTGCACAAAAGCAGCATTAGTTTTTTTATCAAAGCAGTTTTGCGGCTTAGTTCCATGCATTGTTACACGCATTAGTTTACGCATGCACAAAAGCATTTCCCCTTATTTTAGCGTTTTTAATAATATTTTCCACAGCACACTGTTAATTAATGTTACTGAGGGTTTAATCCGAGCAGGTTTTATTTTCTCAAAACCCTGCTCCATCAGTGCCAAGCTAGGTGAATAAAGTCAGCCCTTGGGTATCGGCATGTAGGGCCCTCTGGTTCCAACGTTTGTAACTTTACACGGGTATAGTTTCAGAGATACAGGAATTTCTAGTGCCACGCCCTGTGCCTACGGTTCATTGAAATGTGAGCATTTTGAGCACAACAACAACTCCATTGTTCCATTGAAGTCATTTAAGCCTTGTGCTGTGACCTGGAGATGGTAACTTATGTTGCCTCCATGACAACACAATGGTGTGTATCTTAGATACTCAGCAATGTGTGTCTGAATATATCCATCTTGCCGTATGTGACCTGTCTAGGCTCAAGACTTGATGTGCAACACATAGAGAAGCTAAACTAGTCCTACAAATTCAGGCTTTGCTTAACCTTCAACTCTAGCTTCATCGGGATGTTGTGATTGTGCACTCGGAGGATAATCAGTGAGTGCTGCTGCGACTGCTGGGATCTCCCACAGCCCTTCTTCAGGCTGTGCCAAGCTCCGGTTGTGCATTGTACCGTATTTATTCTGTACCAGAAGATGGAGCTGAACACTGTTTGCATGGATGTTCCACTCCTCACCAGTACATGCCTTACTCACAGTGTTTTTTTGTTGTCACTTTAGCTAGTGCTGTGTAGCTTTAGACAATAGTGTTTCATTCTTGTGAACTCACCTGAAAGGCAAATACTTCTGCTGGGGAGAACATGACCTGCTGTTCAGTTTATATGAAAGGGCTCAACATCCCCCATGACCTGATTCTAGGACCTGGGAGACAACCACCAGCTGCCCAAGGGGCAGGAGCTTTTACACACCGTAGTAGAGGATGGACACACAACGTCTTGGACGAATTTGCATCAGTTCGTGTTTTTGTAAGAGGCCCGGAGGGCACAATGAAAACATGGGAAGCTTTGGAAATGGCACATTATTCCTGCGTGTGGAGTGAATGAAAAGAAGTGGAGAAAAGCATAATGAAAAATATGGATTACATGGAAAACATGGATTAAAATGGTAGAACATTTAAGTGCGCAGAACGCGCGTAATCTCAGCTGTGCGACTGGAAGTGGTGGCGAAGTGTCGCACCACACTTAAGGTGATGTTTACTCAAGTGCCATGTGGGCAAGGCATTATTTCCAGTGCGCACGCACTCTTGGAGGACGTGGACAAACGAGAACATTGTTTGATCAATAGGTGTGCATCCATTATCTACAATTTATCGCCTATGTCTTGTGCCACCAGTTGTACTAAGTGGGTTTGACATTAAGACATTAATCCCTACTTTCTCAGTGATTAGTGCCTAGCAGGGATACCAATTGGGGTGTATAGTTACCAACACAACCCTGCACAGTACTGCTGTGTTAAACAATCGCTATATCAGGAGCTCGTGCAACAGTCACTTCTAAACTCTAAATTCTAGGTGAAGGCAATCTAATCTAGTGGTCACTTTACTAGCCAATGCTTAGTAAATGTTAAACTAGTAAGTGTCTCCAAAAAAGGATCACTGATAAAAGAGGACAAGGGCAATGGCTTAAAAACTCCCAGCAGAGAAGCCCGCAATAGATAGGGAGCTGAAAGAAGTAGCAGGCGGTACATAGAGGAAGGACCCCATAGGTCATTGCATTCCAGAGTCCAGTAGTAGACACTAAGAAAGGAAGAAAAGGGAGCAATAACCATAGTGGCAACAAATCCAAGTAGAGGTGTGACGATTCTTCCAGCAAAACATAAACTGGAAGTGTGGTCGTCACAGTATTTTAGATACTAAGGAAAAACAGAAACTGCAAGATCGTACTCAGACAATAATCAGCAGCCACAAGACCTCGAGCTGTGCTGGAAAAACAATGTGCTGTGCTAGGCACCATGTGAGCTCAGGGCAGTATTTTTTGAGGTTCTGCCTCGCATATGGTTCCTTCTTTCTGGTTGCCCTTGCCGCTTCCACACGTGCTCCTCTGTGTCCTCTCTCTTAGCCCCGCGTCATGTTGCCATGCAGTGGCCACCATTACAGCCACCACCACATACAAGGAATAGACCTTGGTGTGGTTTACACAGAGTGCAAAAAAAGAAGCCCCAAGGCCATGCCACAGAAAGCTGCCAGCAACTCCCACAAAACTACTTCACTGCCCAGTAGGACCAGAGACATCAGCACCCCTTGCAGTATGTCTAGCAATTGCCCTGGCAACAATGGAATTCCATATTCTCCATGGCCCCCAGGGGCCCCAGAGAAATAGTGTTACTGTTTTACTGTATTTGGAACTTAGCACCTCTATGCAGGATGCCAGGAGGTCCTTAGTTGAGGTAAAGAAGAAGCTCAGACAGTTGGATATAACATATGCTAGGTTATATCCTACAGGAAATGAGTGGTCTACTACAAATATGTGTGTTATTTCAGTGATCATATTGCAGCTTCCAGTGTTATTAAACTTAAATTCAGACTGACAAAAAACAGATAAACTGAGATCCTGCCAAGCTTGAGGTAAAAATGACATTCCATGATGAAGGACATACTCCTGTGCATCACAGTGCTTAATTTGAGCAGTGGTTTCCGGTGCTCGGCACCAGCACTTAATTGTTAACTTATGACAGTCTGCCACATGGTGGCGCTGTTTGTCTAATATAGAGATGAGCACAACAGTTGTTTATTAATTCAACATACATTAAAAATGGCTAATACATAACTCCCAAGCCATTCTTATAGGAATAGGTGGAGAGACAAAAGATTCAGGGTCAAAAATACATTCATAAGATAAATTCTGAGAACCAGCTAGACTAAAATACAAACCTATTGGTCGGTAAGAAAACCAACCCCTCGATCTAGGGGATGATGGGGGTTCCCCAACATATGATCAGGAAACAAAGGATAAGAAGAAACAGGATCAGGACAGGTCAGGAACAGCTAGGCCTCTCTGCAAACCGACAAACAGCGACGCATTCCCCCTCTTTCTCTCCTGCCAGCCTAAGCTTAAACCACACCCCTAAAGGCACCCCAATTATACCCTTAAACTAACATGTCCATCCCACAATTGTTGCAAATATTTCTACATCTCGCAAAGGGATTGGTGGGTTTGGGAGGTGGCGTTGTCACACCACTGTGACTTCACCTTTCTATCAACTACCCTTTTGTTCATATTCATTCCCAGGGTATGGTTCACAGTTTGTTCTCACTTTATTACATATAATACAAAAGTTATCAATTTCATTCATTTCTTTTTAAGTTCAAGAAAAGGTTTTATTTAGAAATATTAATATGGTCATACAAAAATTAAAAGAAAACAATACTTCGTACAAGCAATTATTTGTTAATGCACAAATGCAAGAGGGTACAATAAAAAATAGTAATGATGTAATATACTCATGAAAATAATAAAAGGAATTATAGAAGAGGATATGAGTATAGTCACAGGTTCACATGAAATGTAGATACCAATACTTGTGAATAATACATAATCTTAAAAAACATTATAGGAAATGATAAATTAAGCATAACTGTGAAATGAGCAATAGGAAGTCAAGGAGGCTTGGAGACTTCTTGTTGTGAGAGATCGGGTAAAGAAGTTCTCCTCCCAGTATCGTCTAGATATTGTGTGAAGGGGCCCCAGAGGTGTAGTCGTTTTGTAGCAAGAGAGATAGGATGGACAAATGCTGTATCAAGGCGATGGTTGTGACATACCGCATACCACCAAGCTAAATAAGACAATTTAGAGGAATCTTTCCAGTTCTTTGATATCTGCTGAAAAGCTAAGGCTATTTATAAGTCAATAAGTAGCAATCGGGATTGGGATTGGCCTCCCTCACAGTCCGGTGTTAGGCTACCTAGGAAAACATTTGTGAAGGAGAGGGGGATTGTGGTGTGAAAAATAGTGTTAATTTGATGCCAGACCTGTTTAAAAATATAAAAACATGTGGGCAGGTGAATAACATATGATGAAGATCAGCGTTAACCTGGGAGCATGTCCAGCAAGTATTAAGATTTGTGTTGTGAATTTTATTTAGGTATGCAGGTGTAAAAAATAATCAATTATAAATAAAGAAAAGTGTGTGTGTTGTGCTGCCTGCTCTAGATGATTTCCTAATTTTCGTCCAAATTCTGTTCCAAAAAGAAATAGGCCAATTCACTCCCAAATCAGATTCCCACAAAAGTTCAACCTTAGTTTTATCTCGGAGCTCAGGGGGTGCCATTAAACGAGAATAAATGGTGGATGCTTTGGGGGTTATGCGGAGTAAATTATGCCAAGGGAAGAGGGGTTGGGAGGGTGGAGAAGATGAAGATTTGAGTTTAGCATAAGTATCAAGTATTACATTCCGCAAAATCAAAAATTTAGGTTTAAAGGAAGAAGGTAGATGATATAGGGACTGTAATTGCGTAAATTGAAAAGGGGAGCCCTGATCAAAAGTTGATGAACCCAGAGCAAACCCTTGTTTCTCCAGCTCTTCCAGTATATAGGTTTCTTGTTAAGAAGGATTTGTTTGTTGTGCCAGATTGTAGAATTGAGAAAAGTATCTAAATTATGTACAACTAAATGGGGTGCAATAGATAGTAATTTACAGGATTGCTTAATTATGGGAGTAGAGAGCTTTTGCGGTTTGCGGGTGAAGGAAAGATATTCCTGAAATGAGAAGGGAACTAAAAATGAGGTCTCAAGATCTACCCAGAGAGGTTTGTCCTCAGTCTGATTGGTAATCCAATTCGTTAGTTGGCGTAGCTGAAAGGCCTTGTGATAATTGGAGAAATGGGGAATTTGACACCACCCTCAGATGTTGGT
This sequence comes from Calotriton arnoldi, assembly GCA_963921515.1. Lineage (NCBI taxonomy): Eukaryota > Metazoa > Chordata > Amphibia > Caudata > Salamandridae > Calotriton > Calotriton arnoldi. Next base: position 677,159 of record CAWUFW010003605.1, on the reverse strand, counting down.
CTTACTAATTTCTGTAACGCCATTCTTGATTTTTAGCATTCCATAAAAGGAGATCAGAATAGAATTGATCTTCTGAAAGAATTTAGATGGAATAGGTAGTGGGATGTTGGAGAGTATATACAACACTATTGGAGTTAGCATCATTTTGATTGTATCAAGACGGCCCCACCAAGAGAGATGAAGGGGATGCCAGCCTGTGACCAATGTTTTAAGTTTAGCAGAACACTTGTCTATGTTTAAGGAAATAGATGTCTTTATAGAGGGAGAGAACCAGATGCCAAGATATTTTATATGTTTAGGATTCCAAGTGAAGTTAGAGACTTTAAAATCATCCTTAAAGGTGTATTTGGTTAAGGGTAATAGCTCGCATTTCCCTCTATTCAGTTTATACCCAGATACCCGTCCATAGGCCTCCACCTCTTCCATGAAAGCTATAAGTGAAGATTGTGGTTGGGAGAGAAACACTAAAATGTCGTCAGCATATGCTGCTAATTTAATATGTTGAGAGTCTGAAACGAAACCTGTAATTAGATGGTTCTGGCGAATTCTTGATAAGAAAGGTTCTAAGGCTAAATTGAAAAGAAAAGGGGACAAGGGGCAGCCTTGGCGTACTCCACATTTAAGATTAAAGTATGGGGAGATAAGGCCATTGGTAGAAATGGCAGCCTTAGGATCAGAGTATAGTAGGGCAATTAAAGAAATAATTTTCGGTCCGAAACCAAACCATTCAAGAGCATGGAAAATGAAAGGCCAGTATACCCTATCAAAAGCTTTTTCCGCGTCTAGCGCGATTGCTGCCAAAGAGTCGGAGTAATGTGATGACTTAGATAAAATGTTAAAGAATAAGCGGGTATTGTCAGTGATGTTACGCCCTTTGGCGAAACCTGATTGTTCCTTTCGAAGCAACATTGGAAGATGTGGTTCTAATCTTAGGGCAAGCGCCTTTGAGAAAATTTTATAATCCACATTAACCAAAGATATGGGTCTATAGTTCTTACAATAGCGTAAATCCTTATCTGCCTTCGGAATGAGACAGATCAAGGCTTCGGAAAAAGAACCAGTGGAGCTGCCGGCAGCGATGAAGGAGGAAAGAAGGGAGTGCAAGTGTGGTATTAATAAATGAGCAAAATGTGTGTAAAATTCCACTGTGAAACCGTCTGGGCCTGGGGCTTTATCTTTTTAAGAGTTTTTAATGCATTTAACAATTCTGTTTGTGTAAGGTCATCTTCCAAGGAAGCCAAATCCAATTGGGAGTTGATATGTTTCTGGATGGTGGAAAAATATTTGGAAATGTCTGCATCCAAGGGTGTGTCTTCTGGTGTGTAGAGGGATTGATAGAAATGTACAAACTCTTGGAGTATTTCAGCGTCTTTAAGTTTCGGCACCTGATTCTCGTCCACAATGGAGTCAATATGAAGTTTCTGTTGTTTAATCTTTAAATAATTGGCTAGAAGTTTGCCCGATTTGTTTTGTCCACCATAATACTTCGCTGAGGATTTTAGTAAGTAAAGGGAGGCCTGTTCAGTAGTGGATTCATTAAAGGCGATTTTTGCAGCAATGAGATCTTTAAGGCAATCTTTCGATTTGGAAGTATGGAAGGAGTGTTCAAGTTTTTTAATCTTAACAAGAAGTGTGTTATGTGATATACGAGAGACTTTTCGCTTATTGGAAACAAATCTAATGACGAAATCCCGGGCCGTGGCCTTAAACGCATCCCACACTGTGTGAAGGGAGACATCATTCGTCAAATTAATTTGAAAAAATTCTTGAGCGAAAGAAACAAAAGATGAATTAAAATTAGGGTCAAGGAGTAGGGAATTGTTAAAGCGCCATTTTTTGGGAGATGTGGTTTGGTTTAAAATGTCTAATTGAATCGAGACAGGTGCATGGTCTGAGATAAGAATAGGGCCTATATCAGCAGAACGAAGGGATTGGGAGATGCTGCGTGAAATAAAAATATGATCTATTCGAGATTGTGTTTGATGTGGGGGGGAAAAAAAAGAATATTCTCTTGAAGACGGGTTGCAGAGGCGCCATGAGTCTAATAGGTTTCTCTGTTGAACAGTTCGTATGAAAGCTTTATGTGATGTGCTTGGGATAAAGGAGGATTTAGAGTTCCTATCAATAAATGGGTCCATCACTTGGTTACAGTCTCCTGCTAGAATAAAGTTTTCTGATGGGTTTTTGAGCAATAACTGAGAAATACTAGACCAAAACTCAGCATCTCCGTTAGTAGGGGCATAGATATTAAGCAAAGACAGAGGGGTTTTCCCCAACAGGAGGTTAGTGAGAATCCACCTGCCCTCTGTGTCGGATTCCTGAGAGACAAGCTTGGCATTCAGTGCTTTGTGACAAAGAGTTATAACCCCATTTCGTTTACCATCCCCTGGCGAGAAAAAGACTTCACCAACCCAATCTCTTTTAAGTTTAAGTGATTCACCTTCAGTGAGATGTGATTCTTGTAAACATGCAATGTTAACATCTAATTTGGAGAGGTGGGACAAGACTCTCTGTCGCTTAATGGGGGAGTTCAGGCCTCTGACATTCCATGTAACAATTTTCATAAACATATGTGTACCTGAGGTGATAGAAACATAAGTGAGCTTGTAAAATCCTGTATACTATAAACAGTAATGCCTGTGAAATAATCAACAACGAGAGCAATAGAAAATATTAAAATAAACCTTATATTCAATACGAAGATATTTAAAGTTAAAACCAATTGAGTGAAACTGAAAAGGTACGAAAAATATAGAAGAGAAAGATGCAAGATTGAAAAGAAGGACATATGATAAAAGCGTGTATGATAGAAGGAAAGAAGAGAGAATGAAAGAGAAAGAATGAAAACTGTAAAGAAGAATAGATAGAAAAGGAACATGTCTATATAAAGATCAGAACAATGGAGGGGTGGGGGGGGAGAGACCACATGGAACGATGGCGCACCTGGACTCCATGAGGTAAGGCAGGGAAGACTTCGGGACATAAACATTATACAAACTAGAAGGTCGGGCACATGAGGCTAGGTCCTGTATAAATAGAGACAAAGGAGACACAATAAAAGAAAAACTGATTAATGCGAACAAGATGGAACATGACATGACAAATAATGACACATTGTGGTACCAAACATTATAAAGACATAACCTGAAATGGAAGAGGTTAAGAGAACAAACAAATCAACCATTATATCATGGCGAAAGCTATGCTAAACTTCCATAATTAAAACAGCATACTAAGAGTTTAACCCCTATTCAAATGTATTCCAGAGGAAAAACTACTTAAAGCGAGTGCTGGAAATGTCCATCTTTTCTGGGCATTGTACATTTAGGAAGCTCTTCAGCTTTGTTGGGTCCTCATAGGTCACAGTGTTGTTGTTAAGAGTGACCTTAAACAAGCAAGGATGAAATAATCCGAAGCGTGCTCCAATTGAACGTAACGCTGGACGCATAGCAAGGAATTCTTTGCGCCTGTCTGCTGTGGATTTGGCATAATCCTGCGAAAAGAAGAGTTGATGACCTGAAAATGAAATACGCTTCAGGAGCCTAGCTGCGGAGAGTACTTTGAGGAGATCCGTATACTCAAGAAAGTACAATATGACTCCTCTTGGTCTTTTCGTACCTGGGGATGTTGAATGCAGGGGGCCCAGTCTATGAGCTCGTTGTATGTTGAGAGTGGTGTCCGCCGGTAGATTCAGTATTGACGGTAGAAATTTTTGAAAGACGGAGATGGGATCCGACCCCTCCGTGCCTTCCAATAACCCATAAATGCGGAGGTTATTGCGCCTGTTTCTGTTTTCAAGGTTTTCAACCTGCTTTTGCACGGATGTAATTTGGGAATGAAAAGTGTCGACCTTGCTGTAACATGCACTGAGATTTTCAACATTATGTTCAACCTTGGTGACTCTTTCTTCCAGTTTTTCCCAACCGTCAGTTAAAATTTGAATTTTAGAATTTGTCTCTTCAACAAATGGTCGCAAAGCTCGAATTTCCTCCAGCAGAAGGTCCATGGATACAGACGAAGAGGGCTTCGGTGGAGAAGGTGGATTTTGTTTGAGGCGTTTAGTTGTTGCTTTAGTAAGAGAAGATGCACCATTAGCCGTAGTCGAAGGAGCAGCTGTTTTGGGCGTTGGTATTTGGGATTCCTCCATTTCAATAAAGTTCGCACGTGACTTTGAGTGTACAAGAAATCTGCGATATGAAGATATTTGCAGTGAAGATACTTTTTTTAACCTACCCATGCACTAGTAAGAGTTGAAACCAATGCAGGAAAAGTTATACAAAACTGCAAGGTATAACATAAATGTGCAATTCCACCTGATAATAATGGACAAAGTACACTGTAATAAGAATTCCTTGCACTTGGCTCATGACAGGATATCAAAACATAAATTTACCAGTAAAAAGCGTGGCTATGACTAAATAAGCCATACAGCATGCTTAATTTAGTGTTATAGTCAGGAGAGCCACTTTAAATAAATAATTTCGTGGCAAATTCATGTAACATTGCAAGCTCTAAGAGAGGCAATTAAGAAATACATATAATTTCATATACACTGACTGGCCACACAGAAACAAGACTGCTGAAATGCGTATTTAAAGCATATTAGTACCAGCGCATAGGATTAAGGTCCAAATTCACTTTCCTGTGTAGCTTTTAATGTTGAACATAAATAGTCAGTAGTCTAAAGCCAGTAAATGAATGAAGCATTACTCTTTCTGAAGAAACACAGCGCGCGGTGAGAACATTCTCCTCAGCATGCAGACTGCTCTGAAGTCGTAATTTCCAATATGTGAGTCAGGAAGTAATAGGATTTACAGAGGGGGCATTGCGTGTCGAAATGAGGCCATAAATCCCTGCAGAAACTTATCTTTAGGCTTCGTGAGGCGTCTATAAATTTGTGCTGCCAGTGAAGGTGTCACACGCAAAAGGAAAGCAGCGCCCTCAGCGCGCAAGCAACATTTAAGCAGCTGTTACAAATACCTCAGCTGTGAACAAAAGGGTCACCAACAGGTCAGAGCTTGCCAGAAAAGAGACGAAAACACCTCTATCTAGAGACTCTCACATTCCGACCTTGATTTCTGCAGTTTTGTCGACCTTCAAAGCTCAAATGAAGCCAGCAAAATCCCTCAGAAAGCCCCGTCACCTCAAGTGAGTCACGGGAGTGCCGCCATCTTCCTCGGGCGCTAGCCACGCCCCCCCTCATTCATTTCTTTAACATCATCCGCAGTCTGTTTCTCCGGTCCCACGCTTGGGCACTGGTTTTGGCAGTCGTTCGACACTCTGGCCTTCAGCCTCCTCATGTCATCTGCGGTGCACTGCGCGTCTGCCTTGCTTCTGATAGAGAGAACTCACTCCTCGTGCCTTTCCCCTCCCCTTTTTAGCCAAGTTTAGAAAGATGGCTGCTTCAACTAGCACACTAACATAAACGAAAATTAACAGTTATTAATTATATGATAATGAAACCTTCACTGTTTACCACCCACCTTGTACTGTTCCCTATTAATGTTACCTAGCAAAAGCTTTGTGTCAAATTAGTATTGTTTATTAGTTCAAAACAGAATGCAACATGCAGATTACTGAAGAATATGCGGCCTATTTATCCAACGCTTCTTGTTTTTCTTAAATCACAAATGTTATTACAATATTATTTTGTTTACGTGTTAGTTCAGACATGCGCAAAGCAATTTCCCTTATGTTCGTGTTGGGTGTACATTAGCTTTTCAATTACTACTTACTGTTAGTACGTATTACGGGGGTATCAAGTCCAAGCAGGTTTCATTTTTGCGAAACCCTGCTCCATCAATTTCCCCTCTGATGGCTTAAAGAAGCCATCATAAAATACCTACCATACCGAGTGCCATCTTTAATCATTTATATCTCTGTATTCTTCTCTCTTTTTATGGCACCCTCATCCAAATCTTTCATCAAGTCATAGTACTCCCTCTCATTTCTTCTAATTCTATTTCTTCTCTTTTTCTCTTTCTTGCTCTTCATTTATTCTTTGATTCTATCATTTCTTTTCTTTTATTCTTACTCTTACAACACTTATATGTTGTTATTATTACTAAGATTATTAATACTACTGAAACCATTGGTATTATTATTTTTCCTAATATACTATTTCCAAAGGTAGAAAACCATTTACCTATAGTGGAGAAACTTTTACCCAGTCTCTCCCAAACACCATCAACCTCCAGTTGGGTCAAATCTTCATGTAATTTTGTAATATTCTTTATATATCCCTCAATTCCTTTGCTTTTATCAGGGATATATGTGCAGCAATGTTGGACTTTCAACATTCCACAGACTCCACCCTCCTCTGCCAATAATATATCAAGGGCAAGTCGATTTTGCAAAACCATTGACCTGATTGCAACCATTTCAGTGTCAATCATCAAGAACTCACCCTCGGTATCTGTAGGTAACCGATCAACCACTGTAGACAATTTTCAAATTTTATGTGAATTCAGAACGACTCCAACTGAGGGTATCAGTGCATCAAAAATATCTCCTACTATTTCTGAAAAGCTTGCTCTTTTGTTACGTGTTAGTCCTTGCTTTACTTCGTTCAGTTTATGACTGTTTCGGTCCATATGGTAGACCTTGGGGAAGACAATAGCAAAATAACAACTACCATACCAATGGGCAGGGAACCTATAATAGGCTTTCTTACCACAAACATAATAAATCCCTGGAAAAACAGGATCAGTTCCACCTTTCAATCCCCAACCTCCAGTGATTTGAAAAGTATGCTCACATTCACTAGAACCAATAAAATAATTATTATAGTTAGTTTTCGTTCTAAGCAAACAAATTTTTCGCTTCTGTGACCAGTCCAGGGACATTGCAGCGTACCCTTCGCCTTTCTCATAACTTCCTTCCCTAAAATCCCATGGTGGTACTCGTGACTTCTGTTCAGCAGCCTTCTTTTTGAAACTTTCTCTTCTATCTTCTACCATTTCTATAAAAATCTTTTCTTCTACGTGCAAACTACAGGTTAAATTATTCTTATAAGCATATTCTATGTCTAAAGTTTTAGTAATATGAAAAAATTCCCCCATATATCGGGCATTTTTAGCACTCAAAACCTTGTTTAGTTCTTTAATAATTGGAATTTCAGAAAATACTAAATCTATATTAGAAAAATAGTATTCGAGCTTTCCCGTCACGTAAAACAGGCTTGTGAGTATACTGCAAGACACACCATAGGTTAACGGAAGGTGATGATAAGTCACCCCCTCTGAGACGAACAGGGCCGGACTGGCTACCGGGCGTTTTGGCATGCTGCCGAGCTGGGGGCTGATGTCACTGCGGTGGGGGCTAATTTCGTTGATGGAGACCTGCGTGTGCTATGAAATAAACAAAGGAAAACGAATTTCGTTCAGCACACGCAGGTCCCCATCAACGAAATCAGCCCCCAGCTCGGCAGCATGCCAAAATGCCTGGTAGCCAGTCCGGCCCTGGAGACGAATGAAGGTAATTGCATGCACACATAACAATCACTTACATTCATTGTGTTAATATACTCGGAAAGTAATTTAGTAAAGACATTTAACGAGAAATCACTAATTGATTTATCATGATGGAGAATACTTCCATCCCACGGTTCTAAGTTAGTATTAGGAATCTCATTAGTGACATCATTCATTCTTTCTTTTGTTACGTTATTAGTATTGTTTCCATTATTAGTTACCATTAGAATAGGTACAAGGACAGTTAATATTAACCATATAAATGTTGACATCAAGACACTACATAAGCAAGCTTTAATACATCTACGTTTTAGACTAGATTTTGGAAGTTCAGTCACTTCTGCTTCAGCCATTTTGTTAAAAAAAAAAAATCTATCTAATACTATAAATTCTAAGGTATTTAAAAAATCCTAAAAAATAGTAGTGTAATCCTACACTTCAAGGCTTTCATCTTTACCCCCTTCCTTTATTCTTTTTCTTCAGTTTTCTCTGAGTCTTTGTTTCGTTTTTCTTTTAATCAGCAAGGCTGCACCTTAGTTTTGGTCACAATTCTTTAAGGAGGTCTTGGTTTGTTTTCATCCACTTCCTCAGAGTCAGATTTATCTTTTTCTTCACTTGATCTGAACTTTCAATTTCTTCTAGAATAACATATGTCCAATCAGGTGCTCTGAACTTCCTGTTGGGTATTCTCACTCTTCTCGTCTTTCGTACTAATTCTTTTCCTGACTCTTCTTGTTCTGTCTGACTTGAGACCTCATTGCTTTGTTCTGGTCTTTTTCTTAACCTTCTTTTCACAAGAGTGTATTTCAGTCTTTTCACTCCACTTGGCCACTTTTCATCCTTTCTGGGTTTCTTTGCTTTGATCACTTGGTCATTTTCTGCATTTGTTTCACAAATCCTTTTATTTGCTCTTACTTCTGATTGTTCTTCTTCCTGAGTTTCAGTTTCTTGTGGTTCTTCCGATTCAGCAATAATTTTTCTTTCAACTGTGAACTCACTTCCTTCTGGATCAAGAACAATCTCATCTGCTTCAAGTTCTGCTGGGAGTTCACTTTCTTCTGGATCAACAGTAAACTCACTTCTTTCTGGCTCAAAGGCAGTCTCTCGAACCCTGGAATCTTGCGCCCACTTTACTTGACTTGTGCTCGGCTGTTCACCATCTGGTTGTTTGTCAGAATCTATCACTCTAGATTCATCAGCTTCACACATTTCAAGCACTGGTCTTTGTTTTTCCTTCACCAGTTGTTGCTCCTTTGGTCTTTCAAGTGGATCTAGGGTTCGTTTGGTATGGCTTGCATGAATCCAATTTGGCAAGCCAGCACACTTCACTGCCGTTGTCGTCATCAGTATGATTTGATAAGGTCCGTGCCACCTGGGTTCCAAACACGATTTTCTTACGTGTTTCTTGATAAAAACCCATTCACCAGGATTCAGATCATGAGCTTGATTTCGATGTATCGTGGTGGCTTCTTCTCCAACCTGGTGAGACACAGAACGTACCAGTTCAGCCAGTCCTCTGCAATAGTCAAGCACTAGATCGTCATATATACTCATCAGTTTGTTTGCTGGTATATATGCTGTCTCATTGCTCTTCCCATGAGAATTTCATGAGGACTTAATCCAGTCTTTTTGTCAGGAATACTTCTTAGACTCATCAGTACAAGGGGTAAAGCGTCAGGCCATTTCAGTGATGTTGATGCACACACTTTCCCTAATCTCGATTTTATAGTGCCATTAAATTGCTCAACTACTCCAGAGGCTTCGGGTCGATAGGCACAATGCAGCTTCTGCTCAATTTTAAATGCTGCACAAATTAGCCGAATTATCTCATTATTGAAGTGTGTTCCTCTATCTGTCTTCAAAGTGACTGGAATTCCAAATCTAGGGATTAGTTCTCTCAAAAGTAGTTTAGCCACAGTGAGACTATCGATCCTTCTCGTGGGATAGGCTTCCACCCAGCGAGAGAACAGACAGACAATGACCAATACGTATCTCAGCCCATTGCACGGGGAAGCTCAATGAAGTCAAGCTGAAGCCGGGTAAATGGACCTCCTGCTCTCCCAATCTGTCCCCAACTTATAACTGTCTTTCTGCCTGGATTTTGCTGCTGACAGATCACGCACCTCTGACAAAGGCTTTCTGCAATGACCCTGAACTTCGGATTATACCATGACTGCTTGAAGAGTCTGATCATTGCATCTCTTCCAACATGTGCAATTCCATGGTAAACTCTGGCCATATGGGAAAGTAAGGAATCTGGTAACACTGGTCACCCATCAAGATAGACCGATAGGTCATCTTCGGTTCTTTTGCTACAGCCTGTTTTGTTCCATTTTTCTTTTTCCTCATCACTTGCTTCTTCCTGCATCTGTCTAACTTCTTCCCATGTTTCAAATGTGGTTGTAAACAAAAGATGGCATTCGGTATTTCCCCTATCAATTGATCTGTTCAAAGCCATTGTATTTCGTGCACAGTAACGTGCTATTTGGTCGGCATATCTATTGCCCTTCATCACATAATCATCTCCTGATTTATGTGCGACACATTTGACTACTACAATTCTTTTGGGCAATTGTAAAGCATCCAATAGTTCTTTTACAGTTTTACCATTTCTAATGGGGGAACCTGAAGAGGTCAGGAATCCCCTTTGCATCCATAGCTGGCCGAAATCATGAACAATTCCGAATCCGTATTGGCTGTCTGTAAATATTGTTACTTTTAGGCTTTTGGCAATTTTACATGCTCTAATCAGAGCTATCAGCTCAGCTATTTGGGCGGAGTTTGCTCCTCTCAAATAGGATGCTTCAAGAACCCCTTCTATGGTGCAAACAGCATAGGCAGTGCATAATTCACCTTTTTCATTTCTCAAACAGGATCCATCAACAAACATTTCACAATCTGATTCCTCCAAGGGACAATCTTCTATGTCTTCCCTAGGTTTGGTGCAATATTCAGTCACATCCAAACAATCATGATCAACTTCCTCTCTCACTTCCTCACACAGAGAATTTGGCAACAAAGTTGCTGGATTCACAGTCGTGCACCTTACCACAGTCACGTTTTCAGCACCCAGAATCACTCTTTCGTACTTAGTCAGTCGACTAGATGTCAGATACTGTGTCCTGGTTCGGGTCAAAAGAATCTCAACAGAGTGTGGCACATACACTTTTACTGGATATCCCATCACAATTGGTTCACTCTGCTCCAGACTCATACAAGTAGCTGCTACTGCTTTTAAGCATCCTGGCAATGCTGCAGCCACTGAATCCAAAGTAGCCGACAAATATGCTACTGGCCATCGTGTCATTCCATGTTTCTGTGTTAGGACTGAGAGTGCACACCCATCTCTCTCACAACAGTACAATGCAAACTCTTTAGAATAATCTGGCATTCCCAATGCAGGTGCATGACACAGACTACTTCTCAATTTTACAAACGCTTCCATACTTTCATCATCCAAGACAATCGGATCCTTCACATCGTTTCGTGTTAACCTCTGTAGAGGTTTTGCAATCATTGAGAAACCACAAATCCACTGACGACAGTACCCAACCGTTCCCAAGAACATTCGCACTTCTTTCTGTGTTTTAGGTGGACTCATTTGTTTGATCACGTTGATTCTTTCTGGAGTTATCTTTCTGACTCCCTTTTCTATTTTGTGTCCAAGGTACTGTACTTCCTGTTTACAAAATTGCAATTATGCTGGGGACACTTTGTGTCCTTTTTTCTGCCAAATGGTTCAATAAGGCAATTGTGTCTGTCACACATGCCTCTCGTGTCTTTGATGCCACCAATAGGTTATCAATATATTGAACCAAAACCGAATTACCTGGCATGACTAGAGTCTCCAGACATTTTTTTCAAGATCTGATTAAAAATTGAGGGGCTTTCTGTATACCCTTGAGGAACTCGGCACCATGCCAAAACATGGTCTCCGAACCGGAATGCAAACAAATATTGGCTTTCCGGATGCAAAGAAATTGAGAAAAGGCTTGGCACAAATCAATAACTGTGTACCATTCAGCATCATATGGGATCTGATAAAGAATCACGGCTGGATTTGCTACTACTGGACAACAGGGTACAACAATTTTATTAATTTTTCGCAAATCCTGCACTATCCGGTATTTCCCACTGGGCTTTTTGATACCTATGATAGGGGAATTTCAAGGACTGCTCATTATCTCTTTTAAAATTCCTTGTTCAATCATTTGGTCAATCACAGGAGTGACTCCTCTGGACTCATTTTATACTGTGGTGTGTTTGGATATATAGCACCATCCTTTATTGTAATTTGTATTGGGTCTATCTTTGTCATTAGGCCAATCTCTTTTCCTGAAAAATCCCACACATCAGATTTCACAGTAATTTTTAACTCTTCAGGCAAACTTTCTTCTGTGAGAAGTGAATATAATTCATCCACTTCTGTTCCTTGCTTCGCAAGCATCATTTTAAATTCAACATCCTCATCAGGGGTCTGAAATGCAATTCCATCTGGTGTACAATAGATGGTGCAGTTCATCTTGCATAGCAAATCTCTTCCTAAGAGATTTACTGGGCTTGAGTCACATACCACAAACGATGCATGTCTTTGAAGTTACCAATGTGAACTTCAATTGGATTTGTAACAGGTGTTCTAATGTGCTTATTTGAGACTCCTACAACTTGGATAGTTTCTCCCGAGAGGGGTAGGTTTGGAATTTCTGCTGCTCTCACAGTAGAACGGGTAGCACCAGTGTCCACTAAAAATGTAATGTCATTACCTTCCACCTTTCCGTCAACAAATGGACCTGACTGATCTACCGCCAAAGATGCGCCAAGTACGCACTCTTCCTCCCCCCCTCAGGCACCGTCATTGAGATGATTCTGAATCACTCCCATTGCACTGCACCCAATACTGCGGAATCACACCTTGATTCTTACCAACCTGGTCACCTCCGTGATATCCAGTGTTCACACTGTACCTCTGCACTTGAGCATTCACATTATTTGGCATGGGAGCTTGTGGCACCTGTAACTGTGGAGCAACTACCTGCTGCTGCTGCTGTTGATTTACACCCACCTCATTCTGCATCTGTGGAATAAAATTTTGATTCCCCCCATTAATGTTTTTAGCGGATCTACACTCATTCTTCCAATGTCCAAGCTTTCCCCACGCATTTTTTTTAATTTAACAGACTTTTATTGGTTTTCAAACAAATAATGAGAGCATACAATTATCTGCATGGGCAGTACAATACAGGGACGGATGTGGCAAAATACAGTTTGACTTTAACCAGGAGCAGACCCATGGTCGACCCAGATAGCCATGATATAATCTTCTCCAGGATCCCCCAGAGACCAATTAATAGACATTCCGCAACTCTCCGTAAAAAATCTTAATGAGAATTCAGAGACTTGCCCCTGGAATTGTATCCAACCACAAGAGTCCAACTAGTAACCCCCCCCCCCCCAACTCCCTTCCCACCCCCAGCCCTATAGTCCCCCAACTGCCCTCCCCTCCACCCCCCCAAGCATGCCGCTGGATCCTAACATTTACGAGTGGCCTCCCAGACCTCCCACGCCATCCAGTAAAAAGTCCTGATCTCGGCGAGCCTCCGCTAAGACAGGCCAAGAACACTAAGAAGGGGTCCCCCGCAGGTAGCACCGCACACATGTTCAACGGGATTTCAGGGGCGTACGGAATCTTAATGCGCTTCTTCCTGATTATGCGCGCCCAACAACGCTGTACCACTCGCATATCGGCCCGCATTACCTCACCCCTCAGCGGCACCCATAACAGAATGCAGGACAGCAGGCGCCAGCTTGGATCCGCCCTCCCCAATTCTTCCGGAGTTCTGAGGCGACCCGCTATCCACTGTGTGAACCACTGGAGCTGCGCAGCATGGTAGTAGCTCTCAAAATCCGGGAGAGCAAAGCCCCCCTCTGTTCTCGGCCTCTGCATGGTACCCAGGGCAACCCTCCGCCGCCCAGCGCCCCACAACAATCCCGATAGCAGGGAATTGAGTTGCGCGAAAAACTTCCCGGGGATCCAGACAGGGAGTGCTCCAAAATAATAAAGAAACCGCGGCAAGATAATCATTTTCACTAGGGCGACTCTGCCCGCCACAGACAACGGGAGAGTCCCCCAAAAGTCAAAACAGGACTTGGTGTCGCGCATCGCCCGGCCGACATTACCCTCCAGCAAATCATCACTACCATGATAGATCCTAGTCCCTAGGTAGGTCAAGCAGCGAGCTTCCCAGACGACCTCCCCACAGTCTGATGTTCCAGCCCAGTAGCTCGGACCGGGAACAGGCACGATTAGCCCAATTCACCCGAAGCCCCGCTACTCTTCCCAACGTCTCCAACAGAGCCCGCGCCCCACGAAGCGCAGCTCCAGAGTCCGGCAGAAACATGAGCAAGTCGTCCGCATACAATGCTATGTGTTGTATCTGCCCTGCCACCAGTAATCCCGGGTAGAACCTCCCCGCCCTGGCATGGGCGGCCAGAGGCTCCACTGCCAGAGCAAACAGGAGAGGAGACAGCGGACATCCCTGTCTCGTCCCCCGAGCAACCCCACAGGGAGTTGAAATCAAGCCCCCCGTCCGAACTCTGGCAGTAGATTCACTGTACAGCAACCTCGTCCATGTCAAAAAGCCCTCCCCGAGGCCAAACTCCCTCAGCACATTAAAAAGATAGGGCCATTCCAGGCTATCAAAGGCCTTCTCAATGTCGACCGCAAAGATACAGGCTTCCCCTGCATCATATGCGTCAGACTCTAATATGTGCAGAAGTCTGCGGACATTCATTGCAGCATTCCGGGAAGGGATGAAGCCGGCCTGATCTCTGTGGACCAGCGTCGTCATGTACGGCAGCAACCGACTCGCCAACACCCGGCTTAGGATTTTATAATCCAGGTTAAGCATTGCCAGGGGCCTATATGAAGAGCGATCCCAGGCCGGTTTGCTCGGTTTGAGAAGAGGGACGATAATGGCCTCCCGCGTGGAGACAGGGAGGACACCCTCCCGGCGCGCTCTATTATATAGTGCCACTAAATGAGGAACCAGTGCATCGGCATAAGTTGCATAAAATTCTACGGGCAACCCATCAGTACCAGGCGTTTTATTCCTGGCCATGCGTTTGATAGCGCTGCGAACTTCCCTCGCCTCAACATCCCTGCCAAGATCCTCCGCCTCTTCAGGTTCAATCCTGGGAAGGTCAGCTCCCGGGAGAAAGTCCTCATCCCCCGGAAGGCCAGGGCCCAACTTGCACCGGTATAACTCAGTGTAGTACTGCAAGAAGTGATCATTAATTCCCTGCTGGGTATAATATACCTCATCACCCTGGCCCCTCAGCTCCAGTATCGCCGTCCCCCTTCGCGCTGGATTGGCAAGCCAGGCGAGCAGTGCCCCTGCCTTATCGCGTTCCGCATTTGCCCTGGCTGTATATGCCTTGTAATCAAAACAGCGCAGCCTTTCTATCTGCACCGCTAGGTCCTCCCGTGCTACAAGTAGTGCGTCATGGGTGTCCGGCCGCTCCGGGCGTACCCTCTCCTGGTCACGCACCTTCTGTTCCGCCGCTGACACATCCTGCACTAACACTCTGCGCACTCCCACCACTTCCCCTATGCAGCGTCCCCTGACCACTGACTTAAGGGCATCCCACTCAACCATCAGGGAAGAGGCTGAGTTGGCATTGATCCTAAAATACTCTGCAATAGCTGAGCCCAGAACATCTCGAAACACCGGGTCCTCGAGCGTTTCTGGTCTGAGTCGCCACGTGGGGATGGCAGGCCTAACACGCTGCCAATGAGAAATCACCAATAACGGATTATGATCAGAAGAGGTCCTAGCTAAATACTCGCTATGTACCATCCCCCCATCGACGTCCGGAGAGCAAAGGATGGAATCTAAACGAACATGCAGATCATGTAGTGACGAAAAATACGAATAGTCCCTGTCATGAGGATGATGAGCCCTCCATGTGTCAGTCAGTCCCCAGTGTTGCTGCCAAGCCCGCCTCACCGCAGCCAGCCTATGCACCGGGGCGTCCGCAAGGGGAGGATGGGAACGGTCCAATGAGACCTCCGCTACACAATTGAAGTCTCCCCCCAGGAGCACAGATCCCACCAGCAAGGGCGCCAGCCTTTGAGAGAGATCCCCAAAAAAGGAAGCCTGATCAACATTAGGGGCATATATACTCCCTATAACAATGTCTCTGCCATCTAAGCGCCCCTTCACCACTACATACCTACCCTCGGGATCTATTAGTTGCTCAGTACTCTGGAACGGAACTCCTGCTCTTATCCAAATCAATGTGCCCCGTGCATAGGCCGAATAGGTCGTACAGAATATCTGCCCCCTCCATCTGCGTTGCAAGGCCACCCCCTCCTGTTTGGTTAGATGCGTCTCCTGGAGGAGCGCAATCTGGACCCCTCTTCGTCTGAGGTAGGCGTGAATTTTGTGTCGGCGGGTCATAGTATGCATCCCCCTGATGTTCCAGGATAGACACTTAAGATCTATGGGGGCTCCCATGGTACAGTGGTATGCAGTCTATCCCCCATGTCTCCCCCAGCGGCATGCTTGAACCCAAAACCCCCCACCTCCCTCCCCCCCGAACTCCCAACTCCCACTTCCCAGGACAGGTCCCCTGAAACTAGTTCCCATCCAAACTGATGTCCCCATCAACTATGAAAAATAAAGTAGTAGGACGTATGGCGACCCAGTAAGACCCAAAGCCCCTCCGGCAACTCCCCCGCATTATGCAGGTGTGTGAGCCCCCATTAGTACACGACGAATAATTGCCCCCCCTCCCTCATCCCCACTCATAGACCCTCATAGCAGTGTAACCTGAGTCCAATCGAAAGCCAAGTCCCGCCAGGCACCGCCCAGCATCTCAGCCAAACAAGTCTGCCGTGTGACCACTGGTAACTCCGTGTCCGAGTCCCCATTCGTGCTCTCGGGTAGTGAGATCTCAGAGCCAGCCGACCCTCGGGCAGCGGAAACAGGGCTCAGGTTGGTCTCACCCTGGCTAATCTCTGCCACCGCCTGCACAGCTCTATCCCTTTCCCGCTGTTGATCCGGCAGCGAGAGGGCCCCTGATGAGTTGGCTTGTTCGGGGGATCTCCTCCCTCCACTACTTGCGGCAGAAATCCTCCTGGATCTAGTGCGACGCGTCTCAAGCCATTGCCATCCATCTTGCGGGGTGGTAAAGAAGAGGGTGGCAGTGCCATCCACCACTCGCAGGCGCGCCGGGAAAAGCATAGCATACTGTATGTGGAGCTGGCGTAGCTTCCTTTTGAGAGCCATAAAAGAGGTGCGCTGTCTCTGGACCTCCCTAGTGTAATCCGGGAATATCAGTACTCTGGAATTCTCAATTCGTAAGTGTTGTTTCCCCCGGGCTTGCTGCAAAAGATGATCTCTGTCCCGGTAATGCAAAAGTCTCGCCACCAGCGGTCGTGGAGGCGCCCCCGGCTTGGGAGGACGCGCCGGAACCCTGTGCGCCCTTTCTAGAGCGAAGAATGACGACAATCCCTCCGGGGCAACCTCCGTCCGAAGCCAGTGTTCCAAGTACCGGACAGCATCCTCCCCCTCTGCCCGTTCCGGCACCCCCACTATGCGGAGGTTGTTCCTACGAGAGCGGCCCTCACTGACTTCCGCCCTCATTTCCAAGACCCGCACATTGTCTTCTACCTGTTTCAGGGATCACTGCAAGGTGGTCACTGCGTCCGGGATCTCCTCCAGCACCTTCTCAGTCGTCTTCACTCGTTCCTTCAACTTTCGGTGGTCATCCTTGAGCAGGGTGAGATCCACTCCGATAGCATAAATTTTTGCCTCGAGGGCCGTTCTGGAAGATGTAATGGCTTGCATAATATCAACCAATGTGGGTACCCCCGGGCCATCCGCCCCGGAGCGTTCCGCAACTTCTTCCTCCTCATCAGTTTGTTGTCTGTTTCCTTCACTCAGGTCGCCCGTAGGACCTTTTTTCTTGACCGTTCGGCCCATCTTCAGTGCGCCACTCTAGGTCGCTCAGTGCTCCTCCCAGCCAACAGAGGGGTATCCGCGCCCCAGGCCGTTACCTCCCATGGCACCCCTCTCCACTTGTAGGGCGCCGAGAGCGGCACAGATCTAGTCAGGGGCGGATGGGTTGAGCCGCAACCATCAGTTTTAAGAGCAAGCCTTCCCAAGAGAGTCAGCACCCCAGCCGGGCCTCATCGGTCCTTCACCACCCAAAAGAGAGTATCCAGTGCACCCTTGCACTCCAGGGGCTTCACCGTGTGTTATACCCCAAGGGAGAACATTCCAATAGTCGAGGTGGCCTCCATCTCCCGCAGCTGTCGTCTGCTCACCAGCGCTTCCCCGCTCCGCCGGTATTCGCGCCGCACTCGTCCACTCACCGGACTGCACTGCCATCAATCAGGGCCGCCATCTCGGCGCCGGGGCTCACTGTCAGGCACGGCGTCACCGCAGAACGATCGCCCTCTGCTCCTCAGCGCCGTTCTCGATTGGGAGGACCTGGGCAAGTCCGGAGCTTCTCCGCTGCACCGCAGTTCCAGGCACTGTGCTCCGGTCTCAAGCACCGGCAAAACGGCTCTCCTTCAAGCCGCGGCCGCCATCTGAGGTCGCCGCCGCTGAGTCGAGTCGGGTCACCAATCAGCAATACCTCCGCTTATCCGCATCTCAAATTAACGCCGGATCATCCCCAGGGGCAGCAGGGATTTCGCCACACAGGAAGCCCCCAGGGGCCCCCACAGGGCCTCAGGATACGTGACTACAGGGGGAGGCCACGGAGGAGCTCCGAGGTCCACCACCGATCACATCAGCGCCAAGCCACGCCCCCCATGCTTTCCCCACGCATGACAAGGAAATTTCTTCATAGCTTCTTCTTTACTCATTTTTCCTCTAACTTTGCCTCCACTGAAATTCTGTCCATTTTGATTCTGACCACCCATCTGATTACTGGTTTGAGGATTACTATTTACTTCTTGTTGTTCTGCCACTTTCACCTGTGCCCACATCATTTTCTCTTTTAACTTCTTATGTCTTGATTCAATATCGTCACTACAATACTTTGCATACCTCAAAATTTCATCTATCGTTTTGCTCTGCCAGCAAATTAAATGCTGTTGAATCATATTACTAATATCTGGTTTTAATCCGAACACAAAACGATACCTGAAATGTCCCATGTCTTTATCTCCAATATTTTCGAATCCACTATACTGTTTGAATACCTGCAACAACCTTTCATAATAGGCATGCACTGATTCTTTTGGTTCCTGTGTGGTCCTGTCAATTTTAACTCAATCTGTTTCCTTTGGGGAAATTTTCCCCTTCAGAAATGTGATTACCTGATTGTACTTTTTCATCACCTCCTCTGATGGTGCACCTGTTTTAGCATCCCTAGGATATTCATCCTTTGGCCAATCAATTGTGATCTTACACTCTGTCTATAAGTCTGCCGGAACAACAATTTCAAACAACCCATCTAAATCTTTTAACAAAACCTTCGAGACCTTCACAAACCTTTCAACCTGTTTGTACCATTCTACAGGTTTTTCTCTTAGTCTAGGGAAATCATTTGTAAATAATAATATATCCTGTCTTGACCACGGAACATGAACATATCCGCCACCTGGTACTTCTCTCATCGGACACGCCCTTTCAACCTGTTCTGTTTCCTTTAACAGGAACATAGACACTCCTTTACTAGCTGCTTCTTCCTTCTTTCTTACCAATCTATTTTTCCATCGATCTACATCTCCCCATTTCTTCAAAAGGTTCATCAGCTCTTTTATCTGTAACCTTTTTCCAGATACATTCAAACTTTCCAAATCTTTTTCAGTAAATGCCAATCTGTATGATTTCTGCAATACCTTTGACTTTTCTATGTCTATTCCATACTCACTAGCAGCTTGAGATATTTTCTCATGAAGATTCTTCGCTCTCCAAGTAATGCTTTTAGACAAGAACAACAATTCATCATCTCGATAAGTCCCTAATCTGTCTGGACTGATCGTACCAACAATCATTTCTTCCAAAACTACCTTCAATTGGCTCACATTTATACTCTGTGTTTGTTTTTCTTTCTTTTCCCTTTCCTTTATCCAGTCATTCAATTCTTCTGATGAAAGACCTGCTGAACTCCCTGTCATTGGAGTGACATTTGTCTCTATTCTTCTTGGACTCAATTGTATATCTCTTCTAGGGGTTTCTGTTATCATCTCGCAAAATGGGAGATCCAATAGTGTAACATTCGTGTCAGCCTGTCTTTTCTCATTAATTATCGTCTCCAATCCGCTCCTGACATTACCCATTGGAACTGCTAATGTATGTATTTTAGGTGTATTTGGGTTTTCTCCAAACAAAGGAACTACAGGACCTATTGTAAC
Source organism: Calotriton arnoldi (assembly GCA_963921515.1). Classification (NCBI taxonomy): domain Eukaryota; kingdom Metazoa; phylum Chordata; class Amphibia; order Caudata; family Salamandridae; genus Calotriton; species Calotriton arnoldi. The sequence continues at coordinate 657,314 of CAWUFW010003605.1, read as the reverse complement.
CGGTACCGTCAACGCCTCTGCATTTAAACTTAACTGGTTTATTTTCTGAATCTGCTCTACATTTGCCTTGTTTAGCATTTCAAACTCTTTTTCTCTCATTATCCTAGCCATGTCTGCGATCTGTGAGATCAATGGATTTCCCATAAAAGGTGCATTCGGAGTCACTTCAACTGAATTTTCTTGATATGGCTGAGGTCTTTTGATCATAATATCTTCTAATAACTCATCATCAGAAACATTTACACCATCTCTTGCACTTGTGGTTTCTATATTCTTCTTTTTCTCTTTACATTTACTTCCTGTTTGCTCATCAACTGTTAAAACTGGGTATAACCCTTCCGTTCCCACAGCTCTCCTCCATCGTTTTAGCTTCTCTTCCCTATTCTCAAAAGGATATCTGAACATCATATTCCTATGACCTCTGTTACCCATTCTATATTTTTCTCTCTCAAATGCCTCAACTTCCCATTCCTCCAAAGCTTCGTACTGGGTCAACCTAGGGTTGGGTTCTAATGAATCCATTCGATTTCTCAAATTCTGCAACATCTTTACATTAAATGTACCATACTGAGGAAAAGCTAGAACACCATCATCCTTTGTATACTCCACCCAATTTTCCTACCACATACACGTATGATAACCGCGCTCCAACATCATAAAGGAAGCAGGCATCTTTGGAGGTGGAATTGGAATTCCTTCTCTAGTCACAATTGGTTTGTCCTTTTTAAAGAAATTCTTTATTTTCTGTATCAACTTAATTTTCCTGACTTATTACACTAACGTATTTCAACAAAACAAACAAGGAAACCTTTCCGTAATTCTACTTATTCTATTAGTCAGCTCTTGTCCTATACCAGCGCGACACACATCAACCAACCAATCAGAACACCACTACGTAAGCACAGTCTCAACCAATACTAGCGCGGCTCACACCAACCAACCAATCACAGCTCAGTACACGCCCACTGCTTGTCCAATACCAGCGCGGCTGTTTCCGACGTCAGTATTACTCCTTCTACTGACCCTCCCTTTACAAAATAATACGGCAATAATTTTCTAAGCACTCTTAATCAAAAATTCGATTAGTAACAACATAAAACAATGCTACCTTGTCTGTTCCACTAAATAAAGAGATAGTTTTCGCTTTTTCCAAGAGGTTTTCTTCACTACGATAACGTCCAGCGCTATTTTACTCTTCAAACAAGCTCCGGGTGGACCTATTACTCCTTTAGGGATAAGGCCAAAGTTTCGCAAGAGGACTTTTTGGTGTGAGAAGAGGTCTTGGTACTCCCCTGGGGATAAGGCTAGAGTTTCGGAAGTGGACCCTTCACTATTTCAGACACTCTACTCACATACGAAATTTCCCTAAATATAACACCTTCAGCCCTCCGTAGCTTCAGTATTATCACAACAGACAAAGTACTTCAGCAGTGTGATTTCTTTACCACACTCTTCTTCTGCCTATTTCAGGCTAATTCCATTCCCGGGATTCCTCAGGTAACTCCATACCTGTTCTTCTAGACAACATAGAACAAGACACTAACTTTTTTCGAGGTAAAACATATAATCAATAATCAATAATCATCACCAAACTAGTCAATAATCAAACCGTCCTCTGCTACCAGGAAACTGATCCAGCGCTAATCCAATAATTATCAGGGATCAATACTCAATACATCATAATACAATGGCCCATACACATTCACCCAGAATCCCTGATGCACTGGGGTCAATTTATATGTACGATCAATCCTTTTCCTTTTCATGGGTTAAATTATGACATCATAACTAACTTTTACCAACTTTCCTTCTACTTGGTCGATGGACCAATTAGTTGAATAGTTGATGGCAATGATTAACTTCTAACTTACCAACCATTTAATAAATCTAAAATGATCACAGACTCTCGATAAAGTTAATAATGAATTTTATCTCAAGGAATTAAAGATTATGCTCAACTGCGTTTGGTTACACAATACAAACACTGAATCTCACATGAGGAGAAATTTTACATATGCAGTACAGTTGAAAATGCAAACCCATCCAAACATAGCAATTACTTTATGCAATAAAGGAGTGGCTAGAGTAAGAGACAAAAGTTTCAGCAAAAATATATATGCGAAACATCATATACCTAATGGAGGGGATAGATGAAGAGACAATAGTTTCATCTAATAATACATATCATTGATGGAGTGGATAGGTGGAGAGACAAAAGATTCAGGGACAAAAATACATTCATAAGATAAATTCTGAGAACCAGCTAGACTAAAATACAAACCTATTGGTCTGTAAGAAAACCAACCCCTCGATCTAGGGGGTGATGGGGGTTCCCCAAAATATGTTCAGGAAACAAAGGATAAGAAGAAACAGGATCAGGACAGGTCAGGAACAGCTAGGCCTCTCTGCAAACCGACGAACAGAGACGCATTCCCCCTCTTTCTCTCCTGCCAGCCTAAGCTTAAACCACACCCCTAAAGGCACCCCAATTATACCCTTAACCTAACATGTCCATCCCACAATTGTTGCAAATATTTCTACATCTCGCAAAGGGATTGGTGGGTTTGGGAGTTGGCGTTGTCACACCACTGTGACTTCACCTTTCTATCAACTACCCTTTTGTTCATATTTATTCCCAGGGTATGGTTCTCAGTTTGTTCTCACTTTATTACATATAATACAAAATTTATCAATTTCATTCATTTCTTTAACATCATCCGCAGTCTGTTTCTCCGGTCCCATGCTTGGGCACTGGTTTTCGCAGTCGTTCGACACTCTGGCCTTCAACCTCCTCATGTCATCTGCGGTGCACTGCGCGTCTGCCTTGCTTCTGACAGAGAGAACTCACTCCTCGTGCCTTTCCCCTCCCCTTTTTAGCCAAGTTTAGAAAGATGGCTGCTTCAACTAGCACACTAAAATAAACGAAAATTAACATTTATTAATTATATGATAGTGAAACCTTCACTGTTTACCACCCACCTTGTACTGTTCCCTATTAATGTTACCTAGCAAAAGCTTTGTGTCAAATTAGTATTGTTTATTAGTTCAAAACAGAATGCAACATGCAGATTACTGAAGAATATGCGGCCTATTTATCCAACACTTCTTGTTTTTCTTAAATCACAAATGTTATTACAATATTATTTTGTTTATGTGTTAGTTCAGACATGCGCAAAGCAATTTCCCTTATGTTCCTGTTGGGTGTACATTAGTTTTTCAATTACTACTTACTGTTAGTACGTATTATGGGGGTATCAAGTCCGAGCAGGTTTCATTTTTGCAAAACCCTGCTCCATCATGTGCAGGAAGGGACACCTTCCTGCACGTAAACAATCAATGGCGTTTTGCTGTTTCTATATGTGCTGCACAACGCAGCACACATGGAAACAGCAAAAACAAGGAGAAATAAAGCATTTCTCCTCGTTTCGCCCGTTTAAGACCAGGTTTTCCCTGGGTTTAATTTTAGCGCTGCCTCCTATGTACGCCACCGTTGTAAATAGGGGGCAGCGTCAAAATCAATGGGTGTTACGGTGTAACGCCCACCGCAACACCCATTGCCCTCTCCTTTCATGCTAAGTGCAGCGTGAAAGGGTGCCCTATTTACAAGTCAGCGTTAAGGCACGTTAAGTGGCTTAACACCGAATTGTAAATAAGGTGAAGCCTCTATCGCCACCACAACATCTGGAAAAGTGACGCTGTGGTGGCGATAGGGGCTTGCAAATATGCCCCTTTGTTTGAAGAATGTGTTTTGCATAATGATGATTTATTTGAGAAAACGTCTCTGACTTCTTGAGGCAAACAAAAGTAATATTGACTAAATATACAGGAACAAATCGATGATGATGGTGGTAATCATCGTACCATCAATGACATTTGCGAGAAATGGTATGATCTTTGCTCCCGAACAAAGAAAAAGTTAACAAAATAACAGAGAGCAGTACAGGTACCGGTAGAGGTCCCTCATCAGAACCATCGACCAATGCCATGGAGGAATTAATAGAATCAATCTTCCGTCCTGAGTCTGTATTGGGAGTGAGCAGCCTTGATACTTCTTCGATACCAACTACACCAACAGATAAGTGTCCAAGCTCCAAAAAAACATGTATTGTAGTAAAATTAAAAAATAATGTGTGTAAGAGTACCCTTTAAATATTTTTAAAAGCATGCATAGTGGTCTTTGATTACAAAACAACATTTGTTGAGGGTGTGAAAATGCATTGTGAGCATTACAGTCATAAAAGATTCTGCAGTATAAAAGTAATTATTGCATTTTTTCCCTTTCCCAGATCATGACAGTCATTATATCAATCCTTTTCCATCATATTTAGTTATAATTTCAATAAGAATATACAGAGTTTTGTTGATATAGTGATGTTAGTGATTCTAATCAGTAAGCAATGCCTTTCCGGTAGCTATCCATACACTCCATCTTGTGGAAGCAGAAGTGTTGGAAGAGGAGCAGGAACATGGAAAGGGAGAGCCTTGTCAACCATCTTCTACCACAATCCATGCGCCAAAGGATATCCGCATACGGACAAGCAGCTATCCATACAGTCCATGTTGTGGAAGCAGAAGTGTTGGAAGAGGAGCAGGAACATGGAATGGGAGAGCCTGGTCAACCATCTTCTACCACAATGCATGCACCAAAGGATATCCGCATACGGACAAGACATGTCCGCTGTCCCCGACTAGCAGCTATCCATACACTCATATTGTGGAAGCAGAAGTGTTGGAAGAGTAGCAGGAACATGAAATAGGAGAGCCTGGTCAACCATCTTCTACCACAATCCATGCACCAAAGGATATCCGCATACGGACAAGACACGTCCGCTGTCCCAAACAAGCCACACTATCGGCTGCAGCGTCACCTCCATTCCAACAGGCCCAGACACTCAGAGACGTTTTAATGCATGGGCAAAGTGGGCTCTGGCACAGGGCCCCCCAGCCTTTCAGGGGGGCCCCTGACAGAGTCGGGTCTGTTATGCAGAGTCTTGCCCTATTGACCTTGAATATTTCTTAAACAGATTGTTTTAAATACTGATTTCCTTTAATTTATTTTTAAAGTAAGTGATATGTGAGAGTCCAGTACAGACATTTTGAAGAGAAATGTTGTGTTTGTTTCATGCAACATCCATAAAAAAGTTTCTTTTAGATCAAAACAGGGCCTAACATATGAGAAATGGGAGGGTGTCACAGAGATCATTTGCATTGATATGCTGCGGTGTTACAATATTGAAAACACACATAACTATCCCTGAATATTAGATGTAAACACATTTAGAATTTAGACGAGTGTTCCTGTGCACTGTGGGGACCTAGCCAAAAGAGGGCATGAAAGAGCTGAAATTGATCATAAATTCAAAGCTGTTCCGAATAGGGGCCCCCAAAATAGGTTTGGCCCAGGCCCCCCAAGAACCTTAAGATGTCCCTACAGACACTTCAAGGACAAAGCAATGGAGAGTTAGGCTGATAAGCAGCCACCAAAAGGCACCACTGATTCAGCATCAGTTCTGAGTGTTAGAATCATATAGGTTGGGTATTCCATGAGAAAAATTAAAGGTATTCCATCTGATTGGCAGAAGAGCCAGTGGGCTTGGCATGGAAATGAAAGAATGCTACCAGCCGGTGTGTTGGATGGCTAATAAGGGTTTCAATACCTTCTCTAACAATGTGCAGACTTTACTGGTGACGTGACACTGCTTTGTAGTGCCTTTAAACAAGAAAGCAGCAGCGACAGGCGTAAACAGTACCATTTACTGAGTCAAAAGGATGTCATTGGCAGGTCAGTTAATTACCTGGGTACTTCAGTTACTTTGCTTGCCAGACACACTGCTAACCTCCCGGTCGAGATGGGACATTTCAGTGGGTATCAGTCTAGAGCAGTGATACTCAAAGTACGGCCCCGGGCCCGCCTACGGCCCTCTTGACCTTTAAATCCGGCCCCGTGATGAACAGCAGCACAAGCTGCTGTTTAGTTGCTGAGCACTAATATTCAGATTTTTTTTTTAAATAAACAAGCCAGCATTTATTAACTTGCAAATAAATGCTTGCCCATTTATTTAACATTTTTTAGACCTCCTTACACAATCCCTGTCCCACCCACACTCCCTACCACCACCATGTTGGCATCAGTGCGGCCCTCGGTCACACCACAGACCGTACTTTGTGGCCCCTGGGCAAATGTTTGCGAGTACCCATGGTCTAGAGGGTGAGTACGGATGACAAATACTTTAGAGAAGCTGCGGGCCTCCCACATATCTACAGGGGAATTTTCTTGCTGCAGAAGGTTAGGAGGCCTCTACTCTTAGTAGTGTCTGTATAAGAAGTAGTGGCAGACGCAGAAAAAGCTGGGACTAGAAAAACAGCTGCCGAGAGTATCAGTGCAGGCAAAGAGAAGAGGCATTACTTTAACATTTTTGTTATATAGGATTAGGTTTTTGTTTTCTCTTGTCTATTATTTTGTACTCTCAGGTTTTGCATCATTGAGTACACGCCAGGCCTGGCTATTCTCCTCATCTTTACAAAAATGTACGCCTGTGAAAAAAACAAGAAAATGTCATTAAAAACGTTGTTTACTTGTGAACACTGTTTTTGTTGTTGTGTATTTAAAAAACCTTACCTGAAAAATAGTGCTAGTGCTGGTTGTATGACATGCCCTTCCCTCAGCAGCCCTAACTGCACCCTGACTTCAGTTTGGGAAGTTGGTCCTGGAGGAATTTCCTCACCATCCAAATCACCATCTTTAGGCAGGGATAGGAGGCCTTTTCTAGCTGCTGTGCATAGCAGGTTATTATTGTGCATGGAGTCTCTGGTGTGTACTGAGGTGCTCCGTCGTCTGTGGACATCTGAATCATACTTTGAGAAGACATAAAGTTAGTTTCATGACTGAACATGTTTGTTTGAGTACGCTGTGGTATCTTTAATCCAGTGCATGTGCACTAGGTATGGGATAGATGGTGCAGGCACGGTCAACTACGTTAATAAATGTTATTACTCGTTGTTTATACCTATGGGACATGCCCATATTATGAAAAATGTATTTACTATTTTCCTTTACCCAGTGGGTAACCATCACCTTTAAATCCATAATGGACTCAGTGAACATTTATGAGTTCTGTTAATTGCCTGGACGTCGTGGCACGATGTCTGTAATGAGACATTCCACATTGCAGACCACCTGTACATTTAGCAAACGGGAATCAGCCTTTGCAACATGGTTTTTACCACGTTGTACCTTTACCACGCATTTTTTTACCACGCTTGTTTTTAGAAGGCATATCTTTTTACAACGTCTGCCTTTACCACGCATTTAAGGTAAGTTCGGGGGGTGGGGGGTCTCCCCCCACAAATACATTGTTTATTAATATATATATCTAAACAATGAGTGGTAAAGGCATATGTAGTAAAAGCATATGCGTTCCAAAAAAAGGCGTGGTAAAGGCATGCAGAGTATTTCCCTGCGTTGTTCCAACATACAACCATAGCAAACAAGCTAACTCACACGGTGCCATCGTGTGACACAGGATATCGGCTTCCATCACACAGTCACACGGTGAGGAGCCGATATCACACAGTGGCAGGGAAAAAGAGCTGTAAACCACTGTAAATAGTGGATTTCCTGCTCGTTTTCCGAGGCTTTGAACTGCCAAAGTCCATGAAGGGTGTGAAAACACCCCAGGACATCGGCACCAGCCTCAGCAAGCCTTTTTTTTTAGTTTTTGGAGAAGGGGAGTTGGGGGCAGGGTGGGGGCAAAAGTGCCTCTTCGGTACTTCTCGGCACAAGACCCGTGCCCTCCAAGGGCCCGCCCCCTCCTCACATGGTGAGATTTTTGTTCAGGTTGGCAGGTATGATTTAGACTGTATTCATTTTTCCGATTCCTGCACAGAAATTCAGTTGCAGAGGTTAAACAGTGTGTTACAGCTACAGAGTGAATGTCATGGGGGAAGTCTTCAACTCTGTAGAACTGCAACTTGGTGTTCTGTAATTCAGGAAAGGTTTCAGGAAAATATGTATGGTTGTTTATCAAACTAAACAAATCGTCCTGGAAAAACCTAGAGCAGGCACTCTTTGACAACCTGCCTGCTGCAGCAACAATGCCTTGATAACTACCTAAAGCAAGTAGGTGGAGTGAGCGTAAGACGTGCACGTCTGGGCATGGCCTGGCTTTGCGTCCCACCTTTAGACCCTTAAAAAATAGAGGTAGCCTGCAAAATATAGGCGTGGTCATTTAAGCCACATGATTCTGCAAGTGCAGTACATTCTGCTAAATTATGCATTTGACTCACTTGACACATAAGCGAGCATCTGCTATATAATCTGCAGAGCTCAATACAAATTGTGCATCTGGCTCACAGAAGCCAAAGATTACCAAAAACGCTGCAAATGATCAATGCAGCTCCTAGGAATTTGCAGAAGTTAACTGGCCACCTTTGATCCCTCCATTGTTGTATTCAGGCATTAGAGAGGATACCCCTCGTGTGCTTCAAATGGGGGCCTTTCAATGCTTTGCCTCAAGTAGTAAACAAATGTTCTGCATATTTAAATATTTCCAAAATACTTTCTGTCATGAAAATATGGATTCAACTTCATGTTTATACAAAAATGTTCTCAGACAAACAGTTGGTTCAAGAGGAGTTTGGATGAACTTTAAAAGTTTTAAGTCTCCTTGTAAGTCTGATGTCTTGAATCCTAAGTGGACGCTTACACAGTAAGGGGCATATTAATGAGAGGCTTGCGCTGCCGTTGCTGCACTCATTTTAACACGACGGCAGTGCAAGCAGTACTCCATATCTACAAGCTCAGTGCTTTAAATGGGCCGGTACTGTCCGGTACGGAGTACCGGCACTTTTTTATTTTGAGAGGGAGAGTACCGGCACTTCTCAAGAGAAATGCTATACTTTTAATTGGAGAGTACCGGCACTTCTCAAACAAGCAGGTACTCTGGTACAGAGTACCTGCACTTATATATTTCCATTTCAAGCACTGTACAAGCTGACGCTTGTGGCCAAATGGCATGCGTTAGTTTCAGTACCCCTGCGTCAGAAAAAAGCTGCACCAAAACCGGCTGCGGCATACAGACAGTAAAATATACAAGGTGGGCATTCCCCTGTTAAATGTATCGTAAAAACAATGCAGTGATATTAATGGTTTTGTCAATGTGTGATGCATCGACGGCAAGTGGTGCTCAAAGTCAGTAATCAGTGCCTAATTTGAGCCGGTGGTTTCCAGTGCTCAGCACCAGCACTTAATTGTCAACACCAGCACTTATGACAGCTGCTACATGGTGGCGCTGTTTGTATATTTTAGAGACGAGCGAAAGAGCAATTGTTTATTAATTCAGCATACATTAAAAATAATGAATACCTGCCGCTCATGCCTTTTTTTTATAGCTTTGGGGCCGTGGTATAGTCTGCATTGTCACACTTGTAGCTGTGTGATGGTTAGTAGTTGCGAAGGTACTGTCATTTGAAATGCTGGCAGTGGCAATGGGTGGTGCAAGCTGCATAGGCCTCCTGACCGGAGCCCTGGCACTTATTTGTTTACAAATTAGGCACTGCCTGTAATGCGTCAAATTCCTGCACATCGGCAACCCAGGCGTAAAAAATGATGCAGTGGCTGTGGTACATAAAGACAAGCCACACAAAACAATTTGGCAACCTCAAGTATGCCATGGAGGTGGTCATTCTGCAGCTGGCAGTCGCCAGGAGACCACCACCATATAGGCAATGCAAGAGAAGGGATCGTGTTTTTCGGCAGCACATTTCCCTCATTGAACTTAGGGAGGATGAGGTCATCATATTTTACAGACTCAGGTTGGATTTCATCATAGGATTGCTAAACAAGATTGCTCCAAGGCTCCAGCCACCAACTGCCAGGCCCACTAACTCCCTCCAGAGGTTAAGCTGATGGCAGTCCTTCAAATGCTGGCATCTGGTTCCTTCCAGATCACAACAGCCAGAGTGGCAGAAATATTGCAGCCATCATTTTCTGACTTCTTACCCTCTGTCCTGGATGCCATCATCTGCCTCATACCCCAGTATCTCCTCTTCCCCAAGACCAAACAACAGCAGCTTTTGCTGGATTTCCCCATGTTCTACGTGCCATGGATTGCACACATGTGCAACTCGTTGCCCCTGCAGAAACATCACACCCGTATAGGAACCAGAAGCGCACTTACTCAATCAACGTCCAGGCCATCGTGGACCATCTGGGGATGTTCACCAATGTGCACACATGATCCTTACATCTTCAGGCACAGCATCATCAACAAGTGCTTCCAGAATGGCCGATATGGGAATGGCCTACTTGTTGGCAACAAAATCTGAAGTACACAACAGGCTAACTGACATGTAGAAATGTGTGACCTAATAGCCATCTCTATGTCTGTTTACAGAGCTAGGTTCATATGTATGAGAGGCATGCCCCATACTTGCACCATGCATCATGGTACATGTGCAATGCTAACCCCTAAGTCAGATTTCTTAAGGCACACAAATCTAGTAAGCATGGCTTTGATTGGTGGAAATGTTGGAGCATTGCAGCGCTGCACAAAATGCTGTGCTGCATCACTGTGTGCAAGTGAGGGGTTCCATTGCAGTTGTGTGGGTGTTTCCATACAATTCACATGATCTATATTGCATGTCATGTATACCACACAAGGTAAACCTGGGAATGCGTCAAATTAATAGGCCTTACCAGGTGATATGTAACAAGGATAAATACCTCAAGTCATTCGAGTCACTTCCGCTTCCTACGTGTGCAGCATTCTGTGGAACACATACACAGACATCTAGGCCGCTAAGGGTTCATTATGTGCATGAAGGTGGCCCTTCCTGCAAAAGACAATCCCGCTTGCAACGCAGGCACCCTTGCACTATGGTACAAGTGTGCCTGTGTTTGTGCTAGGCAGCCCATTGTGAGTGTAGGGTGAAAGGACAAGATTGCGTTGTATGGCCAAAATACTGTGCACTACTGCCCTTTCCCACTGACGCTGTGCAGCGAAGATAGGTGGCATGCTGCGCTGCACTGTACCATTTTCCCAAATATCTTGCCCCTTGGGTCATGTGCACATAGTAGGAACAACGCACTGTGGCATGTAGCTAATGATTTCCCATATTAACATTTCCTCACTAATCTGTCAATAGCATTAGCTACAGAACATTTGTGAGTAGTAATGTCTCAAACAGGGGTTCCCCAGGGCTCGGTTTTGAGCCCCACACTTTTCAATATATACCTCACTCCTTTGGGCCAGTTAGCAGAAGAATTATGAGCAAAAGTGATCTCCTATACGGATGATACACAATTGATCATCTCCTGGAATAAGGGAACTGAGCTGAAGGGCACACATATCAAAACCTGCCTTACTGCAGTTTTTCACTGGTTAGCAAAGGCACAATTGAAATGCAATGAGGAAAAACTGAAATTCTTTTTTTTGGGACAGTTCCAACACATTTCTGGTAAACTTTTTGGCCAGATGATGCCTTCCCCCCAACCCCCCCTCAAAAAATCTAGGGATTACATTTGATAATAGAGAGTCGTTCAGCCCCCAAGTTAAAAGGTTGGCAGGGACCTGTTTTCGTATCATGAGATCTATTAAGAAATGTATGCCTTTTCTATCATTCCCTGCAAAGAAAACAGTCATTCAGGCGTTGATTACATCCCGAATTGACTACCGCACTGCCCGTTATTTGAGCCTTCCGGAACACCTAAAAGACAAGCATTAAAAATGCAATAGGTCTCGCCTTTTATTAAGTTAAAGCCATTTGCTTTGCTATACAATACCATTAGCAAAGCAAATGGCTTTAACTTAATCAAAGGCGAGACCTATTGCATTTTCAATGCTTGTCTTACAATGGGAGTGACAAGTGTGTTGGACAATGAATTCCACATAAAATGTTACAAGTAGGAAAAGAAAAAAAATCGCAACCCAAATTCAAAAGAAATGGCTTTAGCACTGCTTGTTCAATTTTTTTGGGGACTATTTGGCTAACAGGCAGCTTGAGCTTTCTGCTGTTGTTGCGTGCCCCAGTTTTTGAAGATTGATCATATAATTCAATATTGCTTGGCAGCACAAGAGCTTGAATGATCCAAGAAGGATAATACATTCAATTTTTTCCCCAAATAGGAAGGCCCAAAACATATCTTGCCTAGGGCCCTGGAAATCCTTAGGATGGAAACACCCTATAGCACATTTGAGTTTAGTTGCAGTGGACAGAAGGAACGAGACCAAGTGCTGTCAAGAATTTGCATCACAAATGGAGTGGGGGAGGGAGGGAGCCAGTATGGGCGGATTCTCGTGGTCCTGCCGGGTGAGATACATCTGTTCTGCTGATGGGATGTGAAACGCGAGTACGGGTGGAGTAAGAGACTGCATGAGGGGATCTGGAAACCCACCAGGACTTCATTCACGGTAATACCATGGTTTGTTTTCAGGTAATATCACAATCTGTTGACGGGAAGCAAACAGCACTGAGAAAGTAACAGGCAAAAATAACAGCAACGACACTAAAACACCCGCACTATCTCGGAATACAAGGGCAACTCGGCTGCGCAAATGGCGGTGAGAACAGGAAACCGCGGACTGAAAATGGAAGCGACAGTCCTCAGCGTGACAAGGCACCGGCTAACCATTTGCAAAAATGACACACGTCTAGTGCAGATGTGGCAAGCACAAAAACCGGCAGCCCAGAGGGGCAGTGTCTTCATACAGCACAGATACTTGCCGACAGGGGGCAGTGTCCGTCCTTGGATGCCACCGGGTATTTGAATAAAGGGGCGTTAGTCCCTACATGCCACGGGTTTCTGCTGAGGGGGGCGGGAACGCTTGGTCCTCCTGAGACGCACAGGTGGCCCGGCGGGATATAGCACTTTCTGCACACAGGACGGGCAGCGCTGCGTGAGTGTGCACACTCATGCCTCCTCCCTCTGTTCACACTCATGCCTCTGCCCTCTCTGTGCACACTCCTCCCTCTTCCCTCTGTGCACACTCTTCTCTCTTCCCTCTGTGCACACTCATGCCTCCTCCCTCTGTGCACACTCATGCCTCCTCCCTCTGTGCACTCAAGCCTCTGCCCTCTCTGTGCACACTCCTCCCTCTGCCCTTTGTTCACTTCTCTTCTCTATGCACACTCCTCCCTCTGCTCTCTGTGTCACACTCCTCCCTCTCCCCTCTCTGCACACTCCTCCCTCTGTGCACACTCCTCCCTCTGTGCACACTCCTGCCTCCGCACACTGTGCACACTCCTGCCTCCGCACACTGTGCACACTCCTGCCTCCGCACACTGTGCACACTCCTCCCTGTGCACCTCTCCCCTCTCTGTGCACACTCCTGCCTCCACACACTGTGCACACTCCAGCCTCCACACACTGTGCACCTTGCCCTTCTATTATCCACTCTGTGTTCAGCCCCGGCCACTCTAGGCGCTATCTGCTGCCCCCAGACACCGCCCTGACGCAGTTCTTGCCCCGCTGGCCTCTCACGGGGGAGCAAGCAGAGAGGCCGAGTTCGGAGCCGGGGGGCAGGGTCGAGTCTCGGCGCCAGCTCCACATCCTGTGATCCTGGGCAATCCCCCGGCGCCTAAAGGAGTGTGTCCCTGTGGAATGTCACTGGGCCTCGTGTAAAGCGCTGCAACACCGAGTCAGCGCTATAGAAAAACTGCACAACAAGCACTTACCGCGGCCGGAGCCTGTAGAGAGGAGGGGGGATGAGGAATAACCGGCAGCCCAGAGGGGCAGTGTCTTCATACAGCACAGATACTTGCCGACAGGGGGCAGTGTCCGTCCTTGGATGCCACCGGGTATTTGAATAAAGGAGTTAGGAATGGTAATCTACACTTACTTTAAGCACATTCACTAGTTAATAGTCTGGATATGTTATGGCAGGGTGATATGTTGTCACTGTAATAGCGTGGATAGGAACCACTGCGTGTACAAATGCCACCAGTGCTCTCAGTTTCTGTTATGAGCTACAGTCAAACGGAGGACAAGGGAGCACCGCTCTCCGATATCAAGTGTACCGGGTGGATTCTCGTGGTCCTGCCGGGTGAGATCCATCTGTTCTGCTGATGGGATGTGAAACGCGAGTACGGGTGGAGTAAGAGACAGCATGAGGGGCTCTGGAAACCCACCAGGACTTCATTCACGGTAGTACCATGGTTTGTTTTCAGGTAATATCACAATCTGTTGACGGGAAGCAAACAGCACTGAGAAAGTAACAGGCAAAAGTAACAGCAACGACACTAAAACACCCGCACTATCTCGGAATACAAGGGCAACTCGGCTGCGCAAATGGCGGTGAGAACAGGAAACCGCGGACTGAAAATGGAAGCGACAGTCCTCAGCGTGACAAGGCACCGGCTAACCATTTGCAACAAGCGCGGTCCCAAAAGTGAAAGAGGAACGCGCTGCAGCCGCAGCATGGGGATTTCTTGTCTTTATGGGGCCATGTGTTCCAAACACATGGCCCCATAAAGATAAGAAAGTGCTTCACGACAGCCGTGAAGCAGGCGACCCAGTCCGGATCGCAGGCCAAAGGGCGGCAACCAAAAACCCTAATTTCCAATGGCAGGCCACCGTTTAGCATAAACGGTGACGCCGGCCAATGGAAATGAGGGGCGGGGCTTAAAGCCCTTTTGTAAATGTACTCTTTAGCAAGAAATCTCGCCAAGCGAGCTGCGCATGTGGGCAGCAACGCTAGACGAGACCTAATAAAGGGCCATATGCATGAACACATTTTGCCATAGACACAGAATGGGCAAAACCATTTGATGCATCTGGCCCAAAGTCCAGGTGATCCAGAATGCGTTGGCTCGACTTTTGCTCAATATTCTGAGGCGGACTCATAGCAGTTCACACCTGCGGAATCTCCAGTGGTTGCCCATCAGAGAGAGAGAGTTAAATTTAAGGCCCTGGTACTGGTACATGCATCCCTGTATCATACAGGAACGATTTATCTTAGAGCCAGATTTAGCTTCTACAACCCTTCAAGACAGCTAAGATCCACCAATAAATATCTGGCAAGCATCCCAAGGATTCAGTGACAGGGAGCAGGAGGTAGATCGCTAACTATTCTGGGCGTGTCTGCATGGAATCAGTTTCCGTTGGAATTACGGTCCACGAGAGATCCAGGGCTTTTAAAAAAAAAACTGAAAACCTGCGTCTTCGTGCATGCCTAACTGTTCACCACCAACTTTCAGCTATTCCTGCGCTGGGTCACTCCTAGGAGTAGATGGCGCAATACAAATAGCCTATCATATCATATCTTTCGACTCTGTGTGAATGGACGGAACCACATCATCTGCACTGGTCAAAGATTCACAACAAAAACCATGTGGTGTGGCAGACAAGTACAAACTACAAAGCCTGCCATACTATAAGTCTTCTATATATAGAGTACAAAGGCTACACAATCGATAAGTGTGAGATGAGTGTCTCCTCAAAGGCTTCCCTACTCTTTGTATCAATCAAAGGCCCACACAATCAATGGTGTGATAACAAATACTGTGGAAATGAGTAAGTGTGTCACACATGGCAATATTCTTGCATGTTGACCATACTTTCAGGAGAAATAATGGAATAAGTAGTTGGAAAGACCATTTGTGGCATGCAATGTTAGTGTAGGCCCCAGACATGTGTAAATGTCAACACTGAATCACAATGTGACACCAACAGTAACACCAACAGTGCAAAACACACATATGTCTCAGCCATACTGACAGTCTAGGTACACACAAACACAACGGTCTCGAGCCACATTGACATATGTAACCCATGTGATAGATTCCAAGTTTATGGTGCAAGTTGCCAAAATGAAAAGCATGGGAATCCACCAATGTGAAACTTGCATGGTCTAACAGAATGCTATCAAACATGTCATACATCTATTATGAACGTAGAATAAAATGCAACCTGGACGAGGCAGCACAGTGAACACAGGATACCAATCTCAACATTCACTCGCCACAGCAGTGATGACAGAATCAAGGCAAGGAATTACACAGTCCTCCAAAAGTTAGAGTCATACACATACATGTGATAAACCAAAGTACTGTGTCCAGGTCTGTAGCAGACAGCTACTTGTAACAACACCAGTGTGTCCTTCATAAAGATGGCCCACATGGCAATACCTATGCGTCAGTCCAAGTGCAACATGACAACCTGTCTGACCAAAAGCAATAGCTGAAGGCTAACAACAAATTGTACAGCTATCCATGTTACTTGTTAGAAACCCACCGCATATATGCACCCAATTCACATGCTAAAGTGAGTGAACAATTCAAAGGCTATGTCAATGTCATGTAGGCACCAACAACATCAGTGGTTTTACAGGGACATATGTATGTGTGACTGTCAAACATCTTGGCATTGTCACAACCTACTTAGGGATGACAAAATGGCCAAAAATCTGATCAATAACATCACTTTGCACATGCAATGAGTGAACATAACATAGTGTGCTCAACAACCTCTCAAAAGACTTATCACAGTAAGCTACTGGGCAAACATGAATGTAGGCATGTAGAAGTGTCCAAAGTATCACGGAATGCTCATCAATTACCATTACACACACAACTGGAAGAGACATGTGTAAACCAAGGGCCAAATGTATGTGCCACACACATCATCATATACCGTAAGAAATGTGTATGAGTCATTCAGTACACAACACACATGGACAGGAATGTCGCTGTAACAATGAGCATAATCATTGACAGTTGTATTTCTATCTACTTTCAGCTGACCAAGAATATGGTCTGCAACCATGTGTCATGACCCCCAGTTGCACATTCCCAGACTGAGCAGGAACAGCAGTACAACCAGGCACAGGTCCAGACCCGGAATATCGTGGAACGTACGTTTGGTTTGCTGAAGTCCCGGTTCCTATGCATGGACATTTTAGGGTGGAGAATGCTATACTCGCCCCCTATGGAGTGCAAGATTATCCTGGTATGTGCCATCCTCCACAACATATGTGTACATACAAATGTCCCGTGGGACTTGGACCATGAGGAGCAGGAACCAATGGAGGAAGAGAAGGATGAGGAGAGATCCAACACACAACGTCTGGTAGGCAGCGACACAACCATTGTGCAGAATTTCTTTTCTTAACATACTTTTTACTTGATGGACAAAATGTCTGAAAAATAACTGAAAAGTGCAACATTTACATAAATGTATGAACTTCTTTATGTTGGCTTTAATGTCACAGTCACTATAAACATCAAGTCATTCACATCTCAACTAGAATTGGGCCTCAACATGTAACAATCATGTTGTCAGACCTGTTTAGCAACGTAGGGCCATGGCTCTCATTAATCAATCTACCTATACAGAAATGCAATTTGATGCATTGCAGTGCATTAAAGGGACAGGCCAAACATGCCACATATCCACATCCTAAATGATCCTTCCTGTCCTCACGCACTTGAGCATTGCAGTGCTGCAAAGCTAGCAATCTTGCTGTATTCTGTAGCAGCAAAGTCTGTTTCATATGGCACTCAGTGAGGGTTGTAACACAAACCACCCAATATGTCCATATCTGAGACAACCAACTCAGTGTAGTGTGTCAAACCAATGTGGTAGCATGCACAATGGCAGCACTTTGAAGGAGCTAATGTTGTAGCACATACCTTCACAGATCATGAGTGACAGTTGTCATGGGCAAAGGCCAAGTATGATGTGTACAAGATGAAATGTTGTTTGTACAGAATGCATACATGCATGACTGGGTATCCTCAAAACACTACACATGTGACTCAATTTCTGGCCATATTGTAATATATGCAACTTCAGGCTACAGTTGTCAGGATACACAATTCAGAGGCCTTGCACAGTAATGTGATGAGACTCAAAGTCCTGTAACTCAACAATATGAGCAGATGACTTTGCACTGTGAGTAATTTCCCAGAGAAGTATGACAATGTAGATGATTTTTGCAAATATCGCAACAGCTGAAGAATACAGCTATGTCAAGAGTGTGATTCGTCTATGTAAAAAGTCAGACAAAACCGTATGTGTACACACATACACTCATTGAACATGGTGTGATGGAGCAAATTGAATAAACACTTACCTCCGCATGGCTAGAGTAGTTGAGCCCTGCCCTGAGTGTACAAGTGTATAGATGAGGGGTTCGCAAATCTAGTATCATCCCAACGAGGAAATGGCATTTGAATGTGTGCCATTACATAGACCTGTGTCAGGAAATGCTGTCTTCTTGGACCAGGAACGCTACACAAAGACCAGCCCTTAGAGTAGATGTACTGCTATTTCCTGTGACAGGAGTGAGACAGAGGTCATGTGTGTATGGCTGGAGGAGGTTCATTGAACATCAGTAGTGTACATGACCATGTGATGCTGTTCCACTGCTGTGAGGCCAAATGGCTCACTCACCTATTCCAAAGGTCTGTTGCTGTGTGTCACACTCACCTCTGCCCAACATCAGGTCCATAAAAATATGTATGCATGATAATACCATGTACACAACAGAAAGCTTGCAATGTGGAATAGTGTGCACATGACATGCTGAGAGTGTGTGTGCTGTAAGAGTGTATTAACCTTCTGAAACTCAAGCACAGTACATAGGGAGTGTAGAACCAAACACTGTGCGATGACTGAGAGTGTGTGCTGCACATCATGATGTTTGTTTACGTCTGACACATGTAGATCACAGTAGAGTTCCCCTAATGTCCTGTGATTGTACATAGAGGTGCTTGGAATGTGCATAGCCATACCGTACAGCACAGATAGTCTCCCTACTGCACAGCTGTGTGTGAAACGACATTACAAGTAATGTGCTGTATCTAACTAAATACAAAACAACCATGTCTTTTCTCCAGTGCCAGTGCTGTTTTGGCTGCCTAGGGCCTAAGCAGAGAAACGTGAACCTTGGAGCAGGTATGCATCTATTGCATGCAGGCATGTATGTATGCATGAAGGGGCGTCTTTCTGTTAACAAATATATTCTGTGAGCCGCATTCCATCATCTGTATGGGCTGCAGAATGCAGCACACACAGAAAAATGAAGTGAGGAGGAGAATTTAAGGTCCAAGTTCATATAATGCCACTCCTGGGAAGCACTCATTGGAGCATTTCCAGGTTTACCTGGTTTGCTATGTTTGGGAATGCATATTTAACCAGCTGATGTAAATGGGTACCCCCATGCAATAGTCAAGGAGACTCTCTCTGGTGCATAGTGAGCCAAAGCAGTAATTTGCAATACATTGTGTCACTTGTGATTAATGACACTTCTCAGGGCTACACAAGTTGGCCTTGTTTGGCTTAAACAATATGCACACAGATGTCCGTAGCACATCTACCATGGTGCATTATGCAAGCGACACACATATTGGTTCAGACATATAGCCCTGAGTGCAGACGTGTTTTAACCACCACATCACATGGCGGACCTTGCCTAGCTTTGTGTAATAAATATATGGCTGCCTGACAATCACATGTGCCATATAGGAATTGCAATATATGTTTTTGAAAATCCAGTAAATCTGCAAGCTTGGTGGCACATACACTGTAGTATGGGTGAGGCAGTTTGTCTCTGGTCTTCCCTAAGTGTGTGTTGCATCTGTAACATCTCATGGCAGGATTCCTGACAGATTGAATGAATAAAGATATTGGGTAGAATAGGGAATACAATAGAATGGCACATGGGCCCCAGGAGCATTCTTCACATGAACATATGGCTGTGGGGGACATTCTGGTGTGTATCCTGGTAACGGCTGTGACAACTTAAGTGTAATCAGAATGCTACTGATTCCTACCTAGCTGCGCTGTCATGTTGCCTCCTGTTTCCCAGGCTGGGTGAAGAGGAAGGCACATGCACTCCTTGAACCCAGACTCCCTCAACAGCCCATGTGCCGGACCTACGGTCATGAAGTGACAGCAACATAAACTAATTACACCCACCAAGATTCACCACATGGACACTGTCCTAATTTTACCTGCTAGTGGTTCAATGTATAAATCAAAAAGCAAAGGGGAAAGGGGACATCCCTGTCTAGTCCCACGCTCTATATTAATTAATTTGGTGAGGGTCCTATTAACCAAGATCTTAGCAAAAGGCATCTTATATATGGCACTAATAGCATTAATGAACCTCTCGACTAAACCAATTGATGCATCGCGTGACGGAGAAAAAGCCAGCTAGCTCTATCAAAGGCTTTTGCAGTATCAAATGTGAAAACAGAAAGGGCCATGTTGTTTGCTGAGGCTATGTCAATTGCACCTATCAACTCGTGTGTTAGGTCGTGGAGCTGACGGCATTTATTAAAACCCTTCTGGTTGGCCTAAACCAAGGGGCCAATCACTGACTCCAACCTTGTTGCGAGAACTTGCACATATATGTTATAACCGCAATTCTGCAAAGAGATTGGTCCGTAGAATTCGCACTTCTTGGGGTCATTATTTGGTTTCAAGATTAAACTAACAGACCCTTCGTCCCATGACTTTTGGGCTTGACAGCTCCTCAGAGAATATACCATCCATCAACCTGGCCAAGACAGGCACGATTACCTCAAGGAGGGAAATTTAAAACTCATTGGGGATAACGTCCAGCCCGGCGGCGCTGCCTCTTTTTAAATTTTTAACAGCTGCCTGAACCTCTTCTAAGGTGATTCTCTGGTTAAGCAGTGGTACTGAATTTTCGCAGAGTGAGGGAAGTGCTATACTATCGATATAGTCTTTCACCTGGCCCTCAGAGGCTGTAAGGTCGTCAGTATATAAGTCTTGAACAAAAGCCACAAATGCTTGCTCTATCTCAGGGTTGGCAGTGCACCTCCTCCCCAAATCTGTAGGTACAATTTCTTTTATTTTATTCTTGTAAATTCGGAATGAGATTTCCATGCAAGAAGCTTCCCACACCCTTCCCCATACTCGTAGTGGGCTAATTTACTTGCCTCCCATTTTTTCCTTAGAATGCCATCTAAATGATCTGCTAAGACTTGTTTTGCTAACCTAACTTCATTATCCTTTTCAGTCTTGCCCTGCTCTTCTAGTTGCAAGCTTCTCGCTCATAGCCCTTGAAACATTGTTTTCCAAGACTTTTATCTTACATCTAGTCTCCTTATATTTTTTTGCTGCAATGCTAATTATTCTACCCCTGATAAAGGCCTTATAGGTATCCCATATCACATAAATTGGCACTGAGGAGTCGTTATCTTCCAAGAAGTCCAGGGAATTTCTCTTCAACTGAGTAATTACTGTTGGATCCAATAACAGAGATCTATCAAAAGTCCACCTGTTATTGGCGGACCCTCTTTCTAGTTGAAGTTCTAAGACAACTGCTGAGTGATCTGAGAGGTGCTCAGGGACATGTTCCACCTTTTTCACTCTATTGGTCAACCTGGTATCCACCAAGAAGAAGTCGATTCTAGAGGCATGCCCATGCCTTTCATTATGGAAGGTATAGTTTTGACTGCCGCTAACCCCTCTAGATTTAATGCTCCATTTATCTATTAGACCTAGATCTTCCATCATTATTTCGATGAACCGTCTCATTTTTGGAGAACCAGAGCTCTCCCTGTCAAGAAGCAAATTAATACCATTGTTTGTGGAAAATGCAAAAGGCGCAGAGCCATCGTTAAACCATCAAGCAACAACCTGTGGTTGAATGTTAGATAGGTGGGACAAGTTTTAAGATGGCCGCCACGTTAGTTACCTTTGTAAATAGTTTTGTGTGGTGATCTGAATTCTCGTGGGACTTGAATGCTCGAGCCGCGAGATTGCTCTGTCATCCGCGCACTTCAATTTTTCCTGAGAGAAGAGAAGTTCGTCTTGAGGTTCGCTCTGTGAATTAGTGTTTACTGGAGCGCTACATTTCAGTTTCCAGTGTCCGCTTTGGGAACCTGTTTAAAGACCTTTGTTCCTGTGAGGTCTCACTGCAGTTTTCAAATTAATTGAAAATTCCATACTTCGAGAGGAGAATTCTGGAAAGACACGCCTCGTCTTTCAGTCAGCTCCTCTTGAGTACTTGTGGAAGTACTGAGTTCGGATTCCAGTTCAGAGTAAAGAAGAGCCAAGTTCGAAGTACTGAATAACCGGCAGCATTCAAGTAAGGCTCAACTAATTAGCTCTACAAAAGGGGATGATGGACGGAACGTTTGAGCCAATCAAACACTCACCCCCAGTCAACTGATCTGGGTTTAATCCATCATCATTCTTTAGCTCACTCCACCACCCCAGTTCAGACATGGCCATATGCAAATCAGTCTGACCCTGTGCCTCATGGGAACAGTCCAGCCCGAACTGCCAAGCCATGTCTTCCCTGGACCGGAAACAAGCATCCTAGGACCGGTTTCTGGCATTTCAGCCGTCATCAGCCAGGCTTGCTTGAATCCAGTGGCAAAGTGAGCAAGGGACCCACGTCTGGGCATACCCCGCCAACTTAGGGCGACCAAAGCGATACAAAAGGGGATGATGGACGGAACGTTTGAGCCAATCAAACACTCACCCCCAGTCAACTGATCTGGGTTTAATCCATCATCATTCTTTAGCTCACTCCACCACCCCAGTTCAGACATGGCCATATGCAAATCAGTCTGACCCTGTGCCTCATGGGAACAGTCCAGCCCGAACTGCCAAGCCATGTCTTCCCTGGACCGGAAACAAGCATCCTAGGACCGGTTTCTGGCATTTCAGCCGTCATCAGCCAGGCTTGCTTGAATCCAGTGGCAAAGTGAGCAAGGGACCCACGTCTGGGCATACCCCCGCCAACTTAGGGCGACCAAAGCGATACAAAAGGGGATGATGGCCATGTCTGAACTGGGGTGGTGGAGTGAGCTAAAGAATGATGATGGATTAAACCCAGATCAGTTGACTGGGGGTGAGTGTTTGATTGGCTCAAACGTTCCGTCCATCATCCCCTTTGTATCGCTTGTTCGCCCTAAGTTGGCGGGGTATGCCCAGACGTGGGTCCCTTGCTCACTTTGCCACTGGATTCAAGCAAGCCTGGCTGATGACGGCTGGAATGCCAGAAACCGGTCCTAGGATGCTTGTTCCCGGTCCAGGGAAGACATGGCTTGGCAGTTCGGGCTGGACTGTTCCCATGAGGCACAGGGTCAGACTGATTTGCATATGGCCATGTCTGAACTGGGGTGGTGGAGTGAGCTAAAGAATGATGATGGATTAAACCCAGATCAGTTGACTGGGGGTGAGTGTTTGATTGGCTCAAACGTTCCGTCCATCATCCCCTTTTGTATCGCTTTGTTCGCCCTAAGTTGGCGGGGTATGCCCAGACGTGGGTCCCTTGCTCACTTTGCCACTGGATTCAAGCAAGCCTGGCTGATGACGGCTGGAATGCCAGAAACCGGTCCTAGGATGCTTGTTTCCGGTCCAGGGAAGACATGGCTTGGCAGTTCGGGCTGGACTGTTCCCATGAGGCACAGGGTCAGACTGATTTGCATATGGCCATGTCTGAACTGGGGTGGTGGAGTGAGCTAAAGAATGATGATGGATTAAACCCAGATCAGTTGACTGGGGGTGAGTGTTTGATTGGCTCAAACGTTCCGTCCATCATCCCCTTTTGTACAACTAATTAGCTCGGCAGCTCCAGACCTGAACTTGAACTTGAGCTCAGCGCGAGCTCCTCTCACGCTTCTGTTCCTTCGCTTCCTCCTGGCGTCCTCTCCTGACTTTTCCTCCCTGTCTTCCCTTCCTTTATCCTTTTTGCGCGTTTCCCCGCGGAAGCAGCCTGGAGTGTGCATAAGCTGTACAATTGGAACTGTACGGAACAGCGCAAAAAGATAAAAAACTAACAAGAACTTTCAATTATATTGTAATATCTACAAACTGGGATACTTCAGTACTGTATAGGAAACCTGAATTAAATCCATCTGTAGGAATTGAGAATTTGTACATACCACTGTGGGGAGGGGAGGATTAAATGTTCTTAATCAGTTATATTTCCTGTGTGCACTAGGTATTCCTGACAAAAGAATAACTGTGGCTGAAGATATTTAAAGAAAATAGAAGAGAGGCAATACTCTTGCAGAACCTGGTAGGGGGATAGTTAAGCTCTCCAGTAAAGTAGGTTTAGAGTTTAAGAGAGAAAGTTGTTCTAAGTTTGTCTCCTTCTGTGAATTAGGAATTCTCCCCGTCACACCTGTGGAGTATACGTGAAGACTCCTTGGAAGAAGAGAGAATCCAGGATCAGTCGGAGTGTCTCTTCTCTGTCCCTAACCCCTTTCCCCCTTTCTAGAGCAGCTGCAATTATAAGCGGTGTGTTCTGGGAAGGGGGCATTGGGACTTAGCAACATTCTGCCTCCGTGGAGAATTCGGCGCTTGACACTTCCCTTTAGTAGACTTATTGAGCTTAGGGTTCAGTACTACATTAAAATTGCCCCCTAGAATAATTGGGGAATTAACCTCCAACAACTGATAATATAAAGATTTCAAGGGCGTATCATCATCAATATTTGGCCCGTAGAACCCTGCCAACGCATACCATACATTCTGTATTTTAACATTTGCTATGACCCACTGCCCGCGTCATCTACTTTACACTCCCTTAAGAAGGCTTTGGCAGATATTTTAATAATTATGGCCACTCCCTTAGGGCAATATGATTGGTTAGTGTGGACTGACTCTGCAATCCACTTCTGTTTAGACAGGATGGCCTCCCTTTCCTCAAGCGATAGATGGGTCTCTTGCAAAACCATTATATCGGAGTCAGCCTGTCTCAAATATTGTAAAATCCTTCTACTAGCAACTCTGAGCCCATTAACGTTCCAAGTTAAACTTTTTAAAGGGATGTGATCTCTAGATTCTGGCATCTTGGCATACATCTTTCATAAGGGCATCGCCGACTTGACTCATGTCCCTCGTACCTCTGGCCCCTAAGCCTAGAATCTTATAAATAAGGACTACATTTTGTTTCCTTTTTTTTCCCAACTGCACCCCTGCAGTGAATTCCTAAAATAATTATCTCATCAAGTGACCCCGACCCACCCCGGGGAACCCTCCCCCATAAAAGGGGTATGTTTGTTTGATGCCCTTTGGAGCGCTCTTCTCCCTCCAGCATTAGGCCTTTTATTCTTTTTGCTTCTGCTGAGCCTTTATCTGCTCACAAAAATTGCCAGCCTCCTTTGGCTCCCTTAAACTATGCATCTTGTGGTTCCACATGACTTTTAACGGGGCCGGGAATCTCATTTGGGCTGTGGCGCTCAACAGATCTCAACTCAGGTATAGGTTTCCCCAGCTCCCACTGTCTATCTTGTGGCATCTTAGAGATATTTGACCGGACACGAAATGACCACTCCCCTTTAGTGAAGCTGCCGGCTTTTAGGCCCTCTGAGAGAATTCGCTCTTTAAGAGTATAGGATTTAAAGTTAATCAGAGGTTTTCTCAGATTTGTCTTATTTGGATTCTTGGAGAAAGGGTCCTGATGAATCCTCTGGATATCCGCCTCCAACTCCAGAGAGTCTACAGAGGGGATGAATTCTTTCAATAATCTAGTGACAAAGCCTTTAATATTAGCATCCTCGAGGCCCTCTGGGATATTGAGTATTCTGATATTGTTGCGCCTGGCGTTATTCTCCAATGATTCTATTTTGTCTAATAGACCCTTTTCCCTTCTCTTTAGAGCTTGAAATTCACCCTGATTAAGTTCCACCTCCCTATTAAGGGTCTCTAAGAGGCTTCCATTGAGAATATTCTCTCTGTGATGGCAGACATTCGAGCCTCCAAAGTCTCGCAGGTCTCTTGAATGTTAATTTGGTTTCTCTCTGATATGGCAAACTTGCTTCTGATCTCGGCAGATAAAGCATCTAGCATTCCTACCAGGCCCTGTGCATCTAGGTGCCTTCTGTTGCTCTGGGGGGTAGCTGTTGCAGTTATAGAGTCAGTACCTTGCCCCCCCCCCTCCACGAGGTTAGTCTCGATGTCCCCTGATACTTGGAATCTATTAGAAGTATCAATGCCCATGCATTGTCCTTCTGTGCTTTGTAAATTAGACTCCATATTAGCTAAACTCTTTGCTTTATCTTCAATAAGTCCAGTCAAATCGCTCATTGGGGGGGCAGAGAGAAGGGTATTCTCGGGCCCTTTGCTCTGCGACTTAGCCTGCACCTTAAAGAAGGATCTCAGAGAAGGGGTTATTTTTACTCGCTCCACTTTTCTTTTCTGCAGGGCCTGTGAAAAAGGGAATGAACTGTAGCTATAAGTGAGGCTTGAGTAGATTCTGGACTAGTGTTTGCTGTATTTAGGATCTTGGTTTTCCTGCCTCTCTGCTTATACTCAATTTTCTGCCTGCCCACCAAGTAATGCAGCATAACCCCCCAGACTTACTTGGAAGAGCAACTCAGGCCCCTCCATTGAGATTTTCTCCTTCTCACCCTTTTCTCTCTTCTTGCTGGCCTCCAGAGATTTAAAAGAGGCCCCAGACTCCTTGCTCCCACATCTAGCCCGTCTTGGGCTCATGTGTGGTAAAAATGCTAATTCACCGACGCGGCCCGGGGGAAGCCGTAAGCCAGTGATTCTTGTTGGGAACTTCTGAGCCCCGAGCAAAGTCAGGGACACCTGGCAGGAACTAATCCTACCAGGCGTGCCCCGGAAGGAACCCTGTTAAGCAGCACACCTCTCCCGGCGCACTCCAGAAGCCGCTTGCAGCAACCGCTCCCCTGCTGGAGAACAAAACGATGAACGGCGTGCCCCGGCCCACATGAGCCAAAGACCGGGCGCGCCACAGCGGAGCCGGAGAACGCGAGAAAACCGGCACCCCCGTCCACAGAGGCAAACCGAAGACGAGCCAGAAGATAGAGCGGGAGCGAGACCCGGAGCGGCTGGCCAAAATCAGGTAGACGGGCCCAGCATTGAGGTTACACAAGGCCGGAGCCGGAGGGAGATTACGGAGCTCGCGGCTAGAAGACTATCCAGCCGCCATGTTCCCCAAAACCATAATAAATGTATTTGACTCACGACAGACAACAAATAACATGGCTACATGTGTGCCTGTTCATGTGTGTGTACATCATCGGGTGGAGTTTTAGATCTTCAATTTCTTAGCCTACCATGAGGTATGGCTGTTGTAATGGAGCCTTGGGGGTAATTGAGCCTCCCTCAGAGTCATGGTGCAAGGGTGCCAGCATTATCAAAGTTCTTGGTCAGATGAGTGCTCCAGCACGCATACACACTATACTGAGAAGCATTGTCTAATTCATAATGTGTGCAACCGAATGCAGCCTTGGGATGATGTGTGTACAGAAACATGTTTCTTGCTTGCATAGTACCCTCAAAGGCTGAAACTCACCCAGGTCCAAATCGAGAACAAGGCTCACCCCTGGAGGAGGCTGAATATTTCTAACAGTGAAGTTTGGAGGAGAGTTGGGGAGGGTGGATGCAACTGGGAGAAAGGCAATGAATCTCCCTTGACAGTACTTCTAAAACCATGACAAGGTGCACTTAAGGTGGTTCGATCACCGATAACTCTCCTGAGTCCAATAGAATGAGCAGCAAGGTGGCAGCCATGAAGATGAGGCAGTGTGAAACCGTAATGGCAAATTTCAGGCTTATGCGACTGAGTGAGTGTCCTCAAACTTTTATGCTACAGCGGAAAGTGTGCAAATTGTGTATAATGGCAAACAATATGCACACGGGCACCTTCTGTGCACCCTCCTGCAGGTTGAGTGGTACCAGCCCTGGGAAGGTAGCTTGGTGGCTTATGTAGACCGGGTAAGAGTTTGAAAGTTCTGTACCAGGGATGACAGCATGAACAGTGCTACGATGGGGCTGGCAGTGTGCACCATTCTGTACAAGATCCGTACATTGCGCTGTGCGTGTATGAAAATGCGCACGGACTGTACAAGGTTGGTGCTGCGCACTGACTGACCAGGTGCACAGTGCAGTGGGAGAGATGACATTTTGCTCACTGCTGCACCAAAATTGAAAGTGTGAAGTGTTGTGAATGGGCACTGGTATGTACAATGACAGAATGTGTTAGTTGCTCCAAATATGACAAGATGTCCAGGACTAATATTGACCCTAACGCTGTGAAAGGGGTGAACAGTCCTGTGGGGGATCTGATAACGTGCACTTGTGTTGTGAGTGAACTATAAGTGTACAGTGTTGCACTGTTGTGTGCACAATGCTGTTAGGGGCATGATAGTTACAGTGGGATCCATGGATAGCTGATTATGCACATTACTGTGCAAGGAGGGACGATCTACTCTGCTCTAAAAGACCCTACACCAGTGTTTTCAAATGTCTTGGAGTGTGTATAATACTGTACCAAGGTTGACCGTGTGCACAACACTGCACAGAGGCTGATCATGTGTACAATGCTGTACCAGAGTCAGCAGGTGGCACAGTGCTGGACAAGGGCAATTACTATTCAGTAATGCACAGAGGTCCAGTAAGAGGGGCCGCTCGTCTGCTTCTCGCTTCTTGACTGACCACCTAAATTGCGCTGTGCCAGGAACTGCAGACTCCCTTCCCTCTCTGTCTCCACTCTCTCCATGTCTCCACTCTGCATTCCCACACTTCCCTACTCTCTGCCAGTACACCCTCTCACTCATGCTCTCCATACTTTCACTCGCTCTCTACTACTCATTCCCTTGCCTAACTCCTCTTCTTTCTGTCACATTTTTCCCTATCTTCCCTCCATCTCTCCGCTTCTTCCTGGCTCTCCCTTCCCTTATCTCTCTCTCCTTCATCTCTCTGACTTGTCATTTGGCTCACCTCTCTCTCTCTCTCCACCAAGTCTTCCATCCATTTTACGTGCTTGCTTCTTCCCAACTTCCTCACCCTTTTACAATGCCCCACCCTCCCATGTCTCAATCTGAACATACTTCAAACTTTTACACTTCTCCTTCCTTCCTCCTCACCCCTCTCCTCATTACACTAGTTCTTTATCCCATCTTCTTCGCCCCTTTATATTCCCCTCCTTCTAACTCCTCCTCCTCCCTGTGCCTGCACCTTCTCTCTGCAAACTGTTCCCTTCACACTCTATCCTCTCTTCTCATCTCACTACTTTTTTAGGTCTCGCCCTGAGCCAGCGCTTGCGCTGGTCTGGGTGAGACATTTAGTCAGTGGGCTTTCAGAAATGCGACCACAGCTTTTTGTGTGGCATTCTGTGCGCGATTACGCGCACAGGCACCAGCGCCATCGGGCTTTCCTCTCGCTCTCCCGCGCGCGCCTCGCTCTGCCTCTCTGTCTTGCTTGCCCCTCCCCCACCAGAGCTGCCATCTGGCTTTCTCTGCACGCACCACTCGCGTGCTTGTTTCCTTTCACTTTCGCGGCCCCGCGGCCGCGTCACTTTCGCGGCCGCGCGGCCAATGCTTGTTTCAGTACTGCACTCGCTTCACGGCCAGAGTACTTCATGTTTTAGCCACACGCCTACCTTTTATCTACATAACATAACTTTTCTTCAGCGAGCCAGACCATGCTGAACTGCGGATGATCCGTGTCCTCCTCGCGCATCACTTGCAACCTAATCAGGCCACCACCTCCCTTCCACTAAAGTCCCAACTGCATCGGAATGCTTGATCATCTTCGGCGCACGACTTTCAGTAAACAGGACTGTAATCATGGAGGTAGCATAGGTGATTTTGGAAGCTTGGTTTTTCCAGCACGACGCCCGCTTCAAATATGCCGCGCTTCATGTTTTAGCTGGACGTTGCGGTACTGCGCATGATCCGTGTCCTCCTCACGCATCAATTGCAACCTTAATCTGGACCGCTCCCACTAAAGACTTTCTGAACACAACCCCAGGCATACTGCACACTGCAGGCACAGGGCCACTGGCTGAAACTCTCCCTCCCTACTGGCCTCTCGTACTCTCCACCTCCAGATCACCTCTCTGCTTCCTGCCTCGATTCCTCCACTCATCTCTCTCCACCTGCCTGTCCCATTCTCTGCCTCACTCTGTATTCACCTGTCTTCCTCACCCCTTCATGCTTGTCCTCTCCATCTCTTCCTCCTCTACTCTTCCATTCCCTTTTAACCTGGCTCTCTAGTCTTTCCTTGCTTGTGTGTATTCTCTCTTCACATTTTCACTCTTTTCTCTCACTCACAGCATTTCCTTTCCATCAGTAAAAAACCTAGATTGCCTCCATTTTCTTGCTCTCTTCCCACTTATCCCTTTCTCTCTTCTATGTCCGTCTTTTTCTAAGCCTCCCCAGTGTATATATATATATATATATATATATATATATATATATATATATATATTCCAAACACGTTTACCACCCAAAGGGAACCGCTCTCAGCACGGCGGGTGTCGCAGCACACGCGGGCAGTCCCACGTCATAAATAGCACCAATAGTCACAAAGACAACGCTGCACACTCAGGCTCTTTAGTGATTTTAAAAAATGTATACTTCCATGCCACTCGAAAGAAAAGTACTGACCAACGCGTTTCAGCCGCCTGGCCTTCGTCGAACGCTTTGATCAGTACTGGGATGGAAGAATACATTTTTAAAATCACTAAAAAGCCTGAGTGCGCAGCGCTGTCTTTGTGACTATTGGTGCTATATACATATACATATACACACATTTTTTTTCTTTCTGCTGGTTTTGCCTTTCTTCCACTGGCTTCTGCATGTCTCCTGCTCCTCTGTGCCCCGTTCTATCCACCTGTGTCCATCTTCTGCACCATCTCCCTGTCAATACCTCTGTCCATTCACTGCCATTCTATCTGCCTGTATTTTTCCCTTTGTTCCGGTCTGTTCTTTGCCTGTTCATACTCTGCCTGTCTATAAACCCCTTGGGCATGTGTGTGCCTCTAACGTTAAGCCTGTCTCGCTTTGCCCTTGTATGACTACATGCCTCTCTCCAAACCCTCCCTCTCACTCTGTGCATACTTCACTCCATACCTGGCTATTGCATCTATGTCTGTCAGTGTTCACCCTCTACCTTCCACGAGCATGCCCTTTTTCTCCTCTTCTCTGCTGGCTCACTTCCTCACTCTTATCTGACCCCCACACCCGTTTGAGGACCTGCCCTACGCCTCCCCTCTAATCTGTCTCTGTCTTTTCTGTGACTGTCGTGGCCCAATTCCCGGTCTGTCCCTCCATCCCCTGCCTGCCAGACTCTCTCACCCTAGGTCTGCATGGGTCCCTCGCTACCTGTGCCTCTTCCTTCATGCCTCCCCTTTCTGTATATTTAATTAACCTCCGACCCCGTGCTCATGTCACCTTTGCTGCCCGTTTTTCATTTCTGAATGGCTTAATCTCATTTGTCTCTTCTAATTTGCCATTGTCTCACGAGAAACGGCCAGTCTTGGTACCCATTATCTCCCTCACTGGGTCTCACTCATTGCGTCTGTCTCCTACCCAATACCTTCCTCTACGTGCCCCCCACCTCCCACGTTCATCAATTGTCTGCTGGCCTCTTCTCCCCTCGCTCCATCTGCAACAACCTGTAGTCGTCAAAGCCAGGATAACTCTTTCTTCCTGTGTCTAGACTCTGCCTATTTCTCTCTCCCTCCCAACCGGTACCTCTCTCCATTTATTCCTCCCTCACATCTCTCAACCTACCACTCTCACACCCTACCTTTTTGCTCTGCCTTTTTTTCCTGCTAATCTTGTGCCGCTCAATTGTGCTAGTTTATGTTCACTCTGCCCGTTTGTCTCCACTTGGTAGTCTCTCTTTTCCTGGTCTCCTTGCCTCTGCCGCTCGCCCTACTTTGACTCTCCCTCCCCTCTTTTCTGCCCCCTGCACTTTTGGCACCCCCTCCTTGCCTCCCTACCTCAGGTAAGCAGTCTGTCCTGCCTGCTGATAATCTATCAGGAGAAACAGGCCCTGCCATTCCAGGTGTGCAGCTCCCTGCACAGTCAGCTGAAACCAGGGCCTGCTGGGAGAAGCAGAATGAGTGCCACGTAAGTGATTCTTCCTGTAAGTATGATGGATCCTCTCATTTTCCACATTATTCATTTTCCAAAATGTGCTTATTTTTCACAGTATTTACGTACTACATTTGGCTAAATTAAAAAAAAAACTAAAAAACTGTCCACCCCTCAAGAGGTTCCAACTTCCACTGTTTGGTTGTCTAGTGGTTTGAAGCTCTGTGGACCCTATATTAATTTCAGAAATGGCAACAGTGCATGACAGCACCTGCTTTCCTTGGCCCCTCAGAGTCTCTGCCTGCAGTCTGCCTAACTAACAGTTATTTTATACACCTTGACACCCTCATATGAATTATCTAACAAATTGTGCTATGGTGATTGTCTTCATATTTGCTTAGCAATTGTTTATTCCTTTACAAGCGTTTAAAAATGCCTGAGCCTCTTTGTCTTCTTTTTAAATGTCACAGTGTTTGTGTTCTACTTGATTTTTGTCCTTTTGCAAATAGAATATATTAAAGAATTCTTGTCCGGACGGGCAAATTAATATACATCTCATTGTATTTCTATATTTACACAGTCTCCTAATCCTTTTTGTGAGGGACCACTGTATGTATAAAATACATAGTGCCAATATCGGCAACAATCAGTTCTCATACAGCAACATACATAAATAAACCACACGACACCTTTTTAGTGGAGAAATTTGCTGCAGGTTTATTTGCATAACCAATATGCCAACATGGTGGGTTATCTTACGGGCGATCCCAGGGCAGGCCAGCCCCTATGCCGCCTGCCCGTCTGATGAGCCAAATTGCACCGTGGCCGTCGCCAATCGGTGGTTACCAATTATTGGGAGAGGCCACCTCTCCCATCAGTGGACCGCCAGTCCACTCCCTTACTCACGCCCCCCAACAGGTGGGCGGAGCGTTCCAGGCAGCCCCCGGTTGCTCAGACCCACAACCGCCCGTAGGACTAACGGGGCACCGTAGTTCTTCCAGGGGACCCGCTAAACATCCCTGGGTATCCTTGGCTTAGCACCCTTGTTGTGCTGCTGCAATATAGTACCCTTCTGTACCTTGCAGACTCTGGATCGCCCTGTAACTCCTCCACAGCTCTGGGGGTGGCCACCGTCACCACCAGGGCCCCCCCACCAAGGCAGATATTCCTACCTACATCCTGTTGCTTCCAAGGCCTCCCCAAGGTCCAGCAAAATTAAGTCCATGCCTACCCTTGAAAAGTGAACCTCATCCACTTCCCAGCATCCAGTAGACTTGGCCTGAAGTGAACCATGCCAGATGAACCCAAATCCCCTTTGTTCCGTGCATTTACGCCTGGCGCTGTTCACTCTCCTACGTGATATCTCAATGGCGTCTCCAGATCGGGCTCCTTGCCAAACTGGGCGAGATAAAGTTTCAGACCACCACAGTTCACATGCCCCAAGCTGAATACTCAACTGACACATGATGTCCCTCATGTCTTGGAGCAGTACTCTCCTCCCCAGAGTCGTCAGGTCATTCCCTCCCAAATGTATGACCAGAATATGAGATGGACCGATCCCTCCCCCAAGTCTCTGCCGCAGCTTCCTCATCAGCTCGTTCCAGCGCATACCCGGGTAACCCAGCCACGTTATCTCTGTGGCGGAGGAGCCATGACGCCGCTTTCCTATCTCAGCCCACCGTGCCACTCTAATGATGCTTGAATGGCCAATTACCCAGACCTTGGTTCCTGGTAAATAAGGAGATGTGTTTGAAAACCATATTTATAGTAACGTTTATATTCTAATAGTCTACAATTGCACCACAAAACCACATCACTGCAACATCAGTTGGCAATCCGGGCCAAAACCGTACACCTTTAAACACCTGACTGTCGGTTGCAACAAAGGACTTAAGAGTCCTCTCGCCATATCCTCCCGCACAAGGCCTTATATATCGTTTGTAGCATTGCGACTCCCAGCGCCCTACCTGCTTAATTCGCTCTGGGGGCATCCCTGATAGAAAGGCTGTGATTGCCGCCCCAATCCTGAAGGAGTGGCTGCTGAATCTCTCGACTCCCCCTGTCTGTCCTGACAATTGCAAGCATGCCTGCATGATGTGGTCTACTTGATACTTTGTAACCGGAGACCCGTCCTCCTGCACCAGGAAGTACCCTGCAATCCCCGGGCGGAGGGCCAAATAAGCCTTGCCCAAGAGCAAAGGGCAATACCTAGCGTCTCCCAGCCCCTGTAACAGGACTACTCTCCCTTCTCCTGCCTGATCAGTTTTAGACTGTCTCACCACTATCCTGAGACATGATGTGCTAATGGTGACGTCCTTGAATTCAAAGCCACCCCGAGGTGTCCTGCTTGGATCGCCGCTAGCTCCCCAACATCAGCTCCATCAAGATCAGCCAACCACCCCCCCAGGTGGAGTCTACACTCCCACACTTCTGATAGTGTAACACACGATCATGCCTCCTGTTCAGTTGAAGTTAGTAATTCATGGTGCTGACAACCACAGGGGCCTAATACTGGGCTGTGTTTATGCGCCCAGGATGACCTTAAACAATCGGTTTGGTGTGGATGGGTGTCAACATTGCCTGGCTGAAGTGCAATACCTTTGACAAGCAGGTACAGTCCCGGGCACACGTAACGAGGATATAATACCAGCTTAGGCTGGTTGCTTTTGTTTTGGCTGGTTGCTTATGCTCTGTTACTATATTAAACACCTATGATTATCATTCTGGTGTAGACCCTCTACATTTCTGCAGTATGAGACATTTCTCCTGATATTATATCCTCGTTACGTGTGCCCGGGACTGTACCTACTTCATTTGTGTGGATTTCTATCCATACCATCACGGGGGTTTTAGGGCATATCCCCTGACCTGGTTTGCACCGTTCACACTCCTAGTATAACAAACTCAGCGCGAATTAGCTTGAGCGCCATTATTCCTGTCAATACTAAAAACCCCACACTGATACATACCTTTGACAAGCAACTCAGGACAAGATGTGCCAATGCAGGTGGAAGTTAGAGTATCAAGCCCGCCTTGCTTCCTCTCACCCAGTTATCCGTGTATAGCGCTTGTGGAGCCTGTCCCTCAGAATAAGCCAGTCACCACCCCAGGTGACATCTTGCCCTCCCAAACTTCTGCTAGTATACCAGGGAGCCGACAAGACAGTGGGACAGGAGGGGAACCATATGTATAATTACCTGCCCCTTTCTTGGAAACTGGGAAAGCCAAATGTTCTTTAATACTTTGTAGCCCATGTGTGCCTTACCCAGGGTTTCACCCATTTTTTGAACCGTAGCACACTTGTTGGGTGACAACTTCCACAACCTGCCTGGCTGCAAAGGCTATAGGGCGGGAGAGTTTTACCGCAAAGTCTCTCGCTTTCTACACTGTTGTGTGAGCCCGGTACCTTCACAAAATTCCTTTAAAATGTACGTTTCTGACTGTAATTGGGAGTACGTTCACCCGATGGTATCTTTGGTGCTGCAAAACCTGTTTATTGTTACTCAACTCAATGGCACTCGTTTTAACGACCTCAGAAGGATGTATTGCTAAGTGGACCTACCAGGATCTGACCTTCCGACCAAAGGTCAGAACGCAAGCCCCTTTCAGTTCTGCCGCTCTCCAGGCCTGTGAAATTGTATCCCAGGCCCGACTTCTGGTACCTGCACCCTTACTAGGACATGCCCGAGCTAGAAACCCACATCTAGAAGGCCTGCCAACCGGCTGACCACGTCCAACACCAGAGTGTCACGCAGCCACTCCGTAGCCAGGATACTAAACCAGGTATAGATGTATCCGAAGACCCATCTCTTAGCGCATGCCTGCCGCGCTGATTCCCGCTGAAGGAGTTTGCGCGGGATGTCCTGGTCGACCAAAGGGTGGGGACTGGCCTGAGTCTCCCTGCCCAGAACATACCACTGACACCATACACAGCTATTGCTCACTGACCTGAGCGCGGGAAGACGCACTGGCCAGTCCTTGGACCAACAGACCTCTAACCCCAAACAAGGTGACCTACCACAAACAACTCTGAAATTGCCATTATGGTCACCCCGCCTTCCCCGAACTAGACTGCTGGGAGCACAGGCCCCAACTTCGCTGACCACCGGCGACAGGACAGCCGTGCTCATGCCCAAACCGAGCGACACAAGCTACCAACCACACGTGGCACAGTTCCCTTGCCAGGTTACTCCCCTAATGCGCACCTACTACAGGAGCCTGGAAATAGTTCCTGTGATCTGCATTGTAAATTAGTGAAAGATGCACGTTTGAACTGGTAGCTGATAATGATAATTAAGCCTGCCAATACTCCGCTCAGAGCACCCCGCTAGACAATGGCTTCCATTGAAAAGGCGGAGCCAACACACCTCCAAGCACCGAAGGCTGTACATCTGAGTACAGCTCTAGTCTAACAGATGCCCCTTGCATCAGATATCAACCATACCACACCTGGCTGAAAGCTGCTCAGTGCTTCTGATGCATCGGCGCTCCCTGACCCCCCACAAGCTCACCCTGATAAAATCAGCTTGTGACTGGGGCATACCAGTGTGATTAAAGCACAAGACATACTTGCCCGACGTTAGCTCTTCAACGAGGCTCCCCCGCAAGAGCCCTTCACAAGCCATGTGGCCTAAAACATTCGCCCTGTGGGGCGGTTGCAAAAGGACTGCAATCAACCCCTCTCCCTTCTCTACCAATGTTATAAATGGAGTTTAAGGTTGGGAACGGTGTGCACCTAAGCGTGGCTGAGCCTACCATTAGTCAGGAGAAGGGAGTACACACTTAGGCTAACGCCTGCTCGCCCCCCAAGTGGCTAGTCAGAGCCTTAGGGCTTATCCCAGAGGCAGTGTAAAATTTTATGTGCCAATCGCACACCCACAGTAGCCAACTAGGCACACCACAGCAGAGACTCCATACAAGGTTATTAAAATATCCTTCGTATACTCCGTAAAAGAAAAAACTTAGTTCCCACTGCCTGTATTGCACTGTGCTACCAAATCTCGTCATGACTTCACAGGGATTACAAAGATCACTAGCTCAATTGGGTCACTGTCCTCCAGATCAGTTTGCGCAACCCAGTAGCTACAGGTGGAACTGTACTTAACATGACACATTATGCATCAACTCAATCAGCAGTGTACCCTACTAACACTTCTAGCCGGGCGCATATCAAAAGCACCTCATGTCCGAGACCTAGGCATCACAGATCACCATCGCGTTGCATACAATTGGCTTGACACAGGGGCTAGGGTGCAGCTTCTACACCCTCCTGTTGGCCAATCTCTGGTAATATCTTCGCAACGTGGAGCACAGAAGCCTCTGGGCCAGCCCCCTGCAACTCTGCCTTCGGACGCTTCTAGTCAGAGAAATAACAAGCAACGGACAGTCCCGCGCCGTCACAAGTAGGGGTAAGACGCGAAGCCCTGGGAGAAAGTTACTGAGGGCCAATGCCCCATTAAACCCAACTTGGCTGTACTCTGAATTGTGTCCCAGACCTGTAACTGATCAACTCAGGTGAAGGGGGCTATGAACACGGTGTTGTACCAACTTGCTACAAATACAGACCAAGGTCTGGCTACGGGCCCCATCGGAGGTGAACCCCACGGGACGGAGCACTAGTGCGCCGCTGTCCCCACCTCCCTCCGGTATAATTCTTTCCAGTGTCCCGCCGAGCGGCTCCTATGGGCAGGGGCTAACTATTCTTCCTGTGTATAACTTGCCAGGCCCAGGAGAAGCGTTACTAGGTCAAGAAACTAACCGCTTGGACCAATAGCCACCTATGGGATTTTGTTATTAGTTGACATAGCGTCCTGCCCCTGGTCCCAAGGGGGGGGGGAGGGAATCTAGCAGCCTTGCAACTGCAGGGTTCCTACCTGGTTTCGGTCCATCTGCTCGGCGCCAGCATTGCTGACGCTACGTGTCCACTATGCATGCCTGGGTGCAGAGCTGCCTGTGTGCCACAGAATGACTATGCACAAAGGAACTTTGGCGGTAAAACAACTCCTCAGGCACTGCTACACATGACCAACCAGGGTAAATAGTCCTTCATGGCACGCACCTGCCGATCTGAGAGCTGCAAGCAACGTTGCTTCATTGCCACAAGGTGCTGAAACTCTCAGCAACACCGGGTGACCAGGTGTGACTCAGTCACGCACTCATCAGGTGATCATAACCTAACCACACGGGAAGTGCAGCTTGAACATGTATGGAGGAGACCCGCACAAATTCATTAAGGAGGCCAGGATAGCCCGCCCAGCGGCAGGGGTATGGGATAACCAATCCACCCAGGCCAGCGCGTCCGGTATGCCAACAATCCAACATGCAACCTGGAGGAACCCCATCTGCACTGTGGACTGCCGGGCAATCCTCTGCACTGGACACATTGCCATACCGCCAACCCTCTCTGAATGAAGTACCCTCCTAGGGCGGGGCAGGGACCTTCTGGCGAAAGCATGCCGTGCTCCCTCAAGCCATCTTCTCCGCTGATGGTGGGCTCTAATGACGCTGGTTCCTACTCGACCACCCACTCTAGTTTTGTCCAATTTCCCCCAGCACCAGCACGAGGTGTGGCTCCCTAACGTGCATTAAATGAGCAGTTTGGCCGAGGGCCCAAGAAAGGCCTCCCAAACTGGCTATCTACCCCTGATTACCTGATACACGTGCGGATATACACTCCTGAATTGCCTCCCTGTTCCGACGCGCAAGGCTGTCTCCTCCCAACATGACTTCCTCAGAAAGCCTGAACCCTGGCCCGGGTACAGCTACCGCGGCGAGCCGCTCGCCTTATTCCCCCATAAATCCCCAGAGCAGTACTGAAACAACCCCCCCGGGGCATGCTCGGTAAATACGGCCGGCAGTGTGCTCTTTACTCGGCCGAGGACACCGTTTGGTGTGCGTAGGCGTGACTACTCAAGATGTGTTGGTATTCTAATTGATGGCGCTGGGAGAGGCAAAGGCTGGTTCCAGCTGCAGTGGCCTACTCCCGAGGTCCTTAGCCTTGCTTCTATACAGGTAGAGTTAAAAGCGCTCGCGTTCATAGATTACCTGCCACTTTCAGAGGATATGAGGTGATTAGTGCGCGAGATCTCATAAGCGTCCCACCAGGTGCCGGTGGTGAGGGCGAACAACGACGCACACGCAGTGCGCATGGCACCAAGTATGACTCGGGTGAACCTCAGGCATCCACCTGTGTAAGTCATCATCCTGAATGCATTCCCCCATCATCCCCCGCCTAGGCAAAGTGCGGCAGACTGGAGGCCTGGCACCCAACCCCAAAATCGCACCCAGATCCCCCCTGGCTCCACCCAGCCGGGCGGTTGGAGCCAAAGACAACAAGGAGGGCCCCACGGCTCAATTGCACGCAAGAGCAAGCCTGGCGCCACTATTCCCAACAGGCTGTCCCCGGGACCCGGTGCCACTGCTGAACAACCATATGCTCTGGCTGCAAAAACGCACCTCCCACGACACGGGCAGCAAGCTCAGGGGGCCACCCTCATGCACCCCCACTCCCGAAATAACCCGGTGCAAGCTGTGGGCGGAGCCTGCATTCTCACTGGCGAAGACGTCGCGGGCCAGCCGAGAAGGACAAGGGCCTGGGGGAGGGCGCCTCGCTCGGTTCCCCGCCCCCCCTCGGCAACAGCAGGGACGAAACCACGAGGACGGCTCCACTGTGGGTCCAACAGGGAGGTAGGGGCGTCTGGAAAGGCCCGGTTTGCTCTGTCTGTCCCGCCGAGTGGGAGCAGCCGCGCACTCAAACCGGTGAGCCACCCCCCTCCCCCGCCCAACACGCACCAGTCCCTCAGTCGTGCTCCTTCAACTCCCACGTCGGGAAACCCTGTGTCACTACCCCCCCCCCAGCGAGAGGTAGGTGGTAGCTGGGCGTGGGGGGGTCAGGGCCGCATCCCGCCGGCATGGGGCCTACCGTCCAGCAATTCAAGGGCGGAGGGAGGCTCAACGAGGATCGCTATTCCCCCCCCAGCACACGCGGGCATGAGCCCCAGCGACCAGCAGCAGCGGCGACCCTTGGGCCAAAGTCGGGCCGGCTCCGACAAGTTACTCTGGGGTTGTAAGGACCAGGGGGGGGGGTGCCGCTGCCCTAGTCCCCCGGGAGCTGTCTCCCCCCCCCAATGGCGGACCGCAACCACGGCAGGGGCCGGGCACAGCCACCCAGCCTCAGGGGAGGGGGTGGGGGGGGAGGCACGCACTCACCGCAAATGGAGCGGATCCCGGGGACACGTCCGAAACAGCGAGACGGGTAGCGGTCAAGAGACCGTACAGTGGGTGGGGGAAGGCTTTAGTACCCCTGTCCCCCTCCCACGGCCGGAAGTGACGCGGCCAGCAGACCCCCTGGTCCCTAGCCCAGGGAGCCTAGTCAGCAGACTTCTGTGTCTTCCTGTGGCACTAAGGCGGCCGCCCTGTTGGAGGGTCCCCTACGTGGCCCCCCTGGGAAGCCTTGGCATGTACCCAAGGTCCCTGACCTATCCAATTGGGTTCCCTTGTTTACATATAACATAACAAACAGTTATGTCAGCATACTTCGCACCCACCACAAATTACTTGCAACCATCTGTCGCCCACTGCATACCTCCCTACGATATGAAGTTGAAACAGAGAACTTGCTGGGGCAGACACGTGATTCAAAGACCCTACTAGACAAGAGCTCTTTAAACAGCGCTTATAAACTGTTCCGTGACGGGTGTAAAATCGCTGATCCAGGAGTAACTTTTTAGGTCGAGCATTTGGTGTGTGTGTGTGTGGCCGTTTACCAGTGGCATGTGAAGATGTTGTAGCACCAAGGATAATGTGCTGCATGCCTATATTTACAAGGAACCACAAGCGAGACCTATTGGCTATGCCAATGCTTGTTTTGTTTCTTCCAGCGTAAGCTGCCTCTTACCATCCCCTACCCTTTCTACCTGATTCCTCCTGTAATTTTGACTGGCAACCCCAGTGTGGATGATGGGGAAGGAAAGGCTGTGTGCCATGAAACAAGGAAACAATTGTGTAAAACGGTACATTTTCAAGTCCTGTTCCAGTGTACCTGCTGATAAAAATGTACCAAACAAAGGCGAGTGATAGGAAGAAGCATTATGTCAAAGCTAATGTCACACACCCTGTCTCCCCTGGTCGGCTTACTTTGAAACCGTTTATCTCTGAGAGGGGAGTTTTTTACACTGTTATGCTGCCTTTAAAATTGACCATATCTGCAAAAATACGAGGACTGCAGCAGCTACCTTTCCTGATAGGAAAAGGTACATTTCAATACGTTTACATTTCAAATGTCTTCCTGGCTGCGTTCCAGACACAGCCTTTGTGTAGTGATACCTCTCACAGCAGGGCTGTCTCCAGCCTGGAGCACCCACAACAGAAGCACAAAGAGGTGTGAGGTCTCTGCACTGAAGTGTAATTAAGGAAGACAAATGCTTGGCCTCACCTAAAGGGTCCCCTTCAACCTGCAGCTCCACCGCTACTCACCCATAGCCTCTACAAAAAAGACACAGCTTCAGGAAGTCTAATCAACAGCCATTTGCTAACAAAAGTGTTCATTACATTAGTAAAGGGAGCTCTTTCACTATCCCGCACTCATACCAGTGCTTGCATCCCCTGCTTCCAGTCACTGAAATGCAGGTAATACACTCCTACTGTCAGGGAAGTTATCCGCATCTTCGACCATCAGGGAAGCTTTCCTCATCTTCCATCTTGTGCCAATGCAAACCAGAGGCATTTAAATGTAGCCCACTCTGCTGTATAATAAATACTCTGAGTCAAACTTGAGGATGAACGCCAGAAACTCTTTTTCAATATGTATATTATTTCCCATGTACTTTCTCGACATAAGCCTCTTCAGGGGTAGTAAGCGCTATATAAATACAATTACAATGACATGTATTTGCCTACTAATATGAACCAGAAGCTACATGTCACATTTCTGTACATTTGCTTGAGGGTACATAATTGTAATGTACCCCAGTCATGTTTTGCAGGAGATAAATGACAACCCCCTATCCATGTATTGGCTACCTGAACTGAGTAAGTGAAGTCAGCAATGTGTACTGCCTTGTGTGACTCCAGATGGGATCTGCAATGTAGAGGCACACTACCTGGACTGTATCACCTTAACCATTTTCACGTATGTTAACGAGTAAGTCTCAGCTCACTCGCATGATGTAATCCCAGAACCCAATTTACAAAATCTGGACCATGTGTCCAATTTAAAATCTGAACATCATCATGAGTGTGAATCAATGTTCTGTACGATATGGTTGTAATCTCATTGTGACTATATTTACATAATGTGCACCTACACAGATGGCACCAGACTCTGTTTTCCTAGCTCAAGTAGGGGATGTCCGTATAGTGACAGTATATTGTGCATATACCTATCTCCATTTCTGGTCAGGCACATATGCTTGTGTTACAATGTCAGCCTGTTGTGTAGTTCCTAGGACCCCCCCAGGACCTGCGCGTTTTGGAAGACCTAAACTGAGGGCTTGGTGTGCAGACAGACTCTGGACACCCCCACAGGATGAGTCAGCCATTAGACCAGCTAGCTCTACGGTGCCACTACCATCCCCCTGTATTCTACAGTGGTGTATGTAGTTTCTGGCAACCACTGAACATGACAACCCTGATTCCTCGGGTATCGTGGAAACAATACGGTATCTTTCACTCAGTCACTCGTGCTTGCTTTTCTCAGAATACATAGAATGATGATTGGAACGGTTTCAATAATTATTTATTGGTCAAGCGTCAGTCTAGTATGAAACATGTTAGCTGCGACAATCAAAAGATAGGAGCAGACCAATATCGTAAAAAGTAGATACATTTCTACCATAGTGCTAATAAGATGAATAAAGGCATATTACATAAAATAATAGCATTGGCGTACTCCTACGATGTGTATCCTACCTAACCGTGCCTAGCCTAGATGTGTAGGTGAAGCATGTATGTGTAAGTGCTAGGATATGTCCTAATGGAACCTAATGGAGCCAAGAATTCCCCTGGGAAGTGCTAACCCCTCACCTGATGGTTCTGAATGAAGGACCCCGTCTCTGCGTCGAGGATGGCACCCCTCAAGGGATGTCAGGTCTCTGCCTGTCGAAGGATCAGCCAGCAGAGCCTCGTTTCAGCTTGGAAGGAATTCTCCTCTGTCTAGTAAGGGCGAGTGAGAGTCTTTTATACTAAAGTGGTCACTCCGGGGTTTTTCTAGAATCAATATGTTTTGAAAACATTAGCTAATCCCTTGCTAATCCTTTTCTAAATAAACATGATCATGCACAGCTGGCTGTTGGCCATGAATGAAAAAAGTGGTGACCCTTGTACAGAATAAATCTACCGTGCCTGGGGACATGTTTGTGACCGTCAGGTACAGGGATTAAGATATGGTACCAAGAGCCTGATGTCGAGAGACAGAAGTAAGCTACTAGGTAAAAGGTCACCTTTGTAAGACCGTTATGTCATGTGGATGGGACACAATGTATGTAATCGGTATGTACATGATGGGACTAACCTAAAGGACATGACACCCACTCCTCATAAAAAGGTCAACAAGGTCAGCTAGGTAATGATAGTAAACGCTAAAAAAGGCATAAAAATCCTTTGTATTAAAAGCATTACTAAAAGCATTTAAAAAAAGTCTTCTAAAAAGCGTCCATAAGAAGGTCTATATGAAAGGTATTCTTTCCTAAAAGCGTTCACAAAAGGTCCCCTATATTTAGAATATAATGTCATTGTTCTCTGGGCACCTTGAAAGCCACTATGTGCAGATAATGCAGAGAAGAATAAAACAGAGTCTGTTTGACCTTCAATTTGGTACATGTTTAAAAAGTTGCCAAACGGTTCCCAGCACAGGAAAGGCCAGATTGTTTAAGAATCCTCCGCTGTATACTCAACATCACTGTACATGGCATCCGCAGGAGGTAATCCCTCCAGTACTTCCAGTATGATATTAAGTGAGCAGAGGTGGTCATCATTGTTGTTTCCCATGGCAGCCGTCGGGGAAGAAGTAGATGCCTGTGTGCCTGAGACTGATGCGTGCACATCCGTTGCAGAGCCGTTCTCTGGTCCAACAGGAGCTGAAGCATCCCGTCGAGGCTCTAGGAACGCCATCATCAACATGGGAATACGCTATGGACAGCTGCGCACATGGGCCCGTAAAGGCGCCAGGTGCATATCTATGTCTGGAGGCGCAACCGATGGAAGTGTCAGACAGAGGTCCAGCACGTGTCCGAATCCGCAAAAGAGGCAGCGGAAGACTGGTAGGATGCAGTCAAGCCAGGCTGGTCTGAAAGACAGGAACCAATGCTCACTCAGCT
Organism: Calotriton arnoldi; assembly: GCA_963921515.1. NCBI lineage: Eukaryota > Metazoa > Chordata > Amphibia > Caudata > Salamandridae > Calotriton > Calotriton arnoldi. Next base: position 613,215 of record CAWUFW010003605.1, on the reverse strand, counting down.
CTTGAAGCCGAGGTAACCCCATTAAGAACACAAATCGCTCATGACAATGTTGCTCCAGCAGTGCTCTCTCCATGTCTTGAGTGATGCTGACATCCATTGCGAAGCAATAGAAGTAAAATCAGGATGCCAGCTATCGAAAGCAGGACCAAAGGAAGCCCTCCAAAAACGCTTCCATGTACTGAGTGTATAAATGATGGAACCACTCCGAAAATGGTTTGAAAGGTGGTTAACAGACCTGATCCAATGCTCTTAAATAAGTGTACGATACCACTCGTATCAGACATGTTAAAGATATGATAGATCATTTCTCCGAAATCGAGAGGAAGTTCGTACGGACCAACGCCTTTATCTGTGCCGAAGTCCTTGCCACTTGGAGATCAAAAGTCTCTCGGGCTGATGTTAAGGCCACATTATGCTGAAACAGCATGGCTTTCAGTCTGCTCAGAGAATCAAACCCTATGTTGGATACATTCAGTGAAGGCCACAATGGTACCTCCCTAACTGTGCCAGCTGGGGGAAACAATACTTGCTTACAACAAATAACCCTGGAGTTGACGGTCACTAGATAAGCAATGCCAGGCGTCATACCACAGCAGCCTTGGTCATTCAGCATCAAGTAACTCCCATTTGAAAGTAACTCGAAAACCGGAGGAATTGTGGCAGCTGGCGAACCCTTCAGGTAGCAGTACAAGTTCGCTATTGACGCATTACATGCCCGTGCAACGATATTTCTTTACACACTAAAGACCCACTCAAGGCTTTTTCGCAGTTAGAACCACTCAGAAAAGCTTCCTTGTCTTTGTTCCTGCACCTATATGTGTACAGTAACTCCCAGGTTTCTCGTATGTACCCTTCGCCCAACGCTTCATATCTGCCTACTAGGTAATATTTCAGGCAGTACTGGAATTGGAATGTCGTGAATGGCAGTGTGATATAGCCATGGATTAACCATTCCATAGACGGTGATTCTGCTACAGTAAAAGGTAATTTCTCTAGATTTTCAGTGAGCAGCATGGTGTACTTTGCATCTCTGCATGCCATGGTCAATTGTCTGTCGGTCAGATTGTAAGCCGAAAACAGATTTGTGTCTTTAATGTATCGCCATGGACCGTGGCCAGAACGCAATGATTGAAGCGTCTAGCTTAGAAGCATAATAGCGCGTAGTTGTGATTGCCTTTGTTGTAAAATAGACAAATCTTTTCCATTATATCGATAGCTGAGGATACAATGTTGCCCAGTGAATAAATACGAAACGAAAGTGTGGTCATGCCATTGTCTACCACAGCTAAAGCCTTTTCTAGGTTAATTCTATCTATCTCACGCAGTCTCTCTGCAGCTTCCTGTTGGGAGACTTTCCAAACCTCATTGTAGATGGTGTATAAGAAGCGTTTCTTACATGGTTTCTTGGGACCTAACAAGAAATCCCTAAGATCCATGTTGTCTGACAAAAGGGACAAGTGGTGTTTCACCTGTGATAGTGTCAAGGTCTTTAGCCAATCTAGGCACAACTTCCCGACACTATAGGAAGTCACTACCCCCGGGTCGTCTATGTGTACATAGCGTGGGTCGGGCCTATGGATACTAAACCCTTCGGTGGTACCCTTGAATCTTGCATTACACATATTTGTGTCTACAGGCCAAACCAGCCACCCCTTCCAATCGGGAGATGATGAATTGTACGTTTTTGTACCATGTGTCCCTTCACTTGTTAGCGTGTCATTTGAAATACTCTTACTAGGTGTGGATGAAGGGATGCTCTGTGTTTTAAGGTCTTTGATTTTTGCAAACCCATAACAGGTAGTCTGTTGCACTGTTCTGTTCAGGAAAATCATCTGTAATGGTATGAGGCAAGCTTTAAATAAAGCCTCAGTTCCCTGAACCTGCCACTCTCTTGTCCCCCAGATCGATTTTGTGTCTATATTGTCTCTCCAGTAGTCGAAACCCTGTATAGACAGTTGGGAGATAAAAGGTGCCTAATATATCAGCTTTGTGTTTGTCAGCATAATTTTCTTCGCAGTTGCATTCGTCATTGCAAGTTTGTAATAAAATGATTCTGGGTCTGATGTGTTGAACCCTGAAAAATATGCGAATTTCTCTGCGAATGTGGCAGAACTACCTTTAGGTGGTGTTGGGCAATGTTCCCATTGATGGTACACATTAGCAGTGCACGGTACACTTGCTCTATGCAAAAAATGATGACCATAATGGTGGTAACAAAACATGGTATCATAATCAGTTGTACCTTCATACAATTCCCTGTAAGAAAATACTGCAGACTGTTCTAAATCTGTAAGCATAGTATTTATAGACTCAATGTCCAAATCATCAGATAGTGTACTGGGGGTAATGAAATCATTTAAAGAAATTTTAAACAAATGTGGAATTTTCAAATGTTCAGTGGGGCCATATACATCATAAGAAACCTTATCCCAAACTATACCATCCGGTATTGGAATTGCAGTAATGTTCACCAGGGACAAGTCTTGTTGTTCACAGTGTGATGACGTATGTGGTTTCAGGACCAAGTTCACGGATTGTACTGCAGAGCGTTCTGGGAGGTAATGCCGGTTCAGAAGCAGGAAAAAGACAGTCACTGTGTCCATCCAAATTAACAGGTATACTACCCCTATCGCGAACCAAATATGCAACCAAAGTGGCACTAAGTAAGTCTTTTTGAGCAAAAGATAGAATCGGCAAAAATGTTCTTTCTTTGAAATGGGTGGCGTTTGATTAGGTTTACTTGGATCTGAAGAAAAATCATCGAAGTTGATGAAGTAGCCAGACGCAGTTCGATCTATCTTTGGTAGCTCAGCAGGTTTTGTAGAACTGGAAGATGTGTAGTTTGAGGGCAAATTAATGTAGAAGTCAATTACCAAAAATTAACAGAGCACAGCCACTGTATAGTATTCAAACTGACCTTATAGTCAGTTTATTTTTTAATAAACCCAAATTATTATAAAGTTCATAATATACAGAAAAATATATTCATAGAAGTTAGTACAAAAAGGCAGGTAGTTTTTGAAGAGTCTTGGTTTCGTTGACACGAAGTGCGTATCGCAGATGAAAACAGCCGACACGTGTTTCGTCGTTTATACGACTTTTTCAAGGCTTATAAAAATTTCCGTGGCTCAAAATTGAAGAATGTAGAAGTCATTGATGGGCCGAATTGCAACTTGCATTGTCGTTTCTTCTTGATGTTTTTCAATTTCAACTGGTGTGATTTGTATTCCATTGTTCGTTACTCTGTCACATTGCATAGTGGAGTCTTGAAAGGTTATTAGTCTTTCCATCTGAACTTCCTGTATAGTAGCAAGAGGAGGTCTGCGGCTACTCAGGACCCCACACGGCCTACTGTTGAGGATCGGCCACATGATGCGATTTGATCAGATCAATGGAGACAAATCTTTTTTCTTTTTTGCCGGCAAGAGGCGGAAGAAGTACTGTTCTTGTTCCCACTACCGCTAGGACAGGTACAGCTGTTCTGTAAGATGGCCCAAACTCTCTTCTGTCCACGATCTTTTCCCTGACCAGGTCCCCAATCTTCGGGACCCAGGCAGGTCTTGCCAGAACTGGTTTCACTTCCCCAGTGGCGGTGAGTTTGACTTGCACGTTACTTTGTAGTGCTTGTAATTCATTGAGTTCCTGTAAAACAGTCAAACGGTCATTCAGTTCAAATGGTTTTGCATCCGACACTGTGCTGGCACAATCGAGATCAGGTACCCACATTCTTGTCCCAAAGAGGATTTCATACGGGTACGGCCTCCCAAGTATTTTCTTGGCATATTGTTGAGTGCCCTCTGGACCCCGCGCCTAATACCCTTGCTGTTAAGGATTGCTTTAGGTCCCGGTTTTTCCTCTCCACCACCGAATTCCCCTCGGGATGGTAGGGGGAGGAGTACCGCAAGCCCATGCCCATACCTTCCATGGCTTCCTTGTAAGCCCTAGAGCTAAATGCAGGACCACGGTCAGAATGTAAAGTGCCAATTGCGTATGTGCCGATGAAGACTTGCAAATCCTTTATAACAGTTCGAGCGTCAGCCGAGTGCTGGGGCCAAACCCATAGGAATCTAGAGCATGAATCCACTGCCACCAAGATGTACTTGTAAGCCCCGTCTAAATTTAAGGGGCCGCAGTGGTCCAAATAGACACATGCGTGGGGTCTGTCTGAAATCAGTAATGGTGTTTGTGGTGGCTTGTGAATGGTGGAACCCTTCATCTGTTGGCAAATATCACACGTCAGGACATAGTCCTTTGTTTGTTTCGTCAGCCCCGACCACCAGTAACACTGCTTCAATAATGAAATTGTTGCAGTGACTCCTGCGTGTGCTGAGCCCAGACTCTCCTGTGCAGCTAGTATTAAACCTAATCTGCGATTTTTATTTGGTATTACTCTATCCCCCACTCCTGGAATTTGAGCATACGGTGTGTTATGCGCATCTAACTTGTAGGAGTACTTGAGTGGAAAGTCTATTGGCAGGACGGGTGAGCCGTTCTTTGAGACATTGATAGCTACTATTATATCTCCGTCTATTCTCATGTGTGAACGAGTGATTGCGGCTACGGCAGCAGTTCGCACTGTCGCCTTGGCGGCTTAATCAGCTAGTCAATTCCCTTCAACGTGTATGCCAACACGCTGATGACTCAAGGTGTGAATAACTTGAGCCCGTGCCAGGCCTGCTTTCAGCTTTGCCACTTGTTCCCATAACAATCTGTGTTTTATCGTGCCACCCTTGACGTCTCTAAAACCATTCTGGCCCCAGTAGTGAAGATTTTCATTATAAGATTGCACACAGTAAAACGAATTGCACACAATCAGTGTGGGGAATTCCCAATCCGTATACTGTAGTGCTAGTATCAGGGCTTTTAGTTCTGCCAGCAGCGCAGTACAATCTCCTAGAGACTGCGCAGTCATATTGCTGGGGTGGAACTTACCATCCCGCATCCAACCTTTCACTATAGCGCATGCAGCGCTATACTGCTGTTTACTTCCTATGGCAGGTTGCGCAGAACCGTCAGTATAAATGATGTATTCATACTGATCTAGAGGCAAGATTTAATTCGGGAGAGGGTATTCTTGTTCGTACTGCAAGAATGCTTGTGTTCTAAGTCTTGGATCGTATCTATATTCTACATCTGTTGCAGTGAGAGAATTAGCCCATTGTATCCAACGTGGATGCAGTGCCTTTGCATTTGGAATGCTGGCTTTAGTTACCGCTTCTAAAGTTGATATCGGAGTTACAACGATAATGTGCTTCCCCTGTGCTAGTGCTCTTTCTCTCATTACAGCAGTCTGTACAGCTGTCAGAATTTTTTCTGTTGCTGCAAATCGATTTTCAGCATTTGTGTACAGAATAGATGAGATTTGTATGTGATAGGAACTGTTTCACCTTCATTGAACGTGATGTAGGTATACCCTGATAACCCGGGGACGACCCGTATTACCAGGTTGTGGATGTTTACGCATGTCTGCAAGTGTTTTGAAGCTATCATGTCAGCTTGAACTGAACGTACAGTGTCAGTATGTTTTTGAGTCCATTTGTTTGCTGTGAAATTAGGTCTGATCAAGTCGTAGAAAGGTTTTACTCTTTCTGCATAGTCTTGAATGTATGTTCTGCCGAAATTTAGATCTTAATATGGATTGTAAACCTTTCAGAGTTTTAGGAGGCTGAATTAGTGCACATTTTTCTAGAAAATTTGGGGCCAGGCTTTTGCCTTCACTTGACAGCTCATATCCCAAAAATAGGATGCTGAGATGGGCAATCTTTGATTTTTTTTAAGTGAAATTTGTAGCCCAAATTTGCAAAACCAACAATTATGTTGTTCAAGTGATCAGGTAACTCATCGTCGGTCAGATAAATATCATCTACATAGGACACTGCCTCTTCATCGTAAGTTTGTAATAGCTCTGACACTCTTGCCGAGAATAACCCGGGGCTGTTCTTATAGCCTTGGGGCAGGCGGCAAAACTGACACTGAGTGCCAAGGGCGGAAAAGCCAGTCAAATATCGGCTTTCAGGAGCTATATTTTGGCAGAAGAATCCATTTGAGATATCTAGTGTTGTTTTGTATTTCTTCCGCACGATGTTATTCATCAATGCGGCGCTATGTGCGTTCTGAACAGCAAATGTATTTGTGCATGTGTTCAAGTGTCTGTAATCTAAAACCAAACTATATGTGTTGTCAGGTTTCATTACGGGAAACAAAGGGTTGTTCATCGAAGAGGTGCAAGTTTCAATCACACTTTGGTATTCAAGTTGGTCTAGGATTTCTCTGACCTGTTTCTTCGCTTCATTTTTAATAGGGTACTGTCTCTGTGGAGTTGGAATAGTTTTTAATGGTATTTCATGGTGTTTGGACTCCACGTCCCACCCTACATGGTTGCGGTATAGTGCCGGAGCTAGCGCTTGCGCCCACTCCCGCGCGTATGAGTGTTTTAAGGAAACAGGAACGAGGTCGGAAAAAGCAGGCAAAATGACGCTTTCACCTTTTGAGAAGTCCATTATAAATGCAGGCGGCCAATCTTTTTCTGCTATCAGGATGTCATATCCAAATGTCAAATTTTCCCAAAAAAGACCTTTAATTTTCTTTGAGATGTCCCCCTCTATTTGGAGATTAATTTTGTGTAGACGATGTGGGATACTCACTCGTGTATCCTGTGTTTCCAACGTGATATATTCATTCAATACTGCTGTCACCAGAAATTCCTTCAGGTTCTGGGGAGCTATTGTTACTTCGGCTGTGCTGTCTAGCATCGTCAGAGCCCTTTCTTCAGAAGAATGGAGCTTATATGCTTTGATGCATTCCTCAAAGGTCAACAGCCTCCCGTTTTTAAAAAGATCTGAAATCATAAGGCAACCCCCCTTCCTCCAGGCTTCAAATGGCCCCTCTTGGTGAGCCGGTGGAAACTCGAGATTGAAGTGAATGGGGGTGTAGGGAGAAGGGAAGGTGGTCAGGGGCAGCGATCTGTTAAGGTCATCCCACACCTGTAGAGTGGTGGCCGTGGGGGTGCTTATGTATGCATTTAATGGCCGATTCTGTTTTGGTTTCCAGAGGAGGTCCCAGATTGTCCTACCCACTATTTGTCGGTCCATATGTAGCCAGAGTTTTTCAGATTTGCGTAGGGACCAATCTGTAATCACCCGAAGTTGGGCCGCCCTATAATAGCCCAAGAAGTCTGGGAGTGGCAGTCCCCCCTCCCCTCTCGCCCTTGTTAGCAGGCGATAGGATAGACGTGCCCTCTGCCCCTGCCAAATTAATTTAGTGATCATCTTTTTTAGGTCTACAAAGAGAGTCCTTTCCACCGGTATCGGTAGACCCTGAAAGAGGTAAAGTAACCTGGGAAGCACGTTTATCTTAATGGCATTAATGCGTCCTATCCAGGGGGTATAGGAAGTTCTCCACCTGGCTAGATCTGCCTTGAGCTGACGCAGCAGGGGAGGGTAGTTCGCCCCGTAAAGGTTCGACAGCTTAGGTGTTAGGTTAACGCCTAGAAAAGTAATACCTTTATACGTGTCTTGGAAGGGGGACACCTCCATCACAGCACCCATGGTTTCCCTAGGTAATGTCAGGTTGAGGAGGAAGGACTTTGATAAATTTACTTTACATCCCGAAGCCTTTTCAAAGGAGACGAGTTCCCTCTGGATGGCCGTTAGAGAGGATAACGGCCTTGTGATTGGGAGGAGCACATTATCTGCAAAGAGGGAAATCTTGTGTTCGTCCTGCCCAAAGGGCACCCCACCTATGTATGAATTACCCCTGATTCGTTCCGCGAAGCGTTCAATGCTGAGGGCGAAAAGGAGGGGGGTAAGCGGGCAACCCTGCCTGGTTCCCCGCGAGAGTCTAAAGGAATCCGAGGCCACCCCATTCGCCAACACCCGTGACCGAGGAGCAGCGTAGTTCGCCCGCACCATGCCTATAAAGGTCTCGTTGAATCCAAAGTTCTTCATTGTTCATGTTAGGAAGGCCCAGTCAACTCGGTCAAACGCCTTCTCCGCATCTAGCGAGAGAAGGGCTGTGGGAATATCTTTTTTCTGCACTTTTTCGATAAAGTGAACCACCCTCCTCATGTTGTCATGAGTTTGCTTCCCCTTGATGAACCCTGCCTGGTCTGCCTCAATAAGGTACGGCATGACCTTCTCTAAGCGCGTGGCCAGAATTTTAGAGTATAATTTAGCGTCCAGGTTCAGGAGCGCGATGGGCCTGTAGGAGGCACAGTTTGTGCGGTCCTTACCTGGTTTGGGGATAACAGAGATTAGTGCATAACCCATGGATGGGGTCACCTGTTGCGAAGCTGCAATATCATTAAATAAGGATACCAAATGGGGAACCAATTCGGGGGCAAAAGTACAATAGAAGTAAGCGTTTAGCCCATCCGGGCCTGGAGCTTTTTGTAGCTTAAGTGAGTCTATTGCGTTCTGTACCTCCTCAAGGGAAATGGGTCTACTTAGGTCCTCATTTGTGGAAGCTGGTATCTGTGGTAATTCGAGCGCTTCTAAATATGTCTCTTGGTCACTGACAACCAAGGGGTCTGCAGTCTATAGGGAACAATAGAAGTCTCCAAAGGCTCTGGCCTTCCCCTCCTCACTTCTATGAGATATCCCATTTTTATCCACAATCTGAACAACATACCCTTTTTCCTGCTTTGCCCTGAGTTGTCTCGCCAAGAGGGAACCCACCCTATTACCCCCTTCATAGCCTCAGGCTTGTAATCGCAAGATAGTTTTTTCCGCCCCATTGGTGTAAATAGCATGCAACTTCCCTTTTAGTTGTGTGACTTTTCTTACGTTTTGGACCGAGGGGCTGGCCTTATGAGCCTGTTCCGCATTTTGCAGCTCCCCTTCTAAAAGCAGCCTCTCCCCCTTACGGAGTAGTTGCCAGTTCAATGCACTTTCCCCGTATGACTGCCTTAAAGGCATCCCAATTATTGGCCAGAGTAGTCAGTGCAGGGTCGTTAAAGTCAAAGAATTCTGAGATTGCTTTTCTTAGTTCGTCCCAAAGGAGACGATCCCTGCATAGGAAGTTGGGGAAGTACCATCGGGTATGTTTAGCACGGGGGCAATCTAGAACCAGCTCTAGAGGGGCGTGATCCGAGAGACAGATCGGGTGGAACTGGCAACTTGAGAGTGCGTGAATCAGGGACTGGCTAATGAATGCGTGATCAATTCTGGAGTAGGTCCTGTGAGAGTGAGAGAAAAAGGAAAAATCCTGTGTCGTGGGATGAAGACCCCTACAAGCGTCCTGCAGGCCCAGACCCTGCAATGTCGTTTTAAGTGGTTTGCTAAACACCCCTCCAGTTGCCATGTGCGTGTGAGTAGTATCTAGAGACGGATCCCAAATAGAGTTAAAATCCCCCATTAACAGAATATCTCCCGTGGCGAATCCCTCCAGCGTGGTTAGAAATGCGTTTAGGAATTCTTGTTGCCCCACATTGGGCGCATAGACCATTGCAATAGTACAAGACCTACCTCTCAGCTCACCCCTTACCATCAGGAATCTCCCAGCCCTGTCCGACTTAGAATCTTGAAGGAGAAATGGCGCAGAGGAGTGGAAGATGATGGCCACCCCATTGTGTTTCGTGTGTGTGGATGAACGAAAAATCTGCGGGAAAGCCCTATGTTTCAGTCGCTGTTCATCTTTTTTTGGAAGATGAGTTTCTTGCAGGACAGCAATTTTTACATGGTGATCTAGCAGAAACTTCCACATACTATGCCTCTTGTTGGGGGAGTTAAGGCCCCTCACATTCCATGACAAACAGTTGAGCGACATTATTCAAAATGGGAAATAACCAGCTGCTTGTCAAGGTTTGCCCATGAAAACAGTATCCCTCCCCCCACCTCAGGCGCGACCCCCACCCCGACCAAAACCACATTGAACGATCGGACAGATCCGTGATACCAAAACATGTTTAACAGTAACATATGTGAACTAGAACTTTGAGCTCCGAGGCACTCTGTCTCAGAAGAGAGCCTCAATTTGAGCATCTCTCGGGGCGGAACCATTTCCGCTGACCGGGCCCGTCTTTCAGCTAAATGAAATGATTTTAGAATTAGCCATTGCTCGATGTCAGTTTAAAAGTCTAAAAGGCTAAGAGACATATCTTTTCCCCTTTCTTCTCGCATAACACCCCCCTCCTTTGTGGAGGCTGAATGAGTCAGTGTCTACTTCGGACGGAGCTTAGCTCCCTTTACGACTTACTGCCAAAGCTCTTCACTAGATTGTGCGTATAGTTCAAAATTTTACCGGACCAAAGAGACTCTTCCCGTGTCATCTCAACGTTTTCTTGGCGCTCCTTTTCTGCTGCAGCCATGGACCCCCACCACGACCTTCCATTTGTGCGGGCGATCCCGTATTTCCTGTTCTTTTTGTTTGCTTTTGGGTGGGGACCTCAATGCCCAGGATGAATGCCGCTTCCTCGAGTTCCGTGCAGTGTAGACTCTTATTGTCAAGCATAAAGGCCAGGCCAAAGGGTATGTCCATCGGTATTTTATTTTGCGCTCCCTCAGGATTTCTGTGACCGGCCGAAACTGCTGACGATGGGCAAGTGTAGCTTGGGCCACATCTTGGAACAGCGAGCAAGAAACATTCTGGAATGTTATTTTTTCAAGAGCACGTGCTTTCTGAAGGATTAGTTCTTTGATTTTGAAGGAGCTGAATTTCGCCAATACATCTCTAGGTTTCCTGGAGTCTCCCGGTGGCCGCGGCCCCACTCTATGGACCCTCTCCAGCCGCACCTCCGGGCCATTCTCTCCCAGCACTGTAGCGAACAGCCCCACCATAAAGGACTCCAGGTCAGGGCCCTCGCAGCCTTCTTACAGGCCTCTCACCCGAATGTTGTCGCGACGAGAACGGTTCTCGAGGTCCTCGCACTTGAGTATCATGGCCTTGAGTTGATCACGTAGGTCATCAGAGCCTTCGGTGAGAGGCTGCACACTGTCAGCCAGCTCCTGACACTTCGCTTCCAGGTCCAAGGTGCGGGCCCCAATCGAATCCACATCTGCCTATAGGGCCACCAACTTTCCTCCGATTTCTGCCTTAAAAGCATCGAACGAGGCCCCCATATCAGCCTTAATATCTTCCCGGAGCTCCTTTTTGAACTCCCTTAGCGACGCCATGAGGTCTTCTCTGGTCAGCGCCATGTCGCCGCTGTTTTGGGACCTCCCCTCTTTATCCACCACCGAGGTGGTTGGGGTGAACTAGCTAGAGACCTTGGTGATGGGCGCTTTCTTTGGCGGCATAGGGACCGGAGCGCGGCGGCAGTCCAGGACCTCTCTGCAGAAAGGTGAGAGAGCGAAGTGGTAGCACGTTGAGAAGGCGCAGGGATCTTGCCAAATAACGCCACTGGCTGGGGCCCCTAACTCTCGACACTCAGGGCGTCCCGTATCTCATCTGCACTCTGCAGACTGGCACCGGACAGCACTCGGGGCTTTAGGTGGCCCTCCCAGGTTGGGTCAAGCGGGGAGACGCAGGGGGTCTGCTCTGCGGCCTTGGCATGAGGCTACAAGCCTAAGCTTGGAACCGCCTGACTGACGCCATCTTAAGGTCAGGCAGTGCGGTCCCAGGGCTCCTTCAACTGTTATAGGCAGTGCAGGGGGGCCTCCCCACACCCCTGGAAGTATTGTGGTGTCTGATGTATCCCCTGGGCTCCACTTCTTTAAAATATGGGCCCCCTCTGCTCACCTTGGGGGCCATACGGGGACGGCAATACAGTCCTGTGGGCTGCGGCGGTCACAAAGCGCATCGAGAGACCGACCGGGGGCATGCAGCGCTTCTCACTCCTATGCACCTGTCACGATCTCTGTCTGCACCCCTCGCTGGCCGCAAACGCACTCGAAAGCCTCAGCCACGCAGGGGATTAACGCCGCTGGATTTCGCTGCGGCCGCCATTTTAGTTACTACCTCGCGGCTCCGGAGCTCTACAACGGAGACTCGCAGGCGGCCCCCGGTGACGATTCTGCAGGAATGGCCCCCCCCCGGCATCCAGGAGTGCGGGGGTCCCGGACGGTAGCTTGTGTGGGGGACAGGATGCCTCTGACAGGGCTAAAGATGCTGGGCCTGGCGCGGAGCCGAACGGAATCATGTCTGTTCGGCCATGATGGCTGGCCATGCCCCCTACTTTCTTCTTTTTGAACTGAGTCTTTGCTTTAGATTGCTATTCCTGTTTAATAATGAAATCTGAAGTGCGATGTGTCTCCCTTTTTCTCTTTGGTCGATCTTCAATTTTTTGTTTGCCTCTCCGAGCTTTTTGATGAACCCTGAAAGGAACTAAAGGAACGTGTATCAGTATCCTGATACCTGTCAGGTTTCCTAATGTAATCACGATTCCTAAGGTTGTACCTCTTTTCAGAGGACTCCCGTTGAGGACACCCACCCCTTGATTGTGAAGTGTTTCTGTTATTATTATTTTTAGGTTGACTATTATCCCATTTCTTTCTAGAAGAAGTGGGTGCTTGCTTTGAGTTGTCTTTTTCAAAACTACTCACCACAAGTGGTTTCCCAAGTTTGGCTCCCAAACTATCTCTGCCTAGTGAAGCATAGGTGTCTTCGATAATTTTTGGTAATGCACGCTCCTGATTTGCAGGAGTTGTTTCCCTTAGGCGTTGGCGTATAGCCACCGCTGCTGCTTCCCCCTTAATGTTGCTCAGCATAATTGCCAAGACTTGGTCAAAATTACCCATCAGTTTCATCCCCAAGTCCAGGGCAGGTCCTGCCCGTACTCATTCTGTATCTGTTTCAATACTTCAGGAATAACTGATATGGTTGGTGTACCATGTATCCTAATGTATACTGCAGCAAAGATTGTTCCCCATGTGATACAATCCTCAATTGAGGGAACAATTCCCATTGGCAAGCAAATTGTTAACATTCTGGGGCTTAATTATGAGCCCTTGCGTCACTTTTGCGCCGCCGGTGCGTCACTTTTTGTGATGCACCCGTGGCGTACAAAATGCACCATGTTGCGCCATATTTGCAAAGTGACGCATCTAGGTAGATGCGTCACTTTGTAAACCCCTGCGCCACATTATGCCTACGCCAGGTATAATGTATGCAGGGTGGGCGATCCAAGTAAGCCTCGTAGAAGTGACTCAGTGAAATCTATGAGATTTCACTGCGCCACTTCTAGGACGCAAATGCGCCAAAATATTACGCCTGCCTCACAGCAGGCGTAAGACTGACGCAGGCACATTTGAAATGGGACTTGCCCATGTGTAATGACCCATTGCTAAAGTTGCGTCACTTTTGTGACACACTCCAGCAATGCGTCATTTTTGCCCCTACAGATACGTCAAAAATACTGACGTATCTGTAACTCCTTGCGACATGATGCGTCATACTGTAAATATGACACATCCAGCATGTCGCAAGGAGGGCGCAATGACAAGTGACGCATCGCTATTTTCACGCAGTGATGCGTCACTTTTCACTCGTACGGGGAAATACTGCTTCCAACTGTGCTATTTTTTGAGCAATCCAGAATGGTACTTGATCCCTTCTTGATGGGAACACACCCATTATTCCTTTTATGTCTGTGGACTAATTATTGGTGTGGGCTGGGTCTGGACTAATCCAGGTGGAGCAGCTCTCGCAGGTTGTAATGTGAGTGTTCGCATGACGAACTGGACAATATGTCTGTATAGCCTGACTATTTCTTTGTAAAGTGTACGCACTTCCCCTATTTGGAGTGTGTCTATCTCAGGATGTGGAGTGTATGCCACTAAGACTAGCCATGTCGCTCCTCCTATGCTGAGCAGACCGAGTCTTACGACTGAAGTTGTGTGTTTTAGGGTGCCTTTAAACCAGTTTTTATGTTGGTGGTAAGTTAACGGGACTTTAATGTCCTCATATGGGATGTATTCTTCCGGTGGATCCACTTCAATGTATTTGTGAAATAAGTGTGTCTGTGGATCTGCAGGCGGGAATTTTACCCAGGAATAGAATACCTCTGATCCGAACACCTCGTGTGCCTCAATCACGAAAGTGATATGGCCACCTGTTGCAGGTTGTCCATGTTCTAATAACTTCAGAGTTACGGCTTGTCTGCAGTTTTCTGTAATGTTAAGAGCATTAGCAAATTCGTCTCCTTCCTCGCCTCCACCGCCATTTGCGGTTTCAGTCATTTTGAAGGGAGAAGAAGGTAAGTAGTTTAAGAGTTAGGGTTTAGCACAATAGGGAACTTTTAGTCCTTACAAGCTTGTCTAAAACCTGCAGCCAATACACAGGGTGTGCCTGCTCAGCTGAGGCGGATTAACCTTCCCACTTCAGACGTCTCTGAAAAATGTGAGTAGGGCTGTCTGAGAAAGCATGACTGAACTCCTCTGATTTAACAGTTAATATAAGAGCCAAACCAACGTTGGCGGCGCCATGTCGTGTAGTTCCTAGGACCCCCCAGGACCTGCGCGTTTTGGATGACCTAAACTGAGGGCTTGGTGTACAGACAGACTCTGGACACCCCCACAGGATGAGTCAGCCATTAGACCAGCTAGCTCTACGGTGCCACTACCATCCCCCTGTATTCTACAGTGGTGTATGTAGTTTCTGGCAACCACTGAACATGACAACCCTGATTCCTCGGGTATCGTGGAAACAATACGGTATCTTTCACTCAGTCACTCGTGCTTGCTTTTCTCAGAATACATAGAATGATGATTGGAACGGTTTCAATAATTATTTATTGGTCAAGCGTCAGTCTAGTATGAAACATGTTAGCTGCGACAATCAAAAGATAGGAGCAGACCAATATCGTAAAAAGTAGATACATTTCTACCATAGTGCTAATAAGATGAATAAAGGCATATTACATAAAATAATAGCATTGGCGTACTCCTACGATGTGTATCCTACCTAACCGTGCCTAGCCTAGAGGTGTAGGTGAAGCATGTATGTGTAAGTGCTAGGATATGTCCTAATGGAACCTAATGGAGCCAAGAATTCCCCTGGGAAGTGCTAACCCCTCACCTGATGGTTCTGAATGAAGGACCCCGTCTCTGCGTCGAGGATGGCACCCCTCAAGGGATGTCAGGTCTCTGCCTGTCGAAGGATCAGCCAGCAGAGCCTCGTTTCAGCTTGGAAGGAATTCTCCTCTGTCTAGTAAGGGCGAGTGAGAGTCTTTTATACTAAAGTGGTCACTCCGGGGTTTTTCTAGAATCAATATGTTTTGAAAACATTAGCTAGTCCCTTGCTAATCCTTTTCTAAATAAACATGATCATGCACAGCTGGCTGTTGGCCATGAATGAAAAAAGTGGTGACCCTTGTACAGAATAAATCTACCGTGCCTGGGGACATGTTTGTGACCGTCAGGTACAGGGATTAAGATATGGTACCAAGAGCCTGATGTCGAGAGACAGAAGTAAGCTACTAGGTAAAAGGTCACCTTTGTAAGACCGTTATGTCATGTGGATGGGACACAATGTATGTAATCGGTATGTACATGATGGGACTAACCTAAAGGACATGACACCCACTCCTCATAAAAAGGTCAACAAGGTCAGCTAGGTAATGATAGTAAACGCTAAAAAGGCATAAAAATCCTTTGTATTAAAAGCATTACTAAAAGCATTTAAAAAAGTCTTCTAAAAAGCGTCCATAAGAAGGTCTATATGAAAGGTATTCTTTCCTAAAAGCGTTCACAAAAGGTCCCCTATATTTAGAATATAATGTCATTGTTCTCTGGGCACCTTGAAAGCCACTACGTGCAGATAATGCAGAGAAGAATAAAACAGAGCCTGATGTCGGAGAGACAGAAGTAAGCTACTAGGTAAAAGGTCACCTGTGTAAGACCGTTATGTCGTGTGGATGGGACACAATGTATGTAATCGGTATGTACATGATAAGAGTAACCTAAAGGACATGACAGGGCTATTGTTACACACATCATGTATATGTACAGCTTCGGCTAAAAATGTGTTTCCCTTACCACCCTAGATAACATGAAAACAGAAGACACCAGGACCTATAAAATGCAGCGGGATCAATACCGGCACGTAAGACATGTTGCAAAGGCCTACCGCAAGATGGCAAAACTATATAGGCGCGCTAAGGCAGCGGGGTCCTGGAATTTCCCTCTGACCATGAGACCTTCAGCAGCAACATCTTCCAAAACCCCAACCACAGCCGGACTAAGCCAGCAACAGGCACCCTAACCCCAGGTACCAGCGGCTACAGCTGCAGCCACCCAGCCCACAACCACACAGGCCAGGAGGCCCAGGAAACAGAGTGGCTCACTCGCTAAGTACTGTATCTTGCGGAAACTAAAGAAAAATACCCTGAAGCTGGATGGCATACAGAGGGACCAGGCCAGCCTGCGCCAATGTGTTGAGACAATGGAGGAGGCCCTGGTGCATGTGTCCCAACTCCAATGGACTTGGTTATGGACAGTGTTGTTATTTGGTTAGATATATTGTTTGCTATTTTAATAGTTAGTTAGGCATAGAGATAGTTAGTGATTAAGATAGTTTTAATGTAGGGAGGTTTTAGCTTTAAACTGTTTATGGTTCGTTTGAACTAAATAAAGA
The DNA here is from genome assembly GCA_963921515.1 of Calotriton arnoldi. Lineage (NCBI taxonomy): Eukaryota > Metazoa > Chordata > Amphibia > Caudata > Salamandridae > Calotriton > Calotriton arnoldi. The sequence continues at coordinate 596,706 of CAWUFW010003605.1, read as the reverse complement.
TGTTTGACTGACTGACTGAAATGTTTTTATAGATACGTGTTTTTATATACTTTTCTCAGTTTTTAAGGTTTTGAGTGGGTGGGAGGTTGATGTTTAGTATTTGTTAAAAAAATATAAAAATACAGAAAAAATAGAAATACCGAAACAATATATATTTGTTTAGGTTTACATGTGTAGATAGTTTGTATTGTGCCAATGTATGTGTTAAGGGGGTTTGGGGATTGATGTTTAACATGTCATTTGTATTAAATGTTTAGGATCGTTTAAGATATGTTAAGTTAGTGTAAGGTAGTGTTATGGTAAGTTAGTGTAGGATAGGTAGGTTAAGGAAGCTTGGGCTTAGTTTAGATAGTGTTAGGTAGTTTTTAGGTTAGTTAGTATAGGATAGGTAGTTGTAGTTTGTTAGGTTGACATTTTGTAATATAAAAAATATTTTCTACTTTCACCTCATTGTTATCATTTCATACTTAAGAGTTGTCATCATTGATTAGGTCGAGTTGAGTGCATGTTGTTGCTATTTCCTGCAGTCTTTGTAGATATGTGTTACTTTGTGAGAAACCTATGGACAAGAGTTAGTCTACCTCACAATTGAGTCACTTAAGGACTCATCACCATTCTTTAGGCACTGTATGTGGTCTTCTGTGTGTGAACTGACACATAGCCCAACAAAGATAGTCACCTACTGTAGCACTGTGTGTGTAAGAGATGCTGCATGTATGCTGCATGTATAGTAGGGATGGTTATGTCACTATAGATTACACATTCTTGGCTGTGCTTGGACACAAACTGTTGCCTGCCAATACCACACACACCATTGCACCATTGTGCAAGTAGGTCATTGTTGTTGGCTGGTTACAAGTCATGGATGTGTCCACGCCTGCCTGGAGAAATTTCATTATCATTTACTTTGACTACTTTTTAAGTGTAGCATTTCATGCATGTCACTTTGTTTGAGTACTTGTCATGTTTCATGCACATGAGTCTCCCATGTCCTCTTCCCCTGGGGAGGAGCTGCTTTGTTCCTGGTTCTGTGGTCTGGCACCTATGCAGTAATATGTATGTACTTTGTATAATAGATGTCACTTGTAGTTACACTCATCCTCAAAACATGTGTGGCCTCTCAGGGGCAGAGAAACACATTTACCCTACGTATACCAATGTGTCTTTCAGCACCATTTATCAGTTGACAAAGGACCCAAAAATATTTAGTTGCAATTCATGCATACTGACATCCAAGCTATTAGACTGACCTTTTACATCCTTGAGTGGCATAGTTATGATGCAGAATCGGAAGGAGTTTGGGCATGAGTATCTGCATAATATCAGTGCAAGCATAATGTAAGTACTTGAGGATCTCTTCAGTGTTAGCATTGAGGCTATCATATGTGTTTGATCACGTTGGCATGTTCACTGAGCGAGATATATGTGGATGTGTGAAACAGTGTTAGTGGCTTACATGCCTGACAGGCCCCATTTTGAGCAGGCAGGCATTTGTGTGATTAGTAAGGCATTTTCACTGTGTGCCAGGCAAGTAACTGAAGCTTATTGTCACACCATAAAGTTCAATTGGTAAACAAGACATTCCGCATAATGCCATGGCTGTGACTGTGAAGGATGTATGGGCATGTACAACAAGAGCAGGTGATAGTGACTTTTGCGTAATCTCCTTGAGATGCTAAGAAGTGGGCTTTGTACATACAAATCCACCATGGTCTAGTTAGTCCTTTCGGTAACAGACATACAACACTCTGATTCATAGAATTGCATTTATTTACAAGTGTGTGTGTCAGCATGAACATAGTTACAGTTTTTGGGACAACACCACCAACATTGTTATAGACCAAAGGATATCCAGACAGAGTCCATATGGGAAATATGTAATGTAACATGTAGAGGTGGGGAGAATTCCAGGGAGGAGGAGGTCCAAATTGCCATTAGGGAAGGTAGGCCTCATCAACAGTCCATAAATGGATAAGAAAAACAGGTGAGCATACAAAAAGAGACAGTACCAGGTGACAAAGGAGGTGGCATGAGGTTAAACACAGGACCACTAAGAAACTGGCCAGGAGGCACAGACAAATGTTACCGGGCACTTCGCTGCCAGAAAGTAGTGAAGTCCACATCTTCCTCCTCTGATGGGTATTGTGCCTCCCCTGAAGGTGGTGGTGTTTGTGTGAGAGGCATCTGAGGCAAGCACACATCAGAGGCAGAAGCTGTGGCCTCTCTGTCCCTGCCAGCAAAGAAGGCAGCACAGCGGTTGACAAGGGCCTGATGACTTGTCAACAAGGCAACAGTATCGCTGTGGAAGGCACCTAGGTGCTACATAGGAGTCCTGCTTGCGTTCTATAGATTACAAGGTGGTACGGATGGCCCCCAGCTGGGTGGCAACCTCACTGGTGTCACATTTGTAGGGCTGTTGATCTTGCCATTGCCTCATGACACCAGCAATGTCAGCCAGGGACTGTTCCATTCTATGGAGCCAAGGGTAGGTGCCTTTGATTGCCTCTGAAGTGTCCTTATTAGGACTGAGGCATCTATGGACTCCTTCTAGGCTGCCCACAATTGCCTCCCTCCCCACCCCCACCTCATCAAACAGCTGCTGCTAGACTCCTACCACTTGCCATGGGAAGGCTACTTGGGGGTCCTCGGAGTCCAAAGCTGGGCTTTGGCTGGTAGATGAGGCATGTCCTGTGGTTGGTAATTCCTCTGGAGGCCCAGCGACGCTGCCATCCCTTGTGTCGTGACCATAGGAGTTCCAATGGAGTCCAGGAGTTGCTGGAAGGTGTCATCGTCAATGGGGGGGGGGGCAGGATGTCATGGTCAACAGGTTGGTAATCCTGGACAGGCTGCTAGTCAGGAGGTGTTGCATGTCCCTCTGCAATGAAATTGGAATAGGTTAATGATGATCTATGATAGATGTTGACATGAGTAATTTGGCTGACAAACAGACTTTATTTGCATTCACTTTATGTTAAACATTGATATGTTACTGGAAGAAAATGAGGCCAAGTTACACTGTAGTTGCCTTTCACATGGCAATATCTTTACATTATTCACACAACCACTGTGTGACAAGGGTGCCTTTTCATGTCATACCACACATTGCAACACAGTTACACAGCTTGCTGGCCTGCCCTGCCTGTGAGGGTAAGTGCAGGGAAGGGTCACATCTACCATGTCGATTAGCTTTCTTTTTTATGATGGCTACACCTATTAGAGATTAACTTATTGACACCACTATTGTGCACATTGCACCAAGTCATCAGAGGTGCCTGCAATCTCTCTAGCCACTATTTAGCCCACAGCTCCTGGGAAAGAGATATAGGTTTGGTCAGGTATTCGATTTGGTCCAACACTCTGCCTCTCACACAGTGTAGCACTCCAGTCTGCCTTGTTGTGCTGTCTTGCATGCACTTTGTGCATTAATCTGACCAAGATCTCATATGTGACACACATCCACACAGAACAACACAGCAAGCAACCTCGCTACACTGCAGGAATGTGTAAAGGCATGTGCTTAGCATGGTTAACTTATTTGTGTGTAATCATGTAATTTCATTACACACACAGTCATCTTCATAGTTCAGAACAGTAACAGTAGGCACTGTGTACCATCTCTGAGGGGGATAGGCCAAGTCAAACTTAGAATATTGCAAACACTGACGCACACCCCATTTCGTCATTGCCAGAGTTGGTTGTCTGCAGAGTATCACACATCTCTTAACTCAGCCTGATCACTTGTACCTGTACATGACTCCTCTGGCAATCTGCATTTAGACCCAGGGACTCAACTTACTGTCACACACTGATGGCACCCAAATCATACATGGACAATCATGTGACACCAACACCATTCATATATGTTACCAAATGCAAATGACCGACATGCCTGCCTGTATGTGAATGCTATGGTTCAAGCTGTACCCCAGATGCTAGTAGTTATGATATTCTGTGACATGTACCTACCCTGGTTGGCCACACAACTAGGCCCATACACCTTATCCTCCAACCATCCCCAAAACCTGCCCATCATTCTGTACACCTAGCTCATCCTGTCACTTCACTATTCCTTGTTTCACAACCTCCTGCTTTGACATATGTGGCATAGTCAGATATTTCTTTTTATGGCTCTCTCCTGACACCTGATACACCTTCATTCAGACCAACATTACATGTAGGATGTGGTACACCAATGCTTTCTTTGACACCATCCCTTCACAGCTGCGGCACAAGTGTGACACTATCAGACACAGCCATGCGTGACTATCTCTCAGGCTAACTTGCAGTACACACATCACAACTCACCTCCTTGCTACCCAATGGCTCCCCATTCAGCCACACTGCCAGTTCAATGTGCTTATCCACACCTACATTGCACTGCACTGCCAGGGCCCACCAGGCTCACACACCATCCATTCTTGCAACAAACACTCATGGTCCTCTGGTGTGCATCACTTGCATTCCCCCCACCCGCAGTATACATTTGTACATGACAGAAGATAGGGTGATCTCTAACAAGGTGGCCGACACCTGTGTGCTCTCACCCCGAATATCCATACAGCTGTGTGCAATGTAGTTTCATGCTGGTGACTATACACATGGCTCTTCACATGATCCTACTTGGTGATACTTCACATACTCCACAGCTGAACCCCTTCTCAAGTGAAGAGTTAAGCTGCTGGCAACCCCATTCCATTCCATTACTTTACACTCCAATTTTGGCTGCATGGGCCCGGAATAAACACACTAGACTCATAGTGCAACGGGCCCTGCATTGTCGAAGTCAGGTTGGGCAGGGTTCAAATGTCCATGCATCATGTGTTGCTCCAGTACAGGTTTTTTGCTTTGTACTGTGGGACTTGCAGTCCTGGTCACTCATGGTGTACATTCTACTGCAAGTTCCAGTATACAAAGGTGAACCTGGACTGGGCAGCACATCACACATGGACCAGCCAACCTTGACGGAGCTGGACTGGGCTGTACAAAATTTAACTGGGCAGTATGATTTACATTTATGTGATGTATGAATGAACATGTGAGAGATTTCTGCCCTTTCCCTTGCACACAGTGTAGTGCAGTGCAGGAATATAGCTTGCTGCCTTGCACTGCATGACATTTTTAACCATATTGTTCCTTTTTGCCACTTACCCCGCAGAACTTCCTGGTTGTTCAACCCAGCACTGTTCTGTCCACCAACTCCTGCCACCAACTCTGCTAGTATCACTGATGCCACCTGCTCCTCCAAGGGGTCCAGCAACTCCTGGTCCTCAGGTCCTCCTCCTCGGATCTGCATGGCTGCCCTCAGGTTCTTGGACAGTTTCTCTTTATAATCATGTCAGTGCTTCTTGCACTCTGGCACTGTCCTTTTAGTTTGCCCTGCACTTTTTCTTTTCTCCACTATGGACTGCCAGATGGCTTCTGTCTTTTGTAATGGCAATTTGGAGGTGACAAAGAGAAGGTGTTCATTCCTTGTCACCTCAGTTATTAATGTTTGGTTCTCCTCCTCTCTTCCACTTCCCTTGGACGTCTGGCTGGACATCCTGGATGGTGTTGGGGTTGTTGCCCTGACTACTGCTGCCTGCTCCATGTCTTCCTTTTGATGTGTTGAATTTTTTTTCCAATGCATCAGTTTTTGAGGGATTTTTGATGCATGACGCACTCCAAAGTGACGCAAAGCTGAATTGTGGCAAGTAAAGATTGCTTTAAGACCCACAAAACAGCTTAGCGTCACTTTGGCTGCAAATGCATCACATTTCTCTGCGCTATCTGTCCCACGGATGCCTTTAAATTTTTGGCGCACTTTGGTGCCTTATGACATGGTGCCTCATGCTGTAAATTTGGCGCATCCATGTTGTTTTGAAATGTCGTACCACAGCGCAACTTTTTCTGACGCATCTCTGCCTTGCCGCAGCGATGCGTCAGTTCTCATAAATGAGCCCCTCAATATTTACTGTACATCCTGTTCTTAAGGCGGGTCTTTGGAAAGGGGCGCTTTCAGAAGTGTCACAGCGTGAACACAGAGTAAACATGCCACTGTACCCCAGGAGACAGGTTGTAAAAAGTTGGTATATGAAGAATAAAAGAATAATACATTTTGAAGTCTATATGTACAGGTTTGTGTCATGATGAGTACGACATTGCACACATTATGCATAACCTATTTAACTCTGGTAGGTAGAGAAAGCCATAATCATCAAACGCCATTCCTGTGATTTCCTTCAAGACAAAATGCATAATTTGTGCTGAATAATATTTTAACTATGTATAGTTTTCTTTCTTAACAAGCCTCTGCAATTTTAAAAGGATATAGATACAGTTTTCATCAGTTCATTTATTTGTGATTATGTACAGCATGGACCAGAGCGCAAAGGAATAGCTGACCGAGAATTCACTAAATATATAATCAGGATATTGAAATTTGGCAACAATAACATTGTAGAAGTTTGATAATAACATACTGTAACAACTATAGGCACTATCTACATATGTACAATTTCTGCAGTCATGGGGTAAGACACTATAATAACAGACCTTGGGCCTGATTTAGACTTTGGTGGGTGGGACACCAAATGTGACAGGTATCCCGTCCAACATAATACAAATGCATTATAGTCTTTGGCACTTGTAATACGGCAGAAGGGTTATCCGTAATGTTTGTGACGGAATATCGCATCCAAGAAATACTAAACCAGGCCCTTAACTTAAAGGTTGGGTAGAAAGTTAAAGGAACCATCCGATATTTGAACAGAGTTGAGTCCATAGTTAAAAAGAGCAATGGCCTTGAAATGGGAGGCATATTACCTCTGTTTTGAAGTATCCACAGGCTGAAATAGCTCTGTTTAGGAGAGGAGATTCGAGAACCATACCTTGGGACCACTGCCTAAAAAAGTGTTATTTTTTCCTTGAGATATGGATGTCAAGAAGAAGGTTGTCTAGGGTTTGAAGCGAGTGTCATCCATATGAGATTGCCAGTTTGAGTCTGGTACTGTACATCTCCAGAATGAAGGTTTTTATGGACTAGGCAGAAACACTTGAATACACTGTCCTGGCTTCCATGGTATGTCACTTGATGGTGACCAAGACTGGGATGATGTAGATGTGGTTCCTGAAACTAGCCTGGTGGATGTATAAAACTTTGGCTTCGGGACAGTTGAAGTTTGGAGGTACCTGTCAGCAGTGTATCACTGTAATCTATCCTAGTGAAGACCAGAGATGGCACCATTGTTATAAAGTTGTCCTCAGGAAGCAACAGTTTAATCCATTTAAGTAGACTGATTTGACGTTGAGTGCTTTTTGGTAGCACATTTACGTGAGCCTCTTCCTTCAGCATAAATCTCAGGGGTTCAGCACACTTAATGAAGGGCGGCTTACAGTCGTCTTTATGGGTGTGTCTAGCAAGGATTGTGCTGGAGTGAGGATTGTGGGGAAAGTCATAGGGAGATCCTTTTTAGAAGGGTTCAATTTGAGAAGCTGGACATAACATGAGAGTGAATATTGGTGATTATCACAATATCCTCCATGATGTGACTTTGATATACAGCTAAGTATCTTCAGCATAAAGATGGTAAGGGATATCTGAGAGCCTGAGAAAACCACCCAGGTATAGACTGAAAAGCTTAGGGTATAGGATAGAGCCTTGTGGAACCACTTGATGAAGAGATGTATGGTTGGAGCAAGAGTTTGACTTTTTATTTGCTGAAATGAAATGAAATTTTAATTTGTAAAGCACTATACTACCCTAGGGTGTCTAGGTGCTGTTGCTCAGAAGGAAGAATGAGAACCTAAAAAACAGAGAAGAAGGGGGTATGGTCCTGAAGAAAGACTACTGGTTGAAAATCCAGGTTTTTAGGGCTTTTCGGAAAGAAAGCAGATCTGAGATTGGTGCTGAGGTTAGTTCTCTAGTGGCTGTCATACTCATCTCCATTTGTTTTTATACGATTTTTAGGAGAGGAACGATTGACTATATCAAACACCAGTGAAAGGTAAAGGGAAATGAAAAGGCAGGTATCACCTCTGGCTGGATAGCAATGCATAATCAACTATTTGTAGGAACGCAGATTTATTGCTACATCCAGGATAGTTAGTGCGTCATCTACAATTTGTCCTTGATGCCCCCATCTAAAGCTTAATTGGAAAGAAAATCATTTAAATCACTTGTTGTGATGATTTGTTTTTTCAGGGTCTCGACGCAGCTTTCTAGGGTTTCAGCTAGAAAGAGAAGATTATATACTGGACAGAAATTGTTCAGAACTTCCAGGGTCACACCTGTATTTTTGAGGGGTGGTTTTGCAGAAATATGACCTGGCCTTTTACTTGTTTAACAAATTCAGGCGCTTCCTTTTGTGTTAGTCAGCAACTTATCAGATTTGTACAACATGCGGACTACAGAAGTGCTGATAACTGAGAAGATAAGCAGGGCCCTGATCCTGAAAGTTGTAGGAGGATTTGAGAATGTGACAGTGTAGATTAGTTCAGACTGGGAGATCGCCTTGAAGGATTATAAGACACCTGTTGATTTCAGGTAAGTAGTATCTTGAATGAAGTCATTTTTTGGGTGAGTGACGGAGAGTTCAATCAGTTTTACACACATCTCAAAGAATTACGAGACTTTCTCATATTTTTCGACAGTGTTGTGGAGATTAGGTGCGATTGTAGGGTTTGTATTCATTTAACAAATTATAAGTTTTCTCAGATGGTTTATAGCTGAGTCCATTTACATTACATAAAATGTTGCTTTGGTCCAAGGATATGTTTTTGTATTTTTTATGGTTATTTCATAGTCCTTTGAGATAATCCAGAGAGGGATTTTGTTTCCCAGTGTATTAAATGGTTCAAAGAGATTTTCTCTCCCCGTTCATTTCTTTTGAGTACCATTTGTTTGATTTCTTGATTTTTTTTGTCTCTTTATTTTTAGAGGTGAAAGTTCATCAATGACTTCCATCACAATCCGCATGAGTGAGTTTCCCTCAAGTTCTATGGTCTGAAGTTTCTAGAGTGAGTTTTTCTCAAATGGAATGGTTTAGCAGGCTTTTCCAATGAGTAGCTTGTGAGCTACTGGTAGCTCTTGAGTTGCCTGTAAGTAGCTCTTCTGTGTGAAGCCCAGTTAATTAAATTAGAAGCATTTGCTTAGTTGACTTAATGCATCTATACCAAAGTTGAAAAGCATGGATTCAAGACAAAAATGTGAGTATTTTCAGAACTCAAAAGCTGATATTTGGCGAAAAATGGTTGAATTTCCTAAATATGTTTAAAGCTGAAATTTGAGAGATAAAAATCAAGCAGTGTTGGGGAGACTATTACTAGCATTATTAATTTGATGCTAGGAACATTGCAGCTATGGCTGCAATGGATTATCTATGTAGAGGCATTCTACTTGATATGGCATTTTTTATATTACCACTGGCAACCGTGCCTGATGCACTGAAGTGATTGCTGCCTGAAGTCTTGCAAATGGTAGCCACTACTGTAACCTTGTCTGTTATGGTTAATATTACATCTCTAATAATAGTAGCTTGGGAGGATTTCCATTGAACATAAGTAGCTCTTATTACACAAATGTTTAGAGGCTCTTGGTTTAAAGGTTCATAAATATACGCTAGGCTTGCTGGTAACTTTCTATCAATTACCTATTATTTGGATTTTTTTGGCCAACCATGATCATCTTACCTGTTTTGGAGCAGAAGATAGAGAAAAAGATAAAGAGGCAATCTGACTAATCAGACGGGCTTGGGGTCCCAATCTTCAGAATGCTATTGGTTGGTGATAAACAGATCTGCAGGGTTACTGTCAAGAAAAAGAAAAGGCAGTTGAAAGACTGCCTTGTCATTAGAGCTTTTCCAACAAGGATTAAAATCCCCCAGGAAGATGTTATTTGAAGAAAAACTTGATTCTTCTAATATGAATTCCATCAGTTGTTCAACAAATACTTCGCTTGTCAAGCTCTTGCATGTATTGAGCTTCTATGTATAATTGCCATCCCTCATTCTATTATACAGGTCCAGTCAAGGCGTATTTTCGAGTAGCTTAGAGGGATTATTAGAACCAATACTTGCTGAAATGAGTCAATTAGCAATGACTCTGTTAAGAGTAACAGGTCAAGGTTAATAGTGAGGCTCACAAATTGCAATACAAAGCCAATGATTTGCCGCTAATCTATAGTTGTGTGAATTCCAACTGAATTAGGAACTGACATAGTTTGTAGTATATGTCTATGTGGTTGATGTATCAATAAGGTTTTTCACATGCATGTCATTACTGATGGGAGACTCTGATCTTCTAATGATCATGATTATCAGTATTATCAGTCTATTAGAAGTTTCCAATGGAAATTTTTAGATACATGACATTGTTCACTACTAAGGTCCTCATTACCAGGTTTGATAGTGATAGTTATTGTACCCAATAAAATCTGACACTGAGGTGTTAGTAATTTACTAAGTGTAATAATTGTCACATATCACAAATTTCTCCACAGAAATGTGGCATTGCATGCAGAGTTTGGTGAATACTGTAACCAAACTCTGCATGTCTATTTACTAGGTAATTTTCCCCATGGTAAATTTTGGCAGGTTTGTCCTTCCAAACATTACCTTGGGAAAGTTGTGAGGCTGGGTCGTTTGACCCAAAAACAGAACAGAAGTTACTTCACATTCAGGAATTTAACTGGCCACTCATAATAAGAGCCTTATAGTTTTTCAGTGTCCTTTGTGGTTACAGTAGGAGCGCTTCTGATTGTTTATGGCTGTTTTTACTTTGTCTGAACCAGAATTGTAATCTGAGGGACGAGAAAGATATATTCACTAAGAGTTGAGAATTGGTACAATGAAGTGTTTGTGAATTGTAGGTCAAAAGAGATCTCATTTCAGAAATAAGGGCATCAACTTTGCTGGAATAATGGATTGAGGGCAGTAGATGTGTAAGGGGAGTTGGTCTTATCAAGGTTGTGGAAAGTGACCTTATTTGGATGAAGTAGAATGGTTTGAGTGTTAAGAATGGTGAAGGAAAGACAGAAGGCTATTACAAGGCTTTTTTTGAACCAGTTATTTAATCACCAGGGATCCACATGTGGGCTACGAGAAGGAGACTGAGATGGGGGCTATTAGAGTAGCCCTCATGATGGACAGAGATCTGATTTCCATTATTGTGGTTTGGGAATGTGTCAGGAGTAGTGTGCTGAGAAGCAGAGGATTGCTAACATTTTAAGCAGGTAATGTGTCAGGAAGTGGGAGCCAATAGATTTTTCATCTCATGCTTGAACCATAGTTTTGCTGTTGTAATATAACGAGATTGATAATTCAGCATTAAAAAGGGATGTGGGACAAATCATTTCTTACAATCCACACTTGATTATGGATTTACTAGAGACCACTAGTAAACTTGTAAAAAACCTCTGCCTAGAGAACGATATTGTTTGTGAAAAACAAGAGGTACATTTTTGACACCCCCTGCAGGAACAGAGGTAATGGTCAGAAATAGCCTGTGTTTTGAGTTTTTAGTTGCTTTTCTGGAAAGGTTGGAGTCGATAATTTTGGTATAGTGCAGATAAGCAATGAGGAAATCCAGTGGTGTGGAGTGGTGTAAAGTTGAGTAGTGCAGAATATAGGGCAGTGACATAGAGTGTAGTGGTGTAGAGTGCAGTTGTGTAGAGTGACATAGAGTTGATTGCAGTGGCATGCAGTAAAGAATGGAGTGGTGCAAAGTAGAGTGGCATAAAGCAGAAACTGATTGCCTATAGGCCAGTTCAACTCTGGAGGAGTTTCCAGGTGGAGGATGTCAGTGCTTCCCAGAGAGCATTAACCTCCAAGATAGCTTGCTATCAAGGTAGTTCAGAACCTCAGTATTAACCAGATTTATGTAATAGGCAGGTCAATTTGAAGAAGTTTCTGGGTTCTATAGGAAGCCATTTGAGGGTAAGTAAAGCAAGAGTGACATGTTCTGATTTTTTGGGTTCAGGGTAGTAGTGGACTTGTGCATTTAAGATAGCTTAATGGAGCTAGGTGAATTTTAGGGACACCCACCATTAATGAGTTTCCATAATCAGTCCTTGAAAGGACAGCAAGTTAGTGGAATCATGTCATAAGGTTTGTTCACTCACAATAAAGAACATAATGGGCTCTCAAATGTTTTAGAATATTGTGGCTCCTCAGAGACTCTTCAAATACTCCAAGCACTACCTGTCCATGCACCTGAGAATAACGAACTGCTCTGAAATACTATGCTTGTCAGATGAAGAGAGGCCATAAAAAGATGTGGAAAACTCTGCACACCCAAACCAGATTGCCTTTGCTATTTTCTTGATCCAGGGAATCTAAATAACATTAATTGAGGGTTGTAGGACAAAGAATGAACATGGTAAGGAAAGCATGGGGTTTGAGGCATGCTGATAAAGACCGGAGAACATATACAAGTTTGTTCCTGTCCTCCAAGTACAACAAAAGGAGTTCTTTGTGTAAAAGAAAGCTTGAAAACATATGAGAAGAATGCCAAGAAGTCTTCTCTAAAAATTGTTTTCCTCTACTTGGAGAGCGTGAGTGTTGGTAATCCCGAGAAACTAAAGTCATTGGTGATGGCTGGTAAACTTTTTCCATATATATCATTAATCATTGGTAGGAGGTGCAGTCCCCATTTTTACTTGGGAACTAAAGATATTACTACTTACCCTGTTCAGTTGAGAACTCCTGGAAGTATGCAACGGGGCCCAGTTATGCCTTGTGTCCAACACCCTACATAGGTAGAAAAACAATTGGCTTTCTCGTGAGTGTAGGTGAAACTCTCTTTAGGCCTACATTATCATTCCCGACTCCACCAACGGCTTTGCGGAATGACCACAAATCTATCTCTAATTACTTTTGCACTCTTAAGTGGTCTAAGAAAACATGGTTAGTGTGCTATAAATCAATTAATAAATAGATAATGCAAAGTGATAGAAGCAAGAAGGCTTCAGAATGTTTGGCTGCAACGTATATTGAGATGAGAGGCAGCGAGGCATAGAGAGTGATGTGTTTCTTGGATTCGACTGTTGAGTCCATTAACCCTTGTTCAGGTCATTATTAGGTCTAGCGTTAGCCAACACCTTTTGATTTTACTAAAATTATATAAATAATCTAGCTACTAGTTGGGACTTTCACCCAGCTCTCTTCATTCATTGTTCTGCTGCTGTTTCATTCATATTTTAATTCCATCCACTAGAGCATGGGGCAGTGGGTCAGCCCACTTTAGCCACTGGAAAACTTCACATTGAGTGATGGCATCCTGCTTTTTCATGCCCACAGACAAAGTAGTTCCCTTCAGTGCCAGGGACTACTATGGCAATGTGTCCTTTTGAGGCTCCCCAAAAATATTTTCGCTGTTAGTCAAATTTTTTTAATTGGCAATGGCCTGGCAACTCCCGTAACAATGCAGTTAATTATTCTTATTTTTTTAACACATTGACAAAGCAAAAAGACTGGCAGCCAATCAGTGACCTATTGGCTTTGCCAATGCTTGTTTGTTTTTGACTGACATAGTCTTCTATCACTTAGAAAAAGCAGATGGAATCTGTTCTTCATTTGAAACACCTAACTGCTGCATTTTAAAAAGAATAATTACACCCATGTGCTCAAAACACCAACTTTAGGCCTATTTTTAGGTCTCGCCTAGCGTTGCTGCGCACATGCGCAGCCGCGCAGCGAGATTTATTGTTAATGAGGACTTTTGCAAAAGGGCTTGAAGCCCCGCCCCTCATTTCCATTGGGTAGCGTCAGCGTTTATGGTAAACCCTGGCTTCCCATTGGAAAGGAGGGTTTTTCGTTGCCTCCCTTTGGCTTTTTGGTCCAGCCCACCCGGACTGGCTCGCCTGCTTCACGGCTGTTGTGAAGACTTTTCTTATCTGCTTGTTTATTTAACCAGCAGATAAGAAAAGTCTTCACGACAGCTGTGAAGCACGCGAGCCAGTGCTCCGGGCTTCCTGCAACCACGCTGCCTTCACGCCTGGAGCATGCACCAGTCGGCTCTGTGATTGGTTGGCGGCAGGCAGGCACAGAGCTCAGAGGCGCAAGGGGTCACAGGGAGGACACGCTCAGATCCAAATAGAAATTATTCCCGATACCACCGGCCATTGTTTTCTTTGCCGTCGCGTGATTTATTCCTGTACTTCCATTAATCATTACGCGCTATTGCTTTTCAGATCATGGTTTATCTTTCATTTTTTTGCATTTAGTGTTTTCTTTCGTGCGTGTGTTTTGTGAATATTTGTGGCCATATTCACGTTTTCCATATCTTTACCTAAGCTACGTCGTTTTCTAAATTAATGCATATTTGTTCGATGCTCATTGTCGTCGGTACTTCCCTGTTATGCTGTCAGTGCGCACGACACGGTGACAAACTGGTTGAAGAGTGAACATGCAGTGACACAACGCAGGCATTTTCAATGCGTGCTGACTGATATGTTGCATGTGATTATGAGACACTGTTTGTCTTGCTTACTTTAAATAATTTATTCCATACAAATACGATCATGTATTATCTATTTAGCATTTTTGTGCAACTCGTGAAGACTTTTCTTATCTGCTTGTTTATTTAACAAGCAAATAAGAAAAGTCTTCTACAACAGCCGTGAAGCGGGTGTGCTACAAGCTGGCTCCTCATTGGCAATTGTACCCGCTCCTCCCTTCCCTTCCCCCACCCAAAAGCAAACTTCCCAGAGTTGCGCTCGTCAGTACGTTGGTTGCTCCGTCCTCAGTACATGTTTTTAACTTTCCGAGGCTTCACAAACCAAACATAAATGTAATTATTCCCGATACCACCGGCCATTGTTTTCTTTGCCGTCGCGTGATTTATTCCTGTACTTCCACTAATCATTACGCGCTATTGCTTTTCAGATCGTAGTTTATCTTTCATTTTTTTGCATTTTGTGTTTTCTTTCGTGCGTGTGTTTTGTGAATATTTGTGGCCATATTCACGTTTTCCATATCTTTACCTAAGCTACGTCGTTTTCTAAATTAATGCATATTTGTTCGATGCTCATTGTCGTCAGTACTTCCCTGTTATGCTGTCAGTGCGCACGACACAGTGACAAACTGGTTGAAGAGTGAACATGCAGTGACACAACGCAGGCATTTTCAATGCGTGCTGACTGATATGTTGCATGTGATTATGAGACACTGTTTGTCTTGCTTACTTTAAATAATTTATTCCATACAAATACGATCATGTATTATCTATTTAGCATTTTTGTGCAACTCGTGAAGACTTTTCTTATCTGCTTGTTTATTTAACAAGCAAATAAGAAAAGTCTTCACAACAGCCGTGAAGCGGGTGTGCTACAAGCTGGCTCCTCATTGGCAATTGTACCCGCTCCTCCCTTCCCTTCCCCCCACCCAAAAGCAAACTTCCCAGAGTTGCGCTCGTCAGTACGTTGGTTGCTCCGTCCTCAGTACATGTTTTTAACTTTCCGAGGCTTCACAAACCAAACATAAATGTAATTATTCCCGATACCACCGGCCATTGTTTTCTTTGCCGTCGCGTGATTTATTCCTGTACTTCCACTAATCATTACGCGCTATTGCTTTTCAGATCGTAGTTTATCTTTCATTTTTTTGCATTTCGTGTTTTCTTTCGTGCGTGTGTTTTGTGAATATTTGTGGCCATATTCACGTTTTCCATATCTTTACCTAAGCTACGTCGTTTTCTAAATTAATGCATATTTGTTCGATGCTCATTGTCGTCAGTACTTCCCTGTTATGCTGTCAGTGCGCACGACACGGTGACAAACTGGTTGAAGAGTGAACATGCAGTGACACAACGCAGGCATTTTCAATGCGTGCTGACTGATATGTTGCATGTGATTATGAGACACTGTTTGTCTTGCTTACTTTAAATAATTTATTCCATACAAATACGATCATGTATTATCTATTTAGCATTTTTGTGCAACGTGTATAAGCACCAGCGGGTATCACATAAGAACAATTTCGTTCTGCAAAAGAGCAGTTTGTATAAGAATGTTTTCTAGGTCTCGCAGTTACACGAGTTAAAGCTATTGGCATTGTAAATGACAATGCCTTTTATTTATGTTTTTAAAACGAAAACAAATATAAAAGGCATTGTTATTTGCAATGTCAATAGCTCAAACTCGCGTAAATGCGAGACCTATTGCATTGCAAATGCTTGTTTATTAATCCATCTGATCCTAAAGAGTGCTGTTTTCTATGTATTTGGTTTCACCGCTCAGAACTGGCTAGACACTGAGCATGATTAAAGTTGCAGTTTAAACCTGCTTTAAACCTGGCTTTTCTTTATTCTGCTCTGTTTTTCTAGATGAACAGTAATCAGCAGAAAGGAGATGTTTATGTCATCGTGTTAAAGGATTTAGGTATTTATGGTTGTTGGGCGATTTATAAGTTTCTCTCATCCATGTGTTCACTCGCTCATTCAATATGATAGTGGTGGATTTATATTGTACATATGTATTACCATGCTCAATTTTATGTATGATACATTATCTGGATTTATGGATTAAAACATCCCAATAAGAGTATTTTGTCTAACCGGCATATGCAATTTGAACACGAATACCGATCCTAAAGCGATCCTCACTTATGGCGCAACAAGTGTCTGCTCTGAGGTGTGAAAAATATTAGAGGGTGTTATTCCAACTCAGTTTCATTTATTTCTGTGTGATGTATTCTAAATCTCAGCATTGTTTTTCAAAATTAGTTTGAAGGCAAAGCTCCTTATTATTTTTAGGGACATTTTGGAATCTTCCCTAAAGACTCACTAGCAACAAAACAAGCAGAATTGTACATTCAGAGCCAGTGGCATAACGAAACTTGAGCCCCCACCCCGCAAAGCACATGGAGCCCGCCCCCCCACAGACCCAGTCAGGAGCTCTCAGGCCAAGGCCCTGCTGCCCATGCACAGTGCAGGAAGGGGCCCCCTGGAGCTCGGAGAACCACCTCACCGCGGGGGCTAATGTTACGCCATTGTTTAGAGCTCAGTGAAATGCTGTAGAGAAACAAATGAACTGGGAGTGAAGTCAAGCCTGTCAGTCACTTCTGTAAAATAATGACTAGCATCAGACACGAGTATGGCTAGCAGGCACCAGTCCCGTCATTCAGAATCCCTTATATGCATATCATCCTCAGGTGTAGGCCCATATCAATCAGTAGCCTCATCAGAATAGCACTCGTTACATTGCATAGAAATACCACGCATGCCTTTACAACACGGGTATTACTATGCGATGTCAATTACAACGCAAAATTTTACCACGACTATACCTTTACCACGCATGCCATTTCAACGCCAAGGCATGCGTGGTAAAGGTATACTCATGGTAAACGTTTGCACAACCCCCCGACACTACACTAATTCCCCGACCCTCCCCCGACCCCTAGTCCTCTCCCTACAATAACACTACACTACCCTGCACAACCCCCCGACACTACACTAATTCCTAAAACACTACCCTACACTACACAAACACCACAACACTACCCTAAACCCTAAAACTCTACCCCCTGCACGACCCTCCCCCTACCCCCAGTCCTGTCCCTACACTCTAACACTACCCTGCACGACCCCCAACACTACCCTAAACCCTAAAACACTACCCTACATTACACAAACACCACAACACTACCCTAAACCCTAACACGCTACCCCCAGCACGACCCTCCCCCTTCCCCCAGTCCTGTCCCTACACTCTAACACTACCCTGCACGACCCCCAACACTACCCTAAATCCTAAACCACTACCCTACACAAACACCACAACACTACCCTAAACCCTAAAACACTACACAAACACCACAACACTACCCTAAACCCTAAAACACTACCCCCCGCACGACCCCCAGTCCGGCCCCTACACTCTAACACTACCCTGCACGACCCCCTCAACACTACCCTAAACCCAAAAACACTTCCCTACACTACACAAACACCACAACACTACCCTAAACCCTAAAACACTACCCCCAGCACGACCCTCCCCCTACACACAACCCTACACTACACAAACATTACTACACTACTTCGACACTACCCTAAACTCTTAAAAATTAACCCCCACCCCAAGCACAATCCCCCTTACCCCTCTCTCCTCGTGGTTCCTCTCTCCTGGTTCCAGCGTCGACAGAGGGGCGGTGCACGTCGTTGTGAGGAAACGGAACAGCCCAGTTTTCTCACAAAGATGTGGATAACCATTACATCGCATGCATTTTAAAAGCGCATGCGATATAATGGTTTGCGTTGTAATGGTAGTCGTTGTTACATCGCATGCGTTGTTACGCATGCAATGTAACAACTTGCCTGGTAACAGCCTCGTTGTAATGGCTGTTTACCGCCTCATCAGTCTTTAGCCACCAGGTATCTCCACGTCACAGCCCCCTCCACTCTGCCCAGCATTCACTTCACAGTAATCAGACAGCCTTACCTCCTTCTGTCAAGATTCCCCTCAAAATCTAGCAAACACTATGTCAGCTAGGATCCCTCCTACCCCACTCCCAATGTCAACCATTAATCTTCAAGTCCTAAAATCAGGCAGTGACCCCCCTCCGCAACTGTCTGTAGTCCCCATCAGTAAAATGTCACTTGGTCAGCCTGCGGACTCGCTGTCAGCCAGTGTTTCCTCGATCAGCCAGTACTCCATCCATCAGCAAGTACTGACTACGGTCAGCGATTGCTGTTCTCATCAGCCACCGATTCCCAGATTTTCCCACCAGGCAGAAGAAGGCCCCTCCATATAGCAGCTTGGATCTCGTGACCTGTCCCCACCTAAAGGCTTCTTTCTGGCTCCACTGAAGGATCCCGAAATCTGCTAGCCTCTCACAAGGCCAGTATTGACTCTCTATCCTGCTTGTTTCAATCTCCAACAGGCCAATAACAACTTTGTGTGGAGCATTGAGGTTGTTAGACTGGGGCCTCGGGTCTGAAGAAGTCCTTTCCCATGCCCCTCATGGGGTAAAGCTAGTCTTGAAGACGGGAAAGGAGTTTCTCAAACAAAGTACTTTGGGGGTGATGTAGAGTTTGGCAGACAGGGTACTCTGTCGCAAACATGATGAAGTACCCTGTCTGCCAAACCGATGGTCCGCCTACCTGATCTAGGGTCGGGATGACCGTTAGCTTTCAGTTGACAGAGCCCTTATTGGCTCAGTCAAAGAAAAGATTCTTCCAACGGCCCAACTGAGTGGCATTACTCCGGTTCAAGCCTACTTAATATTTACAAATTGTGTTTCCTAGTCCTGTGTCCCTTACAACAGTGTGGCTACCACCATCTTTTAGAGAGCAGGGGCCTTATTTATAGTGTGGAGGATGGGACACTCCGTCAAAACGTGGTGGCTATCCCATCTGCCATATTACAAGTGCATTATAGCCATGGCACTGATTGATCATGGACAGAATAACCGCCTCAGGGCAGTCTGTCTGCCAAACTTTAAAATAAAGCCCTTAGCTGACGGCCATTGGAATGCCATGCGCAATTTCCTGAGAAGCCAAAATGGTTTTCAGAGGAAAATCTCTGTCTGCTTCTAGTCATGATGCCTGAACAAAGGAACTTGATACAGGAATGCCAGGTCTGGCCCTGTGGTGCATGCTTCTGCATCCCTGTTAAAGGAACAAATGGCTGATCATTCACAAAACCTCAGTTTTCTCCCATTGTTTTGAAGGGGTAATTATCTCAGCTCTAAGGAACTGAATGTGGCCTCGGGCTATGAGCCTTTCCGAGGCTCCAAGGCTTGTACAGGCTTGGTGCAGTAGGGGCCCTAAGGCTAAGGCCAGAAATTCAATAAGGATTGTTGGACAATTGACTGGATAAAACTGCCATCCCCCCTCCTATGCACAGAACAGGCGCAGCATTAATAGAGGCTCTGAAAGCTTTCATCTTATTAGGAGAAACGTTACTAGACAAGATGTATCAATGCAACCTTTCCTCAGACCTGCCAACTTCAAAAAATGTCACTGTGTACAGAGGAGTGGGAGCTGGGAGGCTTCATGCCAAGAATTGCCTGAGAGGCCCTACTGTCCCCCACGCTCACTTTAAACGAAAAAGGTTGCTGTTTTTCATACCTCTTAATGAACATCGATAGCTGAAAGCTCCAAAGACAGCTGGATACCCTACACTGCAGGGGTTTCCAGCTCACCTTCTCTGCCTCCGTGTGATATCGGTTCTTCACCGGGTGACCGTGTAAAGGGAGTCGATATTGTGTTACACAAGGTGCATCGTGTGAGTTGGCAGTTCTGGTTCCTCACAAAAAAGGATCCCTCTCAGAACAGGAACACAGGGGCAGAAACAGTGAAATGCCCCCTCACTCACAGAGCAGGCGCGCGCTCGGCAGCACTAGCAGCAGCGCCATCTTTTCCCTCAAACTCACAGAACGCCTTGAGAAGACGCAGCAAGCATAAGGGATAGAACCCGTGTCCTATATTCGAGGTCCCGACAATATGTCTGCTCTGTAAGGACATATTAACCAGTCACTAATTTGATGCAGTGCAAAGGCCAACCTAAATATAGACACCACTGCTTTACGAGAACAAAGTTGCTGCATAGGTAGAAGTAAATGCAAGGTCACTGACACAGGTATAACAGGTTCCAGGGCGGTTGTTCCTCAAGATATCTTTCATCTTGTCACACGTGCCAAAGTGCTATGCCTGCAATGTCCTGTAGTAACAAGGCGTCCCTTCTCTACGTCAAACTTTTTCCACAAGCAGTGACAGTTTAGGGTACACAGTGTCTGTGTCGTTTTTGTTGCATCAGGGCTTCCTCTTTTGAAGAGAACCTCTCCCCTCCGATTCGCAGACAAGTATGGATTTTCAAAAGCAGATTGGAAGCAGCGTTGTGATTTGTACAGTTTGAAGGGCGTTCATACACAATTGGTAGGGTTGTCATAACCTTTTGAGCTAATCAGAATTAACACCTTGTGAGTGTTGAAGTGAAGAAAAAGACGAAATGGCCCATTTAGGACAAGTGAATAGTGTCACTGTGCAGTGTCTACTGACTGCATACTGTAAAAGAGACAGTTCTTAGGGCATGAAAAGTCTATTGGGACACAAATTATTAAAGTAGAACTTGATAGATAATTCTAAAGGTTTGCATAAAAAAAGGTAAATCCTTGTTGTTTGTGAATTTAGAAAGACATTCAAGAACTAAAACTAGCAGAACAAAAAACTGCCACCAGGTGTTTCGCAACAATAACATTAATTTTGCGCTTCTTCATTGCATACGCGATTCCACTACAAATTGTACAAGACAGTCCCAGAACCATAAAACACAAGTCCAAAGATGAGAACAAGTTCAAAAATAGGGGAAAAGAGAGAACATACGAACAAATCAGACTATACAGCAAACATTCAAAAAACATATATTTTTTTACCAGGTTTACATTAATGCTTAATAAAATATTAAGTTGCATACTGTTTTGCTAACATGCAATAGTCAATCAAAATAATCTTTAATCGGTTGATAAAAACCATAAAAGATACAAAAACACAATAAAAAAACTTCCTGGCATATAAAAATAGCAGCAAAAGATAAACGGCCTCAAAGACAGGCTTGATCTTAACATAGTCAAAACACAAAAAAGGTTACAAATACAATGTTTACGATAACACCATAAAAATGACCATATGTGCATATAAAAAAAATTCCAATTACCCCTTTCTTTTTCTGAGCCTAACAGCATTCATTAAAACCCTGGCAACATTGACACAACCAAATTCATCATTTAACATTTGTACAAAAATAAAAGCAGGCCTGGCCTGAGTAAACTGCTTCCCTTTGAGTAGAGGAAGAATAACTTGTCCAAGAGGGACATGATAACAGTTAAAAAACAGGACAAAATGAAATGTATCCTGATCAGAGAAGTTATCACAGGTGCATGGGGCTATATTATCGGCCTTGTTACAACAAATAGGGTCTGCTAGAAACCAATGCAATTGGTTCAGCCTAAAGCGAGTCAACATAAAACGATTCTGAGGGTTGGTGGCAAAGGTTAGATATGGTTCGGTACGCCCCGGGGTGGAGATGTTAGCATGCGTGCAGAAGGTTTTACTAATTCTGTGCACTCCCTGGTAGCTTGGGCTCTAGGGCAAAAATGTTTTTTTAGCCCAAGATAAATCCCCTTGCTAATGTTCTCCAGGTGAAAATACAAGTCAGGGTGACCCAACTCCTGCCAAATGGAGCTGACATATTTCAGCCAAGGAATGGATTTGGCCTTTTCCAGAAGCATACAGTCCCTCAGTATAATTCCGTTAAGCTTCAAATCAGGGTTAGACCTAATTGAAATCCATCTTAACAAAGGCCGCATTCAAAGTAAATCTGAAATGTAACCCACCCCTAGCTCTTCATGGATCACAAAAGAAGCTGTGGATTGGGGGCACTGCCAGGAGACGTCTCAAAAATGTATTCTCAATGATTTGCAAGTCATGAGTTTTTATGTGGCCCCAAATAACGCTCCCATATGAGGCCAGATAAATGCACTTGGATTGATACATTTGAATGAGTCTTAATTGGTTTTGCCCCTAAGCAACTTGCAACATCAAGCACAGAGGCCACTGACCTGGCAAAGAAATTTCTTTTAGCTTTTAAAAGTGGCGCCCATACAATAAGTAACAATATTAAATACGTTAAGCATTATTATATTCAATTTGCCCTTTGTTCACTGCAGGTTGAAGAAAACAGCTTTTTCTAGCTAACTCCCCCAATAAACATTTAAAATAAAGTACACTTAATGAGTAACGTGTGTATTATGGTCTGATATTGCCATCTTGGGATTCTGGTGACATTTACAAACCACTTTCCCTTCTGCCTCATAGTTTATGTTGTCACCAGAACACCTTGTGAGCAATATTGGACCATAGTACACTGTTACCCATTATGTCCTTCTCTCTCTCTCTCTCTCTCTCTCTCTCTCTCTCTCTCTCTCTATATATATATATATATATATCTATAGATAGATAGATAGATAGATAGATATGACAACAAATGTTATATCAAATGCATCCGAGATGTCCTTTCCTGAATTTAGTGTGAATACAATAGAGATTTCGAAGGGTGGTGGAATGATGGTCTCATCACATTTGATGAGTTCCAGTTTTTAAAAAAGACAACCCAACCACACCGGTCATGTATTTGATCCCAAAGATACATAAGAATGCTGTAACGCCACCAGGGTGGCCAATTATCTTTGCTCAAGGAAGTCTATTAGAAAATACATCTAAATATATAGACTTCTTTCTGCAGGAATATGTCAAATATACGCCGTCATACGTGAAAGACAGTTGTGACTTTTTGCATCAAATATATGACATGCCAATGGAAGATGACTGTGTTAATGGCATTAGACATAACATCACTATACACTAGCATTCACCATAAGGATGGGTTGAGGGTCATGGAACACTTTCTACAGAATAGAAAAACCAGTCCGTATCAACATACTCAGATGATCCTGGCCATGACCAGGAGATGTCTGGAAAGCAATTTTTCATGTTTGGAGGGGATTTATTCCATCTGATCAGGGGGACTGTGATGGGCACCTGTTTCCTCCCCCCCTTTATGCATGCTTGCATGTAGGCTGGTGGGAGGAACAGGTGCTTCGCAGAACCCATGCGAAGATTTGGTGTGAGCATGTAGTGTTATGTCCAGATTTATCGATGACCTGTTTGTGGTGTGGAGGGGGTCTATTGAGCCAGCTGCACACTTTATAAAAAGGATCAATGTGAATGAGTTGAATCTAAGGTTCACCCATGAGTTCAGCAAAGAAAATGTAGTATTTCTAGACTTGGAAGTATTTGTAAAGAATGGTAAGCGAGAAACTAAGCTACATAGGAAGGTTACAGCCGGCAACACAAAACTACACGCTTCAAGTTTTCATCTGAAATACACAATAATGAGTATCCCTTATGGAGAAATGCTCCGAGCAAGGAGAAATTGTAGTACAGACAGTGACACACGTAAATGGCAGGAGGAAATGAAGGTGAGGTTCAGACAGAGGTGGTACAGTAGCCAAGTTGTTGAAAAAGCACAGAGGGCTGCAAATAGACAGGAAAGGGAAGCACTTTTATTCAACAAGAACATTAAAAAAAGAGACAACCACCACTAGAGATAAAATGAGATTTATAACCACCTACAGTGCCCAGGACAAAAAATAGCGGCTCTGATTAGATGAAATTGGCACATAATGAGAGCTGACCCTATTATAGGCAGCCTTGTACCAAGATGGTCACAGATGACTTACAGACATGCCCCTTCATTTAAGGATACACTAGTGTGCAGTAGCCCAGAGATAGTGGAGAGAGAGGTGTGGCTAAAGCCTAAAGTGAGGTTCAAAAAATGTTCAAGATGTAAAGTTTGCAGTATAGGTTAGGATACTATTACCTACACACTACCTTTCACAAAGATGCCAAAAAGAATTCAAGGTGCATTTAACTGCAGAACGAAATTTGCCGTATATATTTTAACATTCACCTGTGCTTTAAGGTACACTGGTAGCACTACACTGCCAGTGTACAAAAGGACTCTTCAGCACATGCGTGCCATTGTTAATAATGATCCATCATTTTCAGTGGCAAGGCACTGCGCAGTACACCATAATAGAGAACCAAAACAGATCACGTATTTTGCGATCAATGCCGTAAATGGCGTATATTTCGATTGTATTACATGGGTAGTATATATAAGTGAATAATCATACAAAAATGAATTTGCCCACTTGGGGCTAAATGAATGCAATATGATATTTGAAGAACAAAAGTGAGTTGGTAGGGAGAAAAGAATAGCATATTTTAGTAATAGACCATGGCATACCACTTAATTTAAAAATAGATAAGAGATGTAGCCGGCAAGGAGCAGTCAGGCCAAGGGGGCCCTGGAGCTCCCCCACACCCCAAATAACAATAATGGTCTGGGGTGCCCAGATTGGCACTGAGGCACCCCTTGCATAAAAACAAAACGCTGGCTCTTGCATGGCCCTGAGAAATGGAGCTGCTTGCAAGGATTCGGCAGGGTAGTGGGAGCTCTGGGGATTCCCCCACAGCCCCTGATAAAAAAAAATAGTGGGTGTCCCGATTTGGACTGGGAAATCCAGATTTTTTTTTTAAAGCCAAAAAGTGAATAATACATGAGGGTCCACAACCACAGATTTATTATTCAGTGCTCCTTCAAAGAGCGCCCTATAATGCCCTGTGAGGGCTATTTAGATATTGTTTTGATTTTGGGATGTCCCTAAAAGGAGCAGGGGCACCACCAACATTTATTTTTATGTTGTGGGGGGCTGTAGGGAGTTCTGCAGCCCCCCAGCAACATTACAAAAAAGCCAGTAAGGGCCTTATTACGAGTACGGCGGTCCATAGGACGAGTTGGGTGGTCGGACCTCCACAGGACCACTGCGTCCGTCGGGGATACGGGATCCTGCGGAGGTGGGCAGCGGTCAGGGAGCTGCAATATGCTGGCGGTGCCGCTGCAGCACCGCAGAGCATATTACGAGTTACCTGTCCACCGCCCCTTTCATGGCGGTGAGCCCGCCATGAAAAGGTTGGCATAGAGGCAACAAAGGGGACCCAGCAGGGTCTCCGTGCCGCTCCTGGGCCTGGGGGTGCATGTGGGGGGGCACATGTTGGATTTGCAATGCAATGGCAGTTCCTGCACAGTGCGCCATGCATGCCACACCTTGCAGGAACAAGCAGTCAGCACACTCACAGCAGGGGGCTTCATGTTAGGCTCTCCTACGAGCCTAACATCCCACATCCGTGAGACCCCATCAACGCCGCCAGCCCTACCAGGGTTTAACTCGTAATCCGACAGGTAGGCGCACCACAGCTTTGACAGTCCTCCAGCTGCGGTACCGACGCTGCTGGAGGACAGCCAAAGAAGCAATAAGGCCCCTAGTCTCCTCGGTCATTGAAACCATAGCCTCTGGAGAACTTGCTATATTTTTTTAGACCACTTTCAAAGCTGGAGCTTTTGCTCTCCAGCTGAGGATGCAGCTCCCTCTAGAGGCTGATACTATGGATGTGTTTAAGGTGGCCTGAAGATGTATGAAAAAATCAAAGGCTCTCTTGTGTTTGTTTTTGTGATTGTTTTTGTGATTGTTTTTGAGCTGAAAAATGTTAAAAGAAAAATTCAGAGACATATGTTTTTTATTAAAAAAATAATATGTCTAACTATTTATTTACACATTTTCACCCATAAAATGTAATAATAAAAAGAGTCACAGACATATAGTTTAATAAAACGTTATTAGATATGTTTAATTAATCAATAGAAATAGTAATAAACATTGCATTGGGTATACTATTGAAATATACATTTGATTAAAATTATTGGTGATTTAGTTGGAAGGACATGGGGATGGGGAGGAGGGATGGTTGGGGGAGGGGGGTTAACTGCTTATTTTCACAGGTTGGTCGCGCAGGTTTTCCATGGGTGGGCATCCTTGCGACAGCGAAAGGGCCTCATGAGTTCCATACGTACAGCAGAGATACTTAGTGGGTCTGCAACATGACGGCACTAAACCCAATAGAGTTCCCTGCATTCACTGTTATGACGTGGAACGTCAATGGGCTAGGTGATAAGATTAAAAGGGGATTGGTCCTACAATATATTA
This sequence comes from Calotriton arnoldi, assembly GCA_963921515.1. NCBI lineage: Eukaryota > Metazoa > Chordata > Amphibia > Caudata > Salamandridae > Calotriton > Calotriton arnoldi. The sequence continues at coordinate 570,124 of CAWUFW010003605.1, read as the reverse complement.
AACGTCAGCACCCAGTTATCGTGATGCTTCAAGAGACACACCTGCAGGGAACTAGATGTGTTTTCCTTGGGAGGGGGGCCTATGCCATGTTGGCTCACGCAGGCTACACGTCCGGGTCCCGGGGAGTAGCAATATTGATCAAGAGATTCCACCCCACCCCCCACAGTGACATGCACATGGACGGACCCTTCGGTTGATACGTGGGAGTAACTGGCCTATGGGGCCGCCGAGAGACTACCCTGATTTGTGTATTTGCCCGCTGCGATTACAGTCTCAGGCGTTGACCAAAGTGGCAGATATCCTCTTGGAGACTCCCACGTCACTTCATGTGATTGGGGGTGACTTTAACAATGTGATGCACACGTCCCATGACCGTTCAAGACCCATGGGGTGTTGACGAACACTACCCCCTTGGAACGCTTCGCTAATACGTTCAGATTGACAGACGTGTGATGACATCAACACCCGCACGACAGACAGCACTCCTATTTCTCCAGAGCTCATAGAGTCTACTCTAGGCTGGACTATGTCTTGGTCCCCATTGGCAAACTGAGCGAGATAAGGCGGGCAGACTATTTAGCAAGGGGACTGTCGGATCACTCCCCCATTCTGGTGAGCCTAGGCACCCGGAACCAAGGCCCAGCCGCCCAATGGCGCGTGAATGCCTGGGACTTACAAAATGATGGTATCATACGGGGCCTCAGGGCAGACACCGAGATCACTGAAAAGAAGGGAACGGTCGCCTCCGGAATGACATTATGGGAGGCATGCAGACGGTGTTGTGCGATAGGGCCCAAAATCGCATCGCCTGTGAAAGGAAAAAAGGGGGTGAAGGATCTAGAAAGATTAGAGCAACAGATACTCAGAATAGAGAATCAAGTTATTGGCAAACGAGATCCCCTGATAGCCCAATAACTAGAAACCCCAAGACTAGAATATCACGACTTAGCACATGACAGTGCTAGAAAGCAAAGGTTTGCAATGCTGCACCTCCTCTACGAGGTTGGGGCCAAAGCTGGAAAACTCCTTCCTTGGCTGAGTAAGAGGGAGGTCAAGGCTAGGTGGGTGCGGAGTATTGTAGATGACTGGGGAGTAACACCCAGCATGGACGACCGTGTCATGACAGCGTTTGCCGCTTACTACGAGGCATACTACTAGGCACGACCACTCAGTAGCTCTTCTGACATGATAGACTACTTGGCGACCATTCAGACACCTGTACTGGACGATGACGCTCTAAGGGGACTATAGAAGGTCTTGACACTTGCAGAGGAAAGGGAGGCTATTGCTAAACTATGCCAGGGTAACACCCCAGGCCCTAACGGTATACCCGCCAAACTTTATAAGCGGTGCTCAGATCTATTGAGCCCCCACCTGCTATGTCTATATCGGGATGCATATGAGGAGGGCACACTCCCATTGGATCTCCGGACGGCCACAATAACAGTCATCCATAAAGGGGGTAAACCCAAAGATAGGTGCAACTTATACCACCCCATCTCCTTATTGAATACGGAGGTCAAAATACTAGCGATGATCCTTGCAACTCGCCTCCAGAGGGCTATCACATCCCTTATTCATTATGACCAGTCCGGATTCATGCCTGGACGTGGCCCCAATGGACCCTCCATAGGACACATAAATGGCTGATGAAGGTCAGGGACCGAGACTCCCCACACGTACTCCTGTCCTTGGATGCAGAAAAAGCGTTCGATGCAGTACATTGGCCAAATTTGGGTTTGGGCTGAATTTCCGGAGGTGGGTGGCATTGTTATATATGGCACCGGTAGTAGCCGTGTGGGTGAATGGTACACTATCCCCATGCTTCCCGACTGGCTATGGAACCGGACAAGGGTGCCCATTGTCCCCTCTCCTCTTTGCGTTAATGGTAGAGCCTCTTGCATGTGTAATTCGACAACACTCCAGGGTACGGTGCTTCAGAATTACCCCCAACAACAAGGGGGAAGAGAAGATTTCCCTCTATGCGGACAACATCCTCCTCTATGATACCGAACCCATGACTACGATACCCACCATGTTCCATATAATAGAAGAATATGGAAGACACTCAAGTTAAAAGATCAATAGGAACGAGTCACTAGTGTTCTGCCCTGGCCCAGCCATAAACTGGCCTCCCCTCCCAGGGGACTTAAAGGTGGTCAGTGAGGGCTTTGAATATCTTGCTATTATTATTACTCCCTTACATAGAAGTTTGCTGCCACCGTAATATCGGGCAGGTACTCTCTAAGTTTAAAGAAGATGCAGAAAGGTGGAAAGACCTGCCCCTCACATTAATGGGGCGTGCTGCTATGTTCAAAATGATTTCTATGCCCCGGCTTTTATATGCCCTTCAAAATACTTATCACTCACTCCCCAGGATGGTATTTACAGAAATTGATGGCGACTTGCGCTCACTATTATGGTTAGGGAAACACTCACGAATAGCGTTAAGAACATTACAACACAACCCCTACAATGGTGGGATAGCGCTACCGGATGTCGAGGCCTATTACTGGGCTGCTCACTTGATCTCGATTAATGACTGGATACACGCAGCCAGAGACCACCCCACATACAGAATAGCAAGAGAGACACTAGAACCCCATACTCACCTACACTACTTATATGGGGGTGGGAGAACATGTGGGTTGCTCCCAGCTACTCGAGTCGCCCTGGAGGCTAGGGACAGGGCGACAAGAACCCTGGGATGGGCTCGTGAGGTCACCAAGGCAATGTCATTGTGGAAAGGATGGTGGCTCAAGGAACTGGGTAAACTGCAGGGCTTTGGACCAAGGGATCTAATGGGTAGTTCCACAATTGGGGACATCATTGACAAGGGCGAATTGAAATCTTGGTCCACCTTTTGTGCAGAACATAAGCTTCACAAGTCTCAATTAATATAATATGCCCAACTGCGACATGCGTGGTTAGCTGAAGGAATAACGGGAGTGGATTTGCCGAAATATGCGCCACTCAAAGGGAGACTGCTGCAAGAAGAAATAACAAATAAAGCAGTATCCATCACATGTAAGAAGCTTAATAATAATATGCCCGACAAACTTGGTAAACTCTGAGAAAAGTGGGAGAGTGAGGTGGGCACCATGGAAAATGTGGACTTGGAGGCAGCCCTAATGCACCCTAGAGAGGTAGCGTTAAAAGCCCGTCTGCGCCTAATCCAATAGAAGATTCTACACCCAACATACTATGACAGAGTGCAATTACATTGGATGAGATGGGCAGAAAATCCAGAGTGTCTTTGGTGCTGGACTGCTATGGGGGATTTTCTACAGAAATTGTGGGGCTGCCCAGTCATACAGCTGTACTAGCAGTTGTACTACTAGTACTAATAGTACTAATAGTTGAAGAACTGAGTAAAGCACTGGGGGTACCTATCCCGGCAGCCTCCTGGGCATTCCTAGCGATGTAAACATTGCCAGACCCCAGCTACTCTTCAGTGCATTAGGCCTAGTGGAGGCAAAGCATGATGTGGCCAGACACTGGCGAGCGGCTGAAGCTCCTACACTGCAGGAATGGAGGCGGGGGATGGACCTGTATATGTCCGCCAAAAGAGTCACATATAAAAGTAGGGGATGCCCACCGAAATTTCGAAAGGTATGGGGTTGCTATTTGAACTATTATGGCCTAGGCTCCCTGGTTGATGCCTCACGACATCCTGATGAGGAAGAAGCTGACTAATCGCATATCCCCAAATGTCCTACCGAAGGGTGTAAAAGCAATAATGGAGAACATGTGTCTATTGCCATACTAGTGGGCAGGGTATGGTACTACTCATTTGTAATCCTGCTTTTGTGTGAAATCATTGAGGCTACTGCAACAATGTTTCTTATGCCTGTCCTGTACGCAACCGTTGTTATGGTTATGGTGGGTGTATTTCTACCAAGCACATTCAAAATAAATAAAGATATTAAAATATATATATATATATTGTGATTTGTGGAGAAAGATGATAGATCTGCTTTATATATAGGGTGTTGGGTGCCCCATGTGGAAAGAGAGAGAGAGATGAGTATGGGGGAGAGGTGGAGGGGGGAGGTTGTTTGGCTGTGGCGGCCAGGCCCTGCAGCCAAACCCCCACTGAGGTGGTGGATTTACGTATGGTAAGAAAATAATACTTTGCATTAAAAAATCAACCTAGAAATTCACTGAACAAAAACAAAAGTTAAAGTGTCATTATAGTTAGGTGAAAATGTCAGTTAAAACATGCTGTTTTAAACATACAAAAGCCCTGAAATTCACCAATTATAGTTCTCATGTAACTATAACTGGTCCCCTTAACTAAATAACTTACACCCTCGTCATGCACTGCTAATTAACCCCACATATTACAGTCCTCATGACATGTTCTATGACATAATTGATAATATCACTCCAACATTTGCAATGATATTATTGATAAGAAAACTGTGCATGGTGGGGGCCCGAGTTACAGTTACTTTAGGGCACGAGTTATAGTTACTTGTGTAAGTGTTAAATGGAAGTGCAAAAAGGATGACAACTGATGTACTCTGCATGATATACTGGTAGAGGACACTTAAATTGGAATGAAAGTGCACATTGAGGCCTATTCACAAACTGCATTTTTTAGTACGTTTAGTGGTACGACAATAGCATTACAAAATGCTATTCACTAACCTACAAGTGAAAATTTCCATCTCCACCTGTCCTATCCTTTCTATAGGGAGATCCGCACACATGTAAGTTTAGTTTACTACTTAGTAGTAAACGTGGGAGGGACCAGGAGGAACAGATGAAAAAAGGGGAATACTTACTACTAAATGAGAAGGGGTTTAGGAAGAAGTAAGGAGGGGCTTAAGAAGGGCTAGGGAGGGTTTTTGGTAGGGTCATGCACCCACCCACTAAGGGTAAGTCCATTACTATTCACAAACTGCGCTTCTCAAGTTACAACATCCAAAAATGTCCCCAGAACAGAGGTAAATTATTCCAGCTCAGAGCTGGAGTAAGTCCAGCAGCACACATGCCCAACTACTGGTATTGGTACACACTCCCATAGAAAATAATGGGGGTAGGGAATTAAAATAAAACCTTGTATGGAATAATATTAAGGTAAATTAAATTAAATTATTTAATATAGTTGAAAATAAAAATAAATATAATTTATTGTTAAAAGCAAAAAAGAAAACATATTTATTATTTAATTATAAAACATTGACAATTTTTTAAATTTTGAAATGAATGTGACATTAACTTATATTAAAATATAATTAAATTAATTTGAATTTATTTCATTCATCCATTTTTAATACTAATTAATGCATATTAAGAAATGTATTTTTTTACTTTAACTGAGAATTATTATTTTTAAATTCAGAAAAAAATATTTGATTTAAAATGTTTACATTAATTAAAGATTTAATTCAAATGTGAGCATTTTTATGTTGTTATACATTTTAAAAACATATTAAAATAATTTACATTAATATTTAACAGAAAACCTTTTTACTATTTTTTTTTCAAAATTAACTTTTTTACTTGTCCCTATATATTACCATAGGGAGTCTCCACAGTTCAGTAAAACGTAAAAAGATAATTAAACTTCATAATAAATTAGTTAAAATATTGTTATTGTGTTGTATTGCAACATTTATATAGCGCTCACTATCCCTGTGTGGGGCACTGAAGTGCTTGCCTACATGAGCAGCAAGCTACGCCTTGTAAGGTATGTGGGTGTTGGTTTTGTTTTGTGGTAAGTGTTTCTATGTTGTGCACGATAAACAGAGGGGCTTTTATCATGTAAGGGATGCAGCACTTAGCAATGTAGTGAATGATGAGGTGTGAGAGATAGATGCGCAGTTGATGGTTTTCAGTATGCTGGTAGCTAGAAAATTCTCTGCTTGTCCCTTTAAGGTATTTCTTATGATCATACTCTACGTAGCCGGTTACTACACTGGGTTGTCCAACCTGTAATTTTGTTTATAGTTTTGGTCCTGAGCTGGCATGTTTGGGGAGAGAAAAAAAAGTGGAGAGATCTGCTTGGATGGGCTTTGCTATTTTCATCCCAAATCTAAGTGTCCTAGTGAGATGTAAAGAAGCAACCATAGTGTATAGTTATTTAGGACCTGCAGTGGTACACAACATTAAAGTCCTCTGATTTACCAGCAGTATGTGACAGATTTCTTCAGTTATTATATGCCTGTTCATTTGTCTAGTTTATTGGCTGATGCAGTACTGGTAATGGATGAGCCCCATAGCATATGTCTAATGTGACACTAAGAGGGATATGTTATAATTGACTGCCGACGGATGAGTGTTGTGGCATTACTATTAGAGTGGGTAAGAAAAACTTTATATGAATTGACGTAACTATAATACCCAGGTGAACCATAGGTCAGCTCTTTTTTGCTTGCTTGAATTTAGAAAGTAATTTGCTGATTGGGTTGTTCCCTATGTGTGGGTGGGTTGTGAGCTGAACTTGAAGGTGCAATTGTTTCTCCAGGTTCTATCCCATTGATGGAGGATGATGTAGCTATTTTGGAAATAGCCACATTTTCAACTGTCTTCTGGAGAGTTTATGCTCCTAGATGCTTTGAACGTTGGCTGGTGGTGAGTTCCAAAGCTTGGCGGCTTGTACTGAAAAAGAAGTGCCTCGTATGGATTTCTTATGATGTGGTGGTATGATAAGTGGTGCAAGCCTGGAGTGCAGTGAACCCATTTGGTTTGCATTGTTGAATTTAACTTGTAGGTATAGTGTCCACAGAGCCTTAGGAGGCTCTGTGGATAATTTTGAGTGCCTTGAACATTCCTGAAGTCATCCATTTGTTTGAGTGAAGGTGGAAAAAAAGTCTTGCAGCACAATTTTGGATGAGTTGTATTTTGCATATGATGAATGTGGGTGCTCCAAAGTGTAGGCTGTTGGCATAGTCAAGTTTGGAGATTACAAGTTTGAGGATGGCTTTCAGCTTTTACTGGTCTGCAAGGTATGGGAAGACTCAACACAGTTTTTCATTGTGTGTAAAGCACGCTTTGTGACATTGGTTACTTTAGGTATCAAGGCAAAGACTAAATCCATGGGTTTCTGACTTCTCTTGATATTGTTGGAGGGTCGCAAGCTCTGTAGGTTATATCGCAGTAGGCTAATATTTTTGCCATTGTCCCCAGGTCATGATCTCTGACTTTTGCGCTTTAGATGGTTATTCATTATCTATGTGTTTATGTCTCGAATAAAGTCATCAGGTTTTGAGTTGTAGAGGTCTTTTCGGCAAAACATTTTTAGAATAAATTGGGCATTATCTGCATAGTTGTAACAGGTGAGGTTGAATAATTTAATCAGGTTTGTAAGGGGGTTAAGTAGAGGTTGAATAGTATAGGAATTGTGAGTGAGAGAGATGGATCAAGACAGTAAGAAAAGGGGAATGAAGCAGTATACGGGGTGAATAGCAATGTGCCGAACTGGGAAAAGTGGCAAGACAAAAGTGAAATGGGAGGGGGAAGGCCAGAGTGGGGAGGCATGCTATAGAAGTAGGAGTATGCAATATCTCTCCTAGACCAAGTAACGCCCTATCACGAGAGTGAACTAGAAGCTATGTGTTAGGAAGGGACATTTGGCAGTATGCTGCTTCCACAAAGCTAATGGGAGGCTGATGATGGAAGGAGATGAAGAAGTTAAGTTGCATGAAATGGTACTGATTGTAAATATGGGAGACCATGTATTTGCCTTGGGATGTAATATCAAACAGTTCCTGTAGGGGCTAATACATGTTGTTGGATGTCTGGTGAGAATGAAATTTGGGGCCTGATTACGATGGCGGACGGACCCCAGTCCTTCCGCCATCGTCTCCTATTTGGGACCGCCCGCCAACAAGGCGGCAGTCCCACAATAGGAATTAGGATGATACTGCATCACCCACCTTTAACATTGCGGTGGGTGCTGCTGGCTGCAGCACCAGCACCCGCCGCAATGTTAAAAGGGGATGTTTTACATATCCCTGTACTACATGATAGGCACCATGCAGTGCCTGTCACTTTGTACAGGGATATGTATGGGGGCACCATAGGTGCCCCCACACCCAAAGAAAAGGGCCAGGGTTGAAGGGGGGCCCGCTACAGGGCCCCGACGTCCATCGCCGCCAGCCTTTTCATGGCGGGTGAACCGGCATGGAAAGCCTGGCGGGGAGGGAGCATCCTAATCCCTACCAGCACACCGCCCGCCATCAAAATCTAGCAGGTGGAAAAGCTGCTTAGGATGGCGGGGAGACCGCCACCGACAGGCTGTCGGTGGCAGTCTCCCCGCCATCCTAATCAGCCCCTTGATTCGGGAGAGAGCACTCAAATCTGATAAATGAGTAGTCCCACAGAAGAGTTGTCTGGGAGGCAGATGGTTGTCTAGGAGACCGACACAAGGCCAAGAGGGAATAGTCAAATTAACGTTTTGAGTTACTTCAAGGCAGGGTTGAAGTTTAAAAAGAAGTGCGAGAGAGAAAAGGTGAATGAATCAGTAGCATCTCTGCAAGTCAAACTATATCTGAAGCCAAGTCCCAAAGCAGAAAACAGATAAAACAAGGTACCAGGGAGCAAACAGGAAACATCTGATTGTTTCCAGTAGTGTTCAAAGACAGACTAGGATGTCTAAAGTGTTTCTGGCATAAAATGGTTTAAAAATACTAATGAAATATCTGTATGTGGCAGGCAAAGAAAGCCCAATGGCTTTAATTGGGGCCGTGACTGAGGAACTAAAGACTTCATGTGCCAAAGGAGTTGGAGCCACTGGAGGCCACTGAGGGGTAGTGCTGTTACAACAGTGGATGAGTTTTATTCAACAGTTTAAGGGATCAGCAGGAAGCAGAATGCCGTTTGAAACATTGAGTAGATAAAAACACTATACATAAGTATGTCTTGGTTTGAAGTCTACAAGGTTACTGGTTGTTGAAGAAGGTGTAAGGAACAGGAACAAAAGAAAACAGGAATTGTTGACACGATTGTGTCATAGATAACAAAACAGTAAAGGGCTTGAAGTTTATGATGGGTGCAAATGAAACTACCAAAAGGTATGAGGAAGGGGCACAGCATTTCTAAACCTCAACAAATGATTTCCCAGCCACAAAAGGCAGACAGGGCTATATACATGATCAGTCTGAAATCAATTATAAGCATTTCCACTGGAATTAGAAGGCAGGAGAGGATACATTGTGTGGCAGGGTTGAGTAGATTAGGCAAGAAGAAAAACCAAGACATTTAGTGATAATATTACTTCATTATTTTGTCATTTTTACACTTGTTAAAACTGTCTGGGCATAGGTTTCACCTTGTTAATATCAGTTTAACACCCAAATATAGCAACTAGCAATGAAAAGGTGACCAGCCAACCTTTTCGAAGGGCCTTCCACTGTGCCGCATCACATGTTGCTGTGTCCTTAGTGGCTTTTGGTCAGTTTAAGCTAGAAACAATTTTATGTTAAAATTTGCAGATTATGCAGCAGATGATGGATTATGTGGTACATGCGGCAAATCCATAATTATGCAGAAACGCCGCTACCACAAAATCGCATAATTCCAGTGACCCCTATTATAAGTAGCCAAGTGTATTAGGAGACAGAGTGTGGCAGAGGAAGAGAAAGAAGCAAGGTCTGAGACAAAACAGAAGAACTATTCTTCGGAGTGTGTGTATGACTTGGGTCTGCCAGTGTTTTTTCTTCTTCTTTAGGTGTTTATCCTTGCCTTCACAAGCATTGTTGTGTTCCAGTGTTGTGTGTTTGGTGAAGTAGGGAGGATTGAGTTATGTCCTTTCCGGCTGCTGGTCAGTGCTTGTCTTAGTACATCCTGATGATTCCATAGGGAATGACCCACTTCTCAGTTCTGCATGGGTGGGTAAAAGGTTACACTGAACAGACACTGAAAATCAATGGGTATGTCTTTATTGTAGCAAACATTTTTAGCAAGTTTCATTCAAACACAAAACAGAACAGCATGTGCTGAAGCAGTGCAAGCTTTCCTCACATGAGACGACAAATTATTCCCTGCTGGATTGCAAATAGGGCTCCCGGTTTTATGGTATTTATTTTTTTAACATTTCCGTCTGTATTTATCCATATTTATTTTTTGCCCATCTTATTGGTATTTATCCATATTTATTTTGTGTTTTGCGAATATATGGAGTCATAAAATGGTATTTTCCACATTTATTTAACTGATAAACATGCACTTATACTTTGCTGCCTGTGGCGTTGTAGCAAATTAAGCAGCCAAATATAGCAAAATACTACACCTTCAGGTAAATATGAGCATTATAATACAAATATATGTTACCATACACCTGCATTTAGGGAAATCTCAACCTATTTTTAGCTTCTCATGCTGCCTATCTGCTCAGCTGTTGTCTTAGAAATTACGAAAAACAGCATGGAGAGTCACCCACAAAATTCACACTTTTCTGCATTTTTCCGCTTTTAAAAATAAATACAGACAGGAAACACTTTGTTTTCTGTCTGTAATTATCTGTAAAAATCCGTAAAAACAGAAAACCGGGAGTCTTAATTGCAAATAACCAGTCTAGCTCAGGAATAAAGAGCCCGCGCCTCCTTATAAACCAAACTGGGAGATGAAGGCAATAGCATTACAATATTTCCTCGTACACTACATGTACAATGTATGGGCATTTACTATAGAAAAATGTAACACATATACACACACAAACACACACTTCCTTACATAAATAGAAGATGTGCAGAAAGCATATTTAAAAAAAGGTCTCGACTGGCTTTATGCTCCCATTATATGCTCCATCTGTATTAATTTTTCTATTCTAGGGTTAAACAGCTCTTCTAAAATGAAGGACACTGATTAATGTAAGTAATGTAGCCTTTATTAGACTACACATCTTGATTATTTTACTTTGCATTTGGGGTACAGAACAAGTTTACTCCAATTACACTGCCCTGGAATTTGTGCATATAACTTGATTACTTTTCCTTGCATGAGATCACACAAGCAGATTCCTCTAATAACTAACTATTACATAACTATAGCCTTGATTGATTTCTCTGCATCAGATTACAAAAGGAGAATTTTTCACCAATATTTCCTTCCATTACAGACTACTATGATTACCATACCCTTTCCTAGATTACAGAGCACGATCACTCAGATTACTTTACCATACATAATAAAAACCAATTACACTCAATATTTCAAGTTGCATTTGATAACAGAAGAGCATCCACATTGCTTTAATCTGCATTAGTTCAAAGAAGGAAGTTGCGCAAATAGCTTAAACTATTTATTTTGGTAACAATGAAGTGAAATTATTATTTTTCTTTATACATTTAGAGCACCACAATTCAGTTCCCATGGGACATCAGAGCACTGTGTGTGTCACAGGATAGGGACTGCCCTAGAACACAGATTAGAATACACACATCAATACCATGTGACTCTAGGTGTGCCCACGTTAAATGTGAATGGAAATTAATTTGACATATTTATCTTAAATGTAGGACAACCTAAACAATGCTAAAGCACTCTTAAAATAATTTTTAACTAAATCTTTAATTAATTTAAATAAAAAATATTTTTGTGAAGTTTAAATTAAAAAAATACATTTCCACCCAATGTAAATTTATATTAATTTTGATATGCATTCATAATTCTTAAAGGTGATGCATAGAATTAATTAAAAGTTATGCAATTATATTTTAACAACAAATAATGTTACAAAACGAATACATTCAAACAAGGTTGTTAAAATATTTTATAGTTATAGAACAAATATGTTTTACTTTTAGATTTTTTAACATTAAATATTTTATTTATATTTTTAACTATTTTAAATAATGTAATTTAATTTAACCTTATTTCCCATAGGGTTTTATTTTAAATCCATGCCTCCATTATTTTCTGTGGGAGGGTTTTGTGATATCAGAGGTTGGTGGTGTGTCCGGTACTGGATTTATTACTGACAGGAGTAACTTTCACAAGTAAATTTGGCTCTACTCCCTTTTTCAGGGGGTGGAGACATCTAAATGTATGCCTTTGGGTAACTTTACACTAAGGGGCATATTCTCAAGGACTTATCGCCGAGTTAGCGGCACTTTATCGCAGCCAAAGTGGCGATAGATTTATCGCCCTATTCACAAGCTGGTGCTAACAGCCGACATCGCCAGTTTTCCCGCGATAGCAGCCGCAAAAAACATCGCCACGGATGACACCGGCAACTAACGCTAATGAGATGCAGAGTAGGCGTTCCCGTGCAAAAACCCGCGACAACACCACTTCGCAACATTCTCAACGACCAGCCAGATCGGCGATAAGATCACAAAACATGCGATAAGGCACGTTAGCAGCAGGGAATTAACACCTGCTCTTACCTGGTATTAAATCGGACGATAACCTGCACCAGAAATGGGAGCCCAGCCCACAGCCACACCCGAAGAACAACAGATGCCATGGAGCTACTGATCATGCAGCCGGACACCCAAGAGGGCCACAACACCCACCGCCACCCCCCCCCCCCCAGAAACCCCCCCGGGGCCCTACTCTGGACAAAGATATTTTACATCAACTTTACGAAATTATGAACAAAACAATTCGCCTGATGTCGCACAAGTACAACAATTAACATTCATGTGTGGTCAGAAAACGGAGAATCATTCATTCATCTTGGAATTTCCAAACAAATTATTTTATTCAAATTTAACTCAAAACAGCTATTCGGAAGAGTCATGGCGGGTCTTCACTGGACAATCTGTAAGACACAGCCTGCAAGACAAAATACAAGCTAAGAAAGTGTGTCATGCGCTCATCAAAGGACAGAGAGAGAGAGAGAGAAAGGGAGAGAGAGAGACAGTGAAAGGAAGAGAGGGAGAAGGAGAGAGAGAGTAACAGAGGAAGAGAGAGAGACAGTGAAAGGAAGAGAGGGAGAAGGAGAGAGAGAGTAACAGAGGAAGAGAGAGAGACAGTGAAAGGAAGAGAGGGAGGTTTTTTTTTTTTCGAGGGAGAGGGAAGATGGCGACTGCGTGAGCTGGTCGCTCTGCTGCTCTCTGACCATGGATTAATTTTGTATGAAAGCGGCAATAATGGACAATACTACGTACCGGGAACAAAGCATGTTTGCCGGTAGCTGCAATTGACTGAAAAGACTCAAAAGAAGGAAAGCAAGATGGGCTAACAAATAAACGAAAAACGAAAAGCGGAGACAAAAATAAAGGATAGCAGCGGAATGGAAACGGCGTTTGCATACCTGAAGCTGTGCCCCGGTCCCGCCCAGTGTGGAGCTGCGCTCTGCCGTGCGGAGCTCACAAGGGCCTTCCTCACTTTTCTGACCACATTGACGTCCGACAGGGAGGAGAGGAAGCACTGCCTGTTCTGTTTGGATTTTTGCCGAGCGTGTTCTGGGGAAACTATGGCTCCAAAAGTCCCCGTGCCCACTGGAATAAAAGGGAAAACACGGTCGGGTGCGGGTGCAGGCGCTGGCTCATCTCCCAAAATGGCAACATCTTTGGACCCCCACCCGAGACCCGGCAGGGGTAAAAAACAAAATGCGGGGAATGCATTACTCAGGACAGAAAAGCCGGAGGATAAGAAAAATAGAACTGGAGCGTTACCCGCAAGTGAACCCTCTGTTTTGGATCTGCTGAGAGCGGCGCTAGGGGCAAAGCACCCACAACGACAAGGAGATGAAACAGGTGAGCAGCACCAGGGGGGGAGTAATACAGATAGTGGTGGTGTGATCAGGGAGGCTGATGGGACAACTATTGCTGTTTCAGAGGAAATCCTATCTGCGACTGTAGACGCACCTAAAACCAGTCAGCATAATCAGCTGCCTCCCGTTCCTCTCACCCCCCCCTGCCTGCAACCTGAGACAAGAGATAACATTGATGGATGTATTTTAGAGGGGCCTGGGTCTCAAGCAGTAGACACAACGCCGGGGCTACTATGCCCAATCTCCATCTTGGAGGTGCTATGGCTATAAATCACGCTACTTCCTCAAGCCACAGTGAGCAGGATATGGACTGTTTCTTCTCGCTTTCAGATGGGATCTGGTCAGCATCAGGTTCAGGGTCAGGGTCTGACTCACTTGGAGACTCTAGCGAGGAGATCTCGGACTGTGGCAAAGAGACACAATAGCCACAATGCGTAAGGCAGTGAAAAGAACAAGCCACCCCAGCCTACAAAAAAAAAAAGTCTAAGATGGGACCACTCGGGAGCAGATCTACTTAGCACCTGTACAACATCACCCTCTAAAGGCGACAGTACACTCTCCTCAGCTCCCCCAACTTTAGATACTGTCCTCCAATGTATACTCTCCCATCGTGAAGAAACGCGCCAAGATAGCAAACGTGCACAGACAGTTATGCGGAAGATTCAAGGGGCTGTTAGAAAAGTCACGAAGTCATGTTCTGTTATTAATGAACGCCTCACAACCCTTGAAATGCGAACAGAAACCTTGGAGAACGATCTAGCAGTCACACGCACAAGTACCACTACTCATGACGCCCAACTAACTGACATACAGTGGAAGTTAGAAGACCACGAAAATTGGCAACGCCGGAACAATCTACGGGTACTAGGCGTACCAGAGGGGAAAGAAGGGTCAGATATTCGGGCGTACGTGGCTGATATGCTATCTAAAGCATTTCCGGATTTAGATGGCTGGAATTGGGCTCTAGAAGTACAAAGAGCCCATCGGGTCCCGTTCAATCTCAAACAGCCGGTGAAACCCGACACGAAGCCCCGTGCCATACTGGTCTATTTTGGCAATTTCTTACTGCGACAAGCAATATACGACAAGGCAAAGCCAACAACGAAGCGCAGCGGTGGGGATTATTTTTTTTTGTCCAACCAGACTTTTGCCATTACACGGTGGAGAGACGATGGCGCCTTCGTCAGATGATTAAGCCAGTACAAGATCGGGGGACAAGCATATTTGCTGCATCCAGCTCGCCTAAAGGTGATCAAGGGAGACCATGTTCGATTTTTCACTTCTGAGATCAAAGTGAAAGAATACTTGAAGGACTGGGACCTGAAATCTTAGACTGATTAACCTGATATTTGAGCTCTCTCTTTTTTTGCTATTCTAGTGGCCACTGTATAATCCATTTTTGATCTTGGTTTTTCTTCTTTTTTTTTGCTCTTCTTTACTCACTCTTATCTTCTCTAAAAGGGGGAAAGCGAGAAAAGGGGAAAGAGAAGGGAAAGAGAGAGAAAGGAGAGGGGGAGTGGGGAGAGAAGAAAAAAAGAGTCTTTTTATACGTCCTAGCTGCCAGGAAATAAAATATACGGCTCAGGGGCAGCAACCATCACAACAGACTAACCAGTCTGGATGCCTTTCTACAGGGGATGGGCTGGGGGTGGGGTTCAAGGGCACGGGGGACGGGGGAAGGAAGGGGGGGAGAAGGGGGGTTTGGGGGGTGGAACACAGGGTGGAGGGGGAGCAAAAAGAAAAAACTGGAGAGGATATAAACAAAAGATATGAGACAGCAAGCATTAATAAGCAAGAGCGTTTAAATCAGAGGAAATTAAATAAGTTAAATGGGTAAGATCACCATCTGTTCAGTTAATGTTGGAGGTCTTAACGACAAATTAAAGCGTATCAGAGTCGCTGAAATATTAAGAGGCTTAAAAGTCGATATAATATGCCAACAAGAAACGCATATTCCCTGGGGGAAACGAGATATTTTAGCTATAAGGGGATACAACCTCGTAGCCTGCTCCACACAAACGTCAACTATTAGGGGGGTTGCGATTCATGTAAGAAACTGTATCGGTCCAGTTAAACGGGTCTTGGAAGATAAATGGGGGAGATGGACTATTGTACAACTGCCCATGGGATTGACCATATGTACAATATACGGATCAAAAGAGGATGATCCACAAATCTTTAATGACCTAGAAGTCGAATTAACATCATGGGCAGGCCCATTAAAAATTTGTGGGGATTTGAATATTCACTATGATACTGGCTGTGGTAGAATTCAGAAATACCAGGGGAGGAAACCCCATGTTCATCAAGCCCTCTCGGCCCTGCGTACTAGCTATGACTTGAAGGATGTGTGGAGGGTAAAACATCCTACTGACCCTGGCTACACATATTTTTCAAATCCTCATAAGAAATATGTCAGGCTAGATTACTTCTTGGTGTCATCCTCTCTGATCACGGCCGCAGGAATAAAGAAACTACCCAAACTACTATCGGATCACAATCCCTTAGTTATGGATCTAGTATTTCAGACCGAAGATCGTCCACAGGTTAAGTGGACGTTTGATAGATCTTTATTATCCAATGATCAATATCTCAAACACATTAAACAATGGGCTACAGAATATTATGAGATGAACCGATATAGTTCTTCACGTTGTGTAGTTTGGGATAGTTTTAAGTCAGGCCTCCGGGGAGAAACAATTAGCTTTGTGGGAAGGGCTATAAAACAAGAGAAGAGTGAAATTAACACCTTGATAACCGAACTGGGAGAATTTGAAAAAGAACACACTAGTGCAATTAGACAAAAACAAGAGAGGGAAGAATTATTGTTGCGACAAAAAATACTGATCACAAAAGCTGAAATAAATAGCTATTACACTAAGAAGGGGGCAGCTATCTATCAGGCACACAAAAGCGAGAGATATGAATACGGCGAGACTGTAGGTAAGATTCTTGCCTTGCGGACCAAACAAAGAGTAGCCAGAAACAACATAACCGAAATTAAAGGTCAAGATGGGGTACTCTATACAGAAATAAAGGACATTATCAAGACCTTTGAAAAATTTTACCAAGATTTGTATCAACAGGATAGCCTCGATCCCATGCTCTCCAATGAAACCGAGTTAGCCCTTGGAAGTCAGCGTAGGCTTAGTGAAGAGCTGCAACAAGAGATTGATAAAGAAATCACGATGGAAGAGGTGCTATCAGCCCTGAAATCCATGGCTTCAGGAAAAGCGGCAGGTCCCGGTAGAATTCCATTGGAATTATATAAAGCAATTCAAGAGGAAATAGCTCCGATACTCTTAGACCTGTTTCTTGGAATACAATATAGCGGGATCCCTCCTGAGTCCTGGCAAGGAGCAGATATTGTGGTCTTTTTAAAAAAAGGGAAACCCGCCGACAATCCTGCATCATACAGACCCATATCCCTCATGAATGTCGACACCAAACTGTACTCAAAAATCCTCGCGACTCGGTTAGGGGGGATCATAGCCCATCTAGTCTCACCATGGCAACATGGCTTTATATCAACAAGAGGCACAACAGATCATATCAGACGTGCTATAGCCTTGTTTGATATAACTGAGACAACCGGTGAGAAGATGGCTATGAACTTCCTAGATGCCGAGAAGGCGTTTGATCGCATCTCATGGCAGTATCTTTGGGCGACTATGGTACAGAGAGGATTTGGGCCTGGTTTCTTGACAGCCATACAGGCTATGTATCACAGACCATATGCAAGACTAAACATAATGGGTCAAGAATCAAATTCTATTGATATTGCAAGAGGGACAAGACAGGGTTGTCCCTGTTCTCCAATATTATTTGCCCTGTATATCTATATCTTTATAGAGCAAATCCTTCAAGATCGGATAATTACTACAGTCAACTGTAATGGGTACGATACAAAGATAATGGCCTATGCCGATGATCTGGCAGTGGTAACCACTGATCCAGAAAACGCAATTTCTCAAATTCAGAAATTAGCCAGTGAATATGGTCGAAAATCCGGCTACCTGTTGAACACAGGGAAAACCCAGATTTTATGCAATTCTAAAACCCCTTGCAATGACCCTCGAAGATTAAATGAGGTAATCTATCTTGGGATCAAGATCAGCAGCAACGTAGAAACCATTTGGAAAATAAATATGCTACCTATGATCAATAAGATCAGCACGGATCTACGTTGTCTAGATAGACTTCATTTATCACTTATAGGACGATGTAATATACTTAAGATGGTTATGCTCCCCAAGGTTCTATACATGTTTAGATCTATCCCACTAGAAATTGAAGATTTATTATTAAAGAAATTAGATAGCATATTTAGCAATTTTGTTTGGAAATATTCAAAAATTCGACGCTCCCTAAAGTTTTTAACACTACCACAAGATTGAGGAGGATGGTCTGCCCCCCATCTTAGATACTATTACTACGCAACTTTTTTACAGCAAATGGCTTTTGTGATTTCATTAGGCACTGGTAACAGACAACATGATGTAAACGGGGACCTCCCCTCGATATATGAGCTAGCAATAGGAATAAATGCACAGGGAGTACTCCTCCGACAGATAGAGGCCAGCTACTATAAAAAAAACTACATTTAAGGTGGTAATCGCAATCTGGAAAATCTGGAAAAGAATGGTAGGGCTCATGAAAATACCGAAATATAACAGATATACGCCATTGTGGCGATCTCCTCTTTTTCCCACATCAATGTACGACAAATTGGCTAGGCAATGGGAGGAAAAGGGAATCTTGAAGGTGGGGGATCTTTATTTAATTGAACAAAGGCCGTCGTTCATCGAGCTACAGCAAAGATACGGCATAGCGGTCGGAACATATTTTAAATACAGACAGCTTACCAGTTTTTTAAATCAAATTAGTGAAGAGGGATTCTCTGTACATAGGAATTCTTTAATAGAGATCATGCTTCAGCCTCGGACAAAAATTAAAAACATATATTAAACTTTGATAGATACACTTCCTGATGACCTTGAGGTAGTAGAAACTAAATGGGCTACCAAAATAGGAGACCCCGACATTGATTTGTATAACTCATTAGCTTTAGCCAAGGGGATATTCCTCGCAGCCAACCTGAAAGCCCAACACTATTATACGATATATGATCTCTACTTCACTCCTGCAAAATTACATCAGTGGGGGAAAAGAGAGGACGATAAATGTCCCCGATGTGATCAAGGGCCAGCAGATATAATCCACATGTTTTATGGCTGCGAGAAATTGAATCCCCTGATAAAACAAATAGAGGAATTTCTGTCAGCAATAGACACTATAATCAATATAACTTCAACCCTAATGTTGTTCGGATGCGATGAGAAGGTACAATGTGACCATCGCAAGAACAAGTTTGTCTTTATCTCAATAGCTGTATCTCTGCTTCTCATTGCTACTCATTGGAAAGATGTGGACCCTCCTCAATTTCAGGCTTGGCTAGTTCGCTTGCTGGCTATATATCACCTTGAGAAATCACTATATAAATGTAAAGGCCGTGCTGCAAGCAGGAGAGGTAGGGCAATCTGGGCTCCTATGAAGAAATGGATTACAAACCAGTCTGTCATGTAAGGAGATAGGCTGAATCATGGTTATTAGATCTTGTGACAGAAAATGATTGATTTGTGATTAATGATCTCTATCTCTCTCTCCCTCTTTTTTATCTGTATTGTAAATATCTATGAAATATTGAACAACAAGCTCTTGCGTAATCAGATGTCAGCTATATTTATATGTAAAATTGCTTATGAATATATATTTTTTTCCCTTGTATACTCTCTCCAATAAAAAATAATTAAAAAAAAAAAAAGAAAGGAAGAGAGGGAGAAGGAGAGAGAGAGTAACAGAGGAAGAGAGAGAGACAGTGAAAGGAAGAGAGGGAGAGAGAGTGCCGACACTGCGGACCCAGGCCTCACTGCTCACCTGCTGCCACCGGTGTGTCTCCAACCATGTGCCGGTATACACTGCAGACCACCAGGTCCCTTATCTGAAACAGAGTCCAGATTTATGAATGGCAGAGTACATATCATTGCACACGCCATCATCGCTTGGCCGCCCCTGCGCACACAGGCTGCTGCACCCCAGCCCCTCCCGCCGCCCAGCGGTGTTTGCCCGCCCCTGCGCACCCAGGCCTCACTGCTCACCTTCCGCCACCAGCGTGTCTCCAAGAGGGCCCACCACGTGCCGGTGCAAGCTCCAAGCCCGGGGTCCGCGACCTTGGCAGCCTCCACATCATGCAGCCCCGCCCCGCGGGCCACTAGGTCACACACGTGATTCTGGGTCTTGATTTCGTAATGGCAGAGATCATATCAGTGCACACGGCATCATCGCAGGCTGCACACCCGCTTAGCTCTATAGGTGCCACTAACTCTGTGAACCGCGAGGCAACGCCACGTGGCGGTAGGCCCGCGCTGCCTGCTGGCTCAGGCCTACACTTCGGTCCAGCAGGGCTCACACAAATCCTTACCAGTCCGGACCACCAGGACGGAGCATCATCGCAGGCTGCACACCCGCTCAGCACCTAAGGTGCCCCTACCTCAGTGCACTGAAAGTCACCGTCCCGTGGCGGTAGGCCCGTGGTGGCCGCAGTGTTTCCGGTGCCACCAACTCTGTGCAGCGTAAGTCATGGACCCTTTCTGATTGAGTCTCGTGATATGCCAGGCGGACGCAGCCATGTCACCTCCGGCAGTGGGGAAGAACTGGGACACGTAGCGTCGTCTTCCCCCCCTTTATACGTAAGCCGAGTCGGCTGGCTCGGCGCACGCCAGGCCAGCGTAGGGGTGTGAATAATTATCCCTGGGCTCTGGGCGTGGTTCATTTCTGGGCTGGACAGGAAACCAACTGATGCGTGTGTCTCTGTTGCAGTGTCTGTGCCACATGGCCCGCAATTGACAATGTTGCAATGTTGCATGCACCCGGAGGGTGGCCGCGCACGAAGGGATTGTACAAGGAGCGCAAGGCCGCTCGGGCTCTTGGCTCATGCATGCCAACTGTTGTGTGTGTATCGCTATTGGTGCACCATAAGCCTAAGGCCTAGCCTCAATTGCAGCGCGAAAGCCACATCACATTTCCAGAATGCAAGCAGTAGTCAGACTAACATTAGGGATGAAAGCTCCTTTGTCTCAATACATGAGGCGGAAGGACACCTGCACCTCCGACCTTGGTCTTGGTCTTGCATGCGGCAGGCACCCCCTGAGAGAGTTACCATAGCAGATGATGATGACTTCCACACTACGCACAGCGCTAATGAAGGACCAACGTATCCACACCCCACACACAGAAGTTCTTGCTCGAGGTACTCTTGCATGGAATGCCCTTGACACTTACGTACACAACAACCCATACGTCCAAACGTTGCACACACATATGACTCATTGCTCCGAGCTGTGGCATATCATCCACATAACTGCCGCAGGTCAGAAGAGTGCCGGTTCTACGAGAGCCACCAACGGAATGGCAGAACATCCGGGGCGCATGCACAACGCCTGTCACGTGGAACTGTACCGTGACCGAATGCTGCCTGTTAGTGTCTGATGCATTGGTCTGCATGTTGTGGCCCTTGTCTTGCCCGGACTGACACGCACATGGCAATAAAGTCCACGCAACTTCACTAGTGTTCAACTGTGGAGTGTTGATTAGAATGACAAATCGTGTGCCTCAATGAGCATTGTCCGTACACAGGGAGGGACTGAAAGACGCATTTCACTTAGGGGTGAGTCCCTATTACCAGCTCCACCTCTGTGAGCCAGACATAGTGGTTGGGATAGTTGCTGATAGACCTGTGCTCTTACATGTCTTCAGCAATGTGAGTATGGTGTCCATATTCCTGCCATGTGGATCAATGTGATCCATCACTACAGGCTGTGTCCACCCAGTTGAGTGTGAGTAGGTATGCGAAGAGATGTTCTGTTGTCAAATGTGATGGGGGACACTACTTTAGGCCTGCCAACTACTTTGACATTTCATACCCAGCCCTATTTCTAACATTGCGTGGGTCAAAGTTGAGGAATTGCGCGATTGTTGTTTCAGAGCAATGAGGCCACAGCTAGTGCACACATTCCCAGTCATCCCACTTACCATGTGTGTCACGGTCAAACATGCGCATTGCTTTCATTTCCCAGGGTGTACCTTTTTGGGCAATCAATGTCCTTACATTCATCCATACTTTCATACTTGATCGATTATGGACATGACACATCTGTGTGAATTTGAATGATTTATACACATTCGGTGGAGTGTCGGAGCTGGAGCAGTACATGGCCATGCAAACCCCACATTACATTGTAGCCCAGTGGAGGGCCAGCCAGAGTCATTTAGGGATTGACAAGTACATCGGAAGAGGAAGAGTACAGTCCACAGTCTGATTGCTGTGTCATTGGTAAGCAAACAAAATATGGCAGTCCATGTCGAGGTCCAAGGTGAGTGTCGCAGAGTGTTTTGGGGGACAGTGGGAGGTGTTGTTACAGGGCATGATGCAGAGGGCAGAACCAAGCTGAAACAGGGCATATGGCGGAGAAGAAGGCTACTGGCTCCTTCTTACTACAAAGGTGGACTCACCCGCATCTTCGTCCTCTATGTCATCTGTCTGACATGTGGGTGCTGATGTTTGGTCTGCAGCAATGTGTGCCACTGACACATCAGGGGCCGGAGATGTGTGTGTAGAAGTACCAGCAGCATTCATCAGCAACTGCCTTAGTGGCAGCAATGCGATGATGAGGATCTGCAGGGCATGGAAGATCCCAACAACTTTTCGCTGGTGTGCATCCGTGGCAGCCATTCTTTCTGCATGCATCCGCTCCATGTTCTCCATTATCCTCAGCATCTGTGCCAACTCTCTGCTGACATCGCTGAGGCCATTCTGACTAGACAGTTGTTCTCCTCTCAGAGTCATGACTCCAGTGATGTCGGGCATGGATTGTTGGACATCATGGAGCGAACTGTGGGTGTCCGTTAGGGAGTGTAAGTGGTCCCTGATGGGACTTAGACACCCACGTATGTCATCTAGTTTGGCTGCCATGAGGTCGAACCCCACCCGCACCTGTTCAGCCACCTCCTTCTGGCAGTCTAACACCTGGCCTTGGAATGGGATGTGTTCTTCGGTGAGGTGCTGGGAGCCAGCTGTGGTGGTGGGTGCTTCCTGCTGTGTGGTCTGTGCAGGGGGTGGGGTCTCCTCGATGCAGCTGGGCTGCCCTGCTCCTGGAGGTGGGTTGCCGTAGCTGTCCATGAGCTGTTGTAGGGCGTCGGTGTCGAAGGTGTGGAGGTCCTCTTCATCATCACTGATGAGTTGTCTGGTCTGCTCTGCAGGAGGTGTTGATTGTCCCTCTGCAATGTGAAGGGGAGATGCATTTTAACATTGTGTTGACATGTATGTTGACGCATTGTTCAAGTTTACATACAGACTGCATGACAATGTACATTGTGACTGTTAGGGAGGAGCTGACTATTTGATGCGGGACAGTGGACATTTGAACTACATCACGGATGTGAGGTTGTACACGTACATTTTCATCTCAAAGTTTCCTGCTATGCCAGATGTGATTGGCCAGTTTCTACGCACAAGCGGAACCAGTTGTGTCCTCTGTTCTGTAGAGAGAGTGTTGCAATTTGTACCACTTTGTCGTCAATGATGTTGTGCTGTTATTGCTATGTGTGTGTGCTGCATTGTGGGAGAGTCGCCCCTGCAGCTGTGATTTTGCTGCCCCTTATCCCTTTGAGGCAGTGTGCCTTTGACTTCTGTGCTTCTACAGTGCTGAGATGTTGCAGACTTGGCTAATTTTGGCTCTAGTTCGGATTTTGGACTCTTGGGCATGGTTTATCCGCAGATGTGTTGTTGACGTCAGGGGTTGTTTGTGCACGTGGATGTGTCAGAGTGTGACCTGCTCCTTTACGGATGTGTTCCACACTCAGCCACCTCAGTGTCGTGGCGTGCACCATGTCATGATAATTGAACTGCAGCCATGCTGTTCGTCATGCAGTGTCACTTGCATTGTCAGTGTGGCTCACAGATACGCAGCTTTGCTGGTTTTAACACGTGTGCATGGGTTGGTTGTGAGATTGGTGCTGTGTGGCGAGGGACCCCTTACTGCCCATGGTGGACGGTGGCCTACTTGCTGTTTGTATGTGTGCTGCAGTGTGCCAAGGGGATCAGGGACATGATCCAGAGTCATTGTGGGTGTGCAGTGTGCTGTACTTAATTGTGCATGTGTGCCATTGTGCCCATCTCCCCCCGTCACCCCAGTCCCTGTTCGGTACTCACCCTGGTGCTGTTGTGTCAGGTCATGTCGAGCAGTGTCCGGACCCCCAACTCCTGCCACCGTCTCCACACTGATGACTCTGGCCACCATTTCCTCCATCTCATCCAGCTCCTGGTGTTCCGCTGGACTGCCACCTCCAGTCTGCATTGCTGCCTGATGGTTGTCAGCGAATTTCTTCTTAGTTTTGCGCTTCGCATCATTCCAGCGCCTCTTGACCTCTCCAATTGTCCTCCTCCTCACTCCGACTGCATTCACCTTGTCCAGGATGGACTGCCATGTTGCATTTTTATTTGCCAATGACACGTTGGAGGTGACGAACAGTTGTTGGTGGTGTTCTATCACCTCCGTGATGATGATCCTGTTTTCCTGCGGACTGAACCTAGTCTTCCTCGTCTTCTTCTCCTTGCCCTTCCGTGACCCCGAGGTCCCAGGCTGTTCCTCCTGGGGGCTTGTGGGGTTCTGGTTGTCCTCTGTACTTCCCGGCTTCCTCCATGGTGCTACGCAGTTTGAATTATTTTGTTTGTGTTTTCGGGTGCTTTTATAGTGCTTTTTCCCGCATGACGCGTGGGAATTGCAGACCTGTCGCTGGTTATCGCAGATTTTTTTATCGCGGTTGGCCACATCGCAACTTTTTTCGCGTTTGTGTTTCGCGTTTTTTGGCCGTCATGGTAATTTTATCGCGGTCATTTGATGCGTTGGCGTGAAACTATCGCATGGTACCGCCGTGTTGAGAATACAACGTTAACACGGCGTTATTTTCCCGCAATAGACTGCGATATGCAAAGTTGCGTTAAGCTAATTTTGCGATAATTATCACACGTTCTTGAGAATATCCCCCAAAGATTTTTGTGAATAGACAGAAGTAGTAAAATTACTCAAAATTGTAAGCTTAAATTTCATGTGTAAATTGCTCACAACTGTAACTTTCCTTTGTGTTTAGCCCAGTTCGTGTACGAATGGAGAATGTGGGTTTACACACATAAAATACAAGGTTTGCAAATAATATTTCTTGTCTACTACTTATGATTAAGTGCAGCATCACACTGAAAAGGATACACACAGATTCAACTAAATCATTCAAGACCTCTACATGTCTGAAACATATTTTACAGAACGTCTGCAACGATTGATTATCAGTTGTTTGACACTCAGTTTCAAAAATCTACACACCAGACTCTTTGGCACTGTTTTTTACAATGTGCAAAAATAATTTTCATGACACACCAAAAGTTTCTGATAGTCACAATTACAACGATCTGAAAAGTAGGTTTTATTAATTCTACAAATGATCAGGGTCATTTAGACCCAGACATGCATCCTGCCATACCTACAAGTCAGGGGAAGCCCAGGCAAAGGGAGGTTTTTCTGTGCATGTGGGGACCACATTCTTTCTTTTTCCTTTCTGGGACTTTCATGACTCACATGTCGAACCCAGGCAGATCAAATTAGTGATGGTTACTCTGTCCTAAATGGGGCAGGGTGCAGTGATCGTCACTGGGAACCAGCTGTCCAGTGTTGGACAGACCAGTGGATAAAGAGTTTCCAACGTCTCAGCTAACTCTGACTGGGTTAAGGGAATCACAAGTTCTGCAGAGTGGGTGCTCCAACAATTTATTGTGGAGCGCAAAATAATCCCTTTGACTTTTAAGACTAGAACAACTAGGAGCAGATTGTCCAAAGCAGACAGTAGAAGGCTAGCTCTAGGGGCCTCTTCCATTAGGAGCACCAACCATTGCTCATGGGGAGTGCGAGTCCTCGTTGCACCATTGTCAATGCATGGGATAGAACCGAACACCTCATACAGGTGCATACTGAAATATGCACCTCCCCTCCAGGGGCGGCTCCTCCGTAATGGCAGAGGAGTGTCGCCCCACCTGCAGTAGCGGCTCCTGGAGGGAGTGCTGCGGGGCGGTGGGGCGGGGCGGGGAGGGGCAGGGTGGGGGTAGTAAACTCTGGCTTACGGCCGAACTGAGTTAAGTACATAAATAAATTAATGAAACAAATTACATTGCGCGCGCTGCATCGCAATCGGCGATGCAGCGCGCAATGTAATTCGTTTTATTTATTTATTTATGTATTTAACTCAGTTCGACCATAAGCCGGAGTTTACTACCCCCACCCTGCCCCTCCCTCCCGCCCCGCCCCACCGCCCCGCAGCACTCCCTCCAGGAGCCGCTACTGCCCACCTGTCAGAGTCAGTCAGCAAAAAATAAAATGATAATTTTATTTTCCGCTGACTGACTGACTGACCCAGTGTAGGGCGAGGTCGGGGTGATGGGCACTGTAAAGTGCGCATGCCGGTTTAGCCGGCCGTCTTAGGCCTGCCAAACAGACACGCTCACCTAGGTTTCTCCAACCCAGCTGTGTTGCACAGATGGAGAAACAGCACAGACTCCCAGGCACTGTCTGAGCAGAAAACCAGGACGCTCAGACCAATCCTGGCGATGCTCTCATGCTAGGTATAGCATGAGAGCAGTGCCGGGATTGGTTGGGGAGCATGTTCCTCAGTGACTGCCGGGAGGAGAGCCGAAGAAGAGCACTGAGGCGGCCGGCGTCGACAGGTACGTTTTTAAAAAAATGATATTTTATTCGCCTAATCCCCCATTACCCCCCCCCCAACCCCACTTTAGCTATGCGGCACCCGCTACTGCTCCCCTCTGCAGCATCACTTGGTGCAGTCTAAGCGAAGGATGCCATCCTTTCTTCTGACATATGATTCCTGTGTATTAGATGAGGTCCACTAGCATTTGGGGGGAGCAATGGTTCCCACCAATAGTAGATGGGGCTGTGAGGCATCCCCTCTCATAGGGCCTTCATATCCATCTCAAAAGTCTGCAGAGGGTGTACCATTACAAACACATATAGTTCAGGCCCAGCTGCAGATACCTGTATATTCAGTCCTGCCTTTGACGGAAAGGCGGGGCAGTGACTTCAACCACAATTGGGCAGGGTCCAAGGGTCTGTAGGACTCTCCATGCCTCACCCTAAGGGCATTCAAAGGGTTCCAAACCGTACTCCACAACCCAGGGAATGTACATTCTGCTTCACCACAAAGTGTGTGGCTGCCCGCCGCCCCCAAAGGGGGCCCCCCTAAAAGGGCTGCCCTTTAGTGCCATTGCGGCACAAGCCTACCCCTCGCCCTAGCTGAAGAGGGCTTCCGCCTGGAGCCCGCGGTTCGGTGGGGGTGTGGGCGTCACTTCCGGTACGCCCGGGGGGGGGGAGGGAGGGTATGTATACCCCTCTGACCCTCCCAGCGGCCTCTTTGCCGCCAGCCTCGCCGTCTAGGAGGTCGTCCGGGTCCCTCCGTGTCGTCATTGCGCAACATAGATTTGGGTGAGTGTACATCCTCCCCCCCAGCCCCCTAGTCACAGGGGGGGGAGGATAGCTCCTCGAGGGCTCAGGGCAGGGACGGTGGGGTTTGCGGGCGGCGGTGCCGTGCAGTGGTCGTGCTGTGGCGGTGCTCGCCCTCCCCCCCACCTCCTTTTCTGGCACGGTGTGCCAGCGTGGGGTCTCCTGCTTCTCTTCTGCTCCCCTTTGCGGCCGGCATCGCCGTCTGAAGGGGTCACCGGGAGTGGAGCTGCGAGTCCGCAGTGGGACGAGCGGAGGGGAAGCGGGGTCCACCCGAGATGGTGAGCTCTCCTGGTCTGGAGCCCCGCCTAATAGGGGATTAGTTGGGAGCCTGCATGTGAGCGTTGCTTAAACTGTGGGCGCTCGGTGGCGCTGTGTGCGTGAGGTGGAGCTGGGAGGAGTTGTGCTCCCGCGGACCGCGGTGTTCTGGCCCCACACGCCACGACGCATAAGTTTACGCTCCACCATAAGCGGTTGCCTCCATCGACTGCCCCCCCTCCCCCCCGGGGTCGCGCTGTCCGGACGTGTCGTGCGGGCTCGGAGAGGCTCCCCACGTGGTCGGCGATGGGATTGGGCCCATGCATCTCTTTGTCACCTACAATAGCTCAGGTAGAGCGGAAGGCTGTAGGAGAGAAGCAATGACCCTTAGGCCGCTGGTTCGAATCTGCTGCCAAAGATTTGCCTGACATGCTGTCTGGTAGCACCGTGGGTGGTGGCGTGGCAGAGCGGTCTGGGGCACTGGATTTGGGCGCCGGTCTCTTCGGAGGCGTGCGTTCGGTCTCACCGCTGCCAGTCTAGTCGATTCGCCGGGGAGTCGGGCCCGTCCCCTCACTGTGTGGACATAGACGGCCCTGTGGCGCAATGGATAGCGCATTGGACTTCTAGTGAACTGAAGACATTCATAGGTTGTGGGTTCGGGTCCCACGAGTTGCTTTTGGCGCAGTCGGAGTTGGTTCCGCGGCCGCCTGTTAGGGTCAATGTTTGCCCGCCTCCCCCGTGCGCTGGTCGGTGCCCCCGTCGAGCAACAATTGCAGCGGAGTCCGCCCGCTGCATCCGTGGGGCTTGTCTCGCCCTGGTGGGGACTGGCAGCGCCAGTGGCCGACCGCCCCACTCACAACCCTTTGCCGCCTGCGTTGTATTCCACCGAGGGTGTGGAGGAGGGGCCTGCGATGCTCACTTGGCTGTCCAAGTGACGGCTAAGGGGCCGCGGGCGTGGGGCAGCGAGGGTGCGGGGGTCTGCTGGTCTGCCGGAGTCTGGGATGCGCGTGCCGTTTGGGCCGCGGTGCCAGGGAGGCACACACGGTGGAGCGGGTGTCATGGTCAGATCAACTGGCCGAAATAGCTCAGTTGGGAGAGCGTTAGACTGGAGATCTAAAGGTCGCTGGTTCAATCCCAGGTTTCGGCACAGTCCGAGAGGTTCCTTGCAACTCCCAAAATATTTCTTGGGGTATGAATGCCTGGGCACACGCGCATCCGGTGGGATGCATGCATCGGCGATGCAGGCGAGGCCTGGCCGGAACTGAGAGCGGGAGGCGGGCACTCCGGCTACTGCCTGGGCCCCAGCTTCGCCCCCCCCTTCCTCCACCCTGCCCAGTGGCGCATGGCGCCTGTGAACACTGGGCGTCGATCTTGCGGCGCCGATGGCCGACGTGAGGCCGGGGGCGCTTGGGCTATGGGGGGGGCTCGCGGACCGTCGGCTTTCCTGGGTTGTGCAGCCGACGGGATCTGGCCGGCTTGGGGGTGCGTTGTTGGGCACGCTGGCGCACTCAGCCTCCGGAAACCCGCGCATGCCGGCTTGGGTCGTGCTCCGCCCCGAGGTGGTTCGCGGGTGGCCGCCGGAGAAGGCGCGCCACCCTCCCGCGCGGTGGCCACTGTTGTTATTTGTTGGATCGTATATCTGGATGTAATGACAGAAACAGCAATATACAAGTCTGTGCTAGACACAGATTTTAGCTTACATGTTTTAAGCGATGCCCTTAATTACATTGGAGCGCGGTTTTCGTTGTTGTTCTTAATGCAAGGTAGCGGTAACCTACGTATACCTGTTATTGCACAAAGCAAGCAAGTGCTTTTGTGTGCTCTAGTTTAAGGAAAAATCAACTACTGCCGCCAGATGGCGAACTAGTTCGACACTTCACTGGCGGCAACTCGTTCGGCAATGCATACCGCTCCAGCGTTTGGAAACACTTTGATGATCATATATCCCCTCCTCTCACCTTTCCTCCCTAGGGCCCATGGAGCAGTGAGGCTACATTTAGTGACTTTGCTGTGCTTCTTTGTAACTATGGTGTCTGGGGAAAAGATATGGGAATTCACTGGTTACCGGGATGTGTCGCACAACGGGTTGGGGACCACTCACTTACGCTTGTTTTGTTTCTAAGCAGGTGGGACCAAAGCTTACGCCGGATTGAGTCTTGGTGCAGAGGCACCTCGCAGGTAGAGTGGGCCCGGACGTCGAGGGGCAGCTTCGCTGGGTCGTGGCCCGGGCAAGGGCGCTGTGCAGGTAATGGGAATCACCCGCAAACCACCCCCCCCTCACCCCCCCACCCGCAGCTAAGTTTTCCCCTTCCCGCAGTTACCATGCCAATTTACAGACGACTGCGCGGCAGGAAGGCAAGGGCGACACATAACGGTGGTCGCATGGCCTTGCGTTGGCCCCATCTAAACGAATTTATTTCCCCATCGCAGCTCATCCGGACATCCACTGTACTCGCAGCCATCCAGGGAACATTGGGACGTGATCGCAGGACAAGGGTGAAGGCAACAAACTAGTCCGTTCGATCAGGTCGCTAGGGCAGGAGCTTTGTTGAAGTAAGTACCGGGGAGGCACTGGGCGGGAAACGCGCTGGGGTCGGGGGGCCCATGGGAACGGCTGCTCTGCGGCTGGGAGGTTTCGCTGCTGACTCAGTGCTGGGACTCACCTTTGTCTTTTGTTTTAGGGCGCGGCTGGGCAGTCGGCCAGA
The DNA here is from genome assembly GCA_963921515.1 of Calotriton arnoldi. Lineage (NCBI taxonomy): Eukaryota > Metazoa > Chordata > Amphibia > Caudata > Salamandridae > Calotriton > Calotriton arnoldi. The sequence continues at coordinate 539,873 of CAWUFW010003605.1, read as the reverse complement.
CAAAGTACAGCATGAACAGCCAAGAGACCCCCGCCCTCTTATTCTCGCAAGTCAGCTGTGTTGATGAGTCGCAACCGAGCACGTCCCAGGATTTAGTGTGGGGGACCTTTATGGCAATGGCAAAAGCCAAGGGAGTGGAATGGGCACAAGGGATGCTTGACGCCTGTGGGCAGGAGGATTCCGGGGTGTCACTAGACCAACCGTAAGGAAGCCAGGCGGGACCACCCGAGCTGGCGCCTCTCAGATCAAAGCGGTCACGAAGGCCCACCAACAAAGACTTCCCTGCGGACCCCCCCCCGGCCAAGGCCAGGGTGGTGGCTGCGCAACAGCCTCCAGTGCCGGTGGATGCTCCTGCTAACCCTCCGCCCCCTGCCACAACGGGCGACGTGAACATTGTAAAAATCGGTAAGGCAATGGACAACATGTTGGCTTTGATGAATACATTTCAGACACGCTTGGACAGATTGGATGCGCCCCCTTTAGTTGTGGACGAGGCGCTGGTGCCCAGAGTGCCACCTTCAATTACTCAGGTTTGGGCGGGCCAGGCCGGTGGGGCATTGCCTGCAAGCGGGGCAGGCAGTATGGTAGCCGCCCCAGAGGCAGGAGTGAGTGTGACGGCACCTAGGCGTAGTGCAGGGCAAGATATGGTTCCCTCCAGCGGGGAGGGACAGCAGAAGACGGCAGCGCCTTCTACCAGCAACGCTCCCGCCTCAGCGGCTCCTCCTGCTCCCTCCCCCGCCCCTGCGCCCGCTTCACCGCTGGTGCAGACCATCTCCCCCCCCCACCTGCCCACAAGTCTGTCCACCACAAGCTTGGCCCCCCCCGACGACTCCAATGGTAACAGTAGCTCCACTAGCATCAGGGCGTTGTTCTCTGGCGTGGGAGGTGCCTCAGGCCGCCAAGGAAGGCATTTGGAGAAGGGAATGTGTGGACATCTTGACCTTACTCATGCACAGCAAGGCAGGTTTAGACACCAGGAAGATGGGGGGGAAAGAGGAGGACAAGAAAGTGCCGTACCAACGCTGGCCAGACAAGACAATAGAGAATTGGGTGGAGGCCTTCACGATTCTCTCAGCAGTAGTAATGGAAAGACACCCAGAGCAGGGCCCTGCCCTGATGCAGTATTCCCACACCATCCAACAGGAGGCAAAATTGTCGGGCGGGTTAGGATGGTTTTACTATGATCAGGAGTTCCGTAAGAGGATCTCATTATGTCCGGAACTAGGGTGGGACCAAAAGGAGATCCAACTCTGGATCCAACATATGGGTAGACCAACTACAGAGTGCAGGGAAAAAGGGGCGAAAGCGCAGAAAGGTGGTGATAATCAAGGGGCCTCCAAAAAATCTGGCAAGCGCACCTTCAAACAGCCTTTTCGAACCCAGCAAGGGGGGCAGCAACATGGGAATAAGAGGTTCTCATCCGGCACCTGCCGGTTATACAATGCAGGATCTTGCACCTGGGGCAAAGGATGCAAATTCGCCCACAACTGCAGCAAGTGTGGGGCCGCACATCCGGCCGTGTCATGCAACTCAAAACGGGATAGTCCCCCCCCTGGTAAACAGAACAGTTAATAACCCAGTCAGGAACACCGCCCCGGCGCCGCCCCCCTGTTGCCAACCAGCCTTGGTCTCCGCTGAACCAAACTTTCCCAACAAAGGGCCTTCCCCCATCATATTGCAGAACCTCCTCCCGCTCCTGTGGCAGTACCACAACACCAAAGACAGGCTGCTTCTAGCGCAGGGGTTCATCGAAGGTTTTACGATTCCGTTCCAGGGGCCGCACTGTAGCCGCAATGCTGATAATTTGAGGTCCGCCAAAGAACTGCCAAGAGTCGTAGGGGAAAAAATTCAAAAGGAGGTGGCACTAGGCAGGGTAGCTGGCCCCTTCAACTCACCCCCACTGGAGAACTTTATAGTATCCCCGCTGGGTCTAGTGCCCAAGAAAGAACCTGGGGCCTTTAGGCTGATCCACCACTTGTCATACCCCGAGGGCGATTCAGTGAATCACTGGTTGGAGGAGGGCACTTGTTCAGTTTCTTATTGCTCGCTGGACATGGCCATTGACATGGTGCGGAGGGCTGGCAAAGGGGCATGGTTGGCCAAGGCGGATATAGAATCTGCGTTTCGCCTACTGCCAGTCCACCCGTCCAGCCAGCACCTGTTGGGGTTCAAGTGGCAGGGTCAACTTTACTTTGATTGTTACATGCCCATGGGCTGTGCGGTGTCTTGCGCGTATTTCGAGGCCTTTAGCTCCTTCTTGCAGTGGGCACTTCACTGGGAACACGGCCAGGAGGGAGTGACCCACTACCTGGATGATTTTTTGTTCATCGGGAGAGTAAGGTCTCGGGAGTGCAGTGAGGGATTGCGGTGCTTCCAGGACATGGCGGCTCGCCTAGGGGTCCCCCTGGCGCCGGGTAAGACTGAGGGTCCGGCGCAGGTTCTCGCGTTCCTAGGCATTGAGCTGGACACCGTCAAGGGTGAGTCCAGGCTCCCTGCCGGGAAGGTGCAGGAGTTGCGCAATGACATCCAAAGCTTACTGGGCAGAGACAAGGCACCCTTGGGCGAGATCCAGAGTCTCATGGGCAAGCTCAATTTTGCAGCTAGAGTCATCCCGGCTGGGAGGGTGTTCTCTAGGAGACTGGCCAGGGCCACGTCAGGCGTCCGCAGGAAACATCATTTGGTCAGGTTGGGAAAAGGCATTAAGGTATACCTGGCGACCTGGGCGGAATTCATGGTACAATTCAACGGAATTGTGATCTGGAGGGCGCCATGGGCAGGCAGCACTGAGCTGTGCCTTTTCACTGACGCCTCCGGGAGGGAGGGTTTTGGAGCCATCATGGGGGAGGAGTGGTGCGCGCAGAAATGGCCCAACGCTTGGCACCGACGCAGGATCACAGCCAAGATCACGGTACTAGAGCTCTTCCCCATCGTCATCGCCCTGCATTTATGGCCCTCTGCACTAGCGAACAGGAGGGTGGTCTTCTGGTCGGACAACATGGCGGTTGTACAAGCGATAAATGGTCAGTCAGCTAGGTGCCCACTAGTGCTCTGCCTACTGAGAGAGCTCGTCAGGGCCGGCCTGCGCCACAACATTGAGTTCAGGGCTAGGCACATTGAGGGGGTCAAGAATGTTGCCGCTCACGCTCTCTCTCGTTTTCAGTGGCTCCGATTCCGGGAGGCCTGGCCGCGAGCGAGAGCGGAGATGACCCTCTTTCCAGCGCATCTGTGGCTCATCTTGCAGTGGAGCAACGGCTGAGGGAGATTGGGGAACGGTCCCTGGCTCCAGGAACCAGGAAGAAGTACAAGGCCCACTGTGCAACATTCTGGGGCGTCTCTGATATTCTGGGCACCAGCCCCCTTCCTTTGGAACAGAAGGTGGAGGCTTTTGTGGTATGGGCTAAGAACCAAGGGAGGAGCCACTCTTCGGTGTCCAGCCACCTGGCGGCAGTGTGCCACGATGAGAAACTAAAGGGCGGGACTGATCCGGCCAGGTCTTTTCGGTTACGGGCGGCTCTTAAGGGCTGGGCCAGGGAGGAAGTGAGGGTGCCGGACAACAGGGGGCCATCGATTTCCCCAGGCTCCAGGGTATGCTTGATGTTCTGCAGCAGGTTGCGCACTCACCTTACGAGGCCAGCCTACTAGCAGCCACCTTTTGTTTAGCATTCTTTGGGGCATTCAGGGTGAGCGAACTGGTGGCCAGATCCAAGGCGGATAGGTCTGGGGATGCACTTGGCATGCAAGACGTGAAGCTGGCCGCCCAGCTGGTGCTCCGCATAAGAAGGTCGAAGACTGACCAGGCAGGGCGTGGGGTTGAGGTGATTCTTAACCCGCTAGGGATCCCAGGTACTGCCCGGTCGCTAGAGTAGGGGACTACGTAGCGGTGCGCCCCGCAACACAGGGTTATTTCCTGGTACATGCAGACCTGACCCCCTGACTAAGTTTCAAGTGGAGCGGGTTATGGGTGCATGTTTGGCGCGCGCCGGCCTGGCCAGCCCTGACAAAAAGTATTCAAGCCACTCATTCAGGATTGGGGCAGCCACGGCTGCATTCAAAGCAGGCATGGAACCGGCAGGCATTAAAAAGTGAGGCGGTGGCAGTCGCGCTGTTTTGAACGGTATATTCGCCCTTGACTGCACAATATGTAAATAATTTTGGAGTGCCGTGTTTTGCAGTGTCGTGTTCAAATATGATTATCTGAGCAATAAACAGTTGATAAAGAATGGCGTTCGTTTCTTTAGGTGTTTGCATATGGGTGATCGGCCATTCGTACGTGGCCAGGTTGGAAAAGTGGGCCAAGAGCAGGAACTGGATGCGGGGGTTTCACGACACTCAATTTATTTGGATGGGTTTCCCAGGTATGAGATGGAACAGCATCATCAACCGGCTCGAGCAACGCCTGGCCCTGGGGGGAGCCCCGCCCAATGTATTGGTGATCCATCTGGGGGGCAATAATCTCATGACCATGGGGAGGAGGGGATTACTCAGGGCCATTAAAACGGACTTTGGCGAACTAAGCAGGCGTTTGGGTCACTGCGAACTGTTTTGGTCTGAAATAACACCCCGCTTGCATTGGCGCGGCGCCAGGTCAAGGGAGGCAGCAGAACATTCGCGCAAGTGGGTCAACAGTGCTATGCGCAAGTTCCTGGGGCAGAGGGGTTGGGCTTTATCAGGCATGAACTCATCCAGGCAAACGTAAAAGGGTACTTTGAGGAGGACGGGGTCCACTTGTCCCCGGTGGGGATGGACCTGTTTCTCCTGGATTTACAGGAATGTTTGGAAAGGTCAGGTTGCAGGTAATAGGAGGTGCAGTGGTGGGGGGCCCTGGCGGCGACGGTGGCCGCCCCCAGGGCTGTGGCGGAGTTACAGGGCGATCTGGAAGTAGTCCGGTACTGTAAGGGTACCACTGCGGCAGACGGGTACAGTAAGGGTACCTCTGCGCGGCACAATAGGGGTGCCAGAGCCAAAGACCAGGATCCTCAGGGCAGGGTCATGGAGAACCGCGACGGCGCCCCGTTAGTCCTTCGGGCGGTTGGGGGCCTGACCAACCGGGGGTTTGCCCTGATACGCTCCGCCCTGAAAGGGGCGTGAGTAGATGGTAACAAGGGACACGTGATCCAGTGGTGGATCAACAAAGGTAGCGCTGACCGGGCATACATCCCACAGTGCTGGCTCATCAGGCGGGCAGGGGCAGCATAGGTTGGACGGCTGCCTGCCCATGGATCGCCCGTAAGATAACCCACCTTATTGCATACTCTTGTATGGAATAAACCTGCGACAGTTTTTCCCATAAACAAAGTGTCTTGTGGTTTATTATGCATGTTCACCTATGGGAAAGTGGGGGGATGTTGCCGGTATTGGGACTATGCACCGGGTCTGGGATTAGATAAGTGCTGGCAGAAGGATGGACTCCCTCCTTTGCATGGGGAACGCTCCAACCCAAACGTGGGAATTCGTGATTCCGAATGTACCAATGGTATCTTTGCTGATGGGCTCAGCCTTTTGTGAAACACTATTGTGCTCATTGTCTGCAAAATTCAAAACAGGAAAACGTTTACATGTTTTGAGTGTCAAGCGTGCACAAAATATCATCTGGGGCCACATCATTTAAATTGGACCAATGCTAGCCAATTTTGCACTTATGCAGGAAGTTTTGCACCAGTCTTGAAGAAGCATTTTGCACAGACTATCTGGTACAAATTGTGATGTTTGCCTTGACCTAAAGGTAATTTCGACATTGGTCATTGATGCAAATGTCACATTGAAATTGCAGGGCCCTGGTGCAAAATAGCCCTGGGGCAAAACTGTCCCGGAACCAGTGAAAAAACTGCCTAGCACCGGTGACGAACGAATCTACGGCTAAATTACTGAGGTAAATTGCGAAACTTAGACGTTATTCAGGTGAGTGTCGACACTCGAGGCAGGTGATAGGCCTGCGTTACCTTCTGTTCATGTTCTAAGCCAAGGCACATGCCAGTAAGGCGTGTGTACAGATAGTACCGAGGCTCAGACACGGCGCTGCTGAACCTGCAGGCGTGGACTGTTCATATTTTATGAAGCTGTCGCGGAAGGAGTCGAGGCGCGGGAGGCGGCCGTTCCCTGTTCACACTTCCCGGTACGTACATCTCAAGTCCGTCACAACTGGAGCAGAAAACGTCAAACGTGTTTATTGAGATTGATAAGAACACAAGGCCAAAGGTGACATATGAGGCACTAATTGTGCTGGCAATTACTGTACTGTTAAAATTAGCTGTGCGTCCCAGGACACACAGAAAACCTCTCCTCTTCCCGGCTTATCGGAGGTCAGCGGCGGTGCCGCCTGCAGCCTCTGACGCCATCACCCTGAGGGATGGCAGCAAAGCAGCCAAGTGTTGATTGGAATGTACTTTTCATCTTATAGGCGGACGCGGCCCCTAAGCAGGCCAGTTAAGTGGATGCTGATTGGGCAATTAAGATGCAAAGCCAGACTTGTTCACATTATGAAGCGCTGGGTTTACAGGGACAAGCAGTCACTTAGTACATTCAACTGAAGCACAGGCGACACATGCTGCTTGCCAGTGTGGAACCGATCCACCAGAATCTTTACAAAGATCGTTTTAAGGCAAATGTCTGGAATTCACATGTTCATGCTCGCACTTTGTTTGAGTCACTTTATTTCCATGTGCACCAGTTACACCAAATATTGGTCTGTCCCACATGTTCTATTATCGAATATATGCAGGGCACAAGTGCTAACAAGCTATGTTCAGTTCCCGAGGACAGGGCCATTGTAGGGTTTAAACTCCCCGTGATGACACTGCCAGGGGTGCTGGGGGGGGGGGCGTGTGTTGTGTGCAGGAGCACACTCGAACTTTCTCCTCCACATGGATAAAAAGTACAATCACCCAGACTATCCTGCAAACAAATAAAAGGTGCAGCCAGTCACCCAGACTCTACCCTTTATAAGGATTAAAGGTGTAGTCACCTTGGCGCTGTCATCCACATGGATAAAACGTGAAGTCACCGTGGCCCTCTCCTTCATAGGGAAAAAGGTGGAGTCACCCTGACTCTCCTCCACACGGATAAAAGGTGGAGTCACCCAGACTCTCCTCCACACGGATGAAAGGCGGAGTCACCCAGGCTCTCTTCTCCAAGGGGAAAATGGTGGAGCTCTTTGGCAACTTACTTAACTATGTTTCGTTTCCAGCCATAGTTTGAAGTAAGGCTAGGGCCATAGGTGACATATGTAGGGGCACCAGGGGTTAAAGTCCAAGGGTAATGGGACAGAAGAGGGGCATATGCCCAAGTGGTCACAAACTCGCCCCCCTCAGCTGGCCCTGACTTTAGTTAACTCTCTGTCAGGGCGGGCGCGTCCGGTCCGCGTGTCTTACGGACAGAAACTACAAGACCCAGAATGCAACGGGGTTATAGTGACAAAAGAGTTAATCCTGGCAGCGGCAAGGGGTGCTTCGTGGGCGCCTCATCCCCTAACTCACACATGTCTTTGCATTAGCAACTGGAATTAGATAATTAATTGATATGGGATTAAGTATTCGCCCAGAATCCCAGGTTGATTGAGCCTCCCACCAGAATCTAACCCGCTTCACAGTCGGCCGCCCTAGCCGTTAAGCCACCCCTACATATAGAGAGTACAATATGAGGAGTTAGCCAATATTACAGTGCTGCTCTTTTGCACAGAATAGTCAGATAATCGATGTGCTTGATCACGGCATGGCACATCGTTTTTAAGAAATTGGCTAACCGCAGCTATATAATTGAGCACTGAGTGCAGCGCGTAGTTGCAGCTATGTCAACGGAAGCATTTTTTTTTTTAAACCGCAACATGAGGTAATGGTGGGGGAGGGCACTGCACGGAGTAGGGCACTGCACGCAGTGCAGCGCGTGGCTGCATCTATGTGGAGAAAAGCATTTAAAAAATACGATATGACGTAATGGTGGAGAAGAGCACAGCACGGAGTGCTGTGAATGGCGACGGGTCCCAAAAATGTTTTCTCGACATACATGCAGCTACGCGCTGCACTTCGTGCTGTGCCCTACAGCACGAAGTGCAGCGCGTAGCTGCATGTATGTTGAGAAAAGCATTTTTTTAAGAACATGAGGTAATGCCTGGGGAGGGCCCCGCACGGAGTGCAGCGTGTAGCTGCATCTATATCGATAGAAGCATTTAAAAACAAGGCAAGCTTCCAGGGGCTGTTAAAGTTGAGCATCTGTTTGAATGTGCACCGATTGGAGATGGCTGAAGACGCATGCAGAACAGCATGAGCGTGATATATTTGATAATAATGTGCAAACACAATTTAACACTCCCCAGCAGTATTTCGAAGCACAACAATGTCACAGCTATTAAAACAAGAGTGCAGATACTTCTTTGAAGCTAAATTAACCGAGGGGACAAACATTCCCTAGGCCCAGACGTCTTCAGTTGTGTACTACCAAAACAACACGCACAACCTCAGGGCTCGCCATCGGAAGCAGCAATCTGCTCCATCCTTCCCACAGGGAATTAAAGGCTCGAATGGACCCTCAGCTCACTTCCGGCCAGGCCCTCGCGCTCCCACAGGCATGCTTTGCTTTGGCAGCCGGTTCCACTCACATCCCACACTGCGCGCTGTCCGCGGTGTGGCAGGCCTCTGAGTTTGCCACCTACCCCTCACCGGGACTGCTCTGTGTCACCAGGACCCTGTGTCAGCTCCAAGGACGGGCCGGTTTACCTCAACCCACAGCATTTCGCTGACGTGGATTCTGGCAGCGCCTCTCCAGAACTTTCCATGTTGGCAGAATGCGCCGCTCGTGCTCCTCTCGGAAGGGCGCCTCCAGCCCGTACCACGACGCTGAAGACACGCCGTGAGCGTGCGCATCGGCTGCCTGGACAGGAGATGTGCACGCGTATGGTGCGAGCAGGCGTTGTGATAACGCCGCGAGCCGAACGCGTGCACATCTCCTGTCTGTTAAGTTTCGGCACAGACAGTTGATGTGCACGCGTACGGCTTGCGGCGCTATTACAACTCCTGCTCGCACCATGCGCGTGCACATCTCCTGTCCCGCATCGGAGCAAAAGTCGCCAACAATAGATCTCGCATAGCGAGCAGCGCTGGTAAACCCCTGGTAAACAGAACAGTTAATAACCCAGTCAGGAACACCGCCCCGGCGCCGCCCCCCCCCTGTTGCCAACCAGCCTTGGTCTCCGCTGAACCAAACTTTCCCAACAAAGGGCCTTCCCCCATCATATTGCAGAACCTCCTCCCGCTCCTGTGGCAGTACCACAACACCAAAGACAGGCTGCTTCTAGCGCAGGGGTTCATCGAAGGTTTTACGATTCCGTTCCAGGGGCCGCACTGTAGCCGCAATGCTGATAATTTGAGGTTTGCCAAAGAACTGCCAAGAGTCGTAGGGGAAAAAATTCAAAAGGAGGTGGCACTAGGCAGGGTAGCTGGCCCCTTCAACTCACCCCCACTGGAGAACTTTATAGTATCCCCGCTGGGTCTAGTGCCCAAGAAAGAACCTGGGGCCTTTAGGCTGATCCACCACTTGTCATACCCCGAGGGCGATTCAGTGAATCACTGGTTGGAGGAGGGCACTTGTTCAGTTTCTTATTCCTCGCTGGACATGGCCATTGACATGGTGCGGAGGGCTGGCAAAGGGGCATGGTTGGCCAAGGCGGATATAGAATCTGCGTTTCGCCTACTGCCAGTCCACCCGTCCAGCCAGCACCTGTTGGGGTTCAAGTGGCAGGGTCAACTTTACTTTGATTGTTACATGCCCATGGGCTGTGCGGTGTCTTGCGCGTATTTCGAGGCCTTTAGCTCCTTCTTGCAGTGGGCACTTCACTGGGGACATGGCCAGGAGGGAGTGACCCACTACCTGGATGATTTTTTGTTCATCGGGAGAGTAGGGTCTCGGGAGTGCAGTGAGGGATTGCGGTGCTTCCAGGACATGGCGGCTCGCCTAGGGGTCCCCCTGGCGCCGGGTAAGACTGAGGGTCCGGCGCAGGTTCTCGCGTTCCTAGGCATTGAGCTGGACACCGTCAAGGGTGAGTCCAGGCTCCCTGCCAGGAAGGTGCAGGAGTTGCGCAATGACATCCAAAGCTTACTGGGCAGAGACAAGGCACCCTTGGGCGAGATCCAGAGTCTCATGGGCAAGCTCAATTTTGCAGCTAGAGTCATCCCGGCTGGGAGGGTGTTCTCTAGGAGACTGGCCAGGGCCACGTCAGGCGTCCGCAGGAAACATCATTTGGTCAGGTTGGGAAAAGGCATTAAGGTATACCTGGCGACCTGGGCGGAATTCATGGTACAATTCAACGGAATTGTGATCTGGAGGGCGCCATGGGCAGTCAGCACTGAGCTGTGCCTTTTCACTGACGCCTCCGGGAGGGAGGGTTTTGGAGCCATCATGGGGGAGGAGTGGTGCGCGCAGAAATGGCCCAACGCTTGGCACCGGCGCAGGATCACAGCCAAGATCACGGTACTAGAGCTCTTCCCCATCGTCATCGCCCTGCATTTATGGCCCTCTGCGCTAGCGAACCGGAGGGTGGTCTTCTGGTCGGACAACATGGCGGTTGTACAAGCGATAAATGGTCAGTCAGCTAGGTGCCCACTAGTGCTCTGCCTACTGAGAGAGCTCGTCAGGGCCGGCCTGCGCCACAACATTGAGTTCAGGGCTAGGCACATTGAGGGGGTCAAGAATGTTGCCGCTCACGCTCTCTCTCGTTTTCAGTGGCTCCGATTCCGGGAGGCCTGGCCGCGAGCGAGAGCGGAGATGACCCCTTTCCAGCGCATCTGTGGCTCATCTTGCAGTGGAGCAACGGCTGAGGAGATTGGGAACGGTCCCTGGCTCCAGGAACCAGGAAGAAGTACAAGGCCCACTGTGCAACATTCTGGGGCGTCTCTGATATTCTGGGCACCAGCCCCCTTCCTTTGGAACAGAAGGTGGAGGCTTTTGTGGTATGGGCTAAGAACCAAGGGAGGAGCCACTCTTCGGTGTCCAGCCACCTGGCGGCAGTGTGCCACGATGAGAAACTAAAGGGCGGGACTGATCCGGCCAGGTCTTTTCGGTTACGGGCGGCTCTTAAGGGCTGGGCCAGGGAGGAAGTGAGGGTGCCGGACAACAGGGGGCCATCGATTTCCCCAGGCTCCAGGGTATGCTTGATGTTCTGCAGCAGGTTGCGCACTCACCTTACGAGGCCAGCCTACTAGCAGCCACCTTTTGTTTAGCATTCTTTGGGGCATTCAGGGTGAGCGAACTGGTGGCCAGATCCAAGGCGGATAGGTCTGGGGATGCACTTGGCATGCAAGACGTGAAGCTGGCCGCCCAGCTGGTGCTCCGCATAAGAAGGTCGAAGACTGACCAGGCAGGGCGTGGGGTTGAGGTGATTCTTAACCCGCTAGGGGATCCCAGGTACTGCCCGGTCGCTAGAGTAGGGGACTACGTAGCGGTGCGCCCCGCAACACAGGGTTATTTCCTGGTACATGCAGACCTGACCCCCTGACTAAGTTTCAAGTGGAGCGGGTTATGGGTGCATGTTTGGCGCGCGCCGGCCTGGCCAGCCCTGACAAAAAGTATTCAAGCCACTCATTCAGGATTGGGGCAGCCACGGCTGCATTCAAAGCAGGCATGGAACCGGCAGGCATTAAAAAAGTGAGGCGGTGGCAGTCGCGCTGTTTTGAACGGTATATTCGCCCTTGACTGCACAATATGTAAATAATTTTGGAGTGCCGTGTTTTGCAGTGTCGTGTTCAAATATGATTATCTGAGCAATAAACAGTTGATAAAGAATGGCGTTCGTTTCTTTAGGTGTTCGCATATGGGTGATCGGCCATTCGTACGTGGCCAGGTTGGAAAAGTGGGCCAAGAGCAGGAACTGGATGCGGGGGTTTCACGACACTCAATTTATTTGGATGGGTTTCCCAGGTATGAGATGGAACAGCATCATCAACCGGCTCGAGCAACGCCTGGCCCTGGGGGAGCCCCGCCCAATGTATTGGTGATCCATCTGGGGGCAATAATCTCATGACCATGGGGAGGAGGGGATTACTCAGGGCCATTAAAACGGACTTTGGCGAACTAAGCAGGCGTTTGGGTCACTGCGAACTGTTTTGGTCTGAAATAACCCCCGCTTGCATTGGCGCGGCGCCAGGTCAAGGGAGGCAGCAGAACATTCGCGCAAGTGGGTCAACAGTGCTATGCGCAAGTTCCTGGGGCAGAGGGGTTGGGCTTTATCAGGCATGAACTCATCCAGGCAAACGTTAAAGGGTACTTTGAGGAGGACGGGGTCCACTTGTCCCCGGTGGGGATGGACCTGTTTCTCCTGGATTTACAGGAATGTTTGGAAAGGGCAGGTTGCAGGTAATAGGAGGTGCAGTGGTGGGGGGCCCTGGCGGCGACGGTGGCCGCCCCCAGGGCTGTGGCGGAGTTACAGGGCTCTGGAAGTAGTCCGGTACAGTAAGGGTACCACTGCGGCAGACGGGTACAGTAAGGGTACCTCTGCGCGGCACAATAGGGGTGCCAGAGCCAAAGACCAGGATCCTCAGGGCAGGGTCATGGAGAACCGCGACGGCGCCCAGTTAGTCCTTCGGGCGGTTGGGGGCCTGACCAACCGGGGGTTTGCCCTGATACGCTCCGCCCTGAAAGGGGCGTGAGTAGATGGTAACAAGGGACACGTGATCCAGTGGTGGATCAACAAAGGTAGCGCTGACCGGGCATACATCCCACAGTGCTGGCTCATCAGGCGGGCAGGGGTAGCATAGGTTGGACGGCTGCCTGCCCATGGATCGCCCGTAAGATAACCCACCTTATTGCATACTCTTGTATGGAATAAACCTGCGACAGTTTTTCCCATAAACAAAGTGTCTTGTGGTTTATTATGCATGTTCACCTATGGGAAAGTGGGGGGATGTTGCCGGTATTGGGACTATGCACCGGGTCTGGGATTAGATAAGTGCTGGCAGACGGATGGACTCCCTCCTTTGCATGGGGAACGCTCCAACCCAAACGTGGGAATTCGTGATTCCGAATGTACCAATGGTATCTTTGCTGATGGGCTCAGCCTTTTGTGAAACACTATTGTGCTCATTGTCTGCAAAATTCAAAACAGGAAAACGTTTACATGTTTTGAGTGTCAAGCATGCACAAAATATCATCTGGGGCCACATCATTTAAATTGGACCAATGCTAGCCAATTTTGCACTTATGCAGGAAGTTTTGCACCAGTCTTGAAGAAGCATTTTGCACAGACTATCTGGTACAAATTGTGATGTTTGCCTTGACCTAAAGGTAATTTCGACATTGGTCATTGATGCAAATGCCACATTGAAATTGCAGGGCCCTGGTGCAAAATAGCCCTGGGGCAAAACTGTCCCGGAACCAGTGAAAAAACTGCCTAGCACCGGTGACGAACGAATCTACGGCTAAATTACTGAGGTAAATTGCGAAACTTAGACGTTATTCAGGTGAGTGTCGACACTCGAGGCAGGTGATAGGCCTGCGTTACCTTCTGTTCATGTTCTAAGCCAAGGCACATGCCAGTAAGGCGTGTGTACAGATAGTACCGAGGCTCAGACACGGCGCTGCTGAACCTGCAGGCGTGGACTGTTCATATTTTATGAAGCTGTCGCGGAAGGAGTCGAGGCGCGGGAGGCGGCCGTTCCCTGTTCACACTTCCCGGTACGTACATCTCAAGTCCGTCACAACTGGAGCAGAAAACGTCAAACGTGTTTATTGAGATTGATAAGAACACAAGGCCAAAGGTGACATATGAGGCACTAATTGTGCTGGCAATTACTGTACTGTTAAAATTAGCTGTGCGTCCCAGGACACACAGAAAACCTCTCCTCTTCCCGGCTTATCGGAGGTCAGCGGCGGTGCCGCCTGCAGCCTCTGACGCCATCACCCTGAGGGATGGCAGCAAAGCAGCCAAGTGTTGATTGGAATGTACTTTTCATCTTATAGGCGGACGCGGCCCCTAAGCAGGCCAGTTAAGTGGATGCTGATTGGGCAATTAAGATGCAAAGCCAGACTTGTTCACATTATGAAGCGCTGGGTTTACAGGGACAAGCAGTCACTTAGTACATTCAACTGAAGCACAGGCGACACATGCTGCTTGCCAGTGTGGAACCGATCCACCAGAATCTTTACAAAGATCGTTTTAAGGCAAATGTCTGGAATTCACATGTTCATGCTCGCACTTTGTTTGAGTCACTTTATTTCCATGTGCACCAGTTACACCAAATATTGGTCTGTCCCACATGTTCTATTATCGAATATATGCAGGGCACAAGTGCTAACAAGCTATGTTCAGTTCCCGAGGACAGGGCCATTGTAGGGTTTAAACTCCCCGTGATGACACTGCCAGGGGTGCGGGGGCGTGTGTTGTGTGCAGGAGCACACTCGAACTTTCTCCTCCACATGGATAAAAAGTACAATCACCCAGACTCTCCTGCAAACAAATAAAAGGTGCAGCCAGTCACCCAGACTCTACCCTTTATAAGGATTAAAGGTGTAGTCACCTTGGCGCTGTCATCCACATGGATAAAACGTGAAGTCACCGTGGCCCTCTCCTTCATAGGGAAAAAGGTGGAGTCACCCTGACTCTCCTCCACACGGATAAAAGGTGGAGTCACCCTGACTCTCCTCCACACGGATGAAAGGCGGAGTCACCCAGGCTCTCTTCTCCAAGGGGAAAATGGTGGAGCTCTTTGGCAACTTACTTAACTATGTTTCGTTTCCAGCCATGGTTTGAAGTAAGGCTAGGGCCATAGGTGACATATGTAGGGGCACCAGGGGTTAAAGTCCAAGGGTAATGGGACAGAAGAGGGGCATATGCCCAAGTGGTCACAAACTCGCCCCCTCAGCTGGCCCTGACTTTAGTTAACTCTCTGTCAGGGCGGGCGCGTCCGGTCCGCGTGTCTTACGGACAGAAACTACAAGACCCAGAATGCAACGGGGTTATAGTGACAAAAGAGTTAATCCTGGCAGCGGCAAGGGGTGCTTCGTGGGCGCCTCATCCCCCTAACTCACACATGTCTTTGCATTAGCAACTGGAATTAGATAATTAATTGATATGGGATTAAGTATTCGCCCAGAATCCCAGGATGATTGAGCCTCCCACCAGAATCTAACCCGCTTCACAGTCGGCCGCCCTAGCCGTTAAGCCACCCCCTACATATAGAGAGTACAATATGAGGAGTTAGCCAATATTACAGTGCTGCTCTTTTGCACAGAATAGTCAGATAAACGATGTGCTTGATCACGGCATGGCACATCGTTTTTAAGAAATTGGCTAACCGCAGCTATATAATTGAGCACTGAGTGCAGCGCGTAGTTGCAGCTATGTCAACGGAAGCATTTTTTTTTTAAACCGCAACATGAGGTAATGGTGGGGGAGGGCACTGCACGGAGTAGGGCACTGCACGCAGTGCAGCGCGTGGCTGCATCTATGTGGAGAAAAGCATTTAAAAAATACGATATGACGTAATGGTGGAGAAGAGCACAGCACGGAGTGCTGTGAATAGCGGCGGGTCCCAAAAATGTTTTTCTCGACATACATGCAGCTACGCGCTGCACTTCGTGCTGTGCCCTACAGCACGAAGTGCAGCGCGTAGCTGCATGTATGTTGAGAAAAGCATTTTTTTAAGAACATGAGGTAATGCCTGGGGGAGGGCCCCGCACGGAGTGCAGCGTGTAGCTGCATCTATATCGATAGAAGCATTTAAAAACAAGGCAAGCTTCCAGGGGCTGTTAAAGTTGAGCATCTGTTTGAATGTGCACCGATTGGAGATGGCTGAAGACGCATGCAGAACAGCATGAGCGTGATATATTTGATAATAATGTGCAAACACAATTTAACACTCCCCAGCAGTATTTCGAAGCACAACAATGTCACAGCTATTAAAACAAGAGTGCAGATACTTCTTTGAAGCTAAATTAACCGAGGGGACAAACATTCCCTAGGCCCAGACGTCTTCAGTTGTGTACTACCAAAACAACACGCACAACCTCAGGGCTCGCCATCGGAAGCAGCAATCTGCTCCATCCTTCCCACAGGGAATTAAAGGCTCGAATGGACCCTCAGCTCACTTCCGGCCAGGCCCTCGCGCTCCCACAGGCATGCTTTGCTTTGGCAGCCGGTGCCACTCACATCCCACACTGCGCGCTGTCCGCGGTGTGGCAGGCCTCTGAGTTTGCCACCTACCCCTCACCGGGACTGCTCTGTGTCACCAGGACCCTGTGTCAGCGCCAAGGACGGGCCGGTTTACCTCAACCCACAGCATTTCGCTGACGTGGATTCTGGCAGCGCCTCTCCAGAACTTTCCATGTTGGCAGAATGCGCCGCTCGTGCTCCTCTCGGAAGGGCGCCTCCAGCCCGTACCACGACGCTGAAGACACGCCGTGAGCGTGCGCATCGGCTGCCTGGACAGGAGATGTGCACGCGTATGGTGCGAGCAGGCGTTGTGATAACGCCGCGAGCCGAACGCGTGCACATCTCCTGTCTGTTAAGTTTCGGCACAGACAGTTGATGTGCACGCGTACGGCTTGCAGCGCTATTACAACTCCTGCTCGCACCATGCGCGTGCACATCTCCTGTCCCGCATCGGAGCAAGAGTCGGCAACAATAGATCTCGCATAGCGAGCAGCGCTTTGCGCTGCATCGCTAGGCGAGACCTAAAAAAAAGAAGTGGGGGGACTAACCTAGTTAATCAGTATGCAAGTGGCATCGCAGCGCGTGGCATCGCGGCACGTGACATCACAGCGCGTGACATCACAGGAACTGGCATCACAAGAAGTGACATCAGATCTTAAGCCCTCACATATATGTTTAGCAGGCGTATCATGAGTACATTTGAGCACATTTCGAGCATACTTGCAAACCCTCCTGATTTAGGCAGAACATTCACACTTTTGTAAGCTACACATAAAACAATGTTACCTTTTATCAGCGTTAAGTTTTCTCTAGCCATAGTGCTTTAAAAGAAATAGTGATATATAAATTATTACAACGCCTCCTCAGGAGTATAAGCGCTATATAAATGCTATTTATTTTGTGCAAATGCTGGGAAACATCAACACATCTGAAGTTTCTACAGTGCATGCGTATCTCCTAAACAGAGCCTGAACAAAGTGAAAAGCTGCCTCTCTTCAGTATGTGTGAAGTGCTAACAAGGTGTGAGCCTTTGTTTCCCCTCTGCTGCATTTGCATCAGGTGTGAGGCTCCTGACTGCTCCCAGCCTGGAGACTCCAACAAAAGGAGGCCTGATGACCCCTCCAATTCGGCCTTTGTTATGGGCCCAGCAGGAGTCAGAACTAAGAGCGCCCCGTCCCCGCCTGCACGTTGTTGCAGATAGAAAGCAGATAACAACGTGCAGGTGCTGTTGTTTGTAAATTACACCGGGACGAATTCAGCATATTTTACAGTGGGGCCACACTTCTTGGCAGGGTGGACGGCGCCCACCCTGTGAAAAAAGTGGGGGGACGCCGTCCACCAGCGTGTACCCCCGACTCGTGCCCTGAATATATGACTTTAGAACTAGAGGTAGGCGAGCCAATACATTTACACGGAGAGCCGAGCCAGAGCTGAGCCAAGGGGCTGGCTAGGATCGTAAGGCCCGTGCACGAGCCGAGCCATGAAAATGTTTGCTATGTAAATCATAACAAACATCACGTAAAATATGATGAAGTCGCATCAAAATTAAAAAAATTGCTTTACTATAACGTGAAGCTTTTACATTAATAAGACACATTATAGCACTGCACTGAGTAGTACTTATTAAAAGTCATAGTTTTTAAACAATAACGATTAGTGCACTATGTTATATTAAGGGGGATTTATAAAGCGCACGTACCCCAACAGGTCTCTTGGCACTGAGTTAGTGGCCACCGCTAAAGCTGCATCTAGCTGTAGGCTTGGGTAAAGAGCCATGTTTTACATTTTTTTCTTAAAGCGCATGTAATTTGCTGTCTGCCTTATTGCAATAGGCATGGAGTTCCAAAGTTGGGGTCCTAGCGTGGAAAATCGTGAGCCACCCATCCTTTTGCGCCTGAATCTCCGGACCACCCTCAGATTCATTTGCGCAGATCTAAGGTTTCGTTTTGGGGAATATGCGTGGATCCTTGTGGAAAGGTATTTGGGACCTTCATTATGGATTGCTTTGACAATAATGCATCCTGTTTTAAACATGGATCGCTGTGCTACTGGGAGCCAATGAAGCTCCTTCATCAGCAGCTTCATATGGCAATATCTAGGCTGTTGGAAGATCATTCTAGCAGCTTGATTTTGTATCATCTGAAGTCTGTGAATTTGGTTGATAGGGAGACCCAGGTACGTAGCTTTGGCATAATCAATTCTAGACAGGATCAATGTGGTAGGAATTTGAGTGCTGGCCTCCCTGGTAAAAAATCTTCAGATTTTCCTGAATTTCCTGAGTTGGAAAAAGCAGGATGATGTAACCATGCTTGTCTGTGATTGCATGGATAGGTCTGTGTCAATTTGAACGCCAAGACTTTTTACCGTTCTCTTGGGGTTGGGTGGGGGACCTAGCTCTTTAGGCCAGTAGGCAGGAGTCCAGTAATTTAATTTATTGTTAGAGACGACAATCTCTGTTTTATCAGAGTCAAGTTTTAACCGGTTGCTAAGAGTTGTCATCTAAGTCCTTTACCAGCCCAGATTATTATAGAGCAACATTAAAGTCTATTAAATGAAGCAGAAAAGTTTTTTGTCCAACTGGTATTCCGAACTCACATATTTGAAAGTGCCTTCACACATCATAATGAAGAAAAAAAGAGTTATGGTGAAATAAAATATTCGCTCCAGATCACACAATTTAAGCAGTGAAGTCGCAATTTATCCAGGTTTTCTGGTTTCATTTTGTGCAAATCAGCCAGGAAATGACTATTGTTTTGTCTTTTCCTATGTTAAGCATTTGGTTTTACCTCTTTGTGCATTTTTTTTACAGTTTTTCTATATTGTGAACTCCACCCAAAGTCCAAATTGAAGCACCTGAAATCTAGGCTCCTTATGGGCTCGAGGTTCCAACAGGACTTCGATCTGAGTCAGAGCCAGGCTTCAGGTTCAAGCCTGACTCGAGCTTTCAGTGATTCGCCCTCCTCCATTTGGAACGCCTTCAGTTACCACGCATGCCTTTTCCACTCCAAGCAGCCTTTATTACGCAGATGCCTGTACCTAGCAGATGCCTTTAGCACGCATGCCTTTGCCACGTATGATAAGTATATGTTAGGTTTATATAATATTTTATTTTTTAATAACAATTTATATTTTATTAGGGGAACACTGAAACTGCATTGTAAAGGCTGTTCCCCTCTGTTATCACCAATGTACAAAAAAGTCATCTGCACGATATTGGCGGAAGAAAAAATAAAGTATTTTGAGCAGGCACATTCTTTCTTCCTCTTCCTCATTTCAGCTCTAGTCAAACGACTTTCTGAGAATGATAAAGTTAGTACATTGAGTTTGGTAACAATAAAAAAGCTGCTATTTCGGCGTATTTTCTGCTGTGCTAGTGTTTGCCTAAGGATTACAGGAGTGCAAGTTTTTTAGCAGTGAAGTTTCTTCGAGTAATTCCTGCTCTTTTCCAAGGTTGTCAAGTTTCCTATGTTACTTTCGCCTTTTTTCTAGTGGTCCTTTTCTACATCTATATATATGTTTTGCTCTATTCGATTTCAGTAAAGCTACAAAATGCATACATAGTTTTTTTTCTCTGCAAGTTTACCTTTTTAAAGCTGTTACATGCACAAAGGCAAATAGTTTTTTTAAACCAGATTTTATTGGGTTTTCAGATATTCATAGCGTACATTAAGGGGCCGATGCCGATCTCGGCCGGTAGGGCTCCGAATCGGATTCGGCATAACCGGATCCGATTCGGAGTCCTATTTCCCGACCGATTCGTACGCGCGTCCGGACGAGCGAGTACGATGCGAAATCGCCGACCGACTCGTTCGGGCGTCCCAACCGCTCCGACCGACTCGTTCCCGGGTCGAACCGCACCGACCGACTTCGCTCGGACCACGACTCGCACCGCGCAATGGAGACGTTCCCGGCCGGGTAAGTACGATGCGCGCCGCGAGCAGTCCGACCGACACGTGCCGTCCGGCTCGAAAGAGCAGTCGGAGCCGTACTTCGGGGTCCGTGTCGGACCCCCTGTACGCGTAGCCGCGCGAGTCGCACACAGGGGGACCTATGGGTCCCCCTACCTGTGCGTGTACGGCGCGAGTCGCTCGCCGCGTACCCGCTGTAGGGGCGCCCTTGTTCGCCTCGCACCCATTGAGGCAATGGGAGCCCGCGTACGCGATGTACGACCGGCTCCCATTGACTTCAATGGGAGTCCGACCGGCTCGAGTACGATAGCATACGGACGCATCGTACTCATTCGGTCGGGTTGCACGGGTCCGATTCGGTCGGAAATCTCTCCGGGTCCGGCTCGGTCGGAGAGATTTCCGGCCCGAATCGGAATTGGCCCCTATGTCTCATCAACATCATGCATATACAGTTAGGTATAAACCCTCTGGCGTGCTCTAGCCTTACCACTAATAAAGTCCCCCCCTCCCCATTCCCTCCCTTGGGTTGCATTCAGTTATGGTTTGTTGTCTCATCAGCCATTGCGCTCATGTTATTGACTTTACTTTAATTCTGGGCGTTATAGTGCTCAAATCACTGTGGTGGCATCATCTGGTCCATCTGTCCCTGGTCTACCAATTTGTTTCCCCCTTCTTCTCGGTCTGGTCCTACTGGCTGCGGGGATACCGCTCTGCTGGATTCATGATCATTTGCTGTTAGTTCTCCCACTAGGCGCTCCCATGCTCTTGCTCGGTCTATGTTACCTATTCCTGCTTCGCTTCTCTGAGTAAGAGTCTCCCTTCTGCCCCGCCCATTTTTTCAATTCCATTTCTCCATGTTCCCACCCGCGGTCCCCCTGGTGCTTTCCAATGTCTAGCTATCTCCCGTTTGGCCAGAACTTATGCTAGGTCTTGGAATTTCCCGGTTGTTTTATTTTTGGCCATGTGCAGGAACCACCCGAGCAGGTAATGGTCTGGGGTGTGCGGCAGTTCCTTGTCTATGGTGTCTCCTATTGTATGTCGTACTTCCTCCCAAAAAGTGCGCAAGGTAGGGCAGTCCCAGAACATATGTAGAATATGGCTTCCCTCTCCCCGCATCTGGGCCATACTACCGATTGTACACCAAAATATTGCCTTATTCGGGACTATGGAGCACATAGTAATTTATTAGTTTGAACCGCACGTTTCTGGACACCTTCGGGGTTCTCTCTACTATCATATCCCAGTCTGTCTCCGGGATCTGTCTTCCCAGGTCCTCCTCCCATTGCACTCGCAATAGGTCTAATGGTTTCTGTATGTCCTGTATGATCGCCTTGTATAGGCAGGATACCGTTTTAATTATTCCTGCCGAGAGTGCGACGTACCGGCATCCCGCAAGCGCTCGAGTTCTGTGTTGCCTGTGCCCCAATGTGAGAGCCCTGTGTTTTAAGAACTGGCCTCCGGGCAAGTCAAATCCCATCTGAAGCTCTTCGAAAGGGAGTAATTCAGAGTACTGGTAGAAGTCCTCCATCACTTTCAGACCTGCATCTTCCGAGCTCTCCAGCCCGCCCAATGTTCCCCCTGTGGGAGGCAGTGAAGCAGAGTTATGGGCAGGTCCGGGGAATAGGGAATTCTAGCACCTACTCGCCTCAGGTACCGAGTCCAGCAACGCGTCACCACCCTGGTTTCGGCTGTGTCTCCCGACATTCCTCTGTACTCTCAGCAAAGTTTTCGCAAGTGTTGGGGAAATCCGCGCAAAGAGATACTGCACTCTATCCGAGATCCGCCCGGCCGCCAACCACTGGATCATCTAGTACAGGCTAGGCTCTGGAATAGCCTGCCGCCTCTCTTGAGACAGGAACAGGTTCTCCTGAGCTTTAGGAGAAAGCTAAAAACCTGGCTGTTTCAACAATAGTCGAGGCACCCATAGCCAACTGTTTTGTCAACAGGGTTAAGTCAGCACCGGGACACTCCCAGGAGTAGCTGCGCGCTTTACAAATACCTCACAACATAACATAACATAACAGTTGAGCTGCTATGTAGTATCCTTCAAAGTCTGGGACTGCTAACCCTCCCTCCGTCGTGGGGCACTGTAGTGTGGTCAGCGCTACCCTTCTGCGTCCTGCTCCCCAGATGAGGTCCCTGAATGTCGCCCGCGGTATCCACACCGTTAGGGTTCCGAAGAAGTACAGTAGTCGTGGGAGTGCCACCATCTTTAGGACAGCTATTCATCCAGCTACCAAGAGCAGCAAGGGTCTCCAAAAATCCATAGAGGATCGAATCGAGCATATTGCTCTACCCACATTGCCTTCTAATAGCTCAGCAGGGCCATGGTATATTTTTACTCCCAAGTATGTCAGGCAGCTAGTTTCCCATTGTAGGTCCCCTAGATCAGGCGGTGGGGGTCTGTTGGGCATCATGGGAAACAATTTATATTTCTGCCAATTGACCTTAAGGCCGGATAGTCTACCAAACTGTGCCAGCATGGATTGTGCTCCTGTCAGGTCCGTGGTTGTATTCTGCTGAAACAACAGGAGATCATCCGCGTACAGGGCTATGTGATGCCTCATTTCTCCAAGCCGCAACACTCTGTAGTCCTGCCCACTTCTCGCCCTGCAAGCCAGCTGCTTAATGGCGAGGGCAAACAGCAGGAGGCCCTGCCTCTTGCCCCTCTCCACCGCCTGTCTCAAGACTATAGTTCTCCTGGTACGTACTCTAGCTGTGGGGCTTGCGTAGAGCAATTTTACCCACACCAGGAAACCTCCCCCCAACCCCATCACGGACAGCACCTTGTACAGGAAGGGGCACTCCAGGCTGTCAAAGGCCTTCTCGATGTCCACCACAAACACTACCGCCTCTGGCTTGTCATAAGCTTTGGAATCCATGATAGCCAGGAGTTGTCTTATATTAATGGCAGTGTTCCGCCCTGGGATAAACCCAGCTTGATCTGCATGGACTAGTGACGGCATATGTGTCAGAAGTCGGGTTGCTAGTATCTTGCTTAATATCTTGTAATCCATGTTCAGCATGGATAGTGGCCTGTAAGCCGTATAGTCATGTGTTGGTTTCCCTGGTTTAGGCACCGGAACAACGAGGGCCTCCCTGGTGCTCTCTGGTAGTATTCCAGTGTCACAGGCAGCCTGATATAATGAGACCAGTCTGGGGGCCAATTCCTCTATATATGTAGCATAAAATTCCGCCGGCAACCCGTCAGTGCCCGAAGTCTTGTTGCGGGCCATACACTTAATGGCAGCCCTTACTTCCTGCAATTCAATATCGGTTCCCAGGTTTTCCGTCTCTGTCGGGTCTAGGCTTTGCACCAGTAGGTCCTCTAGATACTCCCGGGCCATCATTCTGTCACACTGTATTGATCCCTTATATAGCCCAGCATAATATTTAGCGAAGACATCGTTGATCTTCGCCTGTGTATAGGGTCTAGTGCTCTCTTCGGCCTCGATTTCCACCAGCGGGGAGCCCCTACCTACAGGGTTTGCCAGCCACGCCAGAAGGGACCCCAACTTGTCCCTTTCTGCGTGAGTTTGCTCAAGATACTGTTTGTAGTCAAAGCACATGAGCCTCTCCGTTTGTCTCGCCACCTCCTCTTTGGCCACAAGTACTGCCTGTTGGAGTTCAGGGTGGTCTGGTAGCCTGCGCTCCAGTCCCCTGAGAGTCTCCTTCGCTACTTCAACCTCTCTCTCAAGAGGGTGCGCCAGACTCCAGTGCTTTGGGCTATGCACTGGCCTCACAGCACTCCCTTAAAGGCGTCCCACTCCGCTCACAACGAGGAGGCCGTCCCTGCACTATCAGTAAAATATTGTGTGATTTTGCCTCTGATCTCTTCCCAGAACACCTGATCTTCCAGGGCATCTGGGCGGAGCCTCCACGTAGGAATCCCCGGCTTAAGGCACGCCCACTCCAAGGTCAGCACCACAGGGTTATGATCCGATATTGTGTGTGTGAGGTATTCTGTGGTGAGGGCCTGACTTTGTATATCTGCCGTACATAGGAAGGCATTCAGTCGCACGTGCACTTCATGCACTGCAGAAAAATAGGAGTAATCCCTATCCTGGGGCTGCAGGGTTCTCCAGGAGTCCAACAATCCCCAGCTTCGTCGCCACACACCGGAAGCTTGTGAGGCGTGTGCTGCTTGAGAGCCTTGTAGTGGAGGGTGGGATCTGTCCATGTGTGTATCAGCCACGCTATTAAAGTCTCCCCCCACTATCGTGGTGCCAGTCAAATATGGTGCCAAGCAATGACTCAGTTGGGCAAAGAAGGCAGGCTGCTCTGCGTTAGGGGCATAGACATTCACTATATTCAGGTCTCCTCCCTCTAACCGTCCCCGAATTGCTACGGAGCGGCCCTCCAGTGGAGCCCAGCGTGTCCTAGATAATGCCGTCCACCGTTTGTGGTGTTACATCAGGGAGTACCGTACTCAGTGCTTCAGACTCACTAGACCTCTGCTCAGAGCCGGATTCTATTGCTGCATCGCTGTCCTTAGGGGGTGCGTGCTCCTTCCCTTTTCCGCTCATCAGTGCCACTACCTTTATTGCATTCCGTCATTCCGTTTGCTCATCCTCCTGTGTGGGAGCCAGGGCCTCTCTCATGGCCCATTGATTGCAGGAACGTCCCCCTCGTCTCCGTCGTTGCCCAGGCTCTCGAGGCGGCCCTGCACTTTCGTGTCTCTCCAGCCAGTCCCTGACCTCCTGTGGGGTTCGGAAAAATTCCGTTCCTCCCGACGTGGTCACCTGCAACCGGGCTGAGTAGAGCATTATGTATTTGTAGTTTAATTGGTGCAGTTTTTGCTTCACGCTCTGGAATGAGCTCCGTTGTTTCTGTACTTCCCTAGAGAAGTCCAGGAAAATTCGCACTGTTGCATTGTTCACTTTTATGTTTCCTTTTTGACGTGCTTGGGCTAAGATATGGTCTCTGTCCTTGTAGTGAAGGATTTTCGCTATTACCACCCGTGATGGGGCTCCTGGTATAGGCGGTCGCGCTGGTACTTGATGGACTCTTTCTAGTGCGTAGAACTCCGATAATCCTTCCGGCGCCACTAAGGTACGTAGCCATTTTTCGAGAAAATCCACCATGCTGGGGCCCTCGATTTTTTCAGCCAGGCCTACTATACGAAGGTTGTTCCTGCGCGATATGTGTTCAGCATCTTCTTCTCTAGATTCAAGCGTGCGCACTTTCATTTCGAGGGCTGTCAATTGTTTTTTCATTGCTGTAATGTCCGGTGAGGTTTCTGCTAGCTGACGTTCATTTGCTGACTCGCTCCTTTTTGACGCTTGTGGTCCTCTCTAAGGATGTCCAGATCTGCACCTAAAGAGTCTATTTTGGCTTCCAGCCGCTCACTTGAGGAGGTTATAGCCTGTAGTATGTCTTGGAGTGTCGGGTCTGTCGGGCGTTCCGTTTGGGATTGGGGATTTTCATTCTCCTCCATCACTCTCTCCTCTGGAGCTCCTTCCTTATCTCTCTTTTTCGGTACTTTCCTCATCTTTCCCTCAAGATCTGCGCAGCCGCCCGTGCACCTCGGACTCTTGTGTCTTCCTTCCCTGGTGCTTAGTTCCCAGGATATTGGCGTCTCTTACCATTGTTGCCCAGTTGGCGATTCCAGTTTTCGCACCTTACTTGTGGTTCAGGGCTGGTCAAGATCGAGTCTCTGCGCCAAGGCCCAAAATTGCAGTCAGCATCTGCAAGGGTCTCGATAGGCGGTCTTTGAACCATCAGGCGCTAACCCTGTATTTTCCTCGGGGCTCCTGGCTCCTTCTCACCCTCCTGATGCAAGTTGGTCAGGCAGGGGGGCTCGCTGGCAGGGGTGTAGTGTTACTTCCGTTCTACATAAGTATTATTGGTTATTGCTACTTGAGTGTATGTCCCTGGGTGTTCAGCAATGACGGGGTTCGGCCTCTCATTCACTTTGTGCTGCGCCTGCTCCTTTTCGCCCCTCTTGTTAGGCCCTAGTGCTAGAAGTATACCTAGTCCGCTTCCATATCTCTCACACGGTAGCGCAGTGCCTGGCCCGGTTCGTGCTTTGGTTGTCTCTTCACATTTGGCCCCTTTACTCTGGGAAGTTCTCTGCCAGTGCCATCGCCCCGTTATAGTCCAGGTTGTCTGCGTTTCTGGGGCCTAGGATTCACTAACGCAGTGCCGGGGTTTTGCCTCACCTTCTTGTTTTGTCCAGTCTCTAGGTGGCCCGCTTCATCCATTCCATTGCTCCCGTGCTGTGCTGGGTCTATTGAGGAGGTGTGCCCCAGGATCTCCCGAGGCCTCAATGTCTCCTCAGCGTCTAGTTTCATCTCCTCGCCGCGTGAGCGGGCAGCGTCAGACCCGAGTCTCTGCCCCCGAGTCTTCCTCCTCCCAGTCTCTCCTGAAGGCGGTCTCACACTGCGGTATGAAGGGGCCCAGGGGGGCCCAGGGGTGCCCACTGTCCCGGGCCTCCACCGCACTTCCCCGCGGGACCTTGGCAGCCACAGCACATCTCGCCCGCGCCGCAGTCCCGCCGTCCACACCAGGAGGGGTCCTCAGAGGTGCCCCGCAGCCCCAGCCGCATCTCCAGCCGCGCCGTGGACCCACTTCCCAGCGCTCCTCGATGGGGAGGGAGGGCTCGACTTAGGGTGACCAACTGGCATGGGTGTGAATTCAGGACGGGGAGTGTAAAAATTCAGGACAAAGGGTCAAAATTCAGGACAAAAATTCAGGACGGAGGGTCAAAATTCAGGACAATAATTCGGGACAAAGGGCAAGTTTTACCGACACTACAAATTAAGTTGTGCAATAGTATGTGAGTAAATATACAACAAACATAAGTACAAGTCAAAATAAGTGACATAGTGGCCTCCCCACTTTCAAGTCCTACAAAATCCCATATTGCTCTGGGTGTTTTTTCTGGCCCAACGGAAAGGAAATAGGATTTTAGTGCTGCCCAGCACTTCAACAGTCGCGCAATGGCTGGGAACAATGTGAGCCACCGTGTTGGGACATGCCGAAACAAAGGCTGCCACTCTAGGTCCACAAAGCGAAAAACCCTTTCAACTCCACTGTCCGCTTTGCGGAAGAAGAGAAATGGCTGTAGACTTTTAGAACAAAGGATTCTACATCCATTAAAAGTCCATTAATAGCTTGTTTAGCACAGTTATGCAGGATATGGGCAGAACGGTTTGCAGGCAGAATGTCTCCATTTGCTCCCTTCAAAAGCTGGAACACAGAATGTCGTCCATAGTTGACACTTGCGTTGTCCCCACAGTATGCCGCGACGTGCTCCATTTTCAAACCATGGTTATTTAATTTTGTTGTAATCTGCTGTGCAATAGCTGTAGCAGTCTCTGCTGCATCCTTGTAGAAATCCAGCAAAGTGTAGGCCACACCGGAGGTGAAATTAAAGTGCCGCAACTAAAGTGGGTAGAGTTTAATGTTACCTTTGTTTGAGGCATCACTGCAAACGGAAAAATATCCATCTTTTAAGTCTTCTTGTGCTTGCTGCAACGATAGAGGTGCAGGCACATTCACAGTGATGCTCAATGCCTTTGTGCGGCCACAAGATGCTTTCATCACTATGGATGAGTCGGGATACATTACTTTGCTTAGCTTGATGCCACAATCCAGGGAGCGGTAGGAGATGTGATGCTTCAAAGCATGGTACACCTGAGTCACCTCTGCAGCTGTGACCTAAAATGTAAAAAAGAATACACAAAGGTATAAGCACGCAAAGAAAATCTCCATTGGTGAAGAAAACAGTGGCCACAATGGGGCTTAGAACTGCAAATTTAAACTAAAGTGTCAGCTGGTAACCCAAAAGCAATTATGATGTGCTCTTAATATAAACAGAGTGAGAAAAGCGCGGTAAAGGCAACCTGACTTGGTAAACACTGCTGCACATTTAAAGAAAGTAACAGAAAATTGTTAGATGGCTCGCCTATTCAGTTTGGGAGTCTTAGAGTGTGACAAAGCAAGAAGAGTGTACAAGAATTACATAAAACCTATGTCACATTATGATGAAGCAAGCAATGACTTACTTTGGATACTTCTGGCTGGAAGCTTGGTTGCAGGTAAGATGAAATTGTGGCCATCTTCGCCCTGCCTGAGGCATTTTTCTTATGCTGTGCTCAGCTTCATGGGTTTTGATATCACGCTCTCCTCCATGGGCAATGGAAAAGTCTTTATTGCAGAGGTTGCACCTGGCCTTGTACACATCTTCTCACACCTTGCGGATGTTGCGGTGTGAAAGTTCCCATTCTGGTCTGTACTTCACAAAGCACTTTTTTTGCTCATTTCTTGGGTGGCTCTAGCATGGAGTTTGCCTGCGATGTAGATGTTGCATCCGAATATATCTCGCTAGCCGATGTGAAGAATTCCTCTGCAGCACCTTCGCCTGACTCATTATCAGACATTGCGTTTTTCCCTTAAAGTACTCTGTAAAATACCCAACACACTTGCTTGTATATTCATACTGTATTCAAGGAAGAAAATAAAACATATCAGGCGCTTACTTTCCTCTCACTCACTGGACTGCCCCCTCACCCATCCTGGCCATAGTGGAATAGAAGGACTTCTATAAAGCCCAATAAGTCTTAAAGGATCCGCCTAACCAGACCCAGTGTTAAGTTGAAAGCTCAAGTGAAAACACACATGCATTAGGGTAAACTATATAAAAGGGTGCACTTACATTTAGCATGTCCTACCCTATAAATCCCTAGTAGATTATAGGGTAGGGGTATTAAACCTACCTACAAGTCCCTAGTATATAATAGGGCCTACATTAGGGTAAACTATATAAAAGGGTGCACTTACATTTAGCATGACCTACCCTATAAACCCCTAGTAGATTATAGGGTAGGGGTATTAAACCTACCTACAAGTCCCTAGTATATAATAGGGCCTGCATTAGGGTAAACTATATAAAAGGGTGCACTTACATTTGGCATGACCTACCCTATAAATCCCTAGTAGATGATAGGGTAGGGGTATTAAACCTACCTATAAGTCCCTAGTATATAATAGGGCCTGGCGGTTTAGAGGCCAGCAGCCCTTTCTGCACTTGCTTGTGTGCACTGTCGAGTGCCTGAGGCCGAAGTTCAACGTGTCACCTCAACCAAAAATAACTCCACATACTGAGTGCCTAAAGTAATGCAACTTAGCACTCTAGTGAGCACAATGTAATGAGTTTGATACAGCCATGCTATGCTATATTGAACTCATTACATTGCACTGACTAGAGTGCCGAGTTGCGTTACTTTAGGCACTCAGTATGTGGAGTTATTTTTGGTTGAGGTGACAACTTGTGCATGCTACTATCACGCAACATAATTAGGCCTAAACATAATACTGTGACCGGAGAGTCAGCCGTTTTTAGGCTGATCTGGTCACCGGAGACTGAGGCATAGGAGAATCACAGCATTTGTAAAACTGAAATGTTTAAACAAACTTAAACAAACGTGGGATAAGGAGTCAGAGGCGGACTTGCCTACAGGGACATTTTAAGTTGTCACCTTAATTGTGCCAATATCTTAAAATTTTCTTAAATGAACGCAGTGTATTTATAAATCCTGCCCGAGTTCTGCATACATTGTCTGATCCTGGGCATGTGCAATTTCTTTTTGTTTTTGTGACTTAGTGCAGGTACAGGCAGTGCTTTTTAGGTCTCGCCTAGCGTTGCAGAGCGAATGCGCTGCCATCGCTTTGCGAGGCATGCAGTATACACTATAGTGTGGAAGCTTCATGGAAGCTCCGCCCACTCTCCGGCCCATCTTCTTCATTGGCTTAGGTTATAAATGCTGCCTTCCGATTGGTTTTAAGTTTGTTAGTCCCGCCCCATGACCGCCATGTCAGTCATTTGTATCCTTCCAGGGCTACTGGCCCCTTTACTCGAAACACTATTTTCTTCCCCGTGTCCCCCACCCACGCCCCCTCCCGCAGTCTGTGATTTCTCTGCCCCCCTCTCGCTCGTGCCTTTTAGCCCGCCCGCACTCCCGGTTCAAATGCAATAGCACTCGCGTAAATGCGAGTTCTATTGCATGCAAATGCTTGTTTTTAAAGTAGTGAGCATTAACATGCGCGCGGCGCTGCCTTACATCTGGCGCATGCGCCAAACGTCTCCCACTCCACGAGGAAAAACAGGAAGTGATCTGGATAGGAGGGTGTTTGGTTTCCAGCGCTCGCGCACACCACTCGTTTAATATGCGGACTGCGAAAATGATGCTAGCCGATTAAGATTTTAAGGTCAACCTACGGCTAGGCTGCTGGCAGAAACAGAGGCTAACTTCAACCTGGGAACAAGATCCTGGCACTCTAAGAAAGTTTGCAAGTATGCTGCTATTACTGCCGCACCGCCACTTTACCCACCCAACCTTCCTTATGGAAGTGGAGGCAGCACGGCCTCTCCCAGCCGCAACCAGTTCTCAGCACACGGCTAAAAGTTTGGCGTGAGTTCCGTGACTGGCCCGTTTTGAGGCCACTAGCCTGCCTAGTCACGCCCACTCAGAAGCCCACCTGTCAGCTATATAGTAAGACGGGTCAGACAGATACTGTCTCTGCACCTCAGAGGCACGCGTGGACGACACAGCTAATAAGCACATCGGAATTTCACACAGCGCATTAAGATTGGTTGAGGTGCCAAAAATTCTCCAATCCTAGGTCATAGTCTACATTTCGAGTTGCGGCCATGATACGACCCGGAAGTACTGGGGCGGACAGAGGTACATCAGGATCTTGGAGGTCTCTACTAGCCAAAAGTGAGTCAATAGGCGAAGGGCATGTTTATTGTATAAATAACTTCTACAATTATTCACAAAAGGTACTGTGTTTTTAGTTACTCGCTGGTCCAAGCATAGGCTAATTGGCTGTTTTGATTTATCCTTTCAAAAAAGGTGTTATACATATAGCCCCATGAGCGATTGGTCTATGGGTCGAGATTCTTCGGGGTCGTGGGGACACTGCCAGGGGTGATATCCGCCACAGTTTATACCAACCTGGGGAGCAAG
Organism: Calotriton arnoldi; assembly: GCA_963921515.1. Lineage (NCBI taxonomy): Eukaryota > Metazoa > Chordata > Amphibia > Caudata > Salamandridae > Calotriton > Calotriton arnoldi. The sequence goes on along the minus strand of CAWUFW010003605.1, from coordinate 508,860 downwards.
AAAAGATCTGTTAACCCTTATTTTTTTCATAGCGCTAATTCGACAGAAGGTAATGGATTGCTTTACATGAGAACGCATTTGTTTATGGTAGGCACAGGGAGATTAAGGGATTTGCCCAGAATCGCAGAATGTTGAGCTGATGCCGAAACTTTAACCTGGTTCCCCAGCGCCAAAGTCGGTGGTTCTGGCCATTACGCCACATCCTCGCAATCGAGCCTCGGCATTGGCTCAACAACATTCTATGATTCTGGGCAGTTGTATTTTGGAGCGCTTTACACAGGCACCAGTTACCTTTACAAGGACACATCCTCTCTGGATGTTTATCCGCGTTTATATTATTTCGTAATGAGGCCTCTTAATGAAGAAAGCTGCTGAAAGTCTCCTTACACAAACATTCATTCGGTTCTTACCTGGTGAGCTCCCTGCTTTCCTTGTACTTATCCCTATCGCACCAGACCTACATTTTAAAGCGTCCCGATGCTTCATTTAGGCACAAGGTGCTTTATAAATGTAACCAAGTAGCGAGGAAACCAAGTGCAAGTTCATATTTTTTTAAATTACATTTGCTATTACAAAGGGCTTCAGTATGAGTGGTAAAGAAGGACACGCTTGAAGAGGGACGTGGTGGTGGTATGGACGTTGTTTGTGGTAGGGTGACCAGACGTCCCGGATTTCCCGGGACAGTCACGGATTTCAGAGTACTGTCCCGAAGCTTTTCTTCATGTTAAGTACGTCTCGGTTTTTAGAACAAAGGTCAAGTCCTCCTGCAAACCAAATCACTGTTGAAAGTTATGCTCATGTTTCCAGAGTTTTTAAAGGCACGTCTAGCGTTGGAAATAATGTATCTGCCTCTTTCAACCTGCGCAGGAGGAGGCCGGCTGCATGCTCAGAGGAGACAGAGTGGGAGGAGGGCAGGGGGCTCAGGCTGGCGATCCTGCCATAGGCACGCATTTACATAGATAACATAGCAAATTATATATATATATATATATATATATACACACACATATATACACATACATACATACATACATATATACATACATACATACACACACATACAGGGCTTTAAGTGGGATGGAAAAACTGGGGGGGGGGGTCTCGCAAAGGGGCGTGACCAATGTAATTAAGGGTCCGGCTTAAAAGCACCTAAGCTGAAAATCTATGCTTAGCTTCTCAGGTTGCTGTCCGACTAGCAATTTGGTACTTCTGTCATTACATCCAGGTATATAAATTCAGCAAGTAACATTACCCTTACAACAAGCCAGTACTATTGGCTTTGTCAATGGGTGTTAGTTGCATAACATGAATAAGCAATAGCCATGGCTTCGTAGTATAGCGTATTGAAAATGCTCCTGTTTTGAAATGATGACACTATAAAAGAACAATTCTCCTTGAAATTTACATGAGACAGTGAAGGGACCAGTCTCAGTACCTGCTTTTAGAACTGCCGGTGCTGAACACCGGCAAGACCAGGCCCACTTAAAGGGTGTGTGTGTGTGTGCGCGTATAAAAATCAGAACAGGCCAGAAAATCGCCATCGTCCACAAGAACACCATCAGGGTCTCGACCAGCACCAACGACACTCTCAGCACCGCCGAACACATGCACTTCCAGATCAACACGGACCCCAACACCACCCTTAGAGGCACCCTTGTCTACAGACCCCCTGGGCCCCGACCCCAGTTCAGCGACTCCATCGCCGACTTCATCAGCACGCACGCCCTGACCTCTACCGACTACATCCTCCTCGGAGACCTGAACTTTCACCTGGAGAACAACAAAGACAGCAACTCCACCACCCTGATCGACAACCTCGGTCTGAGCCAGCTCGTCACAAAACCGACCCATTCCGCCGGCCACACGCTTGACCCCATCTTCTCCTCAAGCTCCCACGTCTCCTTCAGCCACACCACGGAACTCCTCTGGACCGACCACCGCTGCATCCATTTCATCTTCCAGAAACCCACCACACACCACCGCACCCAACAGATCCCACGCCGCTGCTGGAGCAAAGTCACCGAAGACCAACTACGGGCAAACCTCGCTCTCAGCCCTCCCTCCGACCCATCCAACACCGACGACGCTGCCTGCAACCTCAGACGATGGATAGACTGTGCCAACACCCTCGCCCCGCTGAAAAAACTCACCTACAGTGACACCACCAAAAGAGCCAACTGGTTCACCTCGGAACTCCTAGCTTCCAAGCGTACCTGCCGGAAACTAGAGAAGAAATGGCACAGTGATAAGACACCGGACAGCCACGCAGCCCACAAAGACGCCATCCGTAACCACCACCACCTCATCAAGTCCGCCAAGAGAATCTCCTTCAAAGACCGCCTCGACAACAACGCGCACAACAGCAAGGAGCTCTTCAACATCGTGAAGGAACTCTCCAACCCCAGCTCCAACACCAACGACATCCCGCCGTCGCAAGCCCTGTGCAATTCCCTCGCCACCTTCTTCCACCGCAAGATCGCCGACATCCACGACAGCTTCAACACCCAGACAGCCCCAACTAAGATCGATGCACCAGACCCGCCGCACACCATCGACCACGACCCCCTGCCAGCCTGGGCCAGCGTGAACATCGATGACACCATCAAGACCATGAGCACAATACACTCCTGCTCCCCGTCAGACCCTTTCCCGCACCACATCTTCAACAAAGCCAGCAGCTCCATCGCACCCCACCTGTGCAACGTTATCAATCTCTCCTTCGAGACCGCGACCTTCCCAGAGAGCTGGAAACACGCAGAGATCAACGCCCTACTCAAAAACCCAAGGCGGACCCGAGAGACCTCAAGAACTTCCGGCCCATCTCCCTGCTTCCGTTCCCAGCCAAGGTCATCGAGAAGATCGTCAACAAACAGCTAACCCGATACCTCGAAGAAAACAGCATCCTGGACCCATCCCAATCAGGGTTCCGCAGCAACCACAGCACTGAGACTGCCCTCATCGCCGCCACCGACATCAGGATCCTGCTGGACAACGGTGAGACCGCAGCCCTCATCCTGCTGGACCTCTCCGCCGCCTTCGACACTGTCTGCCACCGCACTCTACGCGCACGCCTCCACGACGCAGGGAATGCGAGACAAGGCCCTGGAATGGGCCACCTCCTTCCTCGCCGGCAGAACCCAGAGAGTCCGCCTCCCACCATTCCGATCCGAAGCCTCCGAGATCATCTGCGGCGTACCCCAGGGATCATCCCTCAGCCCAACACTGTTCAACATCTACATGGCCCCGCTCGCACGCAGACAGCACGACCTCAACATAATCTCCTACGCCGACGACACTCAACTGATCCTCTCCCTCACCAAGGACCCCCTCGCCGCCAAATCCAACCTCCATGAAGGAATGAAGGCCGTCGCCGATTGGATGAAGATCAGCCGACTAAAACTGAACACGGACAAGACAGAGGTCCTCATCTTCGGCTCCAACCCCTCAGCCTGGGACGACTCCTGGTGGCCAACGACACTGGGAGCAGCCCCGACACCCACCGACCACGCACGCAACCTGGGAGTCATCCTCGACTCAACGCTCTCCATGGCCAAGCAAGTCAGCGCAGTCTCCTCCTCCTGCTTCAACACCCTCCGCATGCTTCGCAAGATCTACAGGTGGATCCCGACAGATACAAGAAGAACAGTCACCCAGGCCCTCGTCAGTAGCAGACTTGACTATGGGAACGCCCTCTACGCGGGAACCCCGGCCAAGCTCATCAAGCGACTGCAACGCATACAAAACGCCTCTGCACGCCCGATCCTCGATGTACCACGCCACAGCCACATCACCCCCACCTGAGGAACCTGCACTGGCTCCCCGTCGACAGGAGAATCTCCTTCAAACTCCTCATCCACGCACACAAGGCACTCCACAAGACTGGCCCAGCCTACCTCAACAGACGACTCTTCTTCTACGTCCCCAACCGCCAGCTCCGCTCCGCCGACCTCTCCCTCGCCACCGTCCCTCGCATTCGAAGAACCACCACCGGCGGCAGATCCTTCTCCCACCTCGCCGCCAAGACCTGGAACACCATTCCACTAAGCCTACGACAGACCCAAGACCTGCTGACCTTCAGGAGGCTACTCAAGACCTGGTTGTTCGACCAGTAGCAGCACCCCCCCCCTTTTTTTTCTCCCCAGCGTCTTGAGACCCTCACGGGTAAGTAGCGCGCTCTACAAATTCTGTGATTGATTGATTGAAATAGAAGTACAGGACTAAAAGATCAGAAGCCTTGAGAGCGCTGACATTTACACTGACGAACAGCCATGAACACCCCTTTTAAAGGTGTACTAACACGGAGGCGCGCGCTCTGCATCGACTTCCTTTTGAATGCATTGGACCGAAGAGGGAACTTGGAGGGGCGCATTAGAAAATTATCCAATTGTAGGCATATATTTTCCAATTTTTTTAAAATATTTTGTCTATTATACAGTGCATTGATTAGTATGTGTATCCATGTATGTGGATTTAGAGCGATTGTAGCTAACCTCAAGGCAGCCGGGCGCTCTGTTAATTTATAATCCACTTATTCCTGTTATGTAGTTGATTGTTGACTGTTTGAGGCAATTCTTGAGCCTCTATTTACACAAAAATTGCTTACATAACCTGCTGTGGAATGGGAAGAGATGCTTGTTGGAATAGGGAACAGCTGTACCATCTACCATGCCTTAACAAATTACAACTAAGAAATGGAGGGAGTGATTGCTTTCAAAAGCTATGCACTCTTATGGTGTTGTCATTTATATGTCAAACTCATCAAGTTGTTGCCAGGAATAAGTTAAGAAAATGTGACATAGCGTGACATTTGTGATCATGGCGAAGCGCTTACACAGTGATATATTTATAGCTTTTCCCTACATATTAACCAGCCGAAACGCTTCATTAAATTGCCATCAGGGTGCATCTGCCATCAGAGCTCGCTGCTTGTTGATTGTCAGCTTCACTAAATCCAAACTTTGCTTTAATTTGGGAGGGTAGGGGCGGGGAGCTGCGCGTACGAAGCATTACAGAGACCATTGTAATCAGAGCTTACAAGATAGGTTTTTTACGTGTTCTCGGTGGCTGCAGAATGTTGTCGAGGCCCCACCCAAGCTCTCTTTGAGAGAGGGAAGGCTTTCTGCAAGCTTTCAGTAAAAGCATGCAGATCGGTACTGGGGCACACAAGCACGGTGGCCTACACACAATCTGTTGAAGTATTTAATTTGGGCTGCTGGATTTCACCACAGGTCGACCTCCATTGAAGTCATGTTAAACCTCTTAGTTAGTACAGCCCTGCTTCTCTAAAGATCATCAACAGGCATGCATAATGCTTCTTGTTTGACGATGTCCGCTCCAGTTTTCTTTATTTTTTGATATTCAAAAAGTGCCCCTTTAAAGCTGGCTCTTCTTAATAAAGGCAACAGCTCCTCTGCACATTATTTACTCTCCCCATGGGTGTGCAAGTTTACTTTATATTAGCCACTAAACTACCTCATGAATAAAATTTTAGAGGGGGCTGCATCTGATGCTTTGTCAGAGCGCTTACACAGTGATACATTTACAGCCACAGAGATCTACATTGCACTACTGTGCGATAATATGCTGCATCACTAAATACTTATAAGGGACCAAAAGGCAAGACCGATTGCATTGCAAATGCTGATAAAACCTCTGTGTTATCAGCCTCTTAGCATTTAAATAATAAGACAAATATGAATAGGAGGAATTTGCTAAAAATGCTGAGGGGGGGGGGCTGGTTCTCGTTCTTTAGGGAGTAGACCTTTTAAGGACAGCCTATAAAATGGTGCTGTCCTAATTACACATTACTGCTTTGTAAGTTACATAATTGAGAGCAACCCATTAACGAAAGTCTTGTAAAGATAGTGGACGAACGACCGTCAATGTCTCATCTCTCCCATGGGAATCTCTCCAGGGAATACATGCACGTATCTCTAATAAGTTTACATGAGCCAGGAAGTATGTCCGACAGTGTTTATGACTGAAAGTAGTTAATATTAACATTGTGGCAAGGCATGAGTCCATTTCAGCTGCAGGATGGACCTGTCTCTTTTATTCATTTTGTTCCAAATGTACATCTTCGCTTAAATACTTATACCACGAGGGGCACTTTAATCTCTGTAGAAAGGATGTGTATTTATGAAGTGATCTGCACCTGGGACTTCTCATTTACAACATGCGGCTAAGCGGTGGAGTAGTGAAAATGAGTGGTAATCGGGTTTCCTCTCTTTGTAACTGCTGTGCCGTTCACTAAAGATAAATTAAAGTTTTCAGGTTTTATTCTAGACGAGAAATTCTCTAGTCAGACATCCCCAAAACAAGTTTTTCACCACTGGACACAACCTTGAATGCAGCACTGAGATTCATCTCGAACACATAAGTTTCCTTGTGTAGATTTCACAAACACCGTGATTGATTCCCCTTCAGACAGACTATGCCTCAGTCTCTGGTAACCGGAGAGAGTGAGGCATAGTGAACATACACTGAAAAGAAACGCACATCACGCTTCATGAGGCAAAGAAAGCAGCAAGCTGAAGCAACTGAACTTACCGATCACCAAATCGGAATGAGAAGGTGTTTGCTGGGAAACGGCGGGTCCGCGGCAGACTGGTGATTCTGTCTCTCTTCCTCCTCTGGCAGTAGCGGCACACCACTAGGCCAACGCCAGGCCTACACGCGCACAGGAGTCCACAGCTCAGGGGTCAAGTCCAGGTCCTGAAAAAGCTAAAGGCTCAAAACGGTGCTCTGCATGTCCAGAAATACCGTAGCTGTTCTCATTGGCCCTGAAGCATCAGGGCCAATGAGAACACTCCTGCAGTGTACCAGCAAGCTCTAGGATTGGCTGATGGCTTTCAAGCCAATCCTAGATCGCTTTGTTTGTTCTCTATAGCAAAGATTGGAGCAACGGTTGGTGCTAGAAAGGCACATGATTGGCTGTCACCCAACAGCAGGTAAAATTACGGACAAATGGCGTCCGTTAAAGAAACCTTCACGGACAACGGACAGACGGCCGAAATTACGGGCTGTCCGTGAAATTTACGGACGGTTGGTCACCCTAGCTCGACTGGCAAATCACCACAGCTGGTATGCCGTCGCCTCGCTGTGCGCCTCACTGCGTTGCTCACTCATTCGCGTTGCTCCGCAGGGATGTCCTCAGGATCAGCCAGTGTGCGCTGCCATTTTGAGAGCCTTGCAGTCTCGGCCGCAGCTCCACTACTCAGCCGTCCTTGTTGGAAGGAGCGGTTTCGCCGCCCTCAACAATTGCACTCTGCTCCGCTCCTCTGAGGGGGTTCTATGCAGGGGTTTTTCTGTATCGGGTACTTCAGGATATTTCCGGATAGCGGCGAGCCGATCTGAGCTCACAAGCTGTAGTGCTCACTGCCTCAGGCCACGCCCCCTCACACAAAGGCAAATTTTTACAATTTTCTTCCCTTTAAGTTCACATTTTATGGAGCTTTTCTATGGACACCGTTAAAGAACACTAAGGCCCATTACAAAGTTCCACAGATAGGAATAGGTGGAAACCGAGAAATACCACAAGTTTTCTCTTGTTCTGAGCTGCAAAACTCAGAATATTGCATTTTATTCTCCACACAAATGTAGACATGTATTACATGGGGAAATTTGTGCTGGGAAAACCGCCAGGGCAGTACGAAATTACCACACCACTTGTGATTCAGGCGCTTACTCCTCTATGTCTCCAAGAATCACCATGTCTCTCAGAAGAGTTTGTTTTCTGCGAAGTATACCATATGTAGAGCCATATTGTAATCATAAAAGTCCCGCAAGTTGCTGCAAAAGTCGCAATTTCATGCAGAAGAGCTAAAGCAAAAAACTTTGCAAACTTTCACAAGTTGCAGAATTTCCTTAGACTTTTGTAAAGTTTGCAAAAATAAATTGCACATCCATCCTCTAGATAGCGTGTTGCCCTAGAGAGACTGGCACTTTTCAAAAACTAGACTTTTGTTTTGTAATGACAGCCTTGTAAAATAATAATATCACATAACCTATTTCCAGTGCTATTAAACTGCTAAATTAAGATATCAATTGGTATATGACAATGCATGACTAATAGTATTATATAAGAAGAAGGGAGATGGCCATTTCTGTGTGACTGAATGGAATCTAAGCTGAGTTATTGGCTTTTCCAATGCTTGTTTGTTTTGACATTGCACAAAGTATTAAAAAAAAATCCGAAATGGCCACCAGTGCTTCAAAACGCATACAAGTATGCATGGGTGGCTATTTTGACATCCTATTTCTTTTAAGCGATGACAAAAACCATTCCCAGATGGCAACCAGTGCATAAGCATTCCATGCGCATGCAACCAACCTAAAGAGAAGGGTGAAACCTAAATGCTCCAGGTACTATTCAAGCAGAAGAGCAGGAAAGAAAGCCATCGTATCAGGTGCAGGGAATTCAACTAGACAAGAAAGTCATCTAATCATGAACCTTGGGCGGATACAAAGCCCAATCTAAGTATTTGTTATATTATTGGTTAATAGCTTAAGTTGTCAGCTTACCCAGTTTTAAGCTAAAATCAAGGGGAATGGTTTTTCAGACCAGGAAAAACCAATTACGTGCTAGTAAGCTCCATATACCAAACAAGCGCAGATTTTCGAATTTTCTTCTCCATGGTCTGTATCCCACATACCTTAACTATGTTGCACGACTATTTTTTTGTATGATGTGATCCAGCGCGATATTAGCAAACAGCATTCATACACCAGATACTCACTTGGGCCCATACATTCATACTACGCTAATACTTACGCTGGGTTTTATCAGTTGTTACTCTCTATCAAAATCCCTGCTACCAATTACCTTCTGATTGAAGAGTAATGACTTACCAATGAATCCTTTGCTAATTGGGAAATTTAAAATGAGTGACATTCATTATAGTACATAATCCTGAAATAACCACTGAGTCAGGAAGTTTTAAAATGTTTATCTAAAGATTTAGCAGAGTAAATTACAGAAAACACATGGTACTTAATCGAAATACCCAAGATGAAGCATAGAATAATTATTGCTAATAAATGACGGTGTTTAAGGAAAAGGAGAGAAATAGACACAGCAGCGCAACTAAAGGTTGCATTATATTTAGCTAAGTGCGAGAACCAAACCCCTTAGCCAAGGAGTTGGAAAAAATAGGACCCAGGAAGGATGAAGAGCAAAAGACCTCCTCCAGGATCAGGACAGGACCGGTGACCTCTCTACAACGACGCCTGCGTCGTTCCCCTCTCTGATACTCGACTTCTCCTCGATTCTCCCGTGCCTTCCTTCTAATGGACTCCGCCGCCCCCTCCTCAGGACCTCTTCAGGACAGGGATTCAGTCAGCAACCGATCAGCTTGGCAGTCTGGAGTTAAGAGCGCTCTGGCAGCATGGACGCCTGTTCTTCGTGAACACATGCTCTAACTAATTAACTAATGCTATATTCTATTATACCCTTCTACGCCCATGTACCTCCCCTTAATGTTGCTAAAATATGGGGCCACTACCTCTGATTGGACAGGGACAGGGGTGGATTGTCGCACCATATCGATTTGGCCTAAATTGTAAAGCCTATTGTCTTTACATTCCCACCCCTTCAAATTAATACATTCGCTTTATTTCCCACCCGTCTCATGACAAATGTACACCAATTTTCATAGACAATGTATCAATATAAAACAGGAAAGGCAAGAGTACAGCATCTTCGGCCATCGGGTCGCGGCCTTGGACGACGTCCAGATTGACTTCATTTGGCAGGCACACAGGACACATGGGCAGAACTATTTGCCTCTCGAGTTTCAGGTCACCAACCCAGGCCCAAGTTTACGAACTAATAAAAGTGCAAGAAGAAAATATTAAAATCACAAAATAAAATGTTTCACTGTATGCCCACTTTTTCTATTCTATTCCCATTTAATTATATATTCTAACCCGCGTTAGTAGCGTTAGGAAACGACAATTTAGTAATGACATGAGAGAGCAAGCTGAAGCATGTGAAAACATCAAATAGCCATTTTAATTCACACTGCGCAGAAGCAGAAGTTTTCCACCAAGCAAAGAAAGACGTCACACCATGTGATATGGTTGCGACATGCGCATTGAGTTTACCCGCGCATAGCGGCCATTTTGGATTACAGACAAGCGTTATTCATTAGTAAAACACATAGGCAAGCTTCCTTCTCTTTCGTATCGTGAATGCAAAAGGTTAGTATTAACAATACAAGTTTTAATAAATTAATACTGTGAGGAGGATTGAATACAAGCAAGTTTTCATTTATGAAACCTTGCTCCATCAGATGTATACTCTTGCTCAAAATTGTAAAGCGCTCTGTTGCCCACCTGGGTCAAGTTCGCGCTATAGAAAACTTTCAAATAAATAAATAAGACACAGCGAATAAGAGATTTGAGGGAACTTTACTGCGGATTGTTTGCCAAAGAGAAATAGACAAGGGACACAGATTGTTAATCACTGCTGCAGAGACACTACTGAAGGAAAATGAACATTCTGTTGTTTACAGAATGTTACATTCGTGGAAAATGTGCTAATTAAACCAGGCAACCTACTGCGGAGGGGCCCTATTTCCAATTGTATACAACACCTTTGCAGCCACTCTCTTGCCATGTGATGGCTCATACTGCTGGAGTTAACAACACGTCGTTGACATTAAATGTACTTACTTTTACTCATAACGTCATATGTCTGCAACCCCCTGACCCCCCCATACGCACACACACCATTATTAAGTTCTTCATTACAAGTCGCCCGAAGCAATATCCGGATCCGCAAATACCAGACCCTTTAATCCCAGATCCAGAACCACTGTCTGTGCCCGTTTGCAGGGGCTGTGGGTAGAGGACAGTTTGATATTTTCAAATCAATAAAATCTAATCAAAAATCTGTTTACCCAACCACAGCAGTGCTCAGCTAGTCTAAGAATGTTCTCCCGAGGATTATTTTAAGAGGACAGTAGGCCTCCATCCCCACTTCATTATTTAATTTTTCTTGCCAAACATTTCAACAGATATGACTTCCAGAATGTCTGAGTCACTGTGGACGCCCCAGAGCACAGAAGGGAATCTTGTGTCTGAAAAGGTTTGTAAAGTGTTTGCACACCAGATACTGTAAGAACTAAAGTGTAAAAGAGTTGCAAGAACCAGTGACAAGTGCGTTCTTTAACATCACATTGTGCGTTTTTGAGTAAATGAAAAGTCCATTTTTCATTTGTTCTCTGTTAGCATTGGTATATTTATGCTCCAAGCATGAAGCTCAGTCCAAAACTGAGTGTGAACATTCCACCTATGGGGCTGAAATTCTTCAAGAACAGGGCAACAAGATGACTTCCAACATTGACGTGAGAATCAAGAACACATCTACATACACTAAAGGACATTTTAGTTTGATGGTAGTTTGATGCCCCCTGCTTTGCTCGGAACGGCATGTTCCCATGGCAAGTCTGTGACGGTTTTTCACATTTTCGTCTCAGCCCACACAACACTATTGTGTGTTGATTGAAGGTCCATTGTGACACGGGATCAGACCCAGAGCAAGGCTTTGTGGCTTGGAGAGGCACACTGTGTGCACTTGGACGTTGTGTGACCTGCCAGGGAAGAACTACCTGCTTTGAGTGCAGGAGCTAGACTGACTGCTGAGGAGGGTTGCTGATGGTAGGTACCCTTCCATGAAGGAGGCACTATCTAGAAAAGGAGGATTGTGACGAGCAGCGTCAGAAAGAATTAAAAGCAACCCACTGCCACTTAGGTAATAATTGAAACCAGCAGGCCACGTGGCGAGGTCTTGAGACGCTGGTGCCCCTACAGCACAGGCCACGTGGTGAGGTCTTGAGACGCTGGTGCCCCTACAGCACAGGCCACGTGGCGAGGTCTTGAGACGCTGGTGCCCCTACAGCACAGGCCTCGTGGCGAGGTCTTGAGACTCTGGTGCCCCTACAGCACAGGCCTCGTGGCGAGGTCTTGAGAGGCTGGTGTACTACACCACTGGCCACGTGGCGAGGTCTGGAGACGCTGGTGCCCCTACAGCACAGGCCTCGTGGCAAGGTCTTGAGATGCTGGTGCTCCTACAGCACAGGCCATGTGGCGAGGTCTTGAGACGCTGGTGCCCCTCCAGCACAGGCCACGTCGTGAGGTCTTGAGACGCTGGTGCCCCTACAGCACAGGCCACGTGGCGAGGTCTTGAGACGCTGGTGCCCTACAGCACAGGCCTCGTGGCGAGGTCTTGAGGCTCTGGTGCCCCTACAGCACAGGCCTCGTCGTGAGGTCTTGAGACGCGGGTGCCCCTACAGCACAGGCCACGTGGCGAGGTCTTGAGACGCTGGTGCCCTACAGCACAGGCCTCGTGGCGAGGTCTTGAGGCTCTGGTGCCCCTACAGCACAGGCCTCGTGGCGAGGTCTTGAGACGCTGGTGTACTACAGCACTGGCCACGTGGCGAGGTCTGGAGATGCTGGTGCCCCTACAGCACAGGCCACGTGGTGAGGTCTTGAGACGCTGGTGCCCCTACAGCACAGGCCACGTGGCGAGGTCTTGAGAAGCTGGTGCCCTACAGCACAGGCATTGTGGCGAGGTCTTGAGCCCTACAGCACAGGCCTCGTGGCGAGGTCTTGAGACGCTGGTGTACTACAGCACAGGCCACGTGGCGAGGTCTTGAGACGCTGGTGCCCCTACAGCACAGGCCTCGTCGCGAGGTCTTGAGACGCTGGTGCCCCTACAGCACAGGCCTCGTCATGAGGACTTGAGACGCTGGTGTACTACAGCACAGGCCACGTGGCGAGGTCTTGAGATGCTGGTGCCCCTACAGCACAGGCCTCGTGGCAAGGTCTTGAGACGCTGGTGCCCCTACAGCACAGGCCATGTGGCGAGGTCTTGAGACGCTGGTGCCCCTACAGCACAGGCCACGTGGCGAGGTCTTGAGACGCTGGTGCCCCTACAGCACAGGCCACGCGGCGAGGTCTTGAGACGCTGGTGCCCCTACAGCACAGGCCATGTGGCGAGGTCTTGAGACGCTGGTGGCCCTACAGCACAGGCCTCGGGGCGAGGTCTTGAGACGCTGGTGCCCCTACAGCACAGGCCACGTGGCAAAGTCTGGAGATGCTGGTGCCCCTACAGTACAGGAGAAGTGGCGAGGTCTTGAGACGCTGGTGCCCCTATAGCATCCTCAGACGCAGAAGATCCTGTGATGGCGTGGTGCTTGTGAAGAATCACAGCCACATTTGACAGCTCCTACAAATGAAGCCAAAATGAATGTGCAGAGTGACAGAAAGATTGCACCAGCATTTGGTTGATTTATCAGTAGCGGCCAAAGCGCCTTTGGATGACTGGTGCTACACCCAGAGTGAAATCAGTCAGAGGTTCTCTCTAGCTCCAATTTTGGTCACTGATGTGATTCAAAGCAAGGTTTATGCGTGTTTTGAGTGGCAGGTTTGTGCTTTTGGGCAGGAGGATGATCCCCCAACTTCAATCGGTGTCCAAAGTCCCTTTCCCCATAGTTTTTGTGCAGCCCTGCCTCCACCAAATGGAAGCGCTGACCTGTACACAAGACGGCGAGCCCAGAGACACCATCGGCCAGACCAGAGCAGTCAGCAAAATCCTTCCCAGTGCGTAGTGTGGGACTACACACTACTGGGAGATGAGCATCCCCCCACCACCACGCCCCCTGTTTCTTACTATCGCACACCACCTCCCCAAGCAAGCCTTAGAATGCTGGACTTCACTACCCTGAAAGTAAAGTGCTAAAGGGGCGTACCTAGTGCTCAGTTTTGGCTGCAAAAATAAGGTAAAGTCCCAGGGTATTAGTTGTGAAAGGATTGCAATGTTACATGAGCCCCGTGACCCCTGTTCCCCTCGGACTCCTGAAAATGTGGTCAAATCCTTGTCAAGAGTTATAAAGATATTTGAGCTGTGAGCCGCTCCCTGCCTCCTCTAAAAAAAGATGCACCTGACTCATCTGAATTTGTTTTTTTCTGAAAGCTCACAAAAGCAGTTCACCATATTCCCTCTCTAGAAAAGCATCTTGGTCACCCAAACAAAGTTCAAACTTACCATTCATGTAACCCTGGGCTATGTGATGTGAAGAGAAAAGTGATAATCAGCGCAGGTACAGGTTAACCTTGCCCATAAGGTGTCAAATCTCTGTTCTAGATCACAGGTGTAGCTTCCATCTGTGCCGCAGGTGCAGTGCCACCGGGGTATAGAGGCCTGAGGGGCCCACAGACCCCTGATTATTGCTGTCTTTCATAGTTCAAACAGCAGCCAGGGAGCCAATTCCCTTCCCTGCACCAGCACCCATGGGTCACGGGCTGCGTTACTGTTGTGGTTCCTGGATAGGAGGATCAAAAGCGTGTCTTCACTTAAGCAGGCTCATCTGAGAACAACTATAAGAGAGGTGTACAGAATGTTTGGTGACTTTGGAAGAGATGGGTACTACACAGGAATTACTTTGCTGGAATAACAAGCCGATCAGTGGGTAAGTGACAGGAGTTCAGGTTTGGTTAGGAAAGGGTTGATCTAGCTGATCTCAGAGGAGTCTGCACAGAGTTCCCTGTTCTGGTGTACTGATGACGTTAAGAGGATGTATCTCGTCTGAGGTGCTGGAAACGCTAGGTTAGGCAAGCAGGATGTTAAGTTACTAGGTGGAGGCAATTGTAATAAAGTATTGTGCATTTATTCATAATGTGGCAACACCCACGACCACGGTGTCCGGCAGCTGCAGATCCTCAGCACGAACAGAAACGTTACTGAGAAATCCACAGTTGGTGAACCGCCGCAGAGCGTGGAAACAACTTCAATACATAACATGTTTGTGCAGGAGGAGGTCTCATGCGCCCACAATGGAAGGCTGCATGCGTCCACCCCGTGAACCGTAATTACAGTAATACCACAACATTTCCCTTCTTAACAGATGAAGGAAAAACAAAACAAAAGAAAGTAACCAGCTAAGTTTAAACATAAGTAGAATAAAATGCAATAAAGAAAAGCACAGGTAATGGTAAAAACCTGTAAAGGAAAGAAAAGAACATGTTAGCTCAGTACGTAATCTTTGAGCTTGTCAGGTAATCTCCTCACGCGAACACTACTTTTATCACGTCATTTCACATCTAGAAGCATTACAGGAGTGTGTCTCATGTGAGGAGGAAGGGACAAGAACAGACAAAGTAGAATCCATGGGTGACATGGAAGCCAACGTATCCTGTAACCAACTATTAGACTGTATGTGATCTGTATTTAAAACAGGACGATTCATGATGACGTCAGCTTGGGCGTTAGTTTTTTTTTTTTTTTTTTTTATTCTCATTTTGCCAACGCTCATACTGAGTCTCCTCCTCTCTCCCTACATTCCGTATGAAAACCGTCTGAGAGGAAATGGAGTACTCTCTAAGAGAAATGCTGTTTCTAGTCCCATCTCCACTTCTACCTGTACGGCCCTTAGAGATACCAGAACCGCCAGCACTATTAGGCTTAATCATTGGACCCGCTTGTCCTTTCTCTCCATCCCAACATTAAGGTCCAGATCTTGTCTCTACTTTCTGGATCACAGGCCATATCTGATTCACTAGCTGATATAACACTCTTTAAACATTCAGCAAAGGTCGGTGAATTTTCAGATTTCCACTTAATACATATTTTGCGTCTTGCCAATATTACTACATAGAAGGTAAACATACAACCCACCTCCTTCTTCATCCCTTCTTCTTGCGTAAGCCCAAAAAATATTAGATGTGGGCTTACCTTCATCTTTTTTCCCCGAACATCTCCTAGAAAATTACATATGTCCAACCAATATTGCGTAATCTTTGGGCATTCTAAAAACATATGCAAGTCATCAGCTTCTTCATGCTTGCATCTTGGACAGCAATATTGATTACCAGTAACCTTCGACAACTTCCACGGGGACCAGTAAACTCTGTGGACAGTAAACAGATGATTTCGTTTTAGCGAGGCAGGTTTTACAACTACTCGTAACATATCGAAAGTATCCGTCCACAGAGTCTTGGCTTCCTCCTCTCTAAATTTTTCACCCCATAGGTTTCTAATGTCCGTACTAAACGTATCCTCTGCTTCCACGAAGGACCAATACCAAAAAGAAATTTCCTTTTTCCAATCATCTGTTCTTGCAAGCTGATCTAACTTCGAATCTTCCTCCTCGTGCGTCCATTTTTGAGTTTCCCACCAGGAGCCTAATTGATAATATTTGAACCTTGTCAATTTCCCCCTGGTCAGGTTACTAAGTGTTTCCCAGCTCACTAACCTGTTATCCTTCATTAGATCTGCCCAGTGAAATATACCCCCTGCTTTTAATGGTTGGCTCAATTTATCTTTCAGGCATTCAGGGGTACCTGGAGATTCCCAAATAGGTGCCCGTGCAGAATAATATGTGAATCGCAGTTTTTCCGGACATACATCCATGTTTTCAATGCAGTATTTAATACTTTTAATCTGACCTTTTTAAAGAACTTCGGGTCTCCATACTTAAAAAGGAAATAGTGCTGGCCCTGGCTAACCTCCCCGAGCATTGCGGAAAATAATAAGCCCAACGATGACCTATCGGGCTTATTTGCCAACATACGAAATTTTTTAAAATGGAAGGCATAACAATAGGCAAGCAAATCGGGTAATGCTAATCCTCCTACTCCAAGTTTTCCTCTCAACTTCCTCCATGCGATCCTGGGTCCCCTTGACGCCCATATGAAACTCCCAATTTTTCCCTGTACTTTAGCTATATCCTCTTTCCTAAAAGTTAGGGGAATGGAATTAAAAAGAAAGGTAGCCTTCGGAAGTATAACCATTTTTATAAGATTTACCCTGCCGTAAATGGTTAATGGTAGATTCGCCCATTTTAACAATAAACTTGATATCTCTTGACTCACTTTCTTCCAATTCACCCTTGTGATATCCTCTAACTTTTGTGTGATTATCACACCCAAATATCTCATTTGGGTTTTGATCCCTAAAACATTTGTTCTCTGATTCCATTGCATGATCTCAGTTTTATCTGTGTTAATCCTATACCCAGAAAGTGAGCCAAATTCTTCAGCCCTTCTCATCAAAATGGGTATCGCCTCCTGGGGATTTGTAGTATATACAATCAGATCATCAGCATATAATCCTAGTTTTACTTCGAACCCATTAAAATTAATAGGAAGGATCTCAATATCTGCCCTGATTGAGTTAGCGAAAGGCTCTATATATAGGTTAAATAGAAGCGGAGACAGGGGACAGCCTTGCCTTGTCCCTCTAGTTATACTGATCCAATTTGTTAAGTCTCCATTAATCAACACTTTGGCCCTGGGATTTTGATACAGATTTTTACTGCCTCCACCATATTTTTGGGGAAATTAAAACAGATTAAGACCTCCCACAAATATTGCCAATTCACTTGATCGAATGCTTTGGCAGCATCTACTGCCACTACCGTCAGGGGGATTTTTTTCTTCTACCATATCCACTACCCCTATAATCTGGAAGGTTAGCTCATTAAGTTGCCTCCCAGGGATAAAACCTCTCTGATCCGGATGTACAACCCCTTTTATCACCTTAGACACTCTCAATGCCATAATTCCGGAATAGATCTTATAATCCGCATTTATAAGGGATATAGGTCATTGGAGGAAGACATGGAGAGGCTGGAGATGCAGGCAAGACGTAATAATCTAAGACTTCTTCAGGTACCAGAAGGCTCTGAGAAGGGAGACATTAAAGCATATATCTGTAAACTATTAAGAGAAGGGGTCTTGAGAGATAGACCGGACATAGAATTGGAGAATGAGATCCAAAGAGTCCATAGGGACCCGTTCAGATTGAACTCAGCAAGGAAGGCACCGAGAAGAATCCTGATTAATTTTCAAACATATGCAGTGAAGGAATTGGTGCTGGGAAGAGCTTTGAAAGAGGAGTACAAAAATATGAAGGGTTTAGTTATCAAATAAGGTCGGATCTGGGCAGGAGAACTGCACACAGACAGTGGGAGCTGGGATCCCGAATGAGTGAGCTTCGTAGTAAGGGTGCCCAGGTGCAGATGAGATTCCCTGCATTGCTGAAAATAATGTGGCGTAACAAGTTGTATAATTTTCAAACTCCAGAGGAAGTGGATCTTTTTTGGTACAGATGGAGGGTTGAGTATTTTTGAGAATCTCTTTTTGGATATATCTAGATATAGTTGTGTTATAATGGGATAGTAGATAGTAGGTCACGTAGAAATTGTAAAATAAAAAAAAATAAAAAAAATAAAAAAATAAATGTACACACACAGGATGATATAAAGGGCTTATGTAGACGCCGTTTTTATTTTTATTTTGTATTTAGAATTTTTTTCTCTTCGGGGGTGGGGGGGTCACAAAGGGCAGAATACAGTGCCCAGGGAGTAAAAGGGGTTTCCCGGGGGGAGGGAGGGCACAGGGTGAGGGGAGCATAGGGGTAAAAAGAAAAAGAAATGTCCTTAAAATGCTGAACTTAAAAGGGGAAATGAATAAGCAAAGTAGGGTAAAGGATTCAGGCAGAAGGAGTCGGAAAGATGTGGGGAACTGTGGGGAAAGTAGAAAAATAGTAGAGGATGGATAATCATAAAAAAATATGTTTTTTGACATGGAACGTAAACGGTCTAAGGGGCCGAAAAAAGACATGTAGGGTGCTAGAATTTTTAAAGCAAAGGGATGTACAAATCATTCTCCTACAAGAGACCCATCTAGAGAGGGAGGAGTGTAGACAGCTTTTTAGTAAAGCGCGTTGGGCCCAAGAGGTTCTGTGTTCAGATCAAAGGGGAAGTTCAAGGGGTGTGGCTATTATTATAAGGAAAAATTATGGAATTCGAGTATTGAAATATGAGACAGATACTACAGGGAGATGGTTAGCAGCAACAATATTAATACAAGATAAGCCCCTGGTGTGTGCTGTGTACTATGGGCCGAATGAGGACAATCAGGACCCTTTAGCAAAGTTGGAAATCTGTCTGTTAGAAACAGAAGCACCTATAATCCTGGGAGGAGATTTTAATTTAGTTCTTAATAAGGAACTAGATAGAACGTCACGTGTGAAGTATGTTACCCCACCAAAAGCTTTTGCCAGATTAAAAAGCATGATACAAGAATTTAATTTGGTAGACATTTGGCGTATTAAGAACAAGGAATTACGGGATTTTACTTACTATAGCAAAAAATATAGACATCATTCCCGCATTGACTTCTTTCTTGTAGACCAAGTTTTATATACGGATATAGAAACTGTATTACATATTCCAGCAGTTTTATCTGATCATTCCGGAGTGGTAATGTCTGTGGATTTCCATCAAAAGCAAGGGTCAAGAAGGTGGACGTTGGATAGGACCCTATTATTAGATGAAATGGTAATTAGAGAATTGGGAAAGAAAACTGAGGAATATTTCTTAACTAATATAGGCTCTGCGAGTGAGCAACTTGTTTGGGATGCTTTTAAGGCCTATTTACGGGGAATATTGACATCTATAACCAGGGGGAAAAGAAAGCTATTAAAACAGGATGAGGAGAGTAAAATAAGGGAGATTAAGAAGAAAGAGAGAGATCTACAGAAGGCCTCCTTAGATGGTGCTATGAATATATCCCTCTTGGCCAAAGATCTAGAAAATTTGCAGGCAAAATTTCAGGCGCAATTAGATAAGAAATTATCTGATAAATGGAAGGTTAGTAAGCTTCAGCATTTTGCGTATGGGGAGAAATGTAGCTCTTTATTAGCATGGAAGGTGAAAACAGATAGAGCTAGGAACATAATAAAATGTCTGAAGAGTAGAGAGGCAGGGGAGGAGCTATGTGCAAATGAAGAAATTGGCCGGGAGGCTAGTGAGTTTATGAGTGAGTTATATAAGGAGACTGTATTTCCTAATCAAGAAAGGATTGAGAATTGGTTAGGACAGACTAGGCTCCCACAGTTGGATGAAGAGCAAAGGAGATATTTGGAAAGAGAGATAACAGAAGAGGAGGTCAGTATGCAGTGTAGAAGGATGGCGAGGGAAAAGCAGCAGGGCCAGATGGCCTTCCGGTGGAAGTATATCTCTGCATATTAGAATATATAGTACCCGCTCTAACTTCCATGTGTAATAGGCTATATTGTAGGGGAGAGAGTATCCCCACCACTTGGTCTGAAGCTACCATTACTTTAATATTAAAACCCAATAAAGATCCGCTAAAGATTGATTCGTATAGACCTATATCCCTTATAAATGCGGATTATAAGATCTATTCCGGAATTATGGCATTGGGCGTTAGTGAGGAGGACCAGATTACGCTTGTTCCACCATCCTCTGTTTGTTAAAAGAGCTGAACCTCTACTCACTTGACTAACTTGCACGGGTGAAGAAAATCTCTGGAAGTGCCTTTCATTACTTTCTTGGGATTTTTAATTAAGACCCAATCACCAGGTTTGAGCATTTCACCACTAAAATGTTTGTTAGAATCAAAATGACATTTCATGGCATCTTGACCAGTTTTGACCCTAGCTTTGATGACATCCAAAGACTCTGGCTTATGATCAACCCTGCTGGATAGCCATGTTGGACACAAATTAGAATGCACTTTCCTTCCTCTAAGTAAGGGGAAGGGTGCAACTCCAGTGGTGCAATGGGGAGTGGTGTTGTAAGACCAAACCTTATCTTTCAAGTAGTCTAGCACATTTAAACCTGATGAAATTGCAGTTTGTACACCCTCCTTAATCAATCTGTTACACCTCCCCACTAGGCCATTGGAGGAGGGGGAATAAAGAGCCACTTTGAGATATTGAATATCATGATGTTCTAAAAATGTGCACATGCGTTGGGAAACAAAATGAGTTCCGTTGTCTGTGACAAGTGATTTGGGAGCTCCCTCCACTTTGAAGATGTGTTCTAAAAACTTAATGACATTGTCAGTAGTAGGACCATCACAAAACCAATAAAACATCCACTTTGAAAAATAATCTACCATAAGGATTAAGAATTTGTTGTGGGCAGGTAACAATTCATAAGGACCAGAAAAATCTAGACCAGCTTTATCCCAAGGGCCACTAGAAAAAGGTACAGGATGTAAGGGAGTTTGTAAAGTTTTCCATCTCTTGTCAGAAAGAAGGCATTCTGCACAACTCTCAATAGTTGACTTGACTTGAACCTCCATGGAAGGCCACCAATAAAATTCTTTAATGCGTTGACAAGTTTTAGAGATACCAAGGTGACCTTGATGAGCTATCTGAATAATCTTCATGCGTAAACTCTCTGGAGGAATGAACAAATCATGACACATGATAATCTCATCAGCAATTGACAATTCATCAGACACGAAAGCTAAATTCCTAATTTCACCAGAAAGTGTCCTACTTTCTGGCCAACCCTTCATGATAAATTCTTTGACCTTATTAAGGTTGAGATCCTTGGCATGTTCTTCTCTCCATGTGTTCTCAGAAATGGGAAAGCATTCTTTGACAGCATCTATAGCCGCCACCACACACTCAGACATTCCTGTGTCATTCTCATTCTCTTCACATTCTAAAGACATGCGAGATAGACAGTCCGCTCTGAAGTTCTTACCACCAGGAAGATGCTTGATCACGAAATAATACTCTTGTAGGGTAGAGAGCAAGCGTACCAGCCTTGCAGAGGCGTTATTGGGACCGGCACTGGTGAGAATGTATACCAATGGTTTGTGGTCAGTAAAAATGTCAAATTCACGCCCCCAAATGTAAGATCTAAACTTGTGTATAGCCCAGACACACGCAAGTGCCTCTCTTTCGATGGTGCTGTAACATGTTTCTGCAGGTTGCAGTGTTCTGGATGCAAAAGCAATCGTGTGCTCTTTGTCTCCCACCCATTGACCAAGCACAGCACCCAACCCAGACAAACTAGCATCCACATTCAAAAAGCATTTGCATTCATCTTTAAAAGGTTGTAATGCAGGAGCTCGCTCAATGATGACTTTGACTTGGTTAAAGGTATCTTGCAAGTCATCATTCCATATGAATTTTGCACCTTTTCTAACCAAAGCTCGAAGGAGTTCCACAATTTGGGCATAGCCATGCAAAAAACGGGCATAGTACTCGGATAAACCAAGGAAAGAGCGTAATGCATCCTTGTCCTTGGGTGGTGATGCATTACGTACAGCTTTGATTAATGACAATTTGAGCTTAATACCGTCTGGAGATAGTGTGTGTCCTAGGTAGTCCAGATTTTGAACACCAACCTTGCATTTTTCATGTCTAATGGTCATGCCAGCTGTGGACAGGACCTTAGATAAAGGGATGTTATGTGCCTCACGACTGCTAGCATGAACCAGAATATCGTTCTGGTAAGCCTGGACTCCAGGGATATTTTTCAAAAAAGTGTGTTCATGAGCTTCTGGAACACGCTAGCAGCGGAGGATAAGCCAAACGGGAGCCTGAGATACTTGAATGCCCCAAAAGGGGTGACAAAAGTGGTGAGGGGAATCTGATGGTATGCAGAGTGTAGGTCAATGAGGGAAAAATACTTGGACCCGCCCAGGCCAGCCAAAAGGTCATGGATTTTAGGGAGGGGATGACAGTCTATGATGATATTCCTGTTCAAGGAGCGCAAGTCGGCACAGAGTCTCACCTCCCCAGATTTTTTTCGGACAACGACGATGGGAGAAACCCAAGGAGAAGAATCACATGGAACAATGATCCCCTCAGAACAAAGGTTGTCTAGAACTTTTTTTAGATCATCTCTGACACTAAGAGGCAAGGGTCGAACTTTGTGCACAACAGGTTGGGCATCAGGCTTGAGTCTGATTTGATGTTCAAAACCTAAAACAGTGCCAACCTTATTAGTAAGAACCATTGGAAACTGGTTGACAATATTCTTGACATCTGAGGAAACATCTGAAAAGGAAGAGTTAGCAATAGGTATAACAACCACATTGTGTGCATCATCAAATATGTAACCTTGAGGTAAGTGACCAAGGACGATGGGATTGTCTGAACCTGGTTTTAGGTAAATTCCCATTTTAGCTAGATCCTGCCAGCCAACGATGTTCCTAACTTTAACTACAACATAAATTTTGGTAAAGACATAACGCCCTAGGCACATTAATTTAGATTTGAAATAACCAAGCATATCAACCTCAGTTTCCCCAAAAGCCTTAGGGTTGACATCTGTTGGAGTGAGTGATATAGAACCATGCCATTCATCCTGAAATTAAATGTCAGACAAAATTGTGATGGGTGAACCGGAATCAGCCATGACTTGAAATGGGACACCTGCTATTAAAACGTCACACCAAGGACCCTTAGCTGTGCCTATATCGCTTATCATATTGCACTCAATTGTCAATACAACATTACTGAGTTTTTCTGAAGATGCATGTAAATCCTCAGTAATGTCAATGCTGTTGATCTTCATTGGTCTTCTGGTGCTTCTGCATACAGCCTGAAAATGACCCCATTTTTAGCATGATGTGCACTTCTTGCCAATGGCTGGACAATTATGGGAGTTGCCAATATGTGATTTAGAACCACATCTGTAACATGTTAGAGTCTTTTTAAGTACAGATCTTCCAGGGTTGCTAAAATTGGAAATAGCATTAATGGAAGCTGCAGGTTGAGAAACAAGTGAATTAACAGATTGACCTTCGTGGATAGCCTTGGACGAAATCATCTATTGCTTTGGCTATGTCAATGGTTTCAGATAAGGTGGGATTCCTGCAACTCAGTAATCTTTCCTGAATTTTGTGAGAAAAACATGCAAAGACAAATTGATCTCTAATGGCAATGTCTGCATTTGCTCCAAATTCACACGTAGATGCAAGTA
Organism: Calotriton arnoldi; assembly: GCA_963921515.1. Classification (NCBI taxonomy): domain Eukaryota; kingdom Metazoa; phylum Chordata; class Amphibia; order Caudata; family Salamandridae; genus Calotriton; species Calotriton arnoldi. Next base: position 485,098 of record CAWUFW010003605.1, on the reverse strand, counting down.
TTCTCAATTCTGCTATGTATTCCTCCACAGTTTTGTCAACATTTTGCTTTCTTTTAAAGAAATTGTGACGCTCAAGCATGATGCTTGGTTCTTCATCATATTGTTTGGTTAAATGAGCTAATGCTTCCTTAAAAGGATCCCAGTCATCACCTGACCCTACTTGGAGTGCATGAGGCAAATTGTCAAAAACGTTTTGCGCAGCGAGACCAATGCAACTATAAAGAACAGCTGCTTTTCGTGCCGGTGAAAAACGTGTGGCATCAATTGCTACCAAATAGTTATCAAAAATTTAGATCCATTGACGCCATTTAATACTTGGTTTGCCTGGTGATTGCAAAAAAGGTGGAGGAAGTGTGATTTGCTGCGCAGAAGCCATGTTTTATAGACAAAATTATACACAAATGTAAGAGAAGCAGTAATATATAGTCAAAGTGAATCCTTGAATGAAATAATAATGGTACCTGGGTTAAATGCTTGCTCCGTTGAAGAAGATACAAAGTGGGGAACAAGGTAAGTAAAATGACAGTACCTGTGTGAAGATAAAGAAGCTGCTGGGTTTACAGAAACTGACACCTGACGCTGAAAGGGTACACGTTTGAAATAGGCTCCTGCCTAAACGTGTTGTGTGCCCTGCTGCAACATTGACAAGCACAGCACAGTGCTGAAAAAGTGAAGATCCACAATGCAGCCTCTTGAAGCGAAGAAAGGAGCATGCCGTTGACAGTCGGGAGGCACGCTAGAGCTATCTGGTGAACGTGCTCGTGTGCGTTCCCAAAACTGCGTATACTGAAGATGCACCCTCTTGGTACAATGAAGCGGGGCGTGTCGTTGGCATTGGGAAAGCACGCTTGGACCTCTTGGTGAGCATGCGCGTTCCCCAAACTGTGTTAAGGGACTTCCTGCGGGGGTGCGGCTGACGGTAAAGCAGCCGGTTGAGGAAATCCTGCGATGAGCCGAGAGAGGAGAGAGATCCAAAGTGGCCAGAAGAAGAAAAACAGTGCTCTGCCTGACAAGCGGAGAATGATGTTGACCGTTGCCAACTGTATCCAGGAGGTTGGTTAAAAGGTAAATCCAGGGGTAAAAATTGTTGAAATTGCGGGTCAGTGGGGGCAAAATCCCAATCGTCACCAAGATGTTAAGTTACGAGGTGGAGGCAATTGTAATAAAGTATTGGATATTTATTCATAATGTGACAACACCCAGACCACGGCGTCCGGCAGCTGCAGATCCTCAGCACGAACAGAAACGTTACTGAGAAATCCACAGTTGGTGAACCGCCGCAGAGCGTGGAAACAACTTCAATACATAACATGTTTGTGCACGAGGAGGTCTCATGTGCCCACAATGTAAGGCTGCATGCGTCCACCTCGTGAACCGTAATTACAGTAATACCACACAGGAGTAACAGGATTGGGTATAAATTTCCTAGTTGGTAGAAATAAACATTGTTGTGGCCTTTATACAATACCAAACTTATAAAATGAAGGTATCACTGGTGAAATTTTTTATATATTAAATATTTTGCCTTAATACAGCATTAACACGTGAACACGCAAATGTTATTAACTATGTTTATTCAAAATTAGATTTACCATATCTAATGAAGGCCTGCATTTTAAAATGGCTACCATTGGGTAGCATCTTTGTTCTGTGACATGCTAACATTTATTTCAAGGTGAAGCTTTAGTCCTAATTATCCAGTGCAATGTTCTTTTGATTTCTTTCCCATGTGAAATGATTTCTTTTCCTTGTGATAATCATGGAATGTTTTAATGAGTAGGTCATTCACGAGGAAACTTGCAGAGAACAAGCTGATCCTTGCATCTCATTTTTCTACAGATGGTATGAGTTTCAAGGGTGCAGTGAGAGGCTGTACTGTAAGGAGTCCTGAGAAGCTAACAAGCTTATAATTGTGGTCATATTCTCCAAACCTGATTGGATCATTTCATGAGAACTGTAAGTAGGTGAAGCAAATGTTAGACTTGTGTAATTTAAGCTAGAACAATGTTGATCATGTTGATCATCAGAATAAGCTAAAGTGAGTTAGACTGATTTGAGAAGCACCTTAGTGCAGAGCATAGTAGGAGATTTAGAGTACGCTCTGTTAGACCTGGCACCATTGGCGTGGGTCTCCCCTGCATTTTTTGCTTTTGCCTCCTGTGTTTTTGCTGTGTGTTGGACTCTGGTTTGCTGGTCTAGATGCTTTGGGCACTTTTGCCACTGCTGTTCAGTGCCAAAGTGCAAGTGCTCCCTTTGTAAATTACTGTTATGAATTGGTGTTTCCATGATTGGCTATTTGAAGTACTAGTCAGTCCCTAGTACAGTTCACTGTGTGTGCCCAGGGCCTGTAAATCAAATGCTGCTAGTGGGCTTGCAGCACTGATTGTGCCACCTACAGAAGCAGTCTGTAAATGTAACTCTGGCCTGCCATTGCAGCGCCTGTGTGCAGTCTGGTACTGCCATGTCGACTTGGCCAGTGTACCCACTTGCTAGGCCCTAACCTTCCCTTTTCTTACATATTAGTCGCCCCTAAGGTAGGCCCGAGGTACCCCTGTGGGCAGGGTGCAGTGAATGTGAAAGGTAGGACATGCCCTGGTGCGTGTGGCATGTCCTGATAGTGAAATACTGCCAATTTCGTTTTTTCACTACTGCAAGGCTACCTATTCCCATAGGGCAGAATGGGGAGTTTGCTTATAACATCTTATAAACATAACTATCCCTTGGACCAAGGTAGGAAAATAAAGTTTAGTATGCCTGAACTCAGAATGTTAAAATGCATCTTTTAGTGAGGGTGATTTTTACATTCTGTGTTTGAAAATACCACTTTTAGAAAGTAGGTATTTTCTTGCTTAGCCATCCAGTATGCCTCTGCCTGGTTTGTGTATTGCATGTCTGGCTTTTGGATGACAGGGGCTGGAGAGGGGCAGTGGCTCCAGAGAGCCTGATGAGTCAGGGCTGGGCTGAATAGACCTGGGCTGCATTTAGAGTAGAGGGAGGAGATTTCCTTTCACCTTAATGGGGCTAGTCTGCCAAGGACAATGCTGTCTCCACCTCCTGCCAGGAAGCTGCACCAGAGAGGACAGAACCGGTTTTGACCAAGCACAGGGCTTCTCTGCCACCAGAGAACAAAGGATTTTGGGATATAAATATTGGGGCCCAGACCCCAGACTTTTAGATCACTTCTGGGAAATCAAGAGGAACCTTTGCCAAGGAGAAGAGCCGGAGAAGCTGAGGAGGAATACTGCTCCTGTGCTCTTTGCTGTCTGGGGTTGGCCTGCAGTGGCTACTTGCTGCCAAGGAAAGGAGAAAAGGACTTTGCTGTTTGCTTTGTCCCCTGCTTGAAGAAAAGATCTCCAAGGGCTTGAATTGAGCTTGCCCCCTGTTCTAGAGGTCTCAGGAACAGCAAAGACCTCACTGTGTCTGTGGGCACCCTCTCTGATCGTCTCCACAGAAGAAAAAGGGTGCCCGACTCTGTCATCGAGTCCGTCGCAGGATTCCGTGCCCTGAAAGCAACGCCGAGAGCAATGCCTCGCTTTGCAATGCAACCCTGGTCTCACCGACTCCGTCAACGAGCCACTGCTTGCACCATGCCTTGTGGGCACCGCACTCCGCAATGCTTCGCTTCACGCTGCAAGGACGACACTGACTCCGTCACTGCCCGACCCGAACATCGACCGGCTCTGTCGCCGCACCGTGACTTTCCAGCACCGCAGCGAGCATTGTCCCACCCTTCAACGCAAGCCCTGGTCTCACCGACTCCGTCAACAAGCCGCTGCCTGCACCAAACCGTGAGGACATCGTCCGCCGCAACGCTCCGTTTCACAACGCGACAGTGGTGTTTGCCCCGACCGACTCGCACCGACGTGTTGGTCGCAACGAGAAAGGTACTGTGTCCGAGTCTGTCGACGCTTTAGCTGGCCCGTATCGACGTGGTCGGCTGGAATTGTTAGACTGTCGTATTCAGTATCGCGGTTGCCCCAGGAGGAGCTACCGAATCAGAGGAACTGTGTTTTATTGATTTTCCTGCAATTTAAAGGTTATTTTGCACAAGTAATATTTTTCAAGAGTATTGTATGTTGGAATTTTATCGTATTTGGCCTTGTTGGTTTAGATAAAGATTTACTATTTTTCTAAACTGGTGTTGTGTCCATTTGTAGTGTTTTCACTGTATTACTGTATGTGTTCACAAATGCTTTACACACTGCCTCTGAGATAAGCCTGTCTGCTCGTGCCAAGCTACCAAGGGGGTGAGCAGGGGTTATTTTAGAAGTGTATCCGCCTTACCCTGACTAGGAATAAGGGTCCCTACTTGGACAAAGGTACCTACCTCTGCCAACTAGAGACCCACATTTCTAACACGCTCTTAATAAGAAAAGTGATTTTCCATTTCCCATTCCTTTGAAGCGACTACATGTTGGATCGTCCTCTAACATGTAAAGTTTTCATTTAATTTTGAGTTGCATATTTATCAAGCATATGCATTTTGATGATTAAATGATAGCAATCTGATTTTTGCCTTCTGTAAACTTTTACACTTTTAATAAACCTTTATGGTTTGAAAACATAATCATTCTCTGTCTTTCTGGAGGAGCCTAATGTGCTTCACATTTATTTAATGAAACAATTTGTTGATCAGCATCAGCTGTGAACTTCAGTTCATCTGATAGCACTTTATGGGCCTTGAAATTTGCACAAAGAACAGCACTGAAATCCCTAAAAAACAATCCAGGATCCAAAAACATTAATAAATTCAAGTATATGTCTGGTGCTTGGAAACAACCGTATATTTCTTTATTAATTTATTTGTTTGTTTGTTTATTTATTTTTTGTTTGTTTGTTTAATTCTCCATTTTCATTATATGTACAGTTTAAATATCACCAGAGGTGCACAGGAACACACTAAATACAACATTAGGGAAATACAACAACCCAGAGCAAGGGACCTATCGGGTCCATACAGGAATAAAGCCATCAACAAATACAGCACTTTACGAATACAGGACTTTAGCTAAGTAGATTGAGACACCATAACTGAGCCAGGCAAATCAGCTAACGAATACCCCCTTTTTTGATACTGTCCTGGAACATTGCGGGCCTCAGAGAAAAAAGTCACTGACCAGATTGGGGCCTTTTCATCAATCAACATGATATAACAATTTTGCAGGAGACATGGGCCACGGAAATACTCTTTAGGACTGGTTACTCTAACTTTAGCATCAAGGCAACACCCTCCAAGGCCAGGCGCCCCCCAGGTGACTTCTTAATCTGAGTAAAAAACATGCCCCATTTATCCATAAAGAAATTTGAGATTAAAAGTACTGACATCCTAGGTCTGTCCATAAGGGGCAGGAATGGCAGTAGGATAGACCTCAATAATTTGTATCATCGCTCTGTCCAGCATTCAGGTTCAGGGAAGACCTGGCTTGGCAGTTCGGGCTGGACTGTTCCCATGAGGCACAGGGTCTAGACTGATTTGCATATAGCTGGGTCTGAACTGAGGTGGCGAAGTGAGCTAAAGAACGATGATGGATTCAACCCAGATCTGTGATCTTTGAGTGTCTGAAAAGTTTCAGCGCTCCGTCCATCATCTCCTTGTGTTTGCTCTGTTTCTGAGATAGGCAGTCCTCCTGAAGTGGTAGCCTGATCGGAGGACAAATGCTAAAGCTCAGGAGTTCTGAATATCACACTATCCTGGTCCAATTGAGGGCCACCAGGATGACTTGGGCCTGGTTTCGAGATCCTCTTCAGAACTCAGCCCAGGAGAGGTATTGATGGAAAGGTGTAGCGAATTCCTAGCTCCATTCCAGCCAGAATGTGTAGTGTATTTGCGGATACTGCAATATTCAAATTTGTTGACCCTGCATATTCTCAACGGTGGTGAAAAGATCTAGTTAAAGCTCTCTCCACTGGTGAATGATGCAATGCATGGCCTCTGGATGTAGGTGCCACTCTTGATCTGCCAGACAGTGTTTGCTCAGTTCATCCATAGGTGGTTGGCGACCAGAAGATGTCCTGGTGCTCCCGCCACATCCAGAGACACTAAGCCTCATTGCATATGAACCAGGACCCCACACTGCCCTGCTTGTTGCAGTACCACATAGCAACAGTGTTGTCCTTTAGGTCCTGCACCGGCCTTCCCTTGATGGAAGGGAGGAAAGTCTTTAGGCGAATGGCACATAGCTCCAATAGGTTGATGTCAAGCTGACCCTCCACTAGAGACCAGAGGCCTCTGATCTCCACCTCCCAGGTTACACCTCCCCCAGTTCAGGCAAGCATATGGACGAGGTAGGTGCTGACGAGCCGGCACCCGAGCACAGGTCCCGGTATGGTGCGGGCATCCTACGCTACTAGCCTTCGGAGCAATTCTCTGTGTTTGTTGTAGGTCTGGGTCAGGAGCGGTATCAACTATCTAGTTGCAGCCTCCCTGTAGGGTTCACAGTCTATTGGCCTGCCCTGACACCCAAGAGGGTACTTACCCTCTCTATCCACTTGTTCACTTGCACTACATTTCAGTTTGTTTTCTGGTCCTGAAGAAGCGCCAAGGATCTTTATGACCAATGAGGCGCGAAACATGTCGACCTTTTAGACCTTCCAGTTACCTGGGCACATTGCGCCTATTGGGGTAACACTATAACCTACGGGTTGTTTTAGTCTGACAAGGGTACCGTCACATTAAACATACCCCAGGTCACCCTTAGTCAGTTTTAACCGTTTTGCACGCACTTTGCCACTCCTTACATAGGACTCAACCCCCCACCCACACCTGCACGAATCAAACGGCATTTCTCAAAAGATCTCCGCGAAAGTGACCCTTCGGGGGACCCGTTGGGCATTGCAGCGCCGGCCCGACGAGGAGCAAATGCCCGATGATGAAGCATGACATCTTTCGGGGTGTGTGAGGGCATTAAGAGAGAAGATTTGCTCTCCCCTCTCAGTGGTGGGTTCTAGCCCTAGGAAACCCTTTTCTCCTGTTTCTTCTTTCCTCTCTTCTTCCCCTTAGTGAGTGGGTGACTAATTGTACCCCCACTCCGGAACAGTGTCCCTATATTTTGATTAGACGTTCTGCGGTTGGAGCATGGACACTGGACCATAACCTGCTCTTGGTCCCCCTTCCCTTTCCATATTGATGCATACACCTCCCCCAACCCAGCAGCAAAGCATTGGTCGCCACTATCATCTCCAGTTTGGGAAGGGAGAGTAGCCTGTTACAAGACAGATTGTGACCGGTCAACTGCTACTGCAGATCTTAAGCCGACTGCTCTGTAACCTGGATAGTGTTAGAAAGGCTGCCTTGATGCTGGGACCTCTGAGACCAAGTTCCACACGGCTGCGCTTGCATTTACCATCTGGTGTAATTGACAAGGAGGAAGCACAAGATCAAGAAGCCTCAGAGCAACCCTCACCTGCACCCAGGATCAAACCTGAAACATCAGGATCATAGCTCAAATGTTCAGGACTCGTCACAGTGGAGGAAAAGCGATGACATTCATTATGTCCAGACCACCTCAATGATTAGAAGCCTTTGTGATGGAAAAAAGCTGGAGTTTGGCTTGTTTAAGGTAAACCCCAAGAACGTTATGCCATCATCCGGAGGTGGTCCATAACTGACTGCAGCGAGTCTGCCTTCAGCAGCCAGTCGTTGAGGTAAGGGAAAATAGAGATTCCGGACCTCCAAATATGAGCAGCAACCACCACCCTCACTTTCATGAACACAACAGCCGAGGGGCACTGGTGACGCTGAAGGGAAGCACGACAAACTGAAAATGCTCATGGCCCACCTAGAATGGCAGGTAAACGTTAGACTGCAGGACAGGAATATGAAAATACGTGTGCTGCACATTGAGGGACACCATCCAGTCTCCCAGGGCGAGGGCTGAAAGGCTCTGAGCCAATGTGAGCATCTTCAGCAGGAGGTCATTCAGGGGTTGGAGTTTCAAGATAGGCCCATGTCCTTTTTCAGGAAGAGGAAGTAGCAGGAATAACAACCCCACCTTTCTCAATGACACCTTTGGAGGAGACGTACCTCCTTGTTCTCATTTGGGAGTGATATGGGGTGGGGAGGAGAGAAAGGGTAGGGCATAGCCCTTTTGAACAATTTGCAAGATCCTTGTGTCAGATTTGAAAGATTGCCAACCTGGGAGGAAGTACTGACCCTGCACCCCACTGGTTGGGAATGTGCCACTGAGGGCAAACTATAGCCGTAGCTGGGGAAGAGAAGTTAGAGGACTGGGCCTGGTGGTCGGCACGCTGTCTTGCAGGTCCACGGTCCGTAAAAGACTGGGCTGTCTGATGCATCATTGGCAGAAAAAGCTGCCTCTGCCTATATGCTAGCCCCTAAATTTCTGGAACAGATGTGTAAATTGTTTTGCCGGGGTCAACAGCCCCAAAGGAAAGTACTGTAGATCTGCTGTCTTTGAATTGCTCCAAAGCGGAGGCTGCCTTCTCTCCGAAGAGGCGAGACTCAAGAAAAGGCATATCCATTAGCGATGCCTGCACATTGCTGGAGAATTCGATGGACCTCATCCAGACATGTCTTTAAAGGACAATACAGGAATTGACTGCTCTGCCAAGCAAGAGAGGCTCTAAGGTCCTCCAGGATTGCAGTCTATCAACCCAATAGACACACTGATTTCTTGGATTACAGGGCTAGACTGGCCAAAGAAATATAGGTTTGCCAAAGGCATCAATCCGTTTGGATTCTCTATCCAGGGTATTGGTGGGAAATGAATGAAAAATGTCTTGCTAACGTAAAAGAAAGTTTCAATTCTATTAAGGACTCGAAGGCGAGGATTATGCTTCACCTTTCTCCATTTTATTTTCACAGCAGCCATTTTAAATGCATAACAGAACCACATTTCCCAGAAACCATCTGGAAATTGGTAAAAACAGAAAACAGACAAGGCAGTCCAGTCCACTTGTGTCCACCAATCAGGAGGCATTATCCTGCATGTAGTCCCTCGTTCCCATCTTGGCACTCCTCGTTCTTTGCACGAATCACGCCACCATCCTTTTCCTACACATCCTGCTTTCCAGAATCTCTGCCTGGAACCAAGAGAATGCCATCAGAACAGGAAATGGACAGAAGGCAAACACATCAAAAGATGCAAGAAGATTCTTATATACCGAAACATCCTAGCAACAGCCGTTGACCAATCAGCAAAATCAGAAATCAACACAAACTTATTACTTACTAGCCACGGGAGGGTGTCCCTGATCCTGTATCCTCGGGTGGGATAATCCTCGCCTCCGAGTCTGAGGAAAATTTTCATTCTATGTCAGGAACGGAGGCTTCGGATATCCACAATAGGCGTAAAATAGAACCTCTTAAATGTAGATTCCGTAGACCAATCAGCGGCATTCATAATATCCTCTAGACGTGCACCTAGAGTGAAAGCTTTGGAGGCCATTGCTCCCCCAGCTGAATGTGCTTAAACCTTTGAAGGTCAATGCCAGCCTCCTACATGACCCAACGCTCCCATCCGGCAATGGTAGGTGAGGACACCGCCTTGTGAGGCTTCCGCAGAGCGGTGAAAAGCTTTTTCTCCCCATGAGGCCTAAACTCTGCCGACATTTCCTCATAGGCCTTCAAACACTGCACCACACAAAGCTTAGGTGACAGCAGGAATGCTAGCGACACAACAACTCTCGTATGAGACTTGGTACGTCTACTAATCACAAAAGTTACCCCCGTAGGGGAAAAAACTTGGCCAGTGATATCCAGGGCACGAACATTTGAGACCCTTCTGCATGAGATTAAACAAAGGAGCATTGCCAACTTTCTCATTTCGTGACAAAAACCTATTCGGCTGCCAGGACAAGAAAAGGTTAAGTCCCTCGTTCACATCCCAAAGCTCTCAATACCTCTGCTCTGGAGGGAGAGACAACCTGATACCTTGAAGCAATCGGCACACAAACAGATGCTCCCCCACCAGGGATCCATCTACTGGCAATTGCCCTGCCAAGATCGCTGAACGGAGAGTATTAATAAAGCGGTACGCCAAACCTTGCTGGGCCAGGCCCACCAGACAATTCAGGATATGGACAACCTCGGAACCCACGGGATCGTAACCCCGTCGCACACACCAACAACACCATCTCGTCCAAGAGGACCTGTATCATTTAATTGTGCTGTCAGCCCAGGCCTTGGACAAGAGCCCTTCAGCGTGCGCCGAAAGTCCCGGTGAGCGACCATCCCCTGTAATCCTCCAAGCCATCAGTCGTAAGGCTCCGTCCAGGACCATCTGATGTAGGTTCTGGTCCGGATCGAGAAGAAGCACTGGAAAGTGGGGGAGAGGGATTAGAAAATCCCAAGAAAATTCCAGAAGAACTGGAAACCACACTTGCGACCTCCAAATCGGGGTGATGATTACCATCTCCGCCTGCTGCCTTCTTACCTGAGCCGACAACCTCGTGATCATTGCAAATGACGGAAATCCTACCCCTAATCCTGCAGAAATGCATCCTTCACCGCCGCTGGTAATCCAGTCTGGAGACAAAAAGATCTACTGGGAAAGGGCTCCAGAGTGCCTGAAGTGTGGCAAAAACCTGCAGATGCAACTTCCATGAACTGGAATTGTGGAAATGACGAGAATGTCAATCCGCTACCTAGTTCTCCCGACCAAGCAGATACTCCACTGAGAGGGCTATCTGATGGTCCAGGCAGAACTGCCACATGCTCGTCGCTAAATCCGACAGAACTTTGGATCTTGTCCCACCCAGATGATTCATATACCTGATGGCCGAAACATTGTCCATTTTCAACAGGACACACGACTGAATACTGTCCTTTGTCCAACACCGGACCTCAAAGGACCCTACCAGAAGTTCTAGGCAGTTGATGTGCAAACCCTGCTCCTGTGGAGACCATAAGTCACCGGTAGAAAACTCTCCACACCGAGTGCCCCAGCCTGCTCTGCTGGCGTCGGATTTAATAACCAGGTCGGGAACCGAATCGAATATATCCCTGCTGTTCCACGCCTCCATATGGGCGAGCCACCAATGGATTTCTTCCCACGCCTCGGTGGATAGAAACACGGAATGAGAATAGGAAAGACCTCTTTGCAAGTGCACTGCCTACAGCCTCTGCAGCTCCCACAGGGGTGGGGAATTGGTATCTCCCGACGCCCGAGACATCAAGATTTCTCACAAGGGCAAGAAGTTTTAATGTCTATTTTGTCCCAAATACAAGTAGACAAAGACTTACTGTAATCCGATACACAGTTCTTCAACCCTGTTGGTCATATCCAGTCAATAAGTCTGAATGAAGTACATGCCAGTACATGCTGAAATGTAGTGGCCTGTGATTGCACCCATGTGGTTTGGATGAGGGGGGCTCAGCTCACCCCACTGGTACACCTTTCCTTTCGACCAGTGGCTCCTGGTCAGGGCTGGGCTTTGAGCAGTATATTGGCAGTGAAAGGGTCAGTGCAAAAGCTGGGGCCTGCGCTTTTATTTCCTCAGAGCAGAAGACCAACATGATGGAGTGGAGCTCGTAGTTGCAGCTCCGTGTGGAACACCCACAACGTTGTCAGGTAACGGGCATTTTGCTTTCTCCCTGAGGCTCTTGTGTGGCTTTCGGGCCCTTCCCTCGTCCTTTCATTTACTTCCAGCACAAGCAGAACATCGAACTTCTGCAGCTCCAGAACACCCACAGCACTGTCATGTAAGAGGTTGGCTTATCTGCTTCTATCCCCCTGCTCTGACTTGAACCCTGTGATCCTTGCCTTTTATTCTTTGTTCCACCCTTGGGCCTCATACGGCCCCAAGATACCTCCTCACCCTCGCTTCCTGGGCCTACAGTAAAATGCCTGGCATGCCCTTCTCTTGCATCTCGTGCCCCTCCCTTCATGCTTTGCCTTCCCTGTGCACCTTATGTCTCACCCAGTGCCTGTACCTGCCCCTCCTACACCCTCCCAGACAGCCGTGGCCGCTCCCCTTGGCTTCTCATGTCTTATCTTTTCGCTGGCTTACATTAAAGCTCCTTACTTTACCCATGGGGCTTTCGCTTTTGATAACGCCGATTCTTATCTAATTATCTATAAGAACCTTCTGGTCGCCAAGATCTTTTTACCTGTTGAATAGTGTAAAGGAGAGAATCTTATCTGATTATATAACAGCATTCATTTGCCTGAAAGGACCACTGACTCCGAATTCAAGTTTAAGAATTTATTATCACCAAAAATAACTGAACATGCAAGCACCTCAACACGAGGTTAAAGAAATAGATGGGCACTAATACAAATAATATCCTACGCAGGAGCCTCATCCGACTCAGAATAAAAAGGATCGATAGTTCTAAAAGGATCAACCAGACTATGATTGCTCCAATTTCTAAGTTGCTCTTCATTGGACTAAACAAGCTTAAAATCAATTGCTGTCCCTACACTAACGCTAAGTGACATCCCTACATAACGATTTCAAAGGCAAGAAAGAATAAAAGGTGTCAGCTGTGAAGACTTCCTCAGAAGTGCAATCACATAATACCTAAGCTCAGCTCTGTCCTTCTCTCTGGTCTCCCCTACCTCTTCTCTGGCCTCCTCCCTCAGGGCACTATCCCTAATACAAAACCCCAATACAATTGTACACGCCTTTGTCACGCCTCCTTGGCCAGGTCTTCTTTCTTGTACTTTTCCATCGAAACGGTTACTTCATCCTGGACGGTTGCGATGACCTTGAGTCCCAGGCACCTTCTCCGCTGCAAGTATCATCCCTAAATTCCATTTCACTCCCCGTACCATGCCTCCCATCTCTCTAACTTTTGAAAACAAAGAGTTAGTCTTTACTAACGAGACATGTGTCCTTGCACCTGCAACAAAGATACTTTCAACAGAAACCTTCTACTGTGCAAATTAAATCTACCGTTTATGCCCAGAGAGCCTTACCAAGAGAATCTTTTCACTGCCTACAAAATAAGCTAACATAAGAACAAACCAGGCCTTTCCCTCTCGTATATGCAGTCAGGCCTTTACACCATTTTAAACACACATTTCTTTCTATAAGCATTTTCATTACAATACATATGCGAACATGAATTACATGTGCAACTTTAATATGGTGCACGTTTAAACTACTGCAACTAAATTACACATGAACTAATTTCTCTATGCATTACGTCCACATCATTCGATAAGCATTACATTACATCATTATCCTAACACCATTATGCTGCTGATTCACTTAATATCAGTGAACTATTCATTCTTCTAAACATGCATGAGTATACAACTGAATATATACGAATATATGTCTGAATACATGTGGGTGCGGCCTATCAGTGATTATGATGCACCCCTACAATTCACAAGAACATTTCGCTCTATCAGTTCCCCCCTTTGATGACTCCTGTCATCACATTTCATTCTACTCCTTTGGAGAAAGAACCGACCTAAACAGAACTTGTTGCCATCTTCCCTGATCTTAGTTTCTCCATGCTCTTGAGCTTTTGATACTGACTGTCCTGCAGTCTTGCCAATCTCATCTCATTTTCCCTCAAAGCTCTCTTGACTCGGCCTGCTCGATACCACTTGTAGGCCTTGATCAAAATCCACAAACCAACCACACAAACCACCAAGATAAGGAGGGGTCTCAGAAAGTACCCAAGGAATCCCTTTCCTAGATTCGCAAACCAACCTCCCACTTGCCCAAAACCCTTGCCGACCTTTTCCCAGGCCCCCTCTTCGGTCAAATCCGCTATTTTTGTGTGGATTGTAGTGATGTTACTTATATATTTCTCCAGATCCTTGCTACGGTCTGGTATATAAGTGCAGCACTCTTGAACCTTCAACATTTTACAGACTCCGCCCTCTTTTGCCAATAGGACATCCAAAGCAAGGCGATTCTGCAAAACCATTCCCCTTATCGACAACATCTCTCCTTCCACCAACACCAACGACTTTGCTGTATTCATTGAAAATTCATCCACCACTGTCGCTAACCTCCGAATTTTTACATCATTCAAGATCACTCCCAGACTGGGTATCATAGCTCCAAAGATATCTCCCACGACAATTCCTGCACTTGCAGCCCTTCTCGCTCGTGAATGCTCTCCACCTTCTAGAAGATCCAAATCTTCTGTATGGTAAATCTTTGGAAATATTATTGCCAAATAACATGTTCCATACCAATTTGCAGGCAACCTCACATAAGCATTCTTCCCACATACGTAATACACCGTTGGTATCACTTGTACAGGACCTTGGAGAAAATATTTTGCCACATCTGCCATGGTGAAAACGTGATCACAAGTACTTTGTCCCACTGCTACCTTCTCGTAGTAAGTCTGATAACGCCTTATACACAACTTACCCCTCTGCTCCTTATCTAACGCTATAGGACCATAGCTTCCCTTGGTCTTATGCAACTTTTCTTCCTCTGTCCAATCAGTCCTGTGATGCCCCAAGTCTCGGGAGTGAGTCAGCTTTCTATACCTATCCTCAACCTGATCTACAAACTTTCTCTCCACATCTGACATCAAACAAGTCAGATTGTGTCTGTGTGCGAATGCTGTATCCAATTCCAAACTCGGTATGAAGTACTTCCTGAGTCTATCTTCCGTCTTATAATAGTCATATTTATTCAAATGCTTGTAAGCTGGGACTTCAGGAAGCACTGCGTCGAAATTGGAAAAGAAATACTCAAACTGATCTCTCTCATAAAATAAACTAAGCAAAAGACTACATGAAATACCATAAGTCAGTGGAAGATGGTGATACCTAATACCCTCGTCCACTGAAGTAGGCAACTGCATACACACATAACAATCTTTCGCATCCATCACATCAACATACTCATACAACAACTTAGCATATGCATTCAACTTAAAATCACCTTTAGATAAATCTACATGTAATCTACGACTTTCTTCTAATAGCAAAGCTCTGTCAGCTGCCCTGTCTACCCCCTTCTGGCTAGGTGTAATAGGTGTAGGTGTCCCTGTCACCCCCTCTACTTCTAGCTCGTGCGAACCAGTGTATGAGACTATAACTACTATGATTATAGAAACTATTACACTACTTATAAGGATGCCTACAATCCATTTAGATCTACGATTGGGATCTCCCGGCTCCATGGTTTCGAAAGTTCTCAAAAGTCTTGGTTATAGCAAAGAACCCTGAAAAAGTCTCTGTCCTTTACTCGTGACTTGCTTAACCAGCTCGAGCAACCATGAAATCTCCGGATTTTCCCTTTTCGATCACAATTTTATTTACACAGTCCAGAAAAAGACTTCCTAGTTTTCGTTCCTCTTCTGTGGAAAGTCCCTAAGTTTATTCTTCTTCCACTCGGACCTAGGTTATCTTCTTCTTTTAGACTTTTATTTACAGTTTATAGTTGATCCACAGTAAGATCCTCATAGAGCAACACCAGAACGTGATACAAAAGTTCAAGACGCAAAATCAACACTTCATGTGAAAACGGCTCAACTCCAAAAGGCGGGAATTCGAGTCGATGCAGAACCAAGTTTCGAACTTCACTCAGAAGCGGGGGATTCGGAACCGTGAGGGTCAGTGTTCCTTCTATTTCGAGCCCTGGCAACTGCAGCACCACCTTCACCACCACATTCGGGCTCCGACGGACCACCTGCACTGACCTCAGTCTTCCCGTGCTCACCACCCCCTGCATCAAACACAGTGTAAGTCCACTCAAGGGTAGAGTATCTGCGACAAGGCACTCTTGTTCTCTTTGACCTTCGCCGACTGTCTTGTGCTTGGTCTTCGTCACTTGCTTCAGTTTCAGATGCTTCAGACACTGGAGCAAGGTCTCTTTCAGGTGCTAACCTCAGGTTCAGTCGCCTCTGCCTTTCAGGCCAACTTTCTGCACTTCTGTTCGTTCGTCTGCCTTCCCCTTCTATACCCAGTGCACTACTTCCTCTTTCTGCTGAATCTGACTCTTCTCCGCCCACTGCACCGTTTCTGTCTTCGGTGTCTGAGTCAGGGTTCGAACTGTGGAAACCCCCTTCAGCTTGCTCTTGTGCACCACCAGCTGTGTCAGCGACCCTTACAGCTTGACTTGTCCTCCCATGTGGCCCTGCCACATCAGCTGGATTTTCATTTACGAGAGGAGCTGTTTCTTCCAAGGGTGCTGAAACTCTGCGGGTATGGGAGGCATGCACCCAGTTCGGCAATCCTCCACACTTCACTGCTGTGTTCGTGATAAGTATCACCTGATACGGGCCACGCCAGCGGGCATCCAAGCAACTCTTCCTCACGTGCTTCCGGACGAACACCCAGTCACCGGGACACAAGTCGTGGCACAGATCACTCGAGGCTGGGACCACTGCTGCTTGCACCTGCTAGGATACAGAACGGACCACATCAGAGAGTCCTTTACAATAATCGAGAATCAAATCATCAGTGATGCTTATCAAGGCTGTAGCTGGTACTGCTGGCAATCTCATTGCCCTCCCCATTAATATCTCATGGGGGGACAACCCGGTCTTTCTGTCTGGGACACTTCGCATGCTCATCAGCACGAGCGGCAAAGCGTCGGGCCATTTCAGGGATGTCGAAGAACACATTTTTGCCATCCGGGCCTTCAAAGTTCCATTAACTTGTTCCACCATCCCAGAAGCTTCTGGTCTGTAACTACAGTGGAGTCTCTGGTCAATGTTCAATGCAGCACAAAGTAACTTCATGATTTCACTGTGGAAGTGCCTTCCTCTATCTGATTCCAAAGAGGTCGGGATCCCGAATCTAGGGATGAGCTCCCTCAACAATAACTTAGCCACCGTGAGAGTGTCACACCTGCGTGTTGGGTAAGCCTCCACCCACCGTGAGAATACACATACCAGCACTAAAATGTACCTCAACCCATTACACTTAGGCATTTCCACAAAGTCGAGCTGTATCCTATTGAAAGGCCCACCTGACCTCCCAATGTGACTCAATGTAACCACAGTTTTCTTTCCAGCGTTCATCTGCTGACACGTAACACACCTTTGACACACTGTTTCAGCCATTGCTCGAAATCGTGGGTTGTACCACGTCTGTCTAAACACTCTCATCATTGCGTCTCTACCAAGGTGTGCCTGTCCATGTATCAGTCTTGCCATCGGACTCAACAATTCTTCAGGTAACACGGCTCTCCCATCGTTGGATACCCACACATCCACATCTCCTTTCTCACAACCAGCTTTGATCCATCCCTCTCTCTCCTGGTCTGAAACTTCATCCTGCAATCGCTTAAGCTCTTCCCAAGTGTCTGCCATGGCCAACATTATGCTGAGCTCGGTTCCTTCTTGGCTCTCCCCTGCGTATCTATCTGTGAATATGCATCCTTGTTCTGCACAGAAACGGGCGACTTCGTCCGCGTAATTGTTACCCAATGACACAAAGTCCTCCCCTTTCCCATGGGCTGAACACTTTACCACAGCAATTTCTTTCGGATGCTGTAATGCATCCAACAGTTGTCTTACATATTCTCCATTCCGAATGGGTGAGCCAGATGATGTCAAAAATCCCCTCTGAGACCATAACTGCCCGAAGTCGTGCACCACGCCAAACCCATATTGGCTGTCTGTGTAAATCGTTATTCGAATTCGATCAGCGGCCAAACAGGCACGGGTCAAGGCAATGATCTCAGCTACCTGCGCGGAGCGTACTCCTTCTAGGCAAGCAGCCTCGACCACTCCTGAAATGGTACATACAGCAAACGCTGCTCTCAATTGCCCCACACTGTCTCTTAAGCATGAACCATCGACAAAGAAAATTTCATCTGGGTCATCCAATGGTTCATCGACAATGTCAGGTCTCGGTTTGGTGCAAAGCTCGGTCACATCGAGACAATCATGGTCCGCACAATCTTCATCATCCGTGTTCGGTGTAGGCATCAATGTTGCAGGATTCAAGACAGAGCACCTTTTCAGAGTCACATTCTCTGCGGCAAGTATGACTTGCTCGTACCTCGTTAACCTATTGTTCGTTAGGTGCTGTGTCTTGGTCCTGGTCATCAATAACTCAACCGAATGTGGCACATGTACAGTCAATGGATGTCCCATTACAATGCTTTCACATCTTTCAATGCTGACACCTGTTGCAGCAACGGATCTTAGACATCCGGGCAACGCAGAAGCTACTGGATCTAAAGTAGCTGAAAAATATGCAACTGGTCTACGGACACCTCCATGGTTCTGAGCTAACACTGCTAATGCACATCCTTCCCTCTCATAACAGAACAATGAAAAGGCCTTGTTGTAGTCAGGCATTCCCAGTGCCGGAGCACTGCACAATTCCTCTCTCAGTTTCAGGAATGACATCAAGCACTCCTCGTCCCATGGTACCGGATCACTCACATCCTTGTGCGTAAGCCTCTGCAAAGGCTTTGCTCTCAAGGAGAAACTAGGAATCCACTGTCGACAGTAGCCAACCATTCCCAGGAACATCCTCACTTCTCTCTGTGTGGTGGGTACTGCCATGCTCATTATTGCCTCAATTCGATCTGGTGACACCTTCCTCTTGCCTTTTTCCAATCTGTGTCCCAAGTACTGTACCTCATTCAAACAGTACTGCAGCTTGTTCGGGGACACCTTATGTCCATTCTCTGCTAAGTGGTTCAACAGAGCTACAGTGTCAATTCTGCAAGCATCTTCTGTTTCTGAGGCAATGAGCGAGTCATCTATGTATTGCACGAGAACTGAGTTCTGAGGCAACACAAGACTCTCAAGGTTCTTCTTCAGGATCTGGTTAAAGATCGATGGACTTTCCGTACACCCTTGAGGGATACGACACCATGTTAACATGCGATTTTCCAGCCTGAACGCAAAAAGAAATTGGCTTTCCTCGTGGAGCGGTATCGAAAAGAAGGCTTGACACAAATCGATAACCGTAAACCACTCGGCTTCACATGGGATCTGGAACAATATTACTGAAGGATTCGGTACCACTGGACAACAAGGGACAACTATCGTGTTGACCTTTCGCAGGTCTTGCACGATCCTGTATTTCCCGCTCGGTTTCTGTAGTCCCATAATGGGTGAATTACAGGGGCTACCTCTGATCTCTTTCAAAATGCCTTTCTCAATGAAAGTCTCGATCACCGGTTTTATCCCTGCAATCGTTTCTGGCGACAGGTTGTATTGAGGTGTCCTAGGGAAATCAACATTCTGTTTCACCTCAATCCGTACTGGTTCAACCCCTCTGATTAGACCTATTTCATCGCCTGCGAAATCCCACACCACAGATGACACTGCATCTCTCAGATCAGGTGGAAGTTCTTCCACAGTCACCAATGGGTACAGATCTATACAAAGATGCTGATTTGTAACCTTAAAGTCAGCATCGTCATCTCTCGTCTGAACCTCTACTCCCTGAGGCGTACAATAAATCGTGCAGTTCAACTTGCACAACAGATCTCTTCCCAAAAGGCAAACGGGACTCGTATCACACACTACAAACTGATGCCTAGTTTGAAAGGAACCTATCTTCACTAAGATCGGTTCTGTCAATGGGCTGCTTATTCTTTTGTTCGCTACTCCAACAACCTGGATTGATTGTCCCGAGAGGGCTAGGTTAGGGACTACTGCTGATCTTACAGTAGACCGGGTAGCACCAGTATCAACCAAAAGTGTGGCAGGATGACCCTCAATATCTGCCTCCACAAAGGTCCTCTCTGGTCTACCTCCAAGACCGCTCCAAGTGTGCAGTCTTCCTCCCCCTCAGGCACCGTCAGGATAAAGGGTCTGAGCTACTCTCGTCATAGTCTTCGAACAGGGGCATCTGTTGGTACGTTCGTGTTCCTTGTGAAATCCTTGGAGCTTGGGGAACCTGGGCGTGAGAACTGTATACCCCCCCTTTCATCGTCCTAGGCCTCGTTACTGTGTTGACTACCTCTTGCGCGGGTGCCTGAGCCCCCTCTTCCTCTTCCTGCAACTGATTAGCTGGGTTCAAAGGACACTCGCGTTTCCAATGTCCGACCTGGCGACAAAGATGACACGCAGTGGTCTTCTTCAATGTGGCCACGTCCACTCCTGTCTTGGGGTCTACTGGTTTTCCCTTTCCCTGTCCTTGCGCATTCTGGTTCCCCTGGTAATTTCCTTGTTTTCTTCCTAAGGTCCCTCCACTAGGCTGACTCTGTGCTGTCTGCATCTGGACAAGCATCAATTTGTCTTTTAGCTTTCGATGTTTCGATTCCACCTCATCACTACAGTATCTCGCATACCTCAATATTTCATCTAGTGGCTTGTTCTGCCAGCAGATCAAATGATGCTGTATCATGAGGCTGATTTCCATTCTCAGACCCAGTACAAACTTTGAGACAAACTGTCCCATATCCTTGGGGTCCAAGATATCTAACCCACTATACTGTTTAAAAGCTTGCAGAAGTCTTTCATAATATTCATGCACCGTTTCCTTGGGTTCCTGTACAGTCCGATCTATCTTAACCCAATCTATATCCTGAGGTGAAATCTTCAGTTTCAACCATGTAATCACCTGCTCATACTTTTTCATGACTAGGGGTGATGGACCATTTGTAACCGCCTCTCTATCCGGTTCGAAGTCGGCCACTCAATAGCGACTTTACAAGCTGTCCACAAATCTCCCGGTACCACTATGTCAAACAAAGTGTTCAAATCAATCCACAATACTTTTGAAATTTTCACAAACCGCTCAACCTGTTTGTACCACTCTACTGGTTTTTCCCTCAGCCGAGGAAAATCATTTGTAAATGCAGCCAAATCACCTCTATTCCACGGCACATGCACGTACCCTCCATTCTGTACTTCCCGTAAAGGAAAATTTCCAACACCCGTCGCCCCCCTCCTGGAGGCGGCGTTTCCCCTCAGCTTTCTTTGCTGGTTTCTTCTTGGACCACCTTTCTTCCCATTTGTCCAACAAAATCCATATTCTCATTCCTACAATCAGATCTCTTGTGTGTGTCCTTAATCCTGTGATTCTTTTCTCCTCCAGCTCCTGGTCACTGTAATGTAATCTATGTGGTCCCTGCAACGCTTTAGTTTTGTTCAGGTCTACCTCATATCTTTTGGCCAATTCCTTCGATCTATCATGTGCCATCCTAGCTTTTCGAGTCACATCTTTTGCTACAAACAGCAGCTCATCTGATCCATAAATTTCTATCCTTTCCAAAGGCAGACCTCCATTAATCATCTCGTCTACCTCTGCTTTCATTCTCACTACGTCTAGTAACCTTGCCTGTACCGCACTCCTCAGTACATCTCGACAACCCGAGCCATCCCGCTCATTACAGTCACTATTCTGTCCTTGTGACCTATTTCCTTCCATCATATTCCTGGAACTTGGTCTGTCTTCCGAGATGTTCTGTGCCCTATCGCCTTGCATCCTGGGTCATATACCGGTACTATAGGGCCAATGGTAACCGGTACTGTCAAGGAGTCCGGTAATCTTGTGTTCCCAACAGGAGGCTGTGTTATCATAGACGCCGTTGCCCCCTCTGTTCCTGTGGAAATCCTTCCCACTACTCTCATGCTAGTCTGATTCTGGCTCCCATCAATTGTTACTGCTGGGGTCGGCTTTCCCTCTTCTGAGTCTGGATTAAATGGTGGTGGCCTCTCTGCCAACATCCTATCCAACAAGCTGTCATCTAGATCATGTCGTCCTCATCGATTCTTATTATTTTCCCATTTTGTACTAACAATGGGTACAACTTATCTCCTTCGATCGTTTCCACCCTCCACCTTTTCTCCAATGCATCCCACCTTGCATCTTGAAATGCCCTGACCGATTTCTTCACCCTTTCTTGGCTTCTGTCTTTCTTCCTATCATACGCTGCTCTTATCCACGCATGTAGTGCCTCAAACTGTGTTGGTCTAGGTAGTGGTCGTAAAGAAGCCATTATACTTTTAGCTGGTACAACACCTCTAACCTGAAAGTACCATAGCGTGGGAACGACAATTCTCCTTCTGCTTCTGTCATTTTATGCCAATTCTCAAGCCAAATTATAGTATGCAATCCTACATTCTTTGCCATATAATGTGCTGGTGTATCCTCGGGAGGAGCTTCCTCTCCTTCCCGAACAACCACATGTCTATCTCCTCTACAAAGTTCCCGTAAAACTTTAAAACATTTCATGATGTATCAACGTTTTGTTTGCCCTCAAAATGTCAGCTCTTGCTTCCTGATTTCACTCCACCAATACCAGCGCGGCTCACACCAACCGGCCTATCGCAGCGCGGCACTTGTCTGACGTCACTTTTCCTCCGCTCGCAGCAGTTCCCCTCCTTTCTAATTCACTCGTTCTCACTCGCACCTGTCCCAATCATACTCTGAAATAATGTCCGTCCTACCGAACAATTACCTCTCTGACCGTCAGTCTTACCAATGACCGATCAGCCTCTTGAGCTTGTTGACCTCAATCTGGCAACCGTCTGTCCGCGAAACGACCGGACAATCGCCTCTAACACACTCGATAGGATTCAATCACTCGATGTTCTGCACACAATAACCTACGACCTGCGTTGGTTATTCACACACTCACACATGTGTTCCCTATCTTCAGTGGGTCTGTCAATGACGTCTCGTGACTCCCACAACCTCTGGTCAACGTTCTCAACTCTGGGTGTATTCTACACCACAATAAATCTCCCGGTCCCGCGCGCGCTCACGGTCCGGTTCTCACTCACACAACTCTCTTTCCAACTCCGCAAGACATCACACAACAATAAAACACCGCAATCTACCAAACATCACTCTTTTCATACTCACTCTACCACGAACTGCTACTTCCGCCGCACCGGCACTCTCCGTCAGTTTTCCACGACCTCCGACATCCTTCTCCCGCGGTCCTCTGGATCTGCGTCACTCGGGCTCTATGGGGCAACTTAATCTCCTATCTTGCTCTAGATCTCCCCTTACCATCAAAGGTAACCATCCTACTCTGCTACCAACTGATAATGCCGATTCTTATCTAATTATCTATAAGAACCTTCTGGTCGCCAAGATCTTTTTACCTGTTGAATAGTGTAAAGGAGAGAATCTTATCTGATTATATAACAGCATTCATTTGCCTGAAAGGACCACTGACTCGAATTCAAGTTTAAGAATTTATTATCGCCAAAAATAACTGAACATGCAAGCACCTCAACACGAGGTTAAAGAAATAGATGGGCACTAATACAAATAATATCCTACGCAGGAGCCTCATCCAACTCAGAATAAAAGGATCGATAGTTCTAAAAGGATCAACCAGACTATGATTGCTCCAATTTCTAAGTTGCTCTTCATTGGACTAAACAAGCTTAAAATCAATTGCTGTTCCTACACTAACGCTAAGTGACATCCCTACATAACGATTTCAAAGGCAAGAAAGAATAAAGGTGTCAGCTGTGAAGACTTCCTCAGAAGTGCAATCACATAATACCTAAGCTCAGCTCTGTCCTTCTCTCTGGTCTCCCCTACCTCTTCTCTGGCCTCCTCCCTCAGGGCACTATCCCTAATACAAAACCCCAATACAATTGTACACGCCTTTGTCACGCCTCCTTGGCCAGGTCTTCTTTCTTGTACTTTTCCATCGAAACGGTTACTTCATCCTGGACGGTTGCGATGACCTTGAGTCCCAGGCACCTTCTCCGCTGCAAGTATCATCCCTAAATTCCATTTCACTCCCGTACCATGCCTCCCATCTCTCTAACTTTTGAAAACAAAGAGTTAGTCTTTACTAACGAGACATGTGTCCTTGCACCTGCAACAAAGATACTTTCAACAGAAACCTTCTACTGTGCAAATTAAATCTACCGTTTATGCCCAGAGAGCCTTACCAAGAGAATCTTTTCACTGCCTACAAAATAAGCTAACATAAGAACAAACCAGGCCTTTCCCTCTCGTATATGCAGTCAGGCCTTTACACCATTTTAAACACACATTTCTTTCTATAAGCATTTTCATTACAATACATATGCGAACATGAATTACATGGGCAACTTTAATATGGTGCACGTTTAAACTACTGCAACTAAATTACACATGAACTAATTTCTCTATGCATTATGTCCACATCATTCGATAAGCATTACATTACATCATTATCCTAACACCATTATGCTGCTGATTCACTTAATATCAGTGAACTATTCATTCTTCTAAACATGCATGAGTATACAACTGAATATATACGAATATATGTCTGAATACATGTGGGTGCGGCCTATCAGTGATTATGATGCACCCCTACAATTCACAAGAACATTTTGCTCTATCACTTTCATATAGGCCTCTGGCCCACCCCCATTTTTGTCCTTTCACTGGCCCCCTCATGTCTCCGTTTATGCCTGCACTATGCTCCTTTCTCTACCTGGGGCTTATTTGGTGTGTGTGGTGCTATTTGCCTGCTCGTTCTTCCAAGACAGCTATGTGCTCTGCATCTGTCCCTTCACAGGCACCAGGAACGAGAAGAGGGAAAAAGAAAACAGAAGCGCCACAGCAGTCTGCTTTTGTAGACAGGTTTGTGATGGTATGCAGGGAACAAGTCCTAGAGAACATCGCTAGTGGAGTAATTAGCATAGGCAATGCACAGTGATGTCACATGAAGTGATGTCACAGCAAGTAATGTTACAATATTGTGCGATGCATTAAAAATGTAGCATTTTGCAACAACAAAAAAATGTTATATTGTTAGTATTTGTCAGCCCTCCGAAATGGTCCCCTGATTGTATAAGCACTTTACCAAAAACAACAAATATAATTATTCAGTGAAATGCTAAATTATGTTTTATATTCGTTTTACTTCTTATAAATCGTTTGTTTTCCTAAACACAAAGGGGTACGCAAAGTGGCATTTTTAAAGACCCTTCTTAGTTCCATTCAAAAACTGCAGTTTTCAGTGAGTACATAAACGGTGTTTCGTGTATATTTTGTACAGAGCAAATTGTTAGGTGTTCCGTGTTTCAATCCTGCTGTAATTTGTAACACCACAAAACCGCAAAACGCCACACTCCCAACATTGATAAGAAATGAATGTGTCAATGGTGGACAGTTCCCTCATCAGTTAACCCCATCATGGGCTCCTCTGGAGGAGAAGGAGGATGTTGTCTAGTGACAAAAAAAAATACTGTGATCCACATTGCAAGTAAACACAAAGGAATATGTTTGCCATTGGGAACAATAATGAAAATGCTAGGTAACTGCATGGGTTTGCATACAGTTGTAAAAGGGACATACCTGAACTTCCTTCTGCCTTGGGCTAAACACAACGGTGTCCCCTCTGATTAGTGAGGGGACTCAGTCCACCCTCTTCCACCCACAACTCGTGCTATGATGTGTGTACAAAAGACACTCAGTGTAAATCTTCATTTAAATGGCCTGATGTTACCAAAGCCTTGTCTATGACCTGAGGGAATTCATATACTTTTCTGTGCACTGCCAAGCATGGCTTTAAAGAAACATGGGGGGCTAAATGGAGGGTGATGTCTTCAAGTGCCAGGGCACAAGACTACATCTGCAAGAGGATAGGTGACTAGAGGCCTACAAAGGGGCTACAGCAGGGTCAGCTCAGTTCTCATTGAATAAGGACGTGCTGTCGAACTCATCCACGAAAAATCCATGAATGTCCCAATAGGCTGCACCTTTATCTAATTTACAGCAATAATTAAGTCTTAAACTATTCATTGCTCCTGCAAACACTATTAAAGTTTTGGTTAAACCCAGTGTTCCTGTGATGTTTAGCAATATACAGTTGTTTTTTGGTAGCCTTTAGTAACGGGATAACCTTTATCTAAGTACTACAAATTTTAGTATATTACGAAACGGAGGCCCAGGAAAATAAAACACTTGCCCAGGATCACACAATGTTGTTAACTTAAAGTGAGTCAAGGTTGGAGGTTCAGTGCCCTCGTTTGGCAGATCATATTTAAGCCACATTTCCTCAAGAGACAGGTGAATTGTGTGCTGAAACAAGGCAAAAATATGGAATGGTTACCTACAATGTACTGGTACATGTGACTAGTCAGAGGAGCTACTATGGCTAGACAGTGCGTGTGTGTGTATGCAATGTATACAAATAGGCACCTTAACAATTGACATTGGAAAGCAAAAGATGTTGTGACCTAGGATAAATTGGTCTAAAGAAATCCTCCTCCTGTTTGGGATGGATCAATTGGTGGGGCTTCCCACTCCTTGACTTCAGTAAGCTGTATTGCTTTCAGGGTGCAAATGTTTGCAGAGGCCCACGAGTCTGTCCTTTGTGTTAGATTTGTTTTCTCTTCCCGGAGCCTCAGATTCTGTACAACAGCTACACCTTGCGATAGGGTTGAACTTTAAATAAAAGCACAGAGCCGATAATTGCTAGGCAGTCAGGAAGACAGTTTTTCTTCTGCTGGAAAGAAATCACATGCAGAGCAAGTGAATACAAGGAGAAGGTACCGCTGGAAGCTACTAAACCCAAGCACAGATAACAGTGCAAATGTCTCAGGAGAGACAGTAAAACAATGTGAAAGTGTATTGATGCTGTGTTCTTTATGGCAGAAACCACAAAGGTACCCACTATAGAAACAATGTGAAAGTGTACTGATGCTGTGTTCTTTATGGCAGAAACCACAAAGGTACCCACTATAGAAACAATGTGAAAGTGTACTGATGCTGTGTTCTTTATGGCAGAAACCACAAAGGTACCCACTATAGAAACAATGTGAAAGTGTACTGATGCTGTGTTCTTTATGGCAGAAACCACAAAGGTACCCACTATAGAAACAATGTGAAAGTGTACTGATGCTGTGTTCTTTATGGCAGAAATCGCACACGTAACCACTGTAGAAACAATGTGAAAGTGTACTGATGCTGTGTTCTTTATGGCAGAAACCACAAAGGTACCCACTATAGAAACAATGTGAAAGTGTACTGATGCTGTGTTCTTTATGGCAGAAATCGCACACGTAACCACTGTAGAAACAATGTGAAAGTGTACTGATGCTGTGTTCTTTATGGCAGAAATCGCACACGTAACCACTATACAAACAATGTGAAAGTGTACTGATGCTGTGTTCTTTATGGCAGAAATCGCACACGTAACCACTATACAAACAATGTGAAAGTGTACTGATGCTGTGTTCTTTATGGCAGAAATCGCACACGTAACCACTGTAGAAACAATGTGAAAGTGTACTGATGCTGTGTTCTTTATGGCAGAAACCACAAAGGTACCCACTATAGAAACAATGTGAAAGTGTACTGATGCTGTGTTCTTTATGGCAGAAATCGCACACGTAACCACTGTAGAAACAATGTGAAAGTGTACTGATGCTGTGTTCTTTATGGCAGAAATCGCACACGTAACCACTATACAAACAGTGTGAAAGTGTACTGATGCTGTGTTCTTTATGGCATTAACCACAAAGGTACCCCTGTAGAAACTCTCCTTCTTAAGACAGTAATCATCTCAATCCACCTCTAAAACCCTTACCTCCGTTTTGCTAAACTACTGTGAAATTATAGGTACCATTTCTGTGAAGCATCATTTATTAAAATGTGTGGATGCATGCTAGTTTTTCCCAAAAATATTCATAGTGGAAAATAAGTGTAACCAGTTTCAACTAAATGATGTGAAATATGAACACAAACAAGCACTGGCGAAGCCAATAGGTCTGACTTTGGTGGTCAGCCTTTTGTTTTTGTCAAAGCGTGTCTTGTTTTGACATGGTTTATGTAAAACTTTATTGTTGCGGGAGATGCTGTGTCCTAACCATTACAACAACTATTAGAAAAATAGTTTTTGGTCTCAAAGCACACTTTGCCACAGTATTTCCTGGCACTGAACAAAACTATCATGTGTTCCGATATGCTCCTTGTAAAAGAGCAGAATGCTGTCACTCAGGGTGAAGCCAGTTGATAGATAGAATTTTCATAAAAACAAAAGGTCTTGCTTAACGCAGACCTAATTTGGAGCCCAATTCTTAAAGATAGTCACAAAAGTTCACCCATGGTATATTTCTTTGCATTAGTGCAGATTTACGGCTTTCATGTATTCACATGAAGGCCAGGAAATCGTACTCCTAGAAAATATTTATGAACTGCATTTTAGCACTACCAAATATGAATGTATAGTTTTGCTCCTGCAAAAATCTGTTGAGCGTTTACAACTTCACTTTTCCTCCAACCACATTTTTACCAGCCCAGGAAGACATTTTCCTTCTGCCATTGTCAGTAGTAAATTTCTAGCTTTCCTCAGTATGGGAAAAGATTAGAGAAGAGTTGGAGAAAACCACTAAAATGTGCAAGTTAGTAGGTTTATACAGACTCAAAAAGGCATTCCAACCCTGCAACTATTGCTTACCAATACCCCTAGCCCCAGAATGTAGATCTGCAGAAGGTGGCAAAATAAGGAAATTGATAGTATTCAAACCCTTCTATAGTACGAGCCCTGACATAATCAGAGAGGCTATTATCAGAACTCTTATATAATGAGATTGCTGTCATTATTTGTCACTGCACTACATGGCACTAAAGGGGCAAGTGGATTTTGTTACAGGACAAGTAGATTTATGAAGCTACCTGTCCCATGGACAAGTAGATATTTTATTAAATTCCACACCCCTGTGAGGAGCAAGAATGGCCAGTCCTACCAAGCGTGAGATGGGAAACCGGTTTCCTCTGGGGCAGTGGAGTAGCTATCCTTCTGGCCTCCTGTGGCGGTCTCTGAGTTGAAGAGCAGGGGGGCGGGGGGTGCTGGCGAGAGTTTTCTCCGTTTGCCACCCTGTGGCAAACATATTGAGGAGCCGGGGGGTGCTATTGCTGCCCCAAGATGGCAGATAAGAGCAGGGGCGGCTGCCGCCCCCAAAACCCGTGCTGCTTTGGGCGGAAACCCCCCCCGCCCCCCAGCTACGCCACTGCTCTGGGCTCCCAGGCGCATAGAGAAAATCAGGACGTTTTTACAGTCTTCGATGATGTGCACTGCACTCATGCCAGCCTTGTAGGGAATCATGCAAAGCAGCATATACTTGATGAGGAAACCTATGATCTCAAGATCGCCTAGGTAAAAGGGGGTGCAAGGACAGGCATTCCTTCAGCCCCCCAACCCGCCCACAGACTCAAGGAGGGACAGTCCTCGCCAGCCACCCTTCAAAAATGCTATTAGGTCTTGATGGTATGAGCTTGTCAGCAGTGCTTTCCTCTCCCTCAATGCACATGAGCAGATAGAGAGCCCTGCCTTACAAGGCTATATATGACGCCCTCTCTCAGGGTGCCTGTACCTGTGACAGGCGGCGTCTTTGATTGTAGGACGACTGAATCAAGTCAAGTGTATGGCCATCCTTGGAATCTCCCACCTCCCCGGTTGAATCTGTTGGGTGGTTCCGGAGGTGTCAAAAGGATATGAACATGACTTGGCTTTAGGCCAGACCGTTTCAATCAGTTGGCTGTTGCCCTTGACTTGACAGTGCCAGATTATGTATTTTTATTTTTCATGGGAAAGTGGCTTCTTAAGTTGAGGGCTGTTGATGTCTTGTGTGATATAGCCTTCTCTCAATGGCCCATTGCTTTTGGATGGTGTGGTCACATGCGATGAAATAATTTTTCAGAGGCCATTCGGAAGATGTGCTACAGGAACAGGTACATGAGGTAGGAATCTAGGAGCAGGTGTCCCATGC
The DNA here is from genome assembly GCA_963921515.1 of Calotriton arnoldi. Taxonomy (NCBI): domain Eukaryota; kingdom Metazoa; phylum Chordata; class Amphibia; order Caudata; family Salamandridae; genus Calotriton; species Calotriton arnoldi. Next base: position 455,556 of record CAWUFW010003605.1, on the reverse strand, counting down.
TCAGTTTCTCAGGCATAGTTTGTAAAGAGTTTCATAGTTGCTTCTGTGGCACTTGATTGCAGTTCGGACTACTACACTATAACATAAACATGAAATGTTAGAGTAAAGTACCAATGGACTTTGCTAATATAGGTGTCTCCATACTGGCATTGGCAGGAAGCATCACTACATACAACAAAAATGGTGGACTCGATTTGTGGATTGAACCAGTCTCACGTGTGACCTACTTGCATCTGCAGACACCCGCTCTAAACTTTCAGTCTGCAGAAAACGTGAGTAGCAGATTTCTGATCCACATTTCACTGTAGTTAAACCTGCCCAATCCAAGAAGGGTACACTTTTTTCAGTCTCGGCTAGTAGCAACAATTTAGTGCTGAATGAAGAGCAGGGCAGCAGAGACTGGCAGTGCACTCCAGATGTGAAGTACGGAAAGCACCAACCTCCAGGGTAAGAGCTAGCATTGCCAGATAGAGAACTACAGATCAGGGAGGGTCATGTGCCTTCCTGACGGTAGAAACAGCTAGACCTCAGAACTGAAACAGGAGAGAAGAGCAGCCCAGCATAAATCTATGTAAAATCTCCCTAGGTTTGCACAAGCCACTGGTTAAAGCTCTCTATATTCCTTCCGATCCATGATGGTGACAGGAAGGGGAAAGAGTCAGCCTCATAGGGCACAATACAGTCACCAATCCCTGTGCTTTGCTACGCAGCACCTTCACAGTTTTCACCAATTCTAAGCAGTCAATATCGCTATTGTTCATTTCATCTTCTGGCCCTCAATCACTACATCAAAACTAAGAGATTTATTTAGAGTATTATATGTGCCGTAGGCTAAAATGCACTTGTAATACAGCGGACGAGGTAACAACTATGTTTGTGATTGAGTATCCCGTATACCAAACTCTAAATAATACCCAAAATCACCACCTTATCTTCCTGACCATTCCTCATTCTATATCCTCCAGCTCACTCTACGCGTTCTGTGATCTAAAGTTGCATCTATAAAATGTAGGATATGCATTGTATATACCCTATTAATGCCTGTCCTCTCTAATCCATTGACCATCAACAATACCTTCAGCTCCTCATCTCTATATAACTTCCCAACCAATACTGTCCTTATGTACCAATAAGGTATAGTATTGTAGAACTATAGAAATACTATTGTTCCTCAATAAGTAAATAAAACAAATGAGAGACAAATCATCGATTAGTTACATTTTCTAGGGAAGCAGTTTTGGCAATCACCCTCTCTACTTTTGAGAAGCACACATTAAGGAAATGAAAGATCAGAGTATGTTCAACTTTTGCAAAGTAAAGTTTACGTGAGCTCAAGACCATCAACCGACTCAGATTCTTCTAGGGTGAGGCTTGTTCTTAGAGACTCCTGAGGGCATTGCTAAAAATAACAGACTGGAAAATAACCTAGTTGTCTATATTTAGACAGCCTTTTGACTGCGCGTTATCTGAGACTCAAATCTGACCCCGACATTAACTGATGTACCATATTTCGACATACCTGTTGTACACACCTCCAGCTCATTTTCTTGAGCAGTGACGTACAGCACATTTGGTAATCTGCCTCAGGCAGTTAAATGCTGATTCCATTCACTCCTAGAAGACTGATGCTGTGTTCGACCCTTATTACCACAAACCATTGACACCCCAGTGCCACCGTACCTGCAAAATACCAGGATTTTCTGAGGAAATATATCTAAATCTGTCCTACAATCAGCCTCCCCTCCCCCCACAATCACTGGGCATAGCACCAGCATCTGTTGCTGAAGTTAGGAAATTTGCAGTGATATTTATTTCTTTGCTGAACTCTGTAGCCCAGGTGAATGTAACGGTAAAGACCGGTTGCTTCTAACTCAACACCCTACGGAAGTTACTCTCACTACTGCCCACCTACTTTGGGGCATATGTATAGACCCTGTGGTAGGGTGGGTGGTATGTGGCTATCTAGAGAGGTCAAGATATGCTTTAGCTCAGAACCCCCAACACCCATTCAGCACATCCCAAGAGAAGAAGGCCAAATCCCCTCTTGACTTACCCTTCTCTCACATTTTAGTACTGCGCTGCATAGTCCTAAAGAGCTCAAAAGGCAATGCAGCCAAGAAAATAATGCACTTTAGGTTCACACTAGGGTTGTGTAAAATCTGAAAATAATAATTCATTAAGTATTACTAACAGGTTTATTATGAGTTCTGGGGATTCATGATTGAGGTGTAAACTCTTCTTTGCACTCAAATCAGCATTTCACCAATAATGGGAAATCGCACATTTGGTAATTTCCCCGATTTTGGTCAGAAAGAAACTGGTGATATATGAGGAAACTGCTGAATGAGGCAAAACATGTAGATACCAGTGAGCAAAATTCAAGTCAAACACGTTATACCTTTTTCCAAGTAGAAAATGTGTTATCATGCACCAATACCTCACTATTACTACACAGAAATATCAGCTACTTGTGGGGAGGTCGGTCAGGAGGAAAGAGAAAAAATGAAAACCAATGACCAAATATAGACCTAACCATTTATCATTAAAGTCAATGGAGCCAACCCTTTTCATGAAAGATGGAACTGCTACTCATCTCCCCACCACACAGCTCTCCTCATATCCAGGACCAGATCTCACATATGGATGCATTCAACTATACCCTGAAAACTATCAACTCAAAAAGATCACTGGCAAAAACACTTGACAAGAACCCTAACATGTTAGCCCACATCAATCAGCGTCACACTGACTAAGACTGAATAAAAAACTCTAGCCCTTCATCTCTAAAAACGACCTCAAAGAGGTGGTACAGGCGCTTGTCATCTCCAGCATGGACTACGGAAACATAATATCACTGGCACTCCTAAAACCCACTTGGTTTCATTAAACGCTCCGCTTAACATGGCAGCCGGGCTTGTCTCAAGAACTCGCATGTACGATTGATCCAGCGTGAAGAGGCCAGGGTTGGATATTTTACACACCAAAAACTGAACTTTTAATGGGCCCATATACCTGTATCCAAATACCTTTATTCGTATTCCCCTTGGCCAATTTCCCGCTGGAAGGGTTTTGATTCTGAATAATTCCACAACTTCTGATTAGTTATTTCCCTGTAACCACAAATCAATTACAGTATCATGTCTAACTAATCTTCACGAATCAACACTCTTCCTCTGGTCGATGGACCATTAGTTGAGTTAGTTGATGGTGATATTAACAACTTCTTAACTAAAATTCATAATGAAATAACCACAGACTCTGAATATAATAATAATAATAAGTTTATCTAAAATTTCAGTCATTAAGTTGAACGCTCAATAATTACAAATACACAGTGCAAACATCATCTTTCTTGAATGGAGGAGAGAATAATCATATAGCACAATACATTCAATTACACAAACTCATTCAACAAAAATCAAATGCATAAGAGTGGATAGATGCAGAGACAAAAGGCACATTTATAATACATTTGCAAAGAAATATGCAAATACTGGATAGAATGACATTTACCTAATGAGGATAACTGGAAAACCACCCCTCTGGCCAAAGGACTGGTGGAGGTCCCCTGACTTAGGATCAGGAGACAAAGATTAAAGGATAGGATCAGGACAGGTCTGATACTTACTAGACTTCTCTACAACCCGACGCACCAGGGTGATTCCCTCTCTTTCACTCTCTCCCTCCTCGATATTCTTCCGCAATCTTCAAATCTAATCAGGCAGTAGTCTGGATCTTCTGAGTCTACACTCGTCTTCTCTCTCCCTCTCTCTCGTGCTCAGCTCCTAGCAGCGTTGTCAGCATCATGGGGTATTATTCTTAACTCAAATCACTCTAGTTATAGTCTTTATTTCTTCATGTCCCGCCCTCAAGTGTTGCAGCTTTATTAAACTACGGAATATGATTGGACGGGGTTAGGGGTGTCTTCATCATCCCAAGCTGACGTATTCATTTTATTAGTAAAACCTATTGTTTGTTAACCCTGCCCCTTCTACTCATTCATATATTTTATTTGAAACATGCATATTTTGTTGCAAATGCCATAATTCACTTAATACAGGCTTCATAGTTGACTGTTACATCTTCTTCTTTTCCCATCCTTTCTGTCCTTGAATCTTGGCAGACATTCAGCTCCTTCTGTGTCACCAGTCATTTCATGGTCTCATTAAGCATGCGCAGCTTTCGCCATTTTCTTTTTCAGTCATGGATTAGCAGGTCCAAATACACACTATTAATAAAAGAATCAAAAACAGATATTATTTTCTTGAACATGTAACTCTCACTGTTCACCACCCACTTCTACTCTATCCCAAGTGATTATTATTTCTCTTAGGCATAAGCGTTAATAGCAGCAGCTTTCTTTTCAAATCAAGCAAGCATATGCCGGGCATGCGGTACCTCAAAACCGCGTTTCAGTTCTTATTGCACATGCGTGAGGGTTTTCCCTCTCAAAGCGAGTTAGTCACATTACTTTATACGTCATTCGGGTTTGCACATGCGCAAAGCGTTTTTGCAACTTAAAGCGGGTTTAAAAAGTGCTGCATTTTATTTCTCATTAATTCAAGCATGCATAAGCTTTTCTCCCCTTGTTTTCTGTGTTGGGTGCATGTTAGTTTCGTCTTATCTACTAATTAATGATTAGTGACAGTTAATGGAGGATTCAATCGAGCAAGTTTCATTTTCTCGAATCCTTGCTCCATCACAATCATACCAAGCCAATACTTACCTGTCTCAGCTGGCTTCCTGCCGAAGCCTGCTGCATCTTCAAGACTGCATATCTCACCCACAGAGCAGCCCATTATGGAACTCCAAAATACCTAGACAGGAATCAGGAGATAGGCAGTACTGACTAGATGCTTCTGGAACCACCCAGATTCAAGAGGGAAAGATCGCATGGACGATCCTTTTCAGGAAATGCCCCAAGATTCTGGAACTCCCTCCCACCAGAAGTAAGAACTAACTTTTCTACGGCCTTCTTCAAGAGTAATGTAAAGGCAATTCTGCTTGAGAAATACCTTAGTCCATAATTCCTGATCGCAACATAACCACCCTCTGACGCCCAAATCCTTATATATTCACTAACAGTTCTATTGCTTGTACAGATAGTTGGTTATAAAATAAGGCTCATGCTACTTTTTGTTACCTGTACATAGTCTAATTGAGGAACACTTTGAAACGTTAACTGCAACCTGTACATATTGTAAGCTGCAGTTGTATGTTTTATTCACGTTCTCTGTTACTGTAACCTGTGCTGTGTACAGCGTTCTGATACTCGCAGGTCATGTTTGCACCCTGTTTTCCGGTATGCAAGGGATGTGTGCAAGAAGGAGTCCATACGAGCAGAGGTGCCTTGAAGGTTTGTTGGGCCAGCATTATATAGTGCCTTGAAACTGTGGGTGACGAGTTTGAATGGTGCTCATTTGTGAGTTCCTTCAGTTATGGTGTGGTGTGGTGTGATGTGAATTGGCGTGGGAGGTGAAGAGTGATTCTGGCCACCAAGTTCAAATGGTCTGCAGCCTTCAGGTGAGTTTTTGTTGATCCCAGCATAGAGGGTGCTCCTGTAATTCAGCTTTCTTGTGACAAGGGCATGTGTGATGGTTTTCTGGGTGCTGATTAGTAGCCAGTTGAAAATTTTCTGCAGCATCTTCAGTGTATAGAAGCAAGAGGTGGTGACGGTGTTGACTTGGGCGGTAATTGTGAGTTTCTTGTCGATTATGATCCTGAGGTTCTTGGCGTGTGTGGTGGGATTTGGTGTCGGTCCTAGATCTGTTGGCCACCAGGTGGAGTCCTACGGTGAAAGGCTCTTCCTGATGATCACGATTTCAGTGTTGTCGGGGTTGAGCTTCAGACAGTTGGTGTTCATTCAGTGGGTGATTTCAGTCATGCAAGCATTGAAATTGATCTGGGTTCTGCGTGTCTTCAGAAAGAGAATGTGTTGCATGTTGTCGTGGTAGGAGAGGACGTTGATGTCCTGAGACTGGATTATGCCATTTGGAGGAAGATTACGTGCAAAACATAATCCCATTTGTTGGTTTGTGGCAGACACTATACAGATTTAGAGTTCCCTGATGTCTCAAGCCACCATGCAATAGGACAATGGGTTGGAGGGTTATGATTAAGCAAACATAAGACCTTAAGCCAAAATGTCTGTCATATTCCTAACTGAGTTTATCTGAGCACACACATGAACTCATAGAGTGAGTATAGTTTACACATACTGTGCAGACACCGAGGCAGAGGTTCCCTATAAAGTTTTATAATCTTGCGATGTACAACTCGTATTCACATTGCTTTTTAAGTCCAGATGTTTTGCTTTCTGCATTTGAAGAGCAACTTCTGAGTTTCGTTAGATCACTGGGTTAATGCAACAAATGCAGAAATCGCTGTTTGACCACTTGATCACAGCTTTACGCAGCCTTTTATCCTCAAGTGGATAAAATGAGCGCCATTGAGATGGACAACAAGAAACGTCTGCTAATTAGTTACATGCAGCTCTTTGGGGTGAACGGGCAACTTAAAAATATAAAGGTTATCAGGGGCAGCTCCTCCGCTAAGGCGGAGGAGCGTCGCCCCACAGAAAAATAAAATGATAATAACAGCTTGTTATCATAATTTTATTTTTCAGTACTCCTCTGTAGGGGTGGGGCGGGCTGGACTTCCCACAGAGCAGGGGGAGAAGTGGTGGGCACTCTCTAAGTGCGCATGGTGGGGTGCGGCCAAACCATCATGCGGACTTGGCATATTCTCCACATGGCTGTGTTGCACAGCCTGGGTGGAGAACATGCCTAGGATCCCAGTCCCCATCTGAGCACCGACCCACGGCGCCCAGACCAATCACGACGCTGCTATCAGCAGCGTCGTAATTGGCTAGGGGAGTTTGGAAGCCTGGGTTCTTTCTGTTCCTGCTTTCTGCGTCAACGGAAGAAGAAGAGGACGGAGAAGAAGCAGCGGGTAGCAGGTAAGTTTAATGTATTTTTTTTCCTTTTATTTTTTTCTTATATTTTTTAACCCCCCTCCCGCCCCACCCACCACTACTGCCCCGTAGCAGCCGCTACTGAAGGTTATGTTATGTTGCATACCACTCAAATAAAGGTCCAGACTACATTTATCTGCAACAATAGAGACTATACAGTTCTCAAGAAAGATTGTTCTAAGGTTAGCTTTGTGGCCTAAGCTCCTCCCATTGACTAAACTTAGCAAACAATGAATCTGTGGAAAATATTCTAGCTGTCTATATTTAGACATCTTTTTGGCAGCATGTTATCTGATACACCGATCTGACCCCAGCATTGATTGAGACAGCATATTTTTACAAACCTGCTCGACACACCTCAAGCTCATTGTCCTGAGCAGCCAAATATACCACATTTGTTTCTCTACCCTCGAGCAGTTAAATGCTGCTTGCCTCCGTCCCTGTTGAGTGGAACAAAGAGTCTGTTGTTGTGTTTGGGACCTCATTACCAAGCAGCACTGCTGTTACAACGTCACAGATGACGTCAGTCACCTGCATCTTTGCACGGCTCATGATCCAGGGTAAAATTACAAACCGTGGCCCTAGGTGTATAGTGACTGCACCAAGAAAGTTCTTTCTCAGCGGACCTTATTCATTCATTCACTTGTCATCAAGCGCACGTACACACAAGAACATCTTGGTGCCAAAAGATACACCAAGTGGCGAATCAACAGAAAGTAGAACAAACAGAAGCTAACAAACCAGAAGGGTCTTCACAGCCGCCCTAAAGGCAATATGACCCAGGATGCTGCGCACATGTTCTGGATCTTCATTCCCACACCAAGGACCTAGATATCTAAGTGAACTTCCACCAGGATGAGCTAGTTTGACCTGAGGAACTTGAGGCAACAAGTGAGAGGTGGCCGACAAAGCTCTTTCAGATCAGTGCTTGTCTCTGCTGTTTTTCAAACCACAGACTTCAAAACCTTATCAAGGGAGCTGGACATCAACACGCTCCTGTCGTTGGTCCACTGATCCACGAATCCTTGTACTGGACTTCTCATTTGAGTATGATTGTTGACATCCATCTTCGGGCTTCCATCTGGAGGCTGTGGTTTCTCTCATGATGGATCCCATGAGCATAATCTGCTTTGTTACACTTGAGGAGCTCCTCTGTAACCATCTACGGGTTGATTACAAGTGTACTATAATATTGTGATTCCTGCACAAACACCTGTTTGGATAAGCAGCACCATTAAAAGTGGTGTCATTACCAGGTGTGATAAAGTTTGAACCCTATGTTGAATTTTGGCAGGTCAAGGCTGTCTGAATTTAACAGAGGAAAAAGGTCTGGAATTTACTAGAACATGCAAACTCTGTGCGGCCCACACCTGTGTAGGCTTTAATCAGGTGCGCATCTAACATAGGTCCCAGGTAAACAGGCCCTAGGCATCTGTTCTACTTCCTCGACACTCAAGGGCGTTTCACGTATATTTAGTATATTTCAGCTGTCCAAAGCCAGATTGCATGACCGCGTCGAGGCAAATTGGATCTCCCCTATGGTTTTATAACTGAATTCATCTGATTGACCATCATTAATATGCTTACTTCAAGATGCATTCAATAAAACAGTGCTAATACAAATAAATAATTATTCAGCACTTCTTCCACTCTCTTAAGGTAGAAACAGTAGTCCTCCCTCGAGAATTCCACTAGTAAACACATGAAACATATCCATTGAGTTGGATAACAATAAACATCTGGTTTTCAGCTCCAAGATACCCTTCCGGGTGAACCCGCGCTTTAGAAATACACATTATGTTCTGTTATGTTATGTTATGCTATGTTATGTTATATGGATGGCTATTTGCCCTGGATGGTCCTTATTGATTTACTATTACTGTGATTTGGTTTCAAATGACCCTATTACTTCCTATTATTATTCCCTCAGACCAATGGCGAGATCATGAACGTGTGCACAGACGCAGCACCTGTTTCTGAGCATAACTGCATCTTTACATCACATACAATAAAGCCCTCATTACGAGAACAGGTGTGATACCAATGTGAAATTTCTTGATCTGAAATTACCAATACCACAGTAATCTCTACTTCTGAGGTGTGGGATTACCGCAAGATTATGAAATGCCCCCAGAGAAATGGAGAAGTACCTCAGGGGCCGTGTTACACAATATGATTGTTTGATCCCGGGGCACCTTTCAAAAGGTGCGCCGGGCTCAAACAATGATAATGCGCCCTATTATGATGAATGCACTGCCCCCAGTGCAGCCACGAAATCGCGCTGCTAGCACATTAATGTGAAAACACGGAGCAGCTGCTCCGTGTGTTCACTGTGTAGGCGGCACCCACCTGCACTTTCAAAGGGGATTAGAGATCCCCTTGCAGGCGGGTGCAGTCAGTGACGGTACCCGCCTGCAAGGGGATGTCTGGGAGGGTCCATGGAACCTCTTTACCCCCTTCAGAGGGCTGCTCAAGAGTACCTTGGTCTTTTCCATGTTTATTTTAATTTTTTTCTCCTTACAATAATCCACAAAAACATCTAATTTTCTCTGAAGCCCAATTCCTGTTCCGTCTAAAATCACAAAATCATCTACATATAACAGACAGCTAGCTAGCAGTAGTTCATTGAAGCATAAATTTGTCGAAAGTGTTCTCCCTCCATTTTCAGAATTCTGAATAAATACCGTAAAGTAGGCATGATTGTAGAGACCAAAATATAGGTCTGTACAGAAGATGTTTTGCAACCCACAATCCCATAGTCTTCTAGCTAAATATAAATCTTAAAACAACATTTCACGAAGCCTCTTTGCTCTGCTCAGAGTCTGCTTTTTGAGTCCAACTCCAATTGCCCAATCCTAGGCAAGTTAACAACTCCTCTCAGCTATCCAGGAGAGGGTTCTTGTACTGAAAAGGATCATGCGATCTTATCACTTGTTGGTAAGAACTTCATGTCCATTTCAAGCCTAAGCCAAGTTTGTGCAGCTCAGGTGCAGATCTAAGGTGGTAGCTCGAGCAGCAGCGTAGCACACAAAATGAAGTGTGACCCTCCAAAATGAGATGTCAACCACTCTCAAAGTAATTGCCCAACCAAAGCGTGACACCCAAGTCGCAATACCCACTTATTCACTATTAATGACACTGGGGTTCTGGTCTGACCCCAGTATCAGTGGCGGTCTCAGATTTATGACAGTTTCATATGGTGCACGCAGTTGGTCAACCACTCACGCTGATAAAGTCATGAATATTAAATATAACTTTTTTAATTGGTACTGCATTTAAGGTTCACAGGATTTCTTCATGATTCCTGACCTCCTTACCGTGCATGTCAATGTACATCATGCTACAAAGCAGCTGTCTAAATTCCCAGGGAGACTGTTGAGTGGGGATTGAAATGTCAGCAACAATTATTCTCCATTGAAAAATTGAGGAGTTGCTCCTCTCAACAAAAGGTTTGTTTGAGGATGCACTGGTTACTCTCCATAAACCACCATTAAAGTTTGTGCTATACAGGAGTAGTGGAGCTTTGAGGCGGCAAATGGCAAATACTGGCATATCTTGTTGGAATGAGGGTTGACAGAGGATCATGCAAAGGATCAATATGGCATTTCGCAAAGTACTAAAAATTGGTGCTCCATCATTTTTCCTCAAGTAGCAGCTAGAGGCCATGCACTAAGCAAACACCAACTGGTTGGGCCAAGTTTTAAAAGGGCGGAAATGCAAAGAAAGATCAAGATTGAGTCTAGTCTTGACATGATGGCCAATTATACTAACTTGAGGAGGGTTCCTTTAGCAGAAAGGATTGTAAGAATTTAAGAAAATATGGTAGAGCTACTCAGAATATTTATATAGTGTGTATACCGTGGGCACAAAGGTATATCCAGTGACAGCTATACTCCAAGCATCTATTTTCAGAGGTTTTTTCAACTTAGGGTTAGTTCTTCCTGACACTGACAGTGCTCATGTATTTGTGTTTAGTCTGCAGGAATCGGTCTCCTTTTGAGCTTGATGTGGTATCTAGCTTTCGTGCTCTCTACCCTTCACCCACATGGGTTTCATAAATGGTATGATGCCGGGATTGAAACTGCCGGAGAGTTATTTTGACCGTGCATGTTGTTTTTGGATTGGGACGAAAAATTGGCCCAGGCACCAAAATAAAAGTGGCACCCATCAGCGAATCAGATAGCTAAAAATTGACCCGCTTTTGGAAGTCAGGCCAGTTTTGAACTTGCAAAAGCTCCCTGCATAGGTGTTTTTCAAGGTATGGGAGACTGCATGGATTTGAGCTTGCTGCACGCAATGTTTATGGTAATATGAGGGAACTGCACATTAAATATCAACCCACCAGACCATAAAACAGTCCACACACTGACCTGTCAGACCAGCCCTTCTGGCATTGCTAAATTGCTCAATAGACAAGTCCAACCCTGTGTATACCTAAGTACATTTCACCACAAACATGAGAAAGTGCATTGCTGCTGTAACATTTTCATAGATATTATAGAATTCAGATCTGTGGTATGAGCCAAAACCATCTTGTGCGTATAAATTTAGTAAACAAGAAAGTTGACTAACCGTTTACTAACTATATTTGTCATCCACTATCAAAAGTCAGCCCTATTAACTTTGGCACACTTTTAATGCATTAAATAATGATCACTTCACCCATAATTAACATTTCCTCAAATATGCACTTTTCATTAAAAATGAACAACTCAACAAAATACATATTTAAAGATGCAGACATATTTCCTTCTTTTATAAAGGGTTGCTAACCAACCTCTCAGAACCCAAGCACAGAAGGACCCAACACTCTCTAGAACCTATGAACTCTTTGAAAGTGACACCAGGGTCCCCTGGGGGTCTTACTTCTCCTTCCTGAGAGAATTAAGGTGATGCTTTTTCACAGATGTGTGGAGGCCTGGTGGGGGCTTGCCTATGCTCCTGGCAGGCCCCCAGCACAATACCAGAAACGTATGGGCGGACCAGAGCTCCTGGAGCACCCCAGGGCAATACATGCAAGTTTTTCTGCCAGGCCCCAATGCCTTACAAGCCCTCGTTTTGTCTGTGGCCCTGTCCCTGGCTATCGAAATTGATTTTGTTTCCTTTGGAGGAGAAGAAGAGTGCACGATTCCATGAGTAGTTTAATGTATCAAAGAAGAGGCTCTCCGCTGGCGAAAGAGTAGTACTTCGTATGTCACGATTGACAGAAATGTCATGAAATAGAGGAAATCAATTGATGTAATGCGGCTGAACAACAGTTGAGTGCCACTTCAAAAGTGAGTGACGGGGGGGGGTTGCTGAAATAAACCGGAAAGGTGGCTCAGTGAGTTAAGGCTTACTGCCGACATCTACACACAACACATTAAACTCCACCTCCCATCCTTCAATGGATAATAGAATTAATAGAGTACAATTAAATTGAGTGATGGTAATATTCTGTCGTTTGCAACACTTACCAATAGCAGACGTTTGTTATGAAGCACCCAAATAAAAAAATATTGTGTTTGTTATTCACACTTCCCCTGCCTACTGATGTCATAAGCACTACAAACAGCTAAAGCAATCTTTAGACAGACCTAAAAAAGATAAAAAGTTTTCTTTCGAATTTTAAGGGAGAAACTCATTTCTTTATTAGAGCCTATAGAACATTTTGTATCCGATCTGCCAACACACCTCAGAGAGGAAGGACTGCAAAGAGGAAAACTTATACATGGAGTAAAGAAATTAGGGGTAAGTAAGTGAAACATGACCCAGAGTCTCCCAGCAACTATGGGACTTATTTACAAGCCCCTTGCGCCACTTTTGCGTCATTTTTAACATGGGAAAAGTGACGTACGGGTGGTGCAAGGGGCTTGTAAATAAGCCCTATGGGCCATATTATCAAGAACGGGCGATAACATTATCGCCGCTTTAGCGGCAGGAAACTGCCGCTAAAGCGGCGATAAGGGGCTTGATAATATGCCCTATAGAATTCCAATAGAAGCCCAGGTTTGATGACCTTCACACCAGAACCTGGGCTTCTATTGGAATTCTATAGGGCATATTATCAAGCCCCTTATCGCCGCATTAGCGGCAGTTTTCTGCCGCTGAAGCGGCGATAATGTTATCGCCCGTTCTTGATAATATGGCCCTGTATGTTTACGCTGGGCTAGATACGAATCAGGAAATATGTATGAAGCAAGTTCTCCCGGGTTTAGTGTGTGTTTTAAGCTCAAGATCCTTTCAACTCCAGCACAAAGCTGGTCAAAGGATGCTTCAGCAGCTGAAATGTTTGCAAGAGGTGGCATGGCAATCCCAGCTAGACCTCGCTGCATGCATTACACATTATTAAGGCAGGTGTTTGCTCGCCTACAAGGGGTGGACGAATGTTTTCTTGCCAACTTAAGTGTATGCTTTGACTCACTAATGTAGCCATTTCATTGTTTGAAATTTGTAAAATGGGATTTATAGTTTGTACACTCAACGTTAGCATGATTAAAGACCAGGCACAAGGAGGCAACTAAATGGGCTGTGGTCACTCCCACTACTCAACTAAAAAATGAGACAATCTGCAGTAGCAAAAACAAATGTGTTGGTGAAGTGTGTAAAAGCATCTAATATGTATGTTTGTGACCCCATCACCATACCTGCGCGGGTCATAGGTGCTGCCTTCGTCTGTAAAGGCCAGGACGTTAGAAGGTTAAAAGGTTAGTTGGTGGAGTGCAGGTGAAGTAAACTCAATTTATCCTGAACAAAGATTGTAAGCAGCCATGCAAAATGCAGATTAACTTCCAGTGACTTCAGGCAGGGAAGTGGTAACTTTCTGAAATACCTCTTCCATAATAGTTATACAAAACTCAATTTTACCAATAAATTGAATTTTGAATAACTATTTAAAGGAGTTCTTGAATTATTTTTCAAGCTGCTTCCAAACCAAATCTAGCATTATTAAATACAATAATGTAACCCAGTGTTTTGCAATAGAGCAGCCAGTCTTGCTACAGTAAAAATAGCTTTTGGGCCTTTTTCACTGCAAGGACTTTTGGAACAGTAGTCTGTTACATGTCCTACTTTTAAACTCCATGCACCCTGCCTTATGGGCAATAAGGCCTACTTAGGGGTGACTTACTCATATTTAAAAGGAAGGCTTTGACCTGTAAAAACAGATGTATTTTGGCAGGTGGAATTAGCAGTTTAAGACTTCACATCCAGCTAGGTAAATTAAATATGTCAATCGGTTGTATACCAATTTCAACATGATAAAAGGGGGATCACAAACACTTTACTACTGGTTGCAGGAGTAAAGTATGCAGACTTTTATGCAGGTTCTGCAGGAAAAAAAATCCAGAGTTGACCCTGCCGAAAGAGCAAATTTCCAACATGTGCTATAACATTTTTTTATGTTCCATATGTAGCTTTGTTATACTGACAGCTCAGACAGGAGCAGGTGAATGTTTTGAGAGTTCTGGTAGTTATTAGTATTTGGGGAGTTTGCACAGTGTGTTATGGCTTTATGCTTTGGAAGTGGTTTTTCCAGTTTGTGAAAGGATAGCCACCAATAAAACCCAAGGTTTCTACATAGGCATTTGAGCTATATGCGATGGATGCTGTATGCCTATGCAGACTACCTATAAGTGCATCAGTATAATGCTGCCTGTTGATTTGGATGGAGAAAGCATGTGGATTAGCGGGAGGTGTATCTGTGACTCTCTGCCCTGAATGACTGATCCATCTTAGAAGGCAGGAGGTGAGTCAATGTCTTGTTGGTTGAGGGGCCTAAAAAATCAGGTTTTGTGTTTTCCTATGTGCTTAGTTTGTTAAAGGATGAGTCCTGTGGTGCCCAAGGCTATCATCAGAAGCCAGCAGCAGGTGGTATTCAATGCCTGTCCACCGAATACCAAGGCTGCGTAGTCTTGAATCCACCTATTGCCTCTGTAATGCACTACCAGACACTCCCTACCCCTTTATCTCACTCATGCAGGTTCCCGCTCTCTCCCTCTGTAACAGTATTTCCGTCTTTCTCTTCCTCCTTCTTTCCCCTCTGTGTGTTGTCCCGCTCTTGCTCTTGGTAAATATCTGATGGGGAAAAATAAGCGTTGGTCCCCAAAAATGAGTGCCGGTCGGCCCCACTGGCAACCACCAGCTTAATTTAAGCACTGGTTTAAATATCTCAAAGAGGTACTAAGTGAGACAGAAAATAAAAGAATGTTTTAGACTGGAACTGATCAGTCTTTCTTAGAAGGGCTCTATTTTCTGTTGGAACACAGTTGTTGACATTGAGCTTGCTTGACTTTTGTTGCAATAAGATTGATTTGCTGCTGAGTTTTTTCTAGGTCTCGCTGCCTGGGAGAGTCCTGAATTTTCCATATTTTTCCCTTCTCCAACTTCCAGCAGTCGGGCCATGCCTCCAGGAAACATAAGCAGTCTGGGTCTCTTAGGGCTGGGGTGCACTGTAGGTTAACTTGTCTAATAGAGGGGTTTCACGTTACTCAACCTAACCTGTGGTGAAGCAGGCATCTGAAAGGGTGATTTTTCCAGGGCAAATGGGTTGCATCCCATCTGGCCATTAGGCAAGGGAGACGTCCCCATCACTATTTCCTTCATGTGGTACGAGAAGCTGTGACTTGCACAAAAGAAACAGCAGTATTAATTGCAGGTTTTCCTGGTTGGGGGAGCTTTGAAAGTTATTTAAAATTTTAGCTGTTTATGGGATGGAAGGGAGGAGGAAAAATTCAGCAGCACAGTGCCAAAGGTAGAAACTGACCTGAAAAAGAACCATCAAGAGTGAGATAAAGGATAAGGAAGTGTAGGGTGGTGGAAGAAAGAGGCATGAGATGCAATCAAGATCAGGAGGCCTTGAGATGCGGTCATCCTGGTTTTCAGTAGTGCTGGACCGCTCTTTGTGGGTTCCTAAGAAAAACCCTGGTCCTGCCCACTAAGCTTTTTTTTCCACATTAAGCATTGGCAATGCCTAATTAGAAGAGACACCTGACGATGAATAGGACTAGCCCGTTCCTCTTAAAAATTCAAGGCTACAATTGATCAAACTGCTCTATAGTAATGACTACTAGATGTATTTCCCTATCTGTGGTGTCCCAACAGAGGCCTCAACCAGAGACGTTTTAAGGCATAGTCAAAGTGGGAATTGCCCAGGGCCCCCACCTTCCAAGGCTCCTAGCTCACTTCTATTTATAGTCAAAGTGGGTATTGCCCAGGGCCCTCACCTTCCAAGCACACACCCCTCCGGAAAGTAATCTTTCTCTCTATCTAGCTCACTTCTTTTTCCATATATCCACCTCTCTTCTCTGCCTACCTCTTGCTCTGAGTCCTTTTCTCTTTCGCCAATGGCATCTAAAGGATTTTTGGGGGCCCTGGAAAAAACGTTTCACCTGTTTTTGTGTGAAGACTGTTTCTGAAAGTTTGTTTGGAACCATATGGGCTTCAATTTAGTAGAAAGTGGGTAATACAATTCAAAGTTATGACGAACAGGGGGCCCCTAAATATGTCTTGCCCAGGGCCCCAAACATTTTTAGGAGAACACTGGCCTCAACACTTCTAAAAACAATGAAAGTCGCTCTGCAGCCACTGTATCAATGAAGGAGGGAGGGAAGAAGTTCATACCACCGAGGCCGGGAGACGGGCGTGTCAAAGGCGTACTTTGAACATTATCGTCTGCAGGGCTATGTGCACGTTTGGGGCTTGTTGGCACCCATCGCAGCCACTCGCCAGAAGAAACCAGCGCTGCCTTTGGATACCAAGGGGCAGATTTACGTTGAACTAACGCAGCGGGGTACAGCAAGTCATTTTGCTGCGCCGCGCTGCGTTAGATTTGAAGCACAGGGATGCGACATATTTACAAGAATATGTCGCATCCTTGTGCTTCCCCCTGCGCTGGCGCACAAACTGCAGCCATGCGCCGGCGCAGGCACCCTTGCACCATGGTGCAAGGATGCCTGCGTCGTGGGGAGATTGTTTTTGTGCAGGAAGGGGAACCTTCCTGCACAAAAACAATCACTACAACCATTTTCCTCTTTCAATGCGTGCTGCAGAATGCAGCACGCATTGAAAGAGGAAAAACGAGGAGAAATGAAAACATTTCTCCTCGGTGCGCTCGCTACGCCACCTCTAGGGTGGCGTAGCTCAGACGCATCTCCAGAGTTACGATTTCTCGTAATTCTGGAGATGTGTCTTGTTCCATGAGTGTTGCGTGAGAACACCCACAGCAACACCCATGGAATGCCCCTTCACCGCAAAGTGCTGCGTGTGAAGGGGCCGTATTTACAAGGAGAGGAAAAGTCACGCAGGGTGGCTTTTCCTCTCCTTGTAAATATGGGGCAGCCCCCTGCGCCACCAGTACGTCACGAAAAGTGACGTACTGGTGGCGCAGGGGGCTCGTAAATCTGCCCCCAAAGACGCACTTTAGGCGCAGTAGCACCTGTCCCAGAGTTCCCTGGTCACGTTTCGGAAAAACATTCTGTGGTTATGATGCAAGGAGGCAGCTCCAGGCCTTGAACTAACGCATGGGTGCGGAGAAACACGTGACATTTCACCCACTGCACGTGAATGTAATTATAGGTAATCGCTGTGAAGAGAAAGAACGCAACAGCAACAATGAAACTAATTAAAGAAAAGATATTCTGTAATGGAAAGGTTTACTCATGCATCTGAATGTTGTTATTATACCTGTCTAAAGGACATACCTGCGACAAATATGTAAGGAAGCAAGCAGCAGCCTGCGGTCTTCTGATCTCAGATATTGGATACTATATTAAGGGTTCCAAAAGATTTAAAATTAAATCATGATTACATTTTGGACCCTGAATTGATGATATAGAAACTTTGCACTGATGAAAAAGATGACAAATCCACTTACAAACGTTTTGCTGCTTATTTGGTAGGAAATGAGCCAAACCAAAGCAAACAGAGATCGGCTTTTACATCACTTTTGTTATATATCTATCTATCCATATATACATTCATCCATCGAGGGGCTCTGGTGACATCATAAACCACAAGGCTGAAGGTCAAATGGTTTATGAATGACTCCAGAAACCCAAGATGGTAATATTCGACATATTTTATATGTTAACCGTTATGTAATTTTTCTATAACATATTTATTTTGGTGGATAAAAACGTTTTTTTCCAAAGTGCACTTATTGGAATTAGAATATTTGGGGTTTGTTTACTGTTTGTGAATAAACTGTTGATAAAACAGCAGACAATGGTGAGGGCCTGTGGATTTATGTAGGTCTGTGCATTTACTGCATAATTATGGACACATAATTTGCAGAATTTGCATACTTCACAAAAAAGCTTTTTCTGACTCAAATTGATGAAAACAATACTGCCAGAGTATGTGCCACATAATGTCTGCTTTTGCTGCATAATTTAGATAGCCTAGCAGCATATTAGCAATAACTTTACCACATAATCCTAGTAGCCTCCACAATGGAAAAGCTCTATTGAGTGGTTTGGGGCTGTCATTATTATGATGAAACCCATATTCACTGTAAACCATACTATTGTTTTCATATTTCACAGTTCCCTGTGAAATATTGATTTTCATAACTCTGTATTTTGTGCAATAAAAGCACCCAAACATGTATGATAGATAGTCAAACAGACAGACACTGGAAAGAAACATGTAAAGTACAGTCAATGTTACACTTAAAACCATAAATACATCTGAAATTCACCAGTTATGGTTTGCTCTGCAATCCAAAACAGCCTGGCAAATCATAACTCACACTCCAAATTAGATGCTCCTCACCTTTCCCCTGATGTGACAGATAAAATTTCAAATGATTTAAATGCTCTTATGAGTGAGAACACATTTCATTTTACCATTAATACTATTAATGACAGGACTAGGAATATAGTATTATTTACTATTTTTGGTATGTTTTATTAAATTATGTTGTGCATAGATGAGAACACATTTCCCTTTACCATTAACACTATCAATGAGGGGACTTGGAATAT
Organism: Calotriton arnoldi; assembly: GCA_963921515.1. Taxonomy (NCBI): domain Eukaryota; kingdom Metazoa; phylum Chordata; class Amphibia; order Caudata; family Salamandridae; genus Calotriton; species Calotriton arnoldi. The sequence continues at coordinate 436,620 of CAWUFW010003605.1, read as the reverse complement.
AAATTATTTACTATTTTGAGGATGTTTAATTTAATTATGTTGTGCTGTTTCTGGTTTGTATTTATCAGTACACATTTTGTGAGATCATATTTCATTTGGTGTGTAGGTTATGGTTTGTAAGGCTTTTATTTTGAGAAATTGTTTGCAGAGCTTACCAAAACTGGAAAATGTCAAGGTTTTTTTAGTTGTAAGTTGTAACCATAACTGTATTAGAACGGTGTTTTTAAGTGAATTTCAGAGATTTTTCTAAATATATGTTAAGGTGTTATAACCAAAGCTAACCGTAATATCACTTTAAGTTTGTTCTTTTTTTAATGAATTTCTATTTTGATGAAATACTACATCCAACTTCCAACCTGCAAGTTGTAAGACTAGAGGAAGATGTTTTTGGACTTTGAGAGGTACAGAACTCTCTGCTTGTCCTATTGCTTGCATGTGTATGGCTATATGCAAAACACTTGTTTCTTTTAGATGATTTCTACTGAATTCCTCACTATGCTGAAACCTTCCTATTTCACCAACTTATTCCTTAAATTCCTATACATTTCCCATTCTCCGCCATCCTCAATATAAATTTAGAGCCGTGATTAGACTAATTTAAACTTTTGCCTTCTGTACTTATGTGGTTGCGCTTGTCACATTGTGATGCTATTGAACTGGGTTTACTTTGTTGACTAATGCCCTTTTTCAATTCTATATCTGAACAATGCTTAAATTGCATTGATTTGAATTGATCACTATATTGTAATAAACCCCTTTCCTAGTCCTTATTGTGTAGCCAAATAGGTTACACAAATTTGAACTGTTTTGTTGAATTGTAACTCTCTTTTTCCTTTGCCAACCACAAAGGTCTGTCGCATGGAAATTGCAACCGTGTGCCAATGCGCCATCCCCCATCCTAAATGTAACTACTTCTCTTCAAGAGGATGAGTGACAAATCGACAAACTAAGAAATCTTTGAAGTGTTTTTCACAGACCCACACTTTTTAAAATTTGAGTTCACTATGAATGCACCTTCTAAAACACAATTTTACTCCAGCTGACTCCTAAACTGTAAATATATTGAGGAACTAACTTATTTATCATTTTTTAAATGGAGTCCAAATGTGTATGCAGTTAGAAGTCTTCACATTGAGTACATGGAGCCAGGACATACCCAAATGACGAGCGTAATCTGCAAACTTGGTTTGCATACTTTAACAGTGGACTCAACATCAGCTAACACATTTTTCACTACGCGAACACTACTCAGAGTTTAGAATCTTAGAAAGGGGAGAGACATTGAAACACATGTTTTTAGTCCCCAAGCTCTCTTTAAAGTTCACAAAGATTGGAACATGACCTTACATCAGTCCATGAGCTTTTCATTCTGTGAACTACAGTAGACGTTTTCAAACTTTGAGCTGTGTTTGCAAATGCAAGGCTACCTTACTCACTTTAGGTTTGTGAACCCAAGACCAAGGTTGGCAAACCCAGCAGGTCAATTTAATTTTTTTTAAATTTAAACCTTGGGTGCCTCTTTTTCCTCCCCTGTCACATGGGCCTGGGAGATCATGGTGTGGTTACGCTGCACCTTAAGTGGCTTTTTATAATTTTTCAGGATTTGAGGACCCTGCCCTGCATCCTGTAAAGGAGGCTGCAACAGAATTGTTTCTGTTGCGGCCAGCCAAACCAAGAGCTTGAGTCTGCGGACTCACATTTGAGTTCACAGACCTGTAATGGACAATAGAATTAAAAAAATTCTTTCATCCAATGTGGTAGCTTTATTTTTTTAATTCGGGTCCGTGGGCATTCCTTGACCCAGGGTTCGAGAACTATCCACAGAATAACAGTAAAGATATCTGTTGGACCTGGTCCTCTCTGCATGGTCCCCCCCAAACTTTTTGACTTCCTCCTCTTATTTTTTTAGCTGAATTAGTTTTTGCTAGCCTAAGGACTCTGTGCACTTTACCACGCTAACCAGTGCCAAAGTGCTTGTGCTCTCTCCTTAAAACATGTTGAATTGATTTATACACAATTGGCATATGTAATTTCCTAACAAGACCCTGGTAAAGTGGCACTACCTGTACCCAGGGCATGTAGATTAAATACTACTAGTGGTTCTGCAACACTGCTTGTGCCATCCACTTAAATAGCCCACTAAACATGTCTCAGGCCTGCCATTGCAGCCTGTGTGTTCAGTATTTAAACTGCCATCTCAGCCTGGCAAAATAAACCTTTTGTCAGGCCAACACCTTCCTTTTTAATACATATAAGTCACCCCTAGGTTAGACCCTGGACAGCCCAAAGGGCACGGTGTAATGTATTTAAAAAACAGGACAAGTACTTTTAAGTTTTACATGTCCTGGTAGTGAAAAATGATTACCTTTGTTTTTCACTACTGCAAGGCCTATCTCTTCCATTGGAGTTGCCTTATTACATTATATAAATTTAATTTCCAAACGGCAAGAGATAACTAGTTTATGTTTGGTGTCTCTGGAATCACAATTTAAAATCCTAACTTATTGTGAAGTCAAATTTTAAATTGTATTTCTGAAAATACGACTTTTAGAAAGTTGGCATTTTCTTGTCTTAGCCATTTGGTGCCTTCAGCCTGTCTCTGGGTCACATGACTGGGTGTAGCTGACAGTTGGGCTTTGTGTATTCCTCCTAGACAACCACACACATTGGTGAGCTTAGGTGTGACTGGATGGGCCATCTGCTGGCAGGATGGGGTAGAGCTGAGCACATCCCCACTTACAACTGAATAGCCTGTGCTCTACCTTCACACAAAGGGCCTAACCACCCTGCATTGTCACTTCAGCCAGCTTGGAGCCAGGGCAGGGGATGCAGGGAATTCCATGTACTTCAAAGCCACTGTCTAAAAGCTTCTCCCACCTTCCAGAAGCAGGGCACCAGGGTATAAAAGTAGGAACCCAGATACCAACTCTTCAGTACACTTCTAGATCTGTAGATACTCTGCCAGAAAGAAGGGCTACAGTGCTGCTACAAGAACTGCCACTCTGTTGAACTGCTGCTCTAAAGGAACTGCTGCCCTTTGTGCTGACCTGCTGTGCTCTTTCCTGGGGAATAAGAACTGGACCTGCAACTTCAGTCTTGAACCCAGGACCCCAGAGCGACTACAATGGCTAGTCACTGACCTCCTGATCTGAGCCTCATGGACTCCCCAAACAGCTCTTGGACCCAGCTGTAGCGAGTTCCTGACCCCCAAGTGGTCCTTTCAGGTCCTGGACTCTTGGTGTGGCTCACAGGCTCTTGAATCAAGCTTTTTGGCTCTTTGTGACCGCAAGCGGGCCCGTTCGCACCGAGACCGCATTGCTCACACAGAAATGCAGCGCGAGCCATCGCCAGCCTGTCTCTCTGAAAAGCTGCATCGACAGCCTGCAAGGGACTGCCAATGCGAAGCTCCAGCCCACTTGTCTACGATGCCTGGCCTGCTCTTCGCAACATGCTATGCCCTCCTTGCGGCCTCTCCAACGCGAACAGGACTCTTGGCACAAAACTTGAGAAGGTAAACATTCAGCTGAACTAATCTCGGACTGTATCCAGCCCGGGCACCATCGCGGTTGGCCAAAACTTTTGACTTTGATTCGGTCCAGCGCGACCAGATTGCCGCGGTTGGTGCTTTGTGCTTTTATGCACTTTTTTTCACTTTAGTCTTTAAAAATTCAAAACTCTGGTTCTACTTATTGGACTTTTATCACTTTGGTATAGTTTTATTTATTAAATTCTGCTCTATTTTTCTAACCTGGTGTGGGATCCTTTTCGTGGGGTGTTTTCACTGTGTTACTGTTTGACATGTTGCACGAATACGTTACACATTGCCTCTAAGTTAAGTTTGACTGCTCTGTGCTAAGCTACCAAGAAGTTGAGCACAGGTTAATTTGGGGTATGCTTGTACCTTACCCTGACAAGGATTATAGTTGCTGCTTGACCAGGGCTCACACCCCAGTCACCCAGTAACCCAATATCTTATAATATCTCTGTAAATTAACAAATTGTTTGGCTCACTCAACATAACTCAACTTTACAACAGACTAAGCAAAGTTAGTCCTCTGAGTAATGTTTTATATTTCTAGATTCTTGCTAAGTTTGTGCTCTATTCAGAGGTTTTCTCTGTAGTGGCGAGCAAAGTTTCCGGGGAAACGCTTTTTACCGCCATTTATTCCCACCATCCCCTGGATGGGGCTGCGTAAAACTTGACATGCTGTTTTATTATTTGATTGGGAAGTTTCCTGTAGAGCAGGCAAATGACACCATACTTATTAGCAAAGAAAAAATGTCTTTTTAGCAGAAACTCAGACAATGACCATAACTATAGAGTCAGTATTGCAAAATGTGTGATATACACATGCACTCACACGCACTCACACACACACACACACACAACAGGCATACTTTTCTCCACTGTTCTAATGAGAAACAGAGGCAGAATCACCTTCTTTCATACTTATCACATACGTAACAAACTAAAGCAAAATCAACTCTTTTTAATCATTCTTCATGGACTATGGTTTATTTTGAAAAGTATTAGTATACATGTAAAATGATTTAGATGCAAAAAATTAGCAATGGTTCCACAAGCTATTTATTTTCTCATTTTGACCCTAGAGTAAACAACTATTTGAATTATGGGCAATGGGATTTTTTTTCCACACGCATTGCAGATGGAACCAGGCTGTATCTTCAACGTGTGTAGACCCTTACAGAAAATGCTCATGTTCATTTACCTAGAACAAGGTTTTTCGAACACTTTTAGGCGGTCATACCCAATTTTGTTAGAACATCTCCTCAATACAATAAGATACTAGACACGTGGTTAGGTAGCTCAGTTCATTTGTTCAATGTGTACAATGTATGCCAAGCAGAAGAGGAAATGAGAAAACAGAAAAACAAGTAACTCTGGCTGTGATGCTGGCATGTTACGACTGATTTCTATGACAAGACAAAATGGAGTCTGGTGCTCGACTGAGAAAATAGCTTCAGCATAGGATCAGAGACTTGATCCTACCCCTACAAATGTGTTGTGGCCAAATTTTGTTTTTAACATTTTGGGAACAATTTCATAAAAGAAATGAGTGCATATGTGGTATTTGGGAACTTTTCCGTAGTCTTAGGGCAGACAGCAGATTCTGGGCTCAGACTGTGACAATCAGAACTTTTTACCACTCGTGCCTTCCTGCTTTACATTATTACTGAGCCTAAAACTGTGTACAAAGTAGACTCCTGTAGCACTTGACTCTTAGGGCAGTGAAGTTGAGTTGTCCAAGGCCTATTCAGGGAGGTGGTGTTGGTCAGAAAATCGGAACTCAATAATGCATTTAATATTGATCAAGAAATCAAGGTCCAGCAGGTGCTTTTATTTTAAAAGGAACACGGTTATCAAAGGAACATTTACTTTGAGTGGGAAGACAAGCATAACTAATCTATGTCACTCCCCTGTGCAAGTTATAGTATAAATATTATTCGCAACTTTGGGCATTAGCCTTCCAGGGGCAACTGGTGGATAACATTCTTACTTTTATTCTTCTAGGCCCTGCCTAGTCCTCCCAAAGTGATCTTTGTTAGGTAAAGCATGGATGGTCCCTGTCAGAGTTCTCTCCTGGTGTCTCATTCTTGCACAATCCTTTCTCTCTTTGCTATTCGTCAGAAAGGCTGAGCCTGAGAGAGCCAATAGAAGGAGGGAGTCCTACTACTCCTGGTGGTGTGTTGTCCTACATAGCCCACTGTGTGGGATCACATTGACTTGTTTCAAATTGCTCTGGCCCAGTGAACATTGCAATGGACCCTGCTTTCAATATATGGCCAGGTGAAGACAGGCAGTGCCCTAACCGGTGATAAAGAGGTTGCACTCTACTGCTCCTATTGTGGATTGGTGGGCCTTCACTGGTGGGAATCTTCCTCTGGATCAAACTCATACCAACCCCTCAAACAAAGCAAATATCATGCCTCGGGACACAGCACTTATCAGGAGATGGAGGTCCAAGCCACCATCAGTTGTGGTGAGAAATCTGGGCTTAGTACCAAGCACTTCAATTCTTCAGATGAGGCTGCCAAATACAATTGGGATTTTCTTAGCAATCTGTAGTGACAAGCACTATCTATGGGAATCCCAGAGATGAATTTATAGTTTCTATGAGTTCCCCACAACCACAGGCTATTCTGTTTCTGTGCTAACCCCAGGGGCAACAGGGTTTCAAGGCCTTATTAAACGGCCTTGCCGGGCAGTTCCTTCCCCTCGGTTGCAGTGGGTGGCTGTCTCAGATCTTGCCAGTCTCCTCTTCTAGACAGTGTTTTCTTCCTGCAATGGCAGCTCCAGCACCCCTCCAAAGCAGCCTGTCAGCTCTTTCCGTCAGGGTACCCTCCAGGCAGCTCTTCTCTTGACAGGTTGCAGAACATCTATGTTCCTGTTATGGAACATAGAAAAGGGGACTTGGAAGTCAGCAAATACAGCCTTGGAGCACAAAACAATTCTTTGGTCTCCGAGCTCAAAAGAGGAAGGAGCTTCCTCATTTAACCACCTGCTAACTTGTGAGTAGCACGCCTGAGTAACAATGAAGCAGGATGGGGGGCAATGCCTTTCCCTACATTGCAAAAGGACTCTCTACCTCCTGTCCGCCAAACCCTTGAGTATGATCAACTACAAAGGACCTCAGGAATACTTTGAAAAAGACATGCATATTACATTGATGTCTGGGGTTCTCTCTAGTCCTCCTTTTTCGGTACCACTCCAGTGCAGGAACTTAAACTGGATTTCTGTATGACCACAGTCACAAGTAGCACACACACTCCCCAGAAATCTGCCACACACACATAAGTTACACACTGAACAGTCATTAATATTGCCTATGGATGTAGCAAAACATCCAGTTCTGCCACTATAATCTATTACTGCCAACACTGTCAGCACTCCACAGCCCAGTTAGCTGATGGTAGCCACTCTCAGTAAAGAAACGTGACACGGTGTGGCCCTCAAGACTACAGAGATCAGCTCTAGGTCTCATTCCATGTCACAGCCAGTCTTCAGTGCAGACGATCGTTGTATTTGCTACGGTGAAAATCAAAACCTCATAGAAGCTCAGGGGAATATTTACAAAGCATTGGAGTTGGGCAGCGCCGGAAGTCATTTTGCTGAGCTGCCTTATGCCAGTTTGGAAGGACAGGAATGCACTATATTTACAAGATACGGTGCATTCCTGTCCTGTTAGCCAGCGCTGGTTCACATTTTGCAGGTGTGCGCCAACGCAAGCACCCTTGCACCATTGTGCAAGGGTGTTTGTGTTGTTGGCACAATTGTTTTTGTGCAGAAAGGGGCACCTTCCTGCACAAAAACAATCATGAGAGGCGTTTCCCTCTTTCTATGTGTGCACAAATGGCAGCACATATGGATAGAGGAAAAAATGAGGAGAAATGTAAAGATTTCTCCTTGTTTCGCCTGCTCTAGGGGCAAGGTTTTGGCGCTGCCCCAGGTTTACCTGATGTTGTAAATCTGGGGCAACATCAAATTCCATGGGTGTTGAGTGGGAACACCCAGAGCAACACCCACACGGCAAGGTAGCAACTTGCGCTGCCTCGCATTACTCCATATCTACAAGGCTGTGAAAAGCCACACCGGGTGACTTTACGTGGCCTTGTAGATATGGCTAAGCCCTGTGCGCCACCACACAGGGCTTGTAAATATGCCCCTAACTGTGGGCAACTCAAGGCAAGGGCGTATGCTATACAGAGTCATACAGGAGATCTTTCTGCCCCAGTAGGGCTGCATTCTCTTTGTTAGATACAGTTCAATAATATCTTCAAGGGATTTTTTAGAAAACGTGCTCTTGGCAATGCCCGAAGGTTCACGAAGAGTCCTGCCGACCACCTCCACTTCGAACACAGGTTCCAACAGTCCTTTCATGGCTGCTACAGCCGGCACTCACAACATCTCATCTTTTGTTCACCAAAGAGATAGCAGTTACCCTTGCAATAGAGGACAAGTAAGAGAACAGGGTGTATACCATTTTCTTTCCCACATACAATAGGCAGCAAAATTGCCCTTTTCTTCAACTAATTTCAGAGGACCGCTCTTCAGCAATTTCACTGAGTTTTCTTTTCCTCTAGTAAATGAGTTTTACCCAGAGTCTATATAGTTTTCTGTAGAAGAGACAGAACTCATTTCCTAGGAGGTGCGCAATTTACTTTCAAGGAGACCCATAAGTGTCAACCTATCCTCAAGGTTTCATAAGCAAAATATTTTGTGCGAAAACAAAAGTAAAAAGAATCAGCTTGAAATAATTCTGAGGGATTTCTATATCTTTGCACTTTGTCTGAAAGTGGGTTATTATGCAGTGAGGCTGGTTAGGCTCACTATGTAATAATCTCACGTTACCCCAAATAGGTACTTTGGATTCACACTAATAAATCCCTAGCTCAGTCCTGGTAATGTGGCACAGAGAAGTCAGGCTTTACTGGAGGAACATGTGTTAAGCATTTTAGAGCACCAATATGGACCAATAAGTAACTGATAGGACTCGAAAAAAATCCAACACCAATTTTTAAAAATAAGCAGATTTTTAAATATAATTTTAGACACCAAAACGAACACAATCGGTTGAATATAACTGCAGTTATGGATTTTTCAAGAAAAAATAAATCAGTGCACTCCTGCAAAGCGTTTACGTTGCGGTCAATGGGGACTCATGACAATCGGTCACTTGGAGGTCGAGTTCAGTGGAAATCACTGAGGGGGAAGGTGAGGCGGGTCTCAGGACCAGGCTCGGACAGTCAGTTGATTTCTACCTGGCTCGTAGGACCCGGGTTCAGAGTTGTCCTGGCTGTCCCTGGTGCTGAAGCTGGAGCTTTGGAAGTTGGTTTTACCGCTTCGCCGGTGCTGGTGAGGATGGGGGGTACAAAATCTTAACAACGGGGCCGCAGAGGCATTGGGTTGTATATGCTGCAGGGTTCCATCGATATATCGGAAACTCTTATCTCTGCGTGGCTTACTCTGACACGCTGCCACTTTTTCCTTCCACAGCCAGATTGGGACTTTCCACTCCCTCACTAGGTGCCTGGCTGGGCCCTATGTGAGTACAAACTTTTTTTTTCTCACTTTATTTGTGTGCACTTTACCAATCTGGCACACATTGTTCCTTGATCCATCAGATGTCCCTCATTTTAAGGTCCTGATGAGACCCCCAGCTCTTTATGGGGTCGAAACGTTGTTGACTCTCATCATAACTAACCATTTCTACCTCTTTAAATCATAAAGGAGGCTAGTGTAGGACATTGCTCATTTATAAATGGTTGTTTTGTGTATTAAGAAAACCTATTGCATGTTGTATTGTGTCAATTACCTCTCGACACCGAGCACAATCTGTTTTTTAATACAGACATTATTTTGTGCAAAACAGTATTTGGACTCTTTACTGTGTTCTATATATAAGTTTCTCCTTTGACATCCTGTTTTCAGTTAAAATGTGTCATTGTACATGTATATTATTTATACTTACATTGTTCACGAGAACCATTGTTTCTTGTAAATATAATATGCAGGGTTCCATCGAGGCACAGCGTCGAACAAAGGTAGTGGTAGCCCGACTGGCCACCAACAAACCTTGTCAGCAGCAAGCTCAGCTTTCGGTCACTTTGACGTCCTGGAGTCCAGTTGAAAACGGTAGCCGCCTGAAACTTGCTGGAGGTAATGACTACATTTCCCACAATGCACTAGTGCATTTACTTTTGGACGATTCCCTCCGCGGGCCAGATGGCCAGTGATTCTTTGGATCTGGGTGCGGTTTTTGCCTGTAGGCTGCAGAGGACTAGTACCTCTAGCCCAAGGGAGTTCTGGAGTTGCCTTGGGCTTGCAGAGGGGTTCCTCTTTCCTTTGGAACCAGTCTCTGGTCCAGGACAAGTCATAGTCATGCAGTTGCAGGGGGGTTGCCACAGTTGCAGTCTTTGGCGCCTTATCTTTGTGCCGGCCTGGAAGTCGTAGACTCAGGTCTCTTCTTTGTCCTTTGGTTGCAGGTCAATCAGATCTGAGATTCTGGTTAGCAGGCTCCAGTGCACTTTCAAGTCAAAACCATCAGCACTAGAGAAATAAGTGTGGGGGTGACCATACAAAAAGGGCACTTTCTTATACCCTTTATCACCAATTTCATTTTGAAATGATTGTTCAACCTAGGGATGTTCTCCTCTGAGGTGGTTAGATGGTGCAACGAAATTTAAAGAGTGCTTATTTGTCAGTTCCAGAGTGCCATGATCACAGGAGTTGCCTTTAATTTCTTTGGCAAAATCAAACTTTCCAATTCACATCCCTGCCATTCAATCTTCTGCTGCTTCTTTGATGTTTCACCAAGCTTCTAAAACCAGTCGTAACCGCACTTCGATCCCAAGGTCTTCAAATGTTTAGCAATCAATATGATATTCTTTTTCTTACTCAAGATCATTTCCTGCTCATCATGAGGCAACTCCAAACTACCATATATCTTCTCCGGAATCTAGGTTTTGTGATCAAATGTGAAAAATTATGTCTGATCCCATCTCAACACATGCAATTTCTTGGATTAGTAGATTTAAAATGTGAATTCTTACAATTTCCAATGTCCAAGATATCATCGATAAAATAAAAATAACTGAGAATTATGTTGGGGTTGAAACACCTCTATCTTGTCAGGCTGGTAGATTCAGGTTGCATTTCCGGGTCCCCTCCACTGTCAAAACCATCAACGCATAAAGATCAGGCACTTTCGAAAAACCTTCAGGATTTAAACCTTGTTCCTTTAGATGGGAACACTGAAGAGTTACGTTCTCGGACCTAGTTCACCTATCTATGTAGGGCTTGGTTTGGCCGGTGCTTGAGCTCAAAGAACATAGTCAAAGAGGTAGTTCTCAATGCATAACCTGTTTAGAGCTTCTTGTAGGCTCCTTTGTTATGCACAGTTTTACCCACAATAAGGCAAGGTGCTCTGTTCTTCTGTACATGGACAACATTTTGTAAGTTCAATAAATAAATCATCTGGTGATACCAGGACCACACCTTTTGCTGAATTGGCCCCATTTTGTGAGAGTTCAGTCTCCAACACAAAAGTTCAGTCCAGGTGGAATAGCTTCCAAGTATTCATAACAAGGTGGAAGATTAGTAATCCAGGCATTTAAAGGATTTCAGCAACTGGAGTTTTTATCCTATGGTTATCTCTTAAATAAAATTTCAGGCCCGCTGTTCATAGACAAATTTGCCCTGAAATTGAATTTGCGGTTCTCCTATTTTTACATCCTTTCACACTGGCCATGGGTGCATTTTTGCGGGTTTGCTCAACCGATCATCTGCATGCTTTCTTTCCTATTGTAATGATCTGCAGGTGCTGAGCTCAGATTCACAGACACAAAATCTCTAATGATGCTAATAACCCACTCTGGAGATCTCATGCCTGGTCCGTTCACTTCTATAGATGCCCAGAGATGTTCCCTTCCTTCTGCCCTTCCATCTCCATCCTCTGACCGACCTTCACAACAGGAGTCAAAATGTGATCTTTTCCAGCAATCTCCAGCTGATGGCATGCAGAGCTTGAGGGGATCTTGGTTTCTGCCAGGACTTTCACATTTAACTTCTAGTTTCATGAAAATACCAAAGCCTAACAGGGTAGCTTGGGTAGCATGGGTTGACTCCAGCACAGAACAGGATCTGGATACCATTTCAGCAAATGCCTGCCGTCCTGAATTTTCTAGCTTCCTTAGATTCACAGGACAAATCCTACAGGACTACCAGCTGCTATAGATCTGCTATTACTAGAGCCCATAGTTGCATTGAGAACAAATGCATAGAAGAACATCCTTTGGCTTGTAGGTTACTGAATGGTATCAGGTACTACAGTCCTCCATAACTTTGTTACTCCAAAATGTGAGATGATGTTAATTTGGTGCTGCAGCTGTTTGAAACATGGCAACACAATCCTTCCTTGTCTCTCACAATGTTATCTGTGAAGCTTACCAATCCCCTATGTTTAGGTTTTTGTAAAAGAGTCTCAGATCATAAAGCACCGAATGTCACCACAAGGGAGTATTCCCCACCTGGGTTAATCTTTTCATTTACCAGGCATACAAAGTATAATTCAGCTAGTATTGTGTGTCCATTTTTCTGTTTTATCATAACCTGTATGTGGTGTATTATCTCTTAAAGAATAGGAACTGAAGACTTGCATTTTAAGAACGTCCTCTCCTCTGTTGCTTATTTCTTTCAAAAACCTCATTGTCCAGTATCCTCCTCTAATTGCTTGATGGATTAAGCCAGTTATGGCCTCAGCTGGATAGATACTCACACTTTTGCAGCTTACTGTGCCTTACGAGCTATGGCTTCCAGTTACTTTTGTGCTGCATCGCGTCTTATTCTTAGATCTGCTGATTGATCTAGGGTATTTAGATTCAGGGGATTTTATTTCAAACCATGTCACACACTTCTTTGGTTGTGGTCAATATTATTTGAAAAAGCAGAATGTGAGCCTCTGGTCTTGCCAAAAACTAAACAATGAAGAAAAGTCCTGAGGCGATTATTATCCCTCAGCTATCTCTGCTGTATATATACTTTGTTTCTACTCTATATTTCAATACATATTACAACTACCTTTGTTTTATTTCACCCACAGTTCCAGCTGCTCTTGGTTCTTTGGAAAAAATAATCTGCTGATGTTATGGATCTGACATTTACAGATTTTTTGATAACTAGGGGGCATATTCTCAAGGAGTCATCGCCGATAGACTTATCGCACTATTCTCAAGCTGGTGCAAACTGCCGATATCGCCAGTTTCCCAGCGATATCCTCCGCAAAAAACATCGCCACGGATGAGAGCGACAACTAACACTAATGATATGCAGAGTAGGCGTTCCCGTGCAAAAACACACGAAAACACCACTTCGCGATATTCTCAACGACCAGCCAGATCCGCAATGCGACCCAAAAACAGGCGATAAGGCGTGTTAGCAGCAGGGATTTAACACCTGCCTTTTACTCGTGTAAAGCAGGACGACAACCTGCAGCATGAAAGGGAGCCCAGCCCAGAGCCACATCTGAAGACCAACACATGTCATGGAGCTACTGACCATGCAGCTCGGAGACCCAAGAGAGCCACAACACCCACCGCCACCACCCCCAGGACCCCCCCCCCCGGACTACCACCGAGGCAGCGCAGAACAAGACAGCTGACCTTCCCAAAATGGCATGGCCCCTCAGCCACACAATTGCAGAATGTGGGGAGAGGTGGGAACCATGTATATGTGAAGGAGGCAAGTCACCCATGAATAAGAATGTACACCAGGCCAGCATAGGAGTGTGAATAAATAGGCCGGGGCGTGGTTCACTTCCCGGATGGCCAACGCGTCTGTCACGTAGGCGCCCCTCACCCTGCCACGAGTCCGCCGCCATTACCACCAGCCTCCTCAGCCGATCGCTGGCATCTGTGACACAGGCCCCCAGCGCACCCAGCGGCACAGCACCGCAGAGTTATGTGTGTGCTGACTACTGTCTGCGGCCTACACTGCGGTCAGCAGGGCCCTCAAATAAAATCTAATCCTGACCTGCGAGGACACGCCATCATCTCTGGCTGCACTCCCGCTGAGCGCTTCAGGTGCCACCAACTCAGTGCACCACAAGTCATCGTCACGTGGCTGTGGGCCCTTGCTGACCGCTGCCTCCGGCCTACACTGCAGTCAGCAGGGCTCACAATTCAAATTGAGTCTTGATTTATTAATGGCGCAGTCCAGTAGGCAACAGACATTGCTTCCAGTGCGGCCCGCCCGGACGACGCATCATCGCAGGCTGCACACCCGCTGAGCGCTTCAGGTGCCACCGACTCAGTGCACCACAACACATGTACCCTTTATGATTGAGTTTTGTGCTGTGGACAGCTGACGCGACAATGTCGCCTCAGGCAGTGGGGAAGACCTGGGACGATGATGATGATGAAGATGAGGCAGGTGTACCACACCCCACTGCAGCTGCAGCGGAAATATCCCTAAGGGACACAATGATTAACAATCACTGCACATGAGCACGCTCATCTCTGGTTCCCCTACCTCAGTGCACCGCAAGTCATGGACCCTTTATGTTTGAATCTTTTGTGTGTGATTCCAGATCTGGTGCTCCTACCTCAGTGCACTGCAAGTCATGGACCCTTTATGATTGAATCTGTGTGTGTAATACGAAGATCACTGTTCTAGTTGTTGCCAGCACCAACCACTCCCTGAGTGCTGGCTTACACTCACCCCACACCCATCCAGCACAGGCGTCACTGGACATGTGACCCTTGCAATAAAAAGTGGCCAGGCGCACGTGCCCGTAGCCAGTTCCACTATCTATCAAAGTGTGTCCTTGTGGTCATTATGTATGCATGATGGGCCAGGGCCCTACCACCTTACCTTGTGCTGTGGACTGCGGACGCAACCATGTCACCTCAGGCAGTGTCTAAGACCTTGGACACGTAGCTCTGTATTCCCCCCCGTAAGCGTAAGCGGAGTGGGCTGGGCCGGCGTACGCCAGGCCAGCGTAGGGGTGTGAAGGATTTGCCCGGGGCTCTGGGCATGGTTCGGTTCTGGCCTGGACAAGGAAGTAACTAATGCGTGTGTCTCAGTTGTAGTGTCGGCGCCACCCTGCCCGCAATCGACAATGTTGCAATGTAGCATGCACCCGGAGGGCGGGCTCGCACGAACTGAGAAATGAAGGAGCGCAAGACCGCTCGGGGTCTTGGCTCATACATGCCAAGTGTTGTGTGTATCTGTAATGCCGCAGCAAGAGCCAAATGCCTAGCCTTAATCGCAGCACGAGTTCAGCCAGGCATGAACTCTACATCTGTGTCTGCCCTATCCTTACCATAGGCCTACACTCACGTGGCCGCCCACCTTCAACGGACAACATCACAGTGTGGTTGTCAGGCTTGTGGACATGCGCAGACAGGCATGACAATGGTGTGCCGTAGGAGTGCAAGTGATGCAACCGTGCTGCGCGCACAAGTAAATAGGCTCGGGGGAGGGAGGAGCAGCTGTGAGGCAACGTAACACACAGTGATGCCGCACATTTGCCACATGCAAGACATGTCAAACATGAATCCCAAAGTCGCACACATCCCACCCCACCCCACCCCCAACAAGCCACTTCACATTTCCTGAATGCAAGCAGATGAGAGACTAACATAAGGGATGAAAGCTCCTTTGTCTGAACTATCAGGCGGAAGCACATCTGCACCTCCGACCTCGGAATTGCATGTGCCCGGCACCCCCTGACAGATACTATAGCAGCTGATGTCGACTCCCACACTACGCACAGCCCAACGAAAGACCAATGTATACACACCCCACACGCAGAAGTCCTTGCTCGAAGTTATCTTGCATGGAATGGCCTTCACACTTACTCCCACACCATCCCAGGCGTACAACCGTTGCACACTAAAACAACTCATTGATCCGAGCTGTGGCATTTCATCCACAGAACTGGCGCAGGTCAGAACAGTGCCGCTTCAACCAGAGCCACTAACGCAATGGCAGAACATCCCGGACACATGCACAACCCCTGTCACGTGGAACTGTACCGTGCACGTATGCTGCATTTACTGGGGGTACTGCCATTGGCAGTGCTGCGGATCAGTTACCGGCTAAGCTTCCACCTTGCCAACGTCACCTGCGTTCAGCCTGTGTTGCATTGTCGATCATGCATATTCGAGTGGTCCATGGATGTCTGCCTATCCAACAGGACGGTAACTGAACTGGATTTTTACATGTGTGTGCGCCCCCTGTTGGCCCACGACCAGGAGTGTCACCATGATACCCGTTTATGGGATGCCTTGATACTTGGCATACATGCTGGTAGCTGGACCTGAGAGATTGCACAACTCCTCGTGTGCAGTGACCACATTGAACCGCTCCCCTATTGGGCTGTAGTGCTAATTGGTGAAAGGGGTGGACGCAGCACATCTGTCCGGACCTGCTAATGGATGGCCTCGCCGTCCTGTTTGATGAAGTCGACAACGAGCTCATGTTGGAAATGATAGCCTACGAAGCTGCAATCGCTTTTATGGACGAGTAACTACGTACCTGCAGCCACAACAGATTGGAACCCATTGCACATGTCCCAACACCTTGTTGCATCTTGGAGATCTGGGGCCATATGTATCAAGCCAAATTGCATTCGCAAACGCCGAAATTCGCAGAATTTCGGCGTTTGCGAATGCAATTTTGCTTAGAGGTATGTATGAAGTCAAAACTGCCTCGCAAAATAAGGAATCGCAAAATTTGCGATTCCCTATTTTGCGATTGCATTTAAGGAATCGCAAATTGCGATTCCTTAAATGCAATTTAAGAAGCACCAAAAAAGTGCAATTTGACCTTAGGGAATCGCAAATTACCACCAACTTCAGGTTGGTGGTAATTTACGATTCCTTTGAAAAATGCACTTTTTGCATTTTCAAAGTGCCATGTGGCGCACATACATGCCCTTAGGGCATGTATGTGCGCCACATCTGCACCCATGCTCATTTCAGGGTGCAACAGGGTGTCCTTTAGACACCCTGGCACCTTGAAATTGCATTCTCAATTTGCGATTCTCTAATTGGGAATCGCAAATTGCGAATATCTTCCCATTCATTCCTATGGGCCTCTAGGCCCATAGGAATGAATGGGGAGGTATTCCTTAATTGCGAATCGCAATTTGCGATTCGCAAATAAGTGAATATGTAGGATTCGCAAAATTTATTGCAAATCCTACATACATCTCGTTTTGCGATTCTCAAATAGCGATTCTCTAAAATTCGCTATTTGAGAATCGCAAAACCAAACTTTCATACATATGGCCCCTGGTCACATATCCCACGACAACAGTGGACATGGCTGCATTCGCCTGGACTCCGAATACATGAGCGGACAACAACGCCGAACAACACACACCTGTGGAAGGTGAGGCACTCCCCCGGAGTGGTCAGCGGTGCTTGGCAACGTTCCTCATTCTGACATACTGCTGCATTGGTCTGCATGTTGTGGCACTAATCTTGCCCGTACTGACACGCATATGCTAATAAAGTCTACGCACCTTCACTTGTATTCAACTGTGATGAGTGTTGGTTTGAATGACAATGTGTGTCTCACTGCCTATCTGGGTCACGGCCATACATGCGCACTGATAGCTTTACCCAGGGAGTACCTTTTTGTGGTATCACTGTCCCTACATTCATCCATACTTTCATACTTGATTGAGCATAGCCATGACACATCTGTGTGAATTAGAATGTTTTATTCACATTCAGTGGAGTGTTCAAGCTGGACCAGTACAGGGCCATGCAAACCCCACTTTGCAATGTTGCCACATGGAGGGCCAGCCGGAGTCCTTTAGGGATTGACAAGTTCATCAGGAGTGGAAGACTTCAGTCCGCAGTGTGCTTGCTGTGTCATTGGTAACCAAACCAAATATGGCAGTCCATGTCGAGGTCCAAGGTGAGTGTCGCTGAGTGTATCGGGGGACAGTGGAAGGTGTTATTCCAGGGCATGATGCAGAGGGCAGAACCAAGCTGAAACAGGCCATATGGCGGAGATGAATGCTACCACTTAATTCTTACCACAAAGCCTGATTCATCATCATCTCCGTCCTCTGATGTGTCTGGTGCCTCACACGCGGGTGGTGGTGTTTTGTCTGCATCACTGTGTGGCAGTGACACATCAGGGGCCGGAGGTGGAATGTCTGCCGCAGTGTGTGGCACTGACACTTCAGGGGCGGAGATGTGGATGGAGTAGTAGCAGCAGCATTCATCCGCGCCAGGCCTTGTGGTGGCAATGCCATGAAGAGGATCTGCAGGGCATGGAGGATCACAGCTACATCTGACTGGTGTGCAGCCGTGGCAAACATTCTTTCCGCCTGCATCCGCTCCAAGCTCGCCATCATTCTCCTTATGTGTCCCAACTCCCGGCTGACAACGCTGGAGCCACTCTGACTAGACAGTTGTTCTTGGCTCAGAGTCATGACTCCAGCGATGTCAGCCATGGATTGTTGGAGAGCATGGAGCGGACAGTGGGTGTCCGAAGTCGTCCCTGATGGGACTTAGACACCCAAGTATGGCATCTAGTTTGGCTGACATGAGTTCGGACCCCACCCGCAGCTGGTCAGCCATCTTCTCCTGGCACCCGAACACACGGCGTTGGTATGCCATGTGTTGGTCGTGGGGGTCCTGGGAGACAGCTGTGGTGGTGGGTGCTTCCTGCTGTGTGGTCTGTGCAGGGGGTGGGGTCTCATCGATGCAGCTGGGCTGCCCTGCTGCTGGAGGTGGGGTGCCGAAGCTGTCCATGAGCTGTTGGAGGGCGTCAGTGTAGATGTTGGTGTGGTTCTCTTCATCATCAGTGCTGTGTTGTTGGGTCTGCTCTGCAGGAGGTGTTGATTCTCCCTCTGCAATGTTCAGGGGAGATGCAGATTGACATTGTGTTCACATGTATGTTCACTCATTGTACAAGTTTACATACAGACTGCATGACAATGTACATTGTGACTGTTTGTGAGGAGATGCCAATTTGATGCAGGACAGTTGACATTTCTGCACCATCAGGGATGTGAGGGTATACTTGTACATTATCATCTCACAGTTTCCTGCTATGCCACATGCGAATGGCCATTTTCTACACACAAGCGGCAGCAGTTGTGTCCTCTGTTCTGTTGTGTGAATGTTGCAGTTTGCACCACATTGTTGTCAATGTTGAGGTGCTCTGATTCTTATGTGTGTGTGCTGCATTGTGGGTGAGTTGCCCCTTTAGCTCTGATTTTGCTGGCCCTTATCCCTTTCAGGCGGTGTGCCTTTCACTTCTGTGCTTATACAGTGCTGAGATGTTGCGGACTTGGGTAAATTGGTCTCTTGTTCGGAGTTGTGACTCTTGGGCATGGTTTGTCCGCAGATGTGCTATACTTAATTGTGCATGTGTGCCACTGTGCCCATCTCCCCCCGTCCCCCCAGTCCCTGGTCGTTACTCACCCTGTTGCTGTTGGGTCAGGTCATGTTGTGCAGTGTCCGGTCCCCCAAATCCTGCCACCATCTCCCCAATGATGGTCCCAGGCTGGTCCTCCGTAGGGCTTGTGGGGTTCTGGCTGTCCTCTGTACTTGCTCCGGCTACCTTCATGGTGCTTCGCGGTTGTTTGTGTCTTGGTTGTGTTTTTGTTTGCCGCTTTTATAGTGGTTTTTCCCGCCTGACTTGTGTGACTTGCAGGCCTGGCACTGCTTATCGCAGAATTTTTTATCGCAGTTGGGCACATCGCAACTTTTTTCACGTTCGGGTTTTGATTTTTATCGCCGTCCAGGTAATTTTATCGCAGACATTTGACGCATTGTCGGGAGACTGTCGCATGTTACCGCCGTGTTGAGAATACGACGTTAACACTGAGTTATTTTCCCGCGATAGACGACGATGTGAAAAGTTGTGTTAACATATTTTGGCGAAGATTATCGCACGTTCTTGTGAATATCCCCCTAGATGTTATGGATGAGCCTGGGCCATCTCTAGTACAGATCCTTCCTGGGGAGTTATCTGGTGGTTCTAAGGATGAAGTTCTAATGCTTCTTCTATGTTTTTTCCTACTGATGATGCTTTTCTGTCCCATGGAGTATAATTCAGCCCTTCACAACAAGAAAAGAGGCTGCTTCATTGTCTGTTGATAAATGTATAGACTATGCTGGTTTGTTGGTTGTGACACTTCCAATGACCAGTAGTTAGTTCATGGCCCAAGGATTTGTGGAATGTGTATTTTTTTTATTTGTGTCTGCTATGTTAAAATTGACACATTAAGAAAAAATATATTCATCCCCATGCCTATAATAAAATCATGACTTTCCTTCACTATTTAGTTAGACTAATCTGAATTGCACTTTTACATTTTAAAGCCCTGATGTTTTGCTTCAATTTGTATCCCTGGAGATGTGGGATCTGTTTATTGGGTAGGCCACGTAGACGGAGGGATAGCACTTGTAGGAGGATCATTACTAGATCAACACAATGGTTCAAATGGCGAAGGAAGAGGATTCTCTTGAGCATGTTTGGCTACTGGTTCATTCAGCTCATCACTGCATTGATGTGTGAGCCAAAGGAAATATGGCACTGAAAGAGAATTCCCAGGTTCCCCACTACTTCAATTTTTTTGGGGTAGCAAGGTGTGGGGCCAATTGATGGGAGGCAGGGCCAGTGAACTGTCTCACACTCAGGGACTCTTGGCCCAATTCACAAAGGTAAACTGAGGTGAAACTCTAACTTTATGACTTTCGGTATTCACAAAGGGCATTTACGAGTAGTAAAGTTAGACTGTGTTTCAGTTTAACTTAAGTTTTGGTCTTAAGTCTGAGACCAAAACTTAAGTTAAACTGAAGCAAAAGTCTAACTTTACTACTCGTAAATGCCCCTTGTGAATACCGAAAGTCGTGAAGTTAGACTTTCATCTCAGTTTACCTTTGTGAATTGTGCCCTCTCTGTTTCAGACTGATTAGGTATACCAGACTCCCTCTCATCCAAATAAAGAAAACATTGCACAAAGGTTAAGATCTTTGCTTAAGTCTCCATTCCTCTTCTCAGTTGCAGAAGTAGAGGATGTCATCAGCGTATATTTGGAGCTGAAGCTGGTGTTGTTCTATGGCATAAACCAGGAGGCGGATGTAACCAGTGAACAACAGGGAGAAGAGGGTAGATCCCTGCCTACTTTTTAATGCTGGCTTTTGCTGTGCCTGTTTGGACCTAATAGCTCAAGAAAGTCTCTCATCCTTTCGAGGGCCATGCTAAAAATAGTAGTGTATGTTGCTCTACAGCATTGCATACAACTCACAGATCCAGCAGGAGTGGGACTGTGACTTGGTTCTCATCTACAGCAGTGGGTAGGACTTCTCTGATATTTGTTAGTTCTGATTCCAATCCTCAGGCAGGTCTGAAGCTGGATTGCCAATTGTGGATTTCTTTTGGCCTCTGGTTTTGTTGGCAGGGTCCTTCACTGGACTACTGCCCGGGTTCAACAATCCTAATACCTTGTGGCTCTTTATTTGTTTAACAACAAAGTTCATAATAGTTGGCTAAGTAGGTGAGGGTTTTGAGAAGTATCAACTTGCATGCAAATGATAGGGCAATAACTAATAATGAGTGCCACTCCTTTTCATGCCTGCACAGCCCTTGGTATCTCTTAGTCTCAGGTGGACCTGAAATTAAAGAATGTTGCCTTAGGGCCCACATTACAAATACAGCCTGAAGTGGGGAAATGTGGCTACTCCCCTATACTGGCATTCTAGGATCATTCAGACATGCAGAAGACCTGTATGCATACGTTGTTAAATCCAGAATAAAAAATAACTTGGAGGTTCTCATGATACAGCTTGATGTCCTGGAATTAGAGCAAAATGGGGTTGTTTGTAATGGCTAGAGACAATGTTTCTCTACCAATGGGAATTCACACTGCATTCAATCATTTGTTTGCATTTCTGTACATCATAAGAGGGACACCCCAATTTAAATCAGTCTAAACCTCACATCACAGTGATAGCACAGCCCAAATCACTGGACAATTTTATTACTATATATGAACGCAAGCAAACTAATGAGTGTTTCAGCCTGGGCTCCTATTTGGGTATAACGCTCACACTTCTAGACACTCAATGAGACTACAGGCTGATTTGCATACAGGTGGTCACCCTCTGTAATGGCACAGATGAGCTAACATCATTTAGTCGGTCTCTGAAAACAGGGACAATATATTTGCTTAACGATGTCTGCAGTAATACAAGTGTAACAGCCTTGCTTCTGTCACATTTCCTCTAAGCTTGAAGCCTGCAGCATAGTTCTGCAGTCACTTCACTCAAAGGCATAGGAATACCACACGTGAGATGAAATCTCTTATTCTCATATCTGTTCTCTAAAAGGCTATCCTCTGTGAGAATTGATGTTCTAAAGTACATTCGACTGTGGTTCTTACAACGTGGTCCATTTCGAATGCCACGGATGTTGATGTGGCAATTCCACATCCTTGTAGGTACTGATGCCAGGGATCCAGTAGTTCTTGGCATGCAAAATGACCAAAGATTATAGATGGAACCCTGAGAGTCACCTGAGCAATGAGGAATTACTGAGGGAATCAGTAACTCTGTATCCAATTCCCCAGGTTATTGCTCATTTTCATTGATGTTTTACCAGATTGTATCTGCTTTCAGCAGCCGTAGCCCCCTGTTGAAATAGGAATATCATAATTATGCTGAGTCCGATAAAACCAGTTACCACCAGTGCCAACATACCAATAGTGGAGTGGTCCCAATAGGTTTCGATATGTCAGTGCCTTTTTGGACAATATTTGATGGGTGCTGGTGATGATAAAGTTGCATCAGGGACAACTCAGGATATCATATAGTCACCTGTTCATAAATTGCAGGCACTTGTAGATTCCTTTGGGAGAACAGAAGTGCATGTCAGGTAAATATCACTAAATACTGTTGAGGAATTTCCACTGATGGTAATTTAGGATAAATGGTTGAAATATTGGATGTGTCGAGCTGAGCTACAGAATGCACCCAACGCATGCTCTCTCATCAATCAGGGTTGGTAAAGCGCAACTACTCACCCGTGAGGGTCCCAAGGTGCTGGGGGGGGCGGCTCAGTTGAGTGCTGGGCTTATCCGAAGAGGCAGGTCTTGAGATCCTTCCTGAACTCGGGCAATGTGGGAGCTTGCCAGAGGTGAAGGGGTAGGTCGTTCCAGGCTTTGGCTGCGAGATAGGAGAAGGACTTTCCTCCCATTCTGGTCTTGTAGATACGTGGGATGGTGGCCAGAGAGAGATCGGCTGATCTGAGGTATCTTTTGAGCATGTGGAAGGAGAGGCGGTTGTTCAGGTATGTGGGTCCAGTGTTGTGAAGAGCCTGGTATGCGTGGGTGAGGAGTTTGAACACTAACACTAATTGGCGGCACCATCATTACATATACCCTGAAGGGTAATTTGGCAGCAGAGGTAGAGTACAATGTTCCAGCAGGAATGTAAATGTAAATGTCCAGTATTTGTAAAGCACAAACAATTACCCGAGGGTGTCAAGGCGCTGGGGGCCGTCGGGAAGATTAAGCGAGCTATTGCCCAGAGTCACATGGTGCTGGGCTGATCTGCCGCCGGGGATCGAACCGTGAGCCCCCAGGTTCCGGAGTCAGCCACCCTGGCGGCTGCGCCACAAGTGAGGACACTCAAGGTGCACCTCATTGATGACGCCCACTAAAGCCAAAAGACTTAGGGCTGCTTGTGTGATCTGAAACACAATGCACAGAAAACACTCATATGTTCAACAGAGAAGGCTGAATAATTTATTTTACTTTGAGGTATCTTCATCAGACATTCATGACCCATTTTCCTAATGCTGTACCACATCCCTAAAACAGAAAAACATAGTGTAAAGATCCACTCCAACGCAGTAGTATGGATGGTTATCTTTATTGGTAGTATGCAGGTACAGGTACCTCCAGCTCTCTCTTCCAGCTTCACAGCTTCAACTCCTACTTGCTTCAAAGAGCAGCATTCCATCCTAGCAACAAGCCTTACATTCTACCATTGAGAAGACTCCACATATCTTCCCCCTTACATGTAGTAACAATAAAAATAAATAAGAAGGAAGAAAGAAAAACATAAATACAGAAACATTGCTACTTAATAATGCTGGAAGAACATTAAAGTTAAACACCTAACATTAATCACATATGACCCGTTGGGGAGCACGGCATTTAGAAACATTTCCAGTACTCCAAGCAGACCCGTCAGTTAAAATGAGAATGTTCTTCTTCAGCGTTCTGACTTGTAAAGATTTCAAAAATTTGCTTTCACCTTTGATGACAATCCCCCCTCGCCTTACTACCACCCAATCCCCGTCCTTTATATCAGGAATTTTGACTCCTTTCTTAGTATTGTAGTAGTTCACAGCAGCCTTTTGTTGTTTCACAACATCATCCTCCACAGCAGCCCGATTAACCCACACACATTCCTTGCTTTTAAGCCATCCAGGGACTTCTTTCACGCCAGGTTCACGCCCATTGAGAGAGACGAATGGAGATACTCCAGTCACTGAATGTGGTGTCACTCTATACGACCACACCAATTTCTTGAGTTCCTCAGACCACGACAAGCCATTAGGGATTGAAAGCTGAATGTTGTCCATTATCAAGCGGTTAATTCTTTCAACCAAGCCATTAGCTTGAGGCCTGAACATGGCAACCCTTTCATGTTTAACTCCCAACTTGCAGAGAAACTCTTGCATTCTTTTGGACACTAGTTGAACTCCATTGTCCAACACAAGGGTCTTAGGTATTCCTTCATTCATGAACACTCTCTCCATGAACCCGATCACTTTCTCAGTTTCAATGCAATCAGTAGTTTCAACTAACCCTGGGCATTGAATTCCGCTCCGCTCGCGGAATTTGCGGAATTTAGACAATTTTGCGTTCCGCGGAGAACTCGGATTTGCCAACAATTCCGCGATCCGCGGCGAAGTGGAATTATTTTCTTGTTCGCGCTTTAAAAATGCATTCTAGCGCGCGCGATTATGACTTACCGGGATTCCTGCGTTCGCCGACGGGTTTTCCTATTCGTTCGCGTGCGCCACGAGATTTCGGTAGCCGTCCGCGCGATCCTGCGAGAGTTTGCGATCGCGAACACGTCATTCGCCGCGCCATCGGACAACGCGAGAGTGTGCGATCGCGAACACGTCATTCGTCGCGCCATCGTGCACCACGAGAGAGATTGCGGTCGCGAACACGTCATTCGGGCGCGCCATCGGATTTCCGGCAGAATCTTTGTAAACCTGCGATCCCGAACACGCAAAATGTTCAATCTGGAGAAGAATAATATCGCGAGCAGCATAAAACCTTCTATAAACTGATGATTTCCATGGAAAAAAAACCTCAGATTGATATTTGGGTGTCCTTTTTTTTCATTTTTTGGGCGGGGGGAGAGGGAGGAAGTGCCACAGAGTCTACTACTTCCTGTTCCTTTCCAGCTTTCTCCATCTCCTGTTCATTTTTCACTTGGATTTGAGCTGGAAGGATCACTCTTTGTGTCTGCTGCATCATTATCATTGGATTTGAGGATTTTGGGATTTGAGATTTTACAAGTAAGTTGGTGTTGTTTGATTGGGTCATTGCAGTTGCTGCAATTACAATTTTTTTTTTTTTTTTATTTTCATCATTTTAAAAAATAAATATAGTGGTGGTTAGCCACTGTAGCCAGTAGGCCCAGAGCTAGTCATGGGTGGGTGCATGATGAAACATGATGAAACAACTGTTCCTTTGCTGTGTGATGTATTTTTTAATTTCAAACATCATTTAGGGGGCATGGATGGCGTTGGATTGAATTGCAAAATGTGTATTTTTGGGTGTATTTCAGTTTTTGGGCTGTGTGCTAAATACATGCCTTAGTTGTGTGTGGTGTGCTGCAGGCCTTGTTTAGCCCTGTGGATTTTCGTTTTTGCATTTTATTGCATTACAGGCAAAGCAGTGTTGTTTACCATGCAGCCTTTGCCTGGCTATTATAGGTCTGTTTTCAGTACATTGTTTTCCAGGCCTCCTGCTTGTTGCTTGTGATTTGTGAGTGTCCATGTGGCTGGTAGCCATTTCTGGTGTGAGTTATAAGTGTGCTGCTTTTTTGCCATATAGGCCTGCATGTGTTTCCTTTGTGACCTAGGCTTCTTGTTGTTGTGGGCCTGGCCATGAGGCTGGTGGCCATTTTGAAGCCAGGCAGTGTGCTTTTTGCCATATGCCTGCATTGTCTGTCTTCAGTTTCTTGTTGTTGTGGGCCTGGCCATGAGGCTGGCGGCCATTTTGAAGCCAGGTAGTGTGCTTTTTTCCATAGGCCTGCATTGTCTGTCTTCAGTTTCTTGTTGTTGTGGGCCTGGCCATGAGGCTGGCGGCCATTTTGAAGCCAGGCAGTGTGCTTTTTGCCATAGGCCTGCATTGTCTGTCTTCAGTTTCTTGTTGTTGTGGGCCTGGCCATGAGGCTGGCGGCCATTTTGAAGCCAGGTAGTGTGCTTTTTTTCCATAGGCCTGCATTGTCTGTCTTCAGTTTCTTGTTGTTGTGGGCCTGGCCATGAGGCTGGCGGCCATTTTGAAGCCAGGCAGTGTGCTTTTTGCCATAGGCCTGCATTGTCTGTCTTCAGTTTCTTGTTGTTGTGGGCCTGGCCATGAGGCTGGCGGCCAATTTGAAGCCAGGTAGTGTGCTTTTTTCCATAGGCCTGCATTGTCTGTCTTCAGTTTCTTGTTGTTGTGGGTCTGGCCATGAGGCTGGCGGCCATTTTGAAGCCAGGCAGTGTGCTTTTTGCCATAGGCCTGCATTGTCTGTCTTCAGTTTCTTGTTGTTGTGGGCCTGGCCATGAGGCTGGCGGCCATTTTGAAGCCAGGCAGTGTGCTTTTTGCCACAGTCCTGCATTGTCTGTCTTCAGTTTCTTGTTGTTGTGGGCCTTGCCATGAGGCTGGCGGCCATTTTGAAGCCAGGTAGTGTGCTTTTTGCCATAGGCCTGCAAGCTTGTAGCCTAGTCTGCCAACAGGCCTTTCATCCAGTGGGCCCAGAGGTAGTCAGGGGTGCATGAAACAACTGTTTCTGTGTGTTCTGTTGAATATAAACATCATTTAGGGCACATGGATGGCATTGGATTGAATTGCAAAATGTGGATTTATTTTTGGGGTGTATTTCAGTTTTTGGGGTGTGTTACATGCCTTAGTTGTGTGTGGTGTGTTGCAGGCCTTGTTTAGCCCTGTGTATTTTCGTTTTTGCATTTTATTGCATTACAGGCAAAGCAATGTGGTTTACCATGCAGCCTTTGCCTGGCTATCGTAGGCCTGTTTTCAGTACATTGTTTTCCAGGGCTCATGCTTGTGATTTGTGAGTGTCCATGTGGCTGGTGGCCATTTCTGGTGGGAGTTATAAGTGTGCTGCTTTTGCCATATAGGCCTGCATGTGTTTCCTTTGTGGCCTAGGCTTCTTGTTGTTGTGGGCCTGGCCATGAGGCTGGCGGCCATTTTGAAGCCAGGCAGTGTGTTTTTTGCCATAGGCCTGCATTGTCTGTCTTCAGTTTCTTGTTGTTGTGGACCTGGCCATGAGGCTGGCGGCCATTTTGAAGCCAGACAGTGTGCTTTTTGCCATAGGCCTGCAAGCTTGTAGCCTAATCTGCCAACAGGCCTTCCATCCAGTGGACCCAGAGATAGTCAGGGGTGCATAAAAGAACTGTTTGTGTGTTCAGTTGAATTTAAACATCATTTAGGGCACATGGATGGCATTGAATTGCAAAATGTTGATTAATTTTTTGGGTGTATTTCTGTTTTTTGGGGTGTGTTACATGCCTTAGTTGTGTGTGGTGTGTTGCAGGCCTTGTTTAGCCCTGTGTATTTTCGTTTTTGCATTTTATTGCATTACAGGCAAAGCAGTGTGGTTTACCATGCAGCCTTTGCCTGGCTATCGTAGGCCTGTTTCAGTACATTGTTTTCCAGGCCTCATGCTTGTTGCTTGTGATTTGTGAGTGTCCATGTGGCTGGTGGCCATTTCTGGTGGGAGTTATAAGTGTGCTGCTTTTGCCATTTAGGCCTGCATGGTTTTCCTCTTGGCTTACTGCTTGCATCCATCCCCTTTGCCAGCTGCAGCTCCCTGAATGATGTGATGAGCAAATAATTTAATGCCAAACAGGGTCCACTTCTATTACATTTGTATTTTGGTTGTCCTGACAGTGTACACAGTATACCATGAAAGCCCTTGTTGACAGTCTCACAAATGGCTACACTAATTTATATCTTTTATTTGTTTGTTTGTACTACTAGTAATTGAGCCACAACAACAAATGCAACATTTCACTGATGTTCTTCTCCTGGCTTCTTTGCTTTTAGGTGCACAAAAAGACAGAGGAGGAGGTGTCATCATCATCATCACCCGTTGTACTGCCAGGCTGAAGTCCTGCTGCGCGTCACGTCCACGTGTGACCACAGACATCTCTGCAACTTGTGCACCTGCGTCCTGCTGACATCTGAAGAAGATGGCCCCAAAGAAAGGTACCAGGTCCTCCAGTAGCAAGAAAGTTGCCAGTGAGAAGAAGGGAGAGAAGAAGGAAGTGGCACTTGCCAAGACTGGGGTGCCGGCCGATGTGTTTTTGGTAAAAAAACTTACGCCTGCAGCAGCGGTGTCCAGCGGGGACCAAGCTGGGAGCAGCACCTCTGCATCAGTGGCCCCACCCCAGCAACCTAGGCCCAAGCCCATGACTGTGGCAGAGGTAGCCAGTCTACTAACGACCAGTGATGTTGAAATGTCATTATCGCAAAGTAGTACCCAATCCACGCACTCGCAGGCGCAAACTCAGGAGATAAGTGGGCAACCCCAGCCGCAACCCGAACCGCAGCTGGAACTGCAACCACAGCCGGAACCACAGCCGCAACAGCCGCAGCCGGAACCGCAACCACAGCCGGAACCGGAACCACAGCCGGAACCACAGCCACAGCCGGAACCACAGCCCACAATAGTAGCTGTTCCACCTGAAGTAGGGGCAGTTCAGGAAATCGAGCTTTTTGCAGACGAAGAGGAGCAAGCCACTGTTCCAGAAGATCCAGTGTCTTCCATACCCCCAGCAAGGAAAAGGATGCTTAGTACATCAACTTATTCTTCAAGCCCCGCTTCTGATGATCTAGATGCCACTTGGAAGCCACCAGCTCAGCCTGAGAGTGATGCACACCACAAGACATACCATACCATACCAAGACATTTATAAAGCGCTCGGCTACCACCAAACGGCGGTGTCCCGGCGCTACACAGAGACAAAGGAAGATGAAAAAGAGAAGAAAGGCAGGCTAAGGGAGATCAAAAAGCCAGGTTTTCAGAGCACTCCTAAAAGTAGTTTCAGATTCTGCTTTGCGCAAGTAGAGCGGCATCGCATTCCAAAGAGCGGCCGTTCTAACTGCAAAGGCGCGCCCTCCCATCCTGGCTTTGCGGTAGGAAGGAGAGCAAAGAAGAAACTGAGAGTTCGAGCGCAGGGTCCTATTTTGGTGGTATTTCCGAAGTCTGAGCCTCAGATAATCCGGTCCACTTTCTCTAGTAGCTCTAAAAGCAAGTAATAAGGCCTTAAATTCGATTCTTCTCTTCACTGGAAGCCAGTGAAGACTGCGCAAGTGGGGGAAATGTGATGCCGGAGAGGCACGTTTCTAAGAAACCTAGCAGCAGCATTTTGAACTGTCTGGAGCTTTTGAATAAGATAGGCAGGGAGGCCAAGATACAGCTATTGGCATAGTCCAGCTGGGACGTAACCAAAGCATGGACTATGGTGGCCCGACAGTTCATCGGTAGTAAATAAAGAAATCTACGCAAGCTTTTGAGCTTCCAAAAGCATG
Organism: Calotriton arnoldi; assembly: GCA_963921515.1. Taxonomy (NCBI): domain Eukaryota; kingdom Metazoa; phylum Chordata; class Amphibia; order Caudata; family Salamandridae; genus Calotriton; species Calotriton arnoldi. The sequence goes on along the minus strand of CAWUFW010003605.1, from coordinate 407,281 downwards.
CTCTAGAAACTCGGCCAATCTGGGCTTTCACCGACAATTCCGAGTCAAATCTAAATCCCAAATTTCTAACAAGGCTAGTGAAAAGGTAGGTTCCAGAAAGCCTTACAGTTATGGAGGTAGATGTAGACGAGGGGGGTGATGATGATGAAGAGCCAGTCATCACGAACATCACTCTTGGGCCTGCGGAGATGGAGACCAACATTATTAGACTATCCCAAATCGCTGCGAGGGATGTAGCACGGATACCACCAACACAGGTAACGCCAACACGACCTCCAGCTTCCATATTTGCCTTTGCAAAGGCCCGGCAGGGACCTACATCAAGCTCAACCACCACCTCAGTAGGTGGTGGTAATGTAAGTGCACAGAGTCAAATTCCATGCACACCCTCCATTTCATCTGGTATTGAAAGTGGCACCTCCAGCAGCTGCAGAAAGTTCTCCTCCCCAGTTTGGGACTTCTTTTCGGTTAGCAGTAAGGAGGAGAACATTGCTATATGCTCAATTTGTCGGCAGGCTGTTAGGCGGGGTAAGCTTGGTACAAACTATGGTACCGGAGGACAAACAAGTCATCTCAAAAACACCACACTATCAGGTGGGAGGCTCACCTACTTCACTTACAAAAAGTAAAACTGGACCCATTGCTGTTGTTGGGGATGAAGAAGTAGGGGAAGATATGATCGCGGTGGAAGGTCAACAAGAGGGAGACATTTATAGCCCTACCCCCAGCAGTGTACTGGTAACGCCCACATCCTCAGCAACATCTCAGTGGCACAGTAGTAAGAGTCAACATGAGACACCAAGGCAACCGGGCACTGCAATGAGCAAAAGTGCAGCGTCGTTGAGCCTAGCTGGGTTCAAGAAGAAAGGTGCACCACTAAGGAAAATATTCCAGCCTACCATTGACAGCATGCTTAGGTCGGAGGGGCAGTACCAACGCAACCACCCAACGGCACGGTTGTACAATGCGAAGCTGGCTAAAATGTTAGCGCTGGACCTTCTCCCTTTTTCATTTGTGGAAGGGGTGGGTTTCCTTGAATTTGTGTCAGCCATCTGCCCTAAATGGAAGGTTCCCAGTCGTTCCTATTTTGCCCGAGTTGCTGTTCCAGCACTACATCACGATGTGCTTGAATTGGTTGGACAAGCTTTGCAGCAGAGTGCTGTTCACAAAATCCACCTGACAACAGACATGTGGACCAGTTGCCAAGCCACTGATTACATGTGCATCACTGCACACTGGGTCTCTTTGTGGGGGTTAGAGACAAGCTATCTGAAGTAGGTGCTGTTGACACAGCTGCAATTTTTAATGCTTCTCGGAAACATGCAACTATAGCCATGTTCGCCATGGAGAAATCTCATACTGCTGAAAACATTTTGGAAGAGTTTAACAACAAGGTCTTTGAATGGCTGCGCCCCAGAGGGCTTCACATTGGTTTTGTTGCCACGGATAATGGCAGTAATATACTTAAGGCCATGACGCTTGGTAAGTATTTCAGGGTCGTGTGTTTGGCGCACTGCATTAACATTATAGTTCAAGACTTTCTGAAAAAAGAACCCATAGTCAGCAACTTACTGACCACCTGCCGCAGAATATGCACGCATTTCAGCCATTCTTTTAAAGTCCGGAAGCAGCTGAGGATCATTCAACGTGACTATAGAATGCCAGTCAAAGCACTGATCCAGGAGGTGGCAACACGTTGGAACTCAACGTATTACATGCTTGACCGTCTGTTTGAGCAGTACAGACCAATCAATGAATATGTCATGCAAAGGGCGGATGCTGCTGTGAAAGGCATGACCCTTCAGGTGGACCAATGGTGCCTAGTTAAATCTCTTACAGAGATGCTTCTTCCTTTCGAGGTCTTCACACGTGAAGTCAGCAAGGAGGACTGTACTATGGGCCAAGCTATCCCATTGTTGCACATGCTAGAGCAAGAGCTGAAGAGGGTGTGTGAAGCGTACATAGGTGTGGAGGAAAAAAAGAAGCATACCAGTTGGCGGAGAGCTTATCATGTCGCTTAAGTGAAAATGCAAGGGTGCAAAATAAGATTCTGTCACAACAACATTACATTTGTGCCACAATTCTGGATCCACGGTACAAAGCGGCACTGCACAGTAAGACATTACTTCCTTTTTCAGAAGTGTATGTTGCCAAGTACAAAACTTGGATAGCTGAGGCAGCCAGTACATTGGAAAATGAACGGCTGGTAATTAAAGGCCTCAAACCCACATCAAGTACTGCAGCAGGGCATCCTGCGTCAAGTTCAACTTCAGAGCCTGTGGGCAGTGCATTTGGTTCACAGCTGTCACCAACACTATCGACAACAGCAAGAACCGGATCATCATCAGCCCCAGTACAAACGGCACAGAATTGGTATTTACATCAAGGACTTGCTAGGTCCAGTGCTGATGCAAAGACAAAAGAGGGCGCACTAAGTTTAGCACCCCTGAACATTGACCGAATGGTCCAGGCCTACCTGGATGACCCAACAGAGGTCTACATTGATCAAAACCCATTGCGGTATTGGTATGGCAAAAGGGGCCAATGGCCAGTGCTCAGCAGGCTGGCGATCAACTATCTGGCTTGCCCTATCGCAAGTGTCTCTTCTGAACGTGTTTTCAGTGCTGCTGGTTCCATTGTAACAGTGAAAAGGACCAGTCTCTCACCCATAAACGTGGAGAGGTTAACCATGATCAAAATGAATCAGCAATTTATACCACCGAATTATACAATACATGAATCACCGCAGGAAGATGAGGACAGCGGCTCAGGTGATGGAAGTAGCGTGTTGGATGCTGATTACCTACTTCTGGTTGAACCTCCAGAGTTTGAGGACGAGCTATACTTCCCTGACGGTGACAACTAGGCTTCCAGTTCTTACTGTGGTTCTCCCTTATTTACTTCTATTTCTGTGTCTGTCTTTCTGTTTGGAAACTTCAAATCACAACAAATCCATCACCACCGTCTTCGTATTTTATTGCCTTATGAGTTTCAGCTCTCTGCATTTCAGTCCACTCCTCCGAGTCCTGCTCCTCCATCCTCCTGAATCGACCTAAATCTATTGCCCTCAAGCCAGATGATGATTGGATGTAGCATAATCGAAGAAAAACTAAAATCTTGCCTCGTTGAGTCTCTCCAAAAGAAGTGGAACATGATGATGACTACTATAGCTATCCTCCTTTCCGAGCCGATACAGACTGCCCATTAACTGAAGATGAGAAGGAACAGGTAATGAATGATGACATGCATTGGACGCTGATTGAGTGATTTGTGTTGTTGTTGTTTGTAGTGCATGAAGGTAATTCATTGTGTACTATTATCTAATCTACACACTAAAAGTAACTCAATGCAATGTTTCTTTCCAATCTTGTTTTTCAATAACAATTTTCTACTTCTACTGCAGGCCGATCCATTGCATTTTGAATATGGAAAGGGGACTCAATCTGTACACTACTGCACACTGAGTTGGACAACACACCATGATGATGACCACAGTGACATTATCTCTTCGCACTCCAGTCACTCAGTACGATCCGAGATGATTGATGGAATAACTCAGTGCGTTTCATGAGTGCATTACAAGGTAACCAAGTCAACAACAACCACTGCAGACCTACATGTCTGTGTAGTGGTGGAGTCGAGTGTGGTGGTATGGTATGACTGACAGCGGGGCATTGATTTAGTCACTTAATTTGTAAAATGCTATGTTGCTGTATATCTGCTTTGTCTGCCTCTGTCAAAAAAGGTACGCTAAATGGAGGATGTGTCACGGGTGCCGTGGGCCTGCTCAGTCCTGTTGTTGTTGGAGGTTAATGCTGGAAACAGACTAGAGTAGACATGATGTATCCAAATCCATGCCGCCTCTGAAAGTGTTCTTGTTGCACTCCACCGTAATTTAGGCATTTTTTTTCTACTTGATTTTTCAATATCCCTTTGGTTTTCCCATCTGCAATTACAGGCCGGCCCTTACCCTGTGCTACACTGGGAAAAACAACTCTCACTTACCTTACCAATGAATCTACATGTGCCAGGCAGGCAGTGGCGTCACGCAAGATTGATGGCCGGAGCGTCCATGGAATGGAGGACCAAGACGAACGCCGAGATGCAACTCCCCATTTTGACCAGGATAACATACAGTAACAGTATCAACTTTCATCATCTTTTAAATTTCGATTCTTTTTTTGTCTTCAATCATTACTACTGTGTGTTGTTGTTGTTATGTTTGCTCTCTGCTTATATAATTCAATTCATCCCTACAGCATTTTTTAACCTTTCTTTGCTATCTTTAAGCCCGGGCGGGTACAAAAGAACAGAAACTGTATGTAATTCGGGTCTCTCTGAGGGCAGACAGGCAAGGCAAATTGCATAATATACTGCTGCCCTGTACTGTCTAATTGTCTAGTAGTAGTAGTTAGTAATATCATTAACCATCAAGTTATCATCATCATGCATGCATTTCCTTTTTCTCCCTTAACTGATTTATGGATATGGTTGTCTGCCAATATTGTGTTTTGTTGTTGTCCATGCGTACTGTTTTTCTTTCTCAAACCTTTCCCAAAACCCCCTTCCCAACCATTCTTCAAACCCTAATCCTCTTCCCCGGGCTGTGTGGCTTATTGAGGTGTGACTAAATTAAATGTACACCAATAATTTATCACACGCTTGCTGGGGCGGATGTGGCTAAAGCAACATAAATGCATTTTCAAGGCAGGGCGCGGATCTTCTTCTGCTTGCCCACCCTCCTATGAGCAGTATATTTGGGATTTTTTTACCAAAGGAACCGAATCCATCAGCATTAAATGCCATCATAGATTGGATTTGTTGTCATCGTCCGAAACAGCACTAACGGTTACGCTTGTGTCGAGTCACGGACCACGGTGTACTGTAGGCCTAGTCGAGTGACTCGACACAGCTAGAGTTTGTAACTCTATGTACTAGGCTATCCCCGCAACCATTATGTTTCCTTGTATTTTGGCATATTATTGTTTGGCAGTAAGTTCCGTACTGTACTTTGTTCTACTACTCCTCCCACAGTCTCTCTCAGGTGACTGACTGTCTCATTTTCTTTTATTTGCAAGTGCTACTGCCAGGGTCTACTACTACTACCACCACAACCATGGCATGTTGGGAAAGAAAACCATCACCACCATGCAGCCATCGCCGTGCCCAAGTTAAACATCAAGCACAGGTAAGAGAAGAGGTTTGGGTGAGGCATAATTAATAACGGATTTTTTTTCATTAATTCTATTTCACACACCCCTTTGAGTCCAGTTGCAGAATGCATAGATTATCAGGAGAGACTGACAGTACTAGTAGGACAAGTCCCTCAGTGACGGGTACCGCATCTGTCTGTTTGTGTCTTAGTAACTCAGCCAATTATTTAAATCAAACACTGGCTGTGGCACTGCACCAGCAAGGAAACCGTGTGACGTAAAACAGTAACCCCACCCACAAAACATTAACCACTTCGTATATTAAGTCTAAATATGTAATTTAATACCCTAACAAAAATAAACCAAGGAAAAAAAATTCCCACAACACCTGACCCACCCCTCCCCCTAACCCCAACCAATGTTCATGTCCCGCAACGAAAAAGTCCAACAAATGTCCAAAAGTCCAAAACCCAACGCCCGATTCCCACCCACCCAAATAAGATATAAAAAAGGGGCAATAAATAAACGGGGTCTCAGCGGGCTCGCCTCTCCAGGACACGGATGCGCTCCTCCAGGCGGGCCACGCGGTGCTTCAGCGCACAGCAGTTGCATCCACAGTGGGGGTGGGCAGCAGTGCTTCTTCCTGTGTGGCGGAGGATGGCTGACAGGCGGTGACGCCGTAAGACTGGGGGTGTCTGGGGCCCGGGGCATTGGAGGAGGCTGCAGCTGCTGCCGCCTCCTCCTCCTCCTCCTCCTCTAGAAGAACCAGGCGCCGGTATTCGGCCTGTATGGCCTCCAGCTTACGGCGCCGGGCCTTGGCTGCCAACTCCTTCCTGTTGACTTTAGGAGTAGCTATATCAAGAAGAAAAAACAAGACTATTGTAAAATATACTCTTATCAAAGCAGTCAGACAAATACATTCTACACATAGTGGCACAGTAGCACTAGCAAGCACAGTACGTAACATTTGTGGTATGTATCTATCCTCCCACTACCTCGGCCTCGAACATTTGTGGGAGTTTCAGGCATTCCACCACCCATGCATCTGATTCATATCACACACCTATGCATGCATGCCACGTATCCTTCTCTGCCAGTCATAAATATAAAATCTCGCCCGTCCTGCCTCCTTCCACCCTTCTTTCCCTTTTCGTTCAACCCATCCATCAAGGTCATCTGATCAGACTTTTATTCTTCTCCATAAAAATTTCACAGCTGAGTTGAAGTCCGATAGAGGCCATTGGTTACTCTCAGTAGACTCCCGTCGCTAATGCTATTGCTAATGCTGCTAAGTAAAGGGTGTCTTCTTCAACCGGCGTTCACAACTACTTCTTACTTAAGTCTCAACAGTACAGTATACATTACACCCTTGCAGCGAGTGTAATGTCAATAAGTAAGGATTAGGAATATAACTTACCACCGCCCGCCACTGCTGCTGGCTCACCCCCTGCAGCTACTCCAACTGCCGCATCGCCTGCACCCTCAGCGGCCGCGTCACCTTCACCGCTGGCCCCGGTACTGGTGGTCGGTAGTACGCCTAGAAAAAACATTACACATTTTTCAGATGCCATATACACCTCCCCCTATTTTTCACTAGCATGAATGAAAAAAAGTTAATACATATACAACATACATCACTAGTATAAATCAGGTAGTAGAGTAGACACTAGTAGTGTTATATGGTCCCTAGGGTCATTTTAGTCTTTGCTAAGTTACCCCGAGCCATGCAACCATTTTAGCTCTGTCTTTTATTTTTGCGCAAGTTACCTCGCAGCTTGTTGTGAAATACGCCTTTGAGGCCACATGAGCTCATACTGCTACTGTCTGAGCACTGCGTACAAGGTCGAAAAACAAGCGACTTTGTTATGGAGTTATGGTGTTAGTCCATATTGCTTATCCATAAAAAAAAGCACTTTTTGGCACGACTGAGAAATGCTTGCACTATACTAACGCGCACCATTTTTCTCATTACAGACGGAAGATTCACTTATAAGAAGAACCAGAGCTTTGCAGAGCTTATGATGTAACCACTACTAGGTTCTTCTAAGGTGAGGGCTCCCCAGAATTCTCACATCTCCATTTAGAATTTTATATAAACTAGATTCCTACCAAGGGGAGGGTGGTTCGCCCACCACTGTTCAGTTATCATGATCTCGCCTTTTGGCTTCTATGGACTTGTAGTTGTAAGTAACTTGTAAGTCTAACTGTAACAATGTTTATTGTTTTAATCTTATACATTTTGCTGTTGCTGCTGCATTATACAACATACAGAGCTTGTCAGTTGGAAATAAAAAGAAACCTTTTGAACTTACATAGACTTGGTGGTATTTGGTGTGGACTTACACAAGAGTGAGCAAAAGGTGTGCATTGCTTCCGCGACAGAGGTTGGGAGTGTTATGTTGTCTGGGTTGTCTACTCATTGGGTATTTTGGGGGGGGCGTTTCGGAGTAATGAGACACTATAACTAGTCGGTCAGGGGATTGTGGTGGCTTCCGATTGAGGTGTGAGGAAGGTCCAACCTCCCATCACCAACGTCCTATTTTCTTGTGCAAAGTTCTGTATGTGCAGAATCCCTACAACAGTAGTAGTATGTCCTATCCTATCTAAAATTCTAAAATGTGGTTGGGCATTTTCTTGGTGGGAATTGTCAAAAAGCCTCAAGAATAAGAAGACTAGAAGTAGTAGAAGAGGACAACCCAAACTCAATGGCTATAGCTATTGGTGAATGAGTTTTATTTAAAATATTTGAAATAAAGAGTGGGCAACTGGGCAAGCTTAGCTACAGACAGACTAATAGTAGTAGTACAGAGAGTCATAGCAAACGCAGTTAGAGGCAGGGATAACAAGAATTTAGAAACAGATAGTATAGAGCAAAGAAGATTTTGTAAAAATTCGAATTAGGATACCGAAATAATAGTTCGGAAAAAATAAGTTGCAGGAAAAGTTTAGGAAATATAATTATTATTATTAACCACTGGTGGACTTACTGGGGCCAGCAGCAGAGCCCTCGATAGAGGAGCGGTCCTGTCCCTGGGAGGCATCTTCCAGATCTTCTGGGCCCACCGCCTGCGACCCCGTCTTCTTGCCCCTGGGTGCTGCTGATCATGTAAGATTTCATAAAGAAAGAGACAAAAATTAAAGTTTGGTGTGAAATAAATAAAATATTTTAAAATAGGCACCAAAAACATTTTTGGTTACAAAAATTGCAATAAAATTGACCTATCTGATCGACTGGTAGTATTGCGAGATTCACGGACCGTCTAGCAAGCCTAACTACCACCTGACCTAGCCCACCTATTCCAATCCAGACGGGCCAATTGTTCAGTAAGTCTGCATTTCCATTTATTTTAGTCCTCAAAAATGCATAGATGGAGGACACATGCATACATTTTTGCATACACCAAATTGTTGGCTGGTTGCTGCTAATGTTCTGCTACTGATGATATAAGCCTATTAACACTCAGTAAACAAACTACAAAAGGTTCTGCTAAGGACTGGGGTAAGCATCACTCAGCAGCCCGTGACGTGACAGAGGATGCGTCACGCACACAACTTACAAATTACCAACTAATAAGTAACTAAACCTATCAATCCACCACTATCCCTTCTTAGTGGCACGAGGACAAAGGAAGGACTACTCTCTCTAGCATTACATCACTTAAGTTCTCTAAAGTAAACTCTTACATAATCATCAGGCCAAGCGAGCGCAAAGTTGCAAACAAGTAAGATTAGTAGCGCCGAGCGCCTGTGTCATAACAATCACAGATTTTTAAACGTAATTTACCTGCAATGTAAGCAGCAGCATTCTTGCTGGTCGGAAAAAAAAATATTCGCAATATATAACACAGAGCAGAAGAACACAAAGTTGTAATATTAAATAGCTACTCACCAAGCCCCGGGACCTCCACTCCTAGCAGGTCCAGCAGGTCCTGCTCCCGGTCCAGAATATCGGACCACCGGTGCGTCAGCTGATTCTGTGTGCGCCGGACACCAGAGCAGCGAAACACTGCCCGCCGCACCTTGCCCCACCGCTGCCGACGCTCCCGGAGCCCATACCCGGACCCAGGCCTGCCGCCTGCTGCCAGGGTTAAGGGGAGGTGGCGCTGAACAAAAAAAACAAGTGCGGCCACCTCCGCCTCATTGAATAAGGCCCGTGCCTGCACCCTCTTTGGCGCCGTCTTCCGCAAGGAAGGCGGTCGCGGCTCTGGCTCCGACTTCGAGCCCTGTGGCTGTGGCCCTTTGCCATGGTTCTGGGTAGGCGGGGGACGGAAAAGAAAAGGTAGGAATTAAATAAAGTAAGTAAAAGAAATGAAAAAGCAGGTAATAGAAAAAGTGTGAAAAAGTAGTTAAAAACACACAAAAAGTAGAGAGAAACTCAAAATATAGAATCAGGAAAATAGAGAGATAGATAATAAACAAAAAAGACCCAAAATAAGTTTACAGAAACAAAGGATTGAAAAGATAGAGGGAGGATTGAAAAGCAGGCCCAGAACCATAGAAATAGAGTGAAAAACAAGATGGCCGCGCCCATTGCGACCGCATGGGCAAGTTCGCGCGATATTTCCCCCCCGAGCACGCAAAAAGCATCGCGAACACGTAATACACGTTCCCGAACAGGAAACCCTTATCGCAAACGGGCGGGAGCATGCAATACGCGACCCGGAACAGGAAATACCATCGCGAGCGGGCGGGACAAGTGAAAACAAGATGGCCGCGCCCATTAGCGACCGCATGGGCAAGTTAGCGATATATTTCCCCGCGAGCACGCAAAAACACATCGCGAACGGACGGGACAAGCAATTCCGCGATTTCGCGGAATTTCCGCGAGCTCGCGGAATTTGTTAGCAATTTCGCGAAGATTTGCGTAACGCGACTACGCAAATTCCGCCCACCCTTAGTTTCAACAACAAACTACTTGGAGTGGTAGTCCACTAGAACCATCAAAAACTTACTACGCGAACCAAGTTTGGAAATGGAACCGAGAAAATCGATCGCCACCCTTTCCCACGGACGCTTGGGAAACTCCACACATGCAAGGGGAGGTTGCCTTACAATCTTCGTTTTATCACTTTTAGCGCACGCATAACACTCCTTAACAACCTCCTCAATGTCATTGTCCATACCCGGCCACCAAAATGACTGACGGACACTCCTCTTGGTCATATTTCTGCCCAAGTGCCCCTCATGAGCTATGCTCATTATCTTACTTCTGAGACCAACCGCTGGCACCAATTTGTTCCTTCTCCACAACTTCCCTTCACTTACGCTCAATTCAGTCTCAATATGGCAATAGCTTTTGAAACGAACATCTTGGCAATGACTTTCTCTCCATCCTTCCGACACACAAATCATGACTTGCTGCAATATCTCATCATTCAACATAGCAGTGTCCCACTCCTCCTTATCAAAAGCTTGTTCTTCATTACACCTGATCACATCCACTCCTTCTTCCAAATCCTCCTCAATCACATCCACCAGCATCCTAGATAAATAATCGGCCACCACATTTTTCAGACCTCTCGTGTACTCCACTTCAAAGTTATACTCAAGCACTGATAGTATCCACCTAGAAATCCTGGGAGTTACACTGCCTTCCAGGCCTCTACCCCCTTAAACAAATGCACTAGAGGCTTGTGGTCAGTGCGAACCTTAAAAGGTAACCCCCAAACAAAATATCGAAAGTGCTTAATGCCCCAACAGCACGCCAAAGCCTCTTTCTCGATCACAGAATACGACACTTCTGCTCCTTGAAGTCTTGTAGACGCAAACCCAATAATCCTTTCCACTCCATCATACACTTGGGTCAAAACAGCCCCAATCCCCACAGCACTAGCATCAGTAGTAATAAAAGTTCTAGCATTGACATTGAAATGCCCAAGAGTGGGTGCATGGAAAATACAAGTTTTCACTCTTTTGAACGCCTTGTCACAGATGTCGTCCCATTCAAATGCAATGCCATTCTTCATTAATAACCTTAACAGCTCCACAATCTCTGTAAATCCATTCACGAATTTGGAACAGTATTCTGCCAGTCCTAGGAAAGATTTCAGCTGTTCCTTATTGAGGGGAGTAGGGGCATCTTTGACAGCAGAAACAATACTCTTCTTGGGCTTAATCCCTGCCTTGGATATCTCATGCCCGAAATACGTCACACAATTCTTCCTTAATTGACATTTTTCCTTTTTTATAGTCAATCCGTGACTCTCCATACGCTTCAAGACCTCGTTCATTACTTCATCATGATGTTCACCATCTTTCCCCACAACCAGCACATCATCCTGGAAACACAGAACATTTTTCATTCCGACAAAAATCTGTTGCATAACCCTTTGAAACACCGCTGAGGCAGATGCCAAACCAAATGGCATCCTGCGGTAGCGAAATGCACCCAGCGGTGTTACAAATGAGGTAAGGTGTCTTGATTCCTCACTAAGATCAATTTGGTGATACGTTGCAGGCATATCAATCACACTGAAGATCACCCCTCCACCCATGGCAGTCAGCATTTCGGAAATATTAGGCAGGGGTTGCCTGTCGACCCATATACTTCTATTCAAGTCGCGTAAGTCTACACACAAACGAATTTTGCCCCCATCCTTGGGCGCGACCACAATGGGCGCCAACCATTCTGAGGCCTCAATAGGTTCAATAATACCTTGCTCCAATAATTTGTTAAGTTCCTCTTGGAGAGGACCTCTCATTAGGTGGGGCACATTCCTCACCTTATGAACAACAGGCACCACATTCTTCTTAAGAATAATTTTATGAGAAAAGTTTACAAGTTTCCCCAATTTATTAGAGAAAACCTTGGAAAATGTCTCCATCATACTTGTTTCGTAAGTATTAACATTATGCACAACAGTGGATTTAACTGGTTCAGTAGCATTAGGGTTTAGCACAATACCCAGGTCTTTTTGGTGGTGCCAACCCAGCAAGTTGGAGCCTTGTTTTGTTAAATACGCGCGACCATACACTTTCCTCCCGCCAAAGCTTATTACCATCCACTTAAGGCCCAAAATATCGATGGTCGTACCACCGTAACCTACAGCCTTAATGTCGGGCATGTCCCAAGACTCCATATTACTCATGTCACCCCATACCTTGAAATATATCTCTTTGGATAGCAATGTGTACAAACATCCGGAATGTACTAACATTCTCACATTATTCATATCCAAACTCATGGTGCAGTGGGGTTTTTCTAATTTATCAGTGCTTTCTGTGGCAATACTACTATCCACAATACTGTTGCAACACACCTCCTCGGGAATAGTGGAGCCATCCACGCACAACATCAACTCATGAATGTTCTCACAGGTGTCATCTACCTCTTGTACATATTGGGTCTTAGAGTTGCACACTTTTGCAAGATGTCCCCTCTTGCCACATGCTCTACAGATTGCATTTCTAGCCATTCACCTAGTGCTAGAAGCAATATGACCAGGAGCACCACACCGATAGCACTTGATAACACGTGTACTGGTCTGTGGAACAGTATTAGTGGACCGGGGAACCTCAGTGGTCTTATTAAGAGGCTTAGATTAAAATTTCACAGCATGCTTCACAGCCTTAGTCTCATCAACACATGCATGGATTTTGGATCCCTTAGAAGCCAAATCCTTTGACCCCAAATCTTTTGACACTATGGGGCCCATTAGAATGTCGGGCGGATCGCCACCGCCCGCATGACGGTGGCGATCCGCCCGACATTCTCTCCCGCCCGCATGCCAATTCCCCCCGCCATATTACTATGGCGGGGGGACCCCGGCGGACGGAAACACCGTCCGCCGGTTTTCCGCCCGGTCGATGAGTCGACCGGGCAGAAAAGATTTTAATATGGTGGCGTGTCTGTTAGACACCGCCATCCATATCAGGATGCATGTGGGGATTTGCCTTTCCGTGGCGGCGCGTTGCCGCCACGGAAAGGCATGCGGTATTTTACATTGGGGGCCCGTAGCGGGCCCCCAGGGATTCTGGGGGTGGCGGGTGCACATGGGGGGTACCTATGGTACCCCCCTGCATTTGCATGCACAACATGGCACCGCGCGGTGCCTGCCACGTTGTGCATGCAAATGCACCACATGCATTTTTGGCATTGCGGCGTGCGGTGCTGAATGCACCGCCCGCCGCAATGTTGAAAATGCAGGATGCGCCCGCCAGTGTGGCGGGCGCATCCTAATTACTCCCACGGGACCGCCGCACTTATGGCGGGCGGTCCCTTTGTACGTTGGGATGGCGGGCGGACAAAGTCCGCCCGCCATCCTAATGATGCCCTATATCTTTTGGCATCATTGACTTGCTACACTTGTCCATTTCTTTTATCCATAAATCCGTATGTTCAAGTCCCTTAGCTATTTGTATTGCCTCCTCTAATGTAGAATCCTTAATAAGTAATTTCTCACGCACTCTCTTGTTGTTGGTACACCTCACATTCTGATCACGTATGAGTGAATCCCCTAACCCTTCAAAGCGACAAGTTAAAGAAAGTCCCCTAAGTGCGGTAACGTAAGTTGCAATGTCTTCATCTGATTTTTGTGCATGACAAAAAAATGTATGCCTTTCTAGCACATTAACTTTGGTAACAAACCTCCTCTCTAACATTTGCATGCTCATGTCATAAACATTAGTTGGTTGTCCATCGCCCAGCCCTAGGGAAATTTCAGGAAGATTCTCATACAGACGACGTCACTCAACACCCAAATGGTGGAGCAAAATGGCTTGCCTGCGTACGGGACGATATTTATCTGCACCAGCTGCCAACACATAAGTTAAGAACAAGTTTTACCACTCCTTCCAAGGAATGGAAGGTTCACCAGGAGTAGGAAGAAAAGAAGGCGGAGCAGCTAACCCTTGATCAGCCATAACAAGTACTATATAATGTGATGCAACCAGGAATAAAAGTGTTCTACCTGCAACAAGAATAACTGTTGGAAAATTGAAGTTCCACCTGAAAAAAAATGATGTTAAACAAAGTAACAAATCAAAATAATAAATTAAAATAAAAACCTTGAGACACGCTGTGTTGATGGAGATATATGAAGATCAGTAAATCAGAACAGTATGTGATGAACGTTGCTTAAAATGAAGAAAATGCGATGTCAACGATGAAGAAATCCTTTGTTGGAAGTTAAATCCTTCGTTGGAGGTTTTCCCAACCTCTTAAAATGGCCGCCATGCGTGTCATGCGTGAATATCTAGGGAAAGTTGGGCACATTTACTTGTAGAAAATCATCCCAACTTCCCAAAATGGTTGCCGTAGTGCCGTAGTGCGTGCGGCCGTGCGTGCGGCCGTAGAACGTAGAAGGCGATTTGAAAGATGCAGGTAGATGGCGCGAGCAGGTCTTCGCGTGCCGGGCCCCAACAGTACTGTGCTTTTTAATATATTTATATCTTCTGGCACAACTCGTAGTACACGGCAACAGTGGAATTGTACACGGCAACAGTGAATCCGTGCAGGAATCACGGCAGAACACAATGTAGAAGTCAATGCAAAGTCAATGCAATCAGTAGTAGATTGCAGTGCAGCAGCACGATATTGAAGGGAGCGCAGTGCAGTGACAGCTTCAGTACTATATGCAGACAGACACAGCGCAAGCCCGATCCCAGTTAAGGAACAGTCTGAGTTGGCAGTTATCAAAGCACTGGTAAAAGTAATGGGAAACAAGCAGTGGGCAGTGAAGACAGTTCAGTCTATGCGTGGGCACTTAATTAGGTTGCAGCAGTAATGAGGTGTAATTTCTTGTAGGGCACAAAGTACATACCAGTAAGTAAGGTATATGTAGCAGGATTTCTGGTTTATGTAGCAGGAATTCCGGTATCCTCGATAATTCATCCAGGGGTGGAGGTACTTGATGTCTGCCCCCTGCGCAGACTGGTTCAACTCGTCGCCAATGTAAAGATCCACTCCAACGCAGTAGTATGGATGGTTATCTTTATTGGTAGTATGCAGGTACAGGTACCTCCAGCTCTCTCTTCCAGCTTCACAGCTTCAACTCCTACTTGCTTCAAAGAGCAACATTCTATCTTAGCAACAAGCCTTACATTCTACCATTGAGAAGACTCCACACATAGTCAAAGAGAAAAGAAAAAAATGAAATTGAGATTATTATGCAACTTTAAAAATGTATTAAAATTATCACTGAAAAATCACTAGAAACTGCTCGATCGGTTAATGAAACTCCAACTTCAAATATCATCATGGTAAACAAAATAAACAGAACCTATTGGCTAGAAGTTATTTAATGTCTACATGGCCCATTTAGCTAAAATTGTTCAACCCTATGGCCTTTGGGTGGTTTTGTGTGCTAGCGGTACACAGCTGATGTTCTCCAATGATAAAAATTGTGCCATTTCTCAGTAAGCATTTAAGCTATGCCTCACTCGGGTTGCTCAATGGATAGCAAAACAGTTGTTGGGAACTATACGCAGACAAAACAGAGAGATTTTGATCTTTGGTAGCCCTTAATCCATCTGGCTGCTTGATTAGGCTATTCCCCTTGCCCCACTAGCATGGTGCAAAATCTGGGTGTCAAATTAGAGTCGAATTATCCTTCTCCCCATATATTATCCACTGCTGGCACATGTTTGTCTTTGTTAATCTCTTTAAAGAGATTTTTAAACATCTTGCGTGTCTCATTCTAAAAGTCTGTCATACATGCGCTGGTTACTTCCAAATTGGTTTATGCAAACTCACTTTATCTTGGTCTTCCGTAGTGTTTGGATACGCGGCTTCAGCTGGTGCAAAATACCACAGCCAGACTGATCTTGAGGATACCTCGTCATCAAAATATAATACCACAGCGCAGATCCCTACACTGGCTCCCAGTGAACAAGATAATTGCATTTAAAAGCTTAGGGGCATATTTACAAGGGCCTTATCTCCGCTTTTTTGGCTTTAAAAGCCAAAAAAGCGGAGATAATATTAGCGCCCTATCTACAAGGGGATGCTAACATGCAGAAGCGCATGTTAGCACCCTTTTTCCCGACGCCTCGCTTTGCATCTCTAATGAGATGCAAAGTGGGCGTCACTGGGCAGTACAACCTGTAAAATATCGCTGATGTGCACATCGCGATATTTACAAGGCGGCCCACGCATTTTAGCAGACGTTAGTTTTGGGCGAAAACCGCTGTTTTACCCTGTTTACTGATACAGGCGACACACAGCAGATCCTAAGACTGGGCGTGGATTCTGATTCCACGCACAATTTTTGACAATCACTTATCTTTTGCAATAAACAGCGGTATGCATCATTTATAAAGAATCTCTCCTCTTTCTTCAGTCAAACTGCCGCAGATCAGTGATTCAATCTCTTATCTTCGCCTAACTATACTATTGCAATGCTTCATACTTAGATCTACCGGGCCACTGGTCTTTCAAAAATCCTGGGGCATATTTACAAGACAATGGCACTGCACAGTGCTGCAAGCAATTTTGCTGCGCCAAGCTGTGTCATTGTCTAAGTGCAGGAAAGTGTCATATTTACAAGAATATGGCGCATTCCTGCACTCCCCCCCTGCGCCGGCGCACAATCAGCAGCCATGCGTTAACACAGACACCCTTGCACCATGGTGCAAGTGTGCCTGTATTGCAAGGATGATTGCTTTTGTGCAGGAAGGTCTCCCTTCCTGCACAAAATGCAATCATTAATTGCGTTTTGCTCCTTCTATGTGTGTTGCATTCTGCAGAACACATAGAAGGAGCAAAAAACGAGGAGAAATAAAAGTATTTTTCCTCATTGCGCCACCCTTATACCTCCACTGGGAGGCGTAAGTTTTTGGCGCTGCCTCAGATTTACGATTCCTTGTAAATCTGGGGCTGTGTCAAAAGGCCTTGGGTGGTGCTGGGAACACCCATAGCAACAACCATTGCATGCCCCTTTAACGCAGAAAACTGCAGCAAATGAAACGATATTTACAAGGCCGCTTTAAGCCACGCAAAATGGCTTAGCGTTGCCTTATAAATATGGAGCAGGACACAGCGCTACCGGAGCGTCGCAAAAGTGATGCTCTGGTGGCGCAGGGGCCTTTTAAATGAGGCCCCCAGTTTATAAAGAATGCCGCAGCCAGATTAGTCCTAGGACGAAACTGACAGGGGTACGCACCCTTTGTGCTGCAAGCTTGGTGCCTATTAACATTTTGCTTATTGCACTGTGCCACATAATTAAACAACGCAGCAGAAGCAAGTGGTGAAATTCCACAGTAGGGTGCCAAGGGGGAGTCGGGGTGCAGGACAAATACATGCACCTAGAGTGCGTTGGTGTTTGTCCTGGGCAAAATATCCAAAAATCCGGAAGTGCACACATCTCTGTTGACGTGACATGCCTACGCAGGCTACCAGTTCCCAAGCATTCTTCCTGTGGCTTTCAATCACTTCATTGAAAGGCGCCGGCCTATTTGCAAAAATGTTATGGTGCCTACATTCTTACTCACCATCTTTGCTTTTCAAGCGCCAATCTGATCAATATCCTCAGATTCAAATGAGCACAGGCTGGAGGCCCCACGTTTACAGTAGCCTACTGCCAAAGCATGGAACAATCTTCCCCATCATTGAGAAAGGAGGCAAACTACTATTCTTTCAGCAGACTTATCAAAACTTCTCTGTTTTCTGCTTTTTAGGTCATTCTCTCCTTCCTTTGCCTATGTCTGGAAGAACCGGGATACCCTGTGTCGTGTCCCCGATGTCCCTAGCATCCCATGAACACGCAGAGACCGGTGAGTGATAACTATTCTTTATTGCCTCGATTCATCCGTGCTCACAGGCACTTCCTTTTGCCTCCCCTGGTGTCCCCACAATGCCCCGTCCCCACTCCCTGACCGGAAGTGGTGTCCGGTTGCTGACCCCTCCCACGACTGAGGTGCAGGGTCCTAGTGCCCTCTGCACCAGGTCACGATATCTCCCCCTTTGTGGAAAGAAAGAAAGAAAGAAAGAGAGAGAGAGAGAGAGAGAGCACACAGGCGTTGTCCTTATTTGCTTTGCTGTGGGTGGTGTTTGCTGACCCCACCACTATATTTCCTCAATAAGTCTCTTTGGCCTTCTGCTCACTCTCTTTGGGCACGACCCTTCTGTCCCTTTGTTTGGTACCTCTTCTTGTCTCTTGCTGTTGTGTGAAATCATTCTCATGCTGTCCATGACTTCCTCTTTCCCATGTGTTGCGTTGCTCTTGGATGCTGTATCTCCTCCGTCCTCATCTGATGTCTTTAGTCCCTTGAAATGTGAGCTATTTCTGGTGATCCGGTAGGGGCCCGATGCAGCTTATTATCATTGGCCCTTTGACATTTATTATTCTCAGCGGTTCACCTGAGAAAAGGCTGTCTGATTTTCTTGCTTGTCGTTGACGCACCAGAACTGAATCCCCTTGCCTCATCTGTGATGATGTGGCATGTCTCCGGGCGTCCGCATATAGTTTAATTTTGTTTTTTGCTTCCTGCTCTCTTGCTGCAATGCTGTTGTGTTCTGGTGGCGCTTTTGCCTCCAACTGGGGCAATCTTGTCCTGCTTGTTCTTCCCAGCACCAGTTCTGCCGGGCATCATCCCGTGGAGCTGTGAGGGGTGTTTTGGTAGTCTCTTAATATTTGACAGAGTGCCTGGCCTACAGAGATCATTGCCAGTTTTGCTCGTTGGACTGCTTTCTTGATGTTTCCCATGAATCTTTCCACCATGCCGTTTGCTTGTGGCCACAGGGGCGTTATATTCTGGTGGTGGATGCCCAGGTAGGCCATGAATCTGCGAAACTCCTCTCCCGAGAAGGGTGGCCCATTGTCTTTCTTCATTGTTTGTGGGGAGCCCCAAGCTGCAAAAAAGTCATTCAGTATTGGCAACATTGCAGTGGCTGATGTTGATGAGACGTGTCGTACTATGGGAAACCTGGAGTACTCATCAATGACCACTAGCAAGTAGTTGCCAGTGTCCATTGGCCCACAGAAATCAGCTGCCAATGTTGTCCACACTGCCCCTGGAAACTCCGACATCTGTAGCTGTTCTGGCTTTGCAGGCCTTCCCGTTATTTGGCATAGGTGACAATTTAGAATAGTGTCTTCCACCAGTCGATCCAACCGGGAACCATACTCTTTCCCGTAGCATCTTTTTTTTGCTACTATGCCTCTGTGGGACTCATGTGCTAAATTCACAGTCTGCCGCCGCAATGCTTTTGGCATTACTATCCTTGTTCCTCTTAGTATGATTCCTCTTTCTGTTTCCGAGAGTTCCTCTTGTATGTTTTTGAATGCCAGCATTTCTTCCCTGCTTACTCCTTCTCCCATGGGGCTGTTGTTGTTTACGTGTCTCCATCTTTGCTGTTGTGTTGTTAATTTGACGGCTTGCATTGTGGCATCCCTTGTTGTCTCTTGCTCCAGCTCTTCAATTGTTATTGGCGCGGGAGTGTTCTGCCTTAACACAAAATTTAGGTACTCTTCTGCCATCGATGTGTTTTCTGGTGCCTGCGGTAGTGGATGCCGTGACATGTAGTCAGCTGGGTTGTGTTCCTTTCCTGGTTTGTGCACTATCTTGAAGTCATAGTCCATCAGTCTTATACCCCACCTTTCAATGCGTGGCGGTATCTTTGCGTTTGGGTTTCCATATATTGTCACTAGGGCTTGGTGGTCAGTTACACTGGTGAAAGGTTTTCCGTAGATGAACATGTGGTAGTTTTCACACGCCCATAATACAGCTAGACTTTCCTTCTCTGGTTGCGAGTATGCCCTTTCAATGTCCGATAGGCTCTTGCTCGCATATGCAACAATTTGCC
Source organism: Calotriton arnoldi (assembly GCA_963921515.1). NCBI lineage: Eukaryota > Metazoa > Chordata > Amphibia > Caudata > Salamandridae > Calotriton > Calotriton arnoldi. The sequence goes on along the minus strand of CAWUFW010003605.1, from coordinate 387,385 downwards.
TGGGCGAGTCTCTTCCAGGCATGTGTTGCGCTAGAATTGCTCCTAACCCTACCGGGCTGGCATCAACAGTGAGCTCAGTGCATAGCGACGGGTTGAAATAAGCAAGATGATCTACAGCCGTTACTACGTGTCTGATGGCCTCAAACGCCCTGCCGCATTCATGTGTCCAGTGAAATTTCTGACCCTGCTTTGTTAGGTCCCGAAGGGGTGTGCTCACTGTGGCAAAGTCCTTTATGTATCGAGCACAGTAGCTTGCTAACCTGAGAAATGACCTCACTTCTGCTACTTCTGTTGGAGGTCTTGCTTTTTCCAGTGTTTCCACTTTGCTGGCATCTGGCCTCATTCCTTTTTTTGAAAAGCTGTGTCCAAAGAATACTAGTTCCCCTTTCCCCAGTTCACACTTGTCTTCATTTAAGGTCAGGCCTGCTTGTTCCAATTGGCTGCAGACCTCACTTAGGGCCTTGTCGTGCTCCTCATCTGAGCGACCGAATACCAGGATGTCATCGCTGTAATTCAAACTGTTCTTTACAGACCTGATCACTTGTCTTATGATCTCTTAAAATATTTCTGCTGCTGATGATATTCCAAAGCTTAGTCGCTTGTAGCAAAAAAGACTCATGTGAGTGGAGAATGTTGTGATGTATTGCGATTGTGGTTCAAGCTCCAGTTGCTGGTATCCTTTGCACAGGTCTAACTTTGAAAATCTGCACGCGCCAGTAAGACAGCTGATCATGTCATTTAAGTGAGGTCCTGGGTGTCTCAATTGCCGTGTTTAGTATTCTCATGTCAACGCAGATGTGAATCTTTGATGTGTTCTTCTTTGGTACTGCGACTATCGGAGATACCTATGGAGTCGGTCCATCAGCTGGCTCTATGATGTCTTGCGCCAGTAGGCTTTGTATTTCTTCTTCCACCTGTGGTTGCAGATGTATGGGCACTCTTCGGTGATGCTGAGCCACAGGCTTGACTGCTTCATTGATGTGCAACGTTATTTGCTTGTCTCTTAGTTTGCCCAGTCCTTGTAGTATGGCTGGATGTTCCCTCAGAATGTTCTGTCGTTCTGACATGTTATATGTCATTGCTAAGAGACCCATCACCTGCGCGGTGACATTGCTTAGTAGACACGGTGCTGGAATGTCTCCTAGTAGCACATGTACTTCCTCCTCTACCGACCTTTCTTTGTATGTCAGTGTCTCTATGAACTTCCCGATGTTCACCACTGGTTTTCTTGAGCCCCAGGTGAACACATCAACAGTGGACGGTGATAGCGGCGGTTTCACTCTCATCTTTTCATCTTCTGACATGCACATGATGTTGCATGTAGCTCCACTGTTCAGTACAAAGCTTGTGCTGTGATTCCCTACCTCAATGTTCACAGTCGCTGTTTTCTTTATCTGTTGTTTGTCTACTAGATGGATGTGTTCTGGTGTGCGATCTTCCGTTGGTACATCTGACATCAGATACAGCCGTTCTGCTGCCTCTGGCATGTTTGCTCCATCCGATTCAGCTGAGGGACTGCGGTTCTGTGTGTCTATGTGCTGTGCATATCTGCTTGTCGCTGTCCGTGGTCTAGCTGGTCTCCCTCGCTCACTTTTGAATTGTCCACTCATGCAAGCACTCGCAAAGTGATTTTCCCTGTTGCAATTCCTGCATTTGTGACCCATCGCTGGGCAGGCACCAGCATGTGGGAATTCAAGTCCACAGCGATAGCATGTTCTTTCTTGTTTCTGCTTCTGGGGCGGCTGTGTTTTGTCTTGTTTTCTGACGTTCCCAGCTTCGCGGTTGGCTTGTTCCACTGTTCTTGCCTTCCCATTTTCCATTTGCCTGGCATGTGCTGTTGTTCTGGCCTCCGCTCGGGCCATTGTTATTATTTTCTCTAACGTGTACGGTTCTTTCAGTATTCGTGCACGGAATTCCACTGACTGACTGCCTTCGATGATGCGTAGTCGTATGGCCTGCTCATTGTCAAATTTGTCGAATTCGCAATATGTAACTAGTTTGCGTAGTCTGGTCGTGAAGTCGTCGCGGGACTCCTCTGCCAGTTGGCATGTGGTGTTGAACGTGTATCTCTCAAAGTCCACATTTCTTTGAGGGTCGAATTTGTCCGTGATGCACTTCATCAGTCCCTTGTATGTTGAGGTCTGTTCTGGTGGAAATGTTATCAACAGGTCCTCAACCTCATCACCTACGAAGTTTAGGAACAAGTCTATGCTTTGCTGGTCTGTGTAGTCCTTGCATGTGGCACGCATGTAGCGTTCGAATTGCCTTATCCATCTTTCCCAGCGAATGCCTTTCGTCTGTGGGTCTGACAAGCTGAACAGTAGTTGTTGTTGTGCAGACCTGCTTCTCCTGACTCTGTATGCCTTTCCTCTTTTTTTTGTGTGCAGTTTCCTCTTTGTATGTACTTGATTTCCTTTTATTTCCACTTTGTTCGCTTTAATGTCCTTTTATTTTCACCTTTTTCACTTTTCTTATGCTTTTCTATGGGCTTGCCTGACTGTAAAATGGCCACCAGGCCTTCGTCACTGCTTATTGGCTCCCTTGCCTGACTTCAAGATGGCCGCCAAGATTTCTACAGGGCGAGATTTCCTATTGTTTGCACTGCCTGACTTTAAAATGGCCGCCGGGCCTTCTTCAGCCTCTGATTGGCTCTCTCGCCTGACCTAAAGAGGGCCGCCAAGTTCTCGCGAGATTTCGACTTGAAATCTACGCAGAAGGCTCGGGGCTATCTCTTCAATCAGCGGGCGGCTGGAGTCACGGTCGGGTGCACCGCTCGTTTCCTCTACACCTTTTGCAATTGATGCGGCTGGGGTGGGCTCCCGATGTAGCTGCAGTTCCCTGTACCCAGACCATGGTGGGCTCCTGGCTCCGTTCTTTCTTGCGATCAGGGGGGGCTCCCGATGTTGCGTTTCCTCTTCTGGTGGCCGGCGGACCAGGTTGGGCTCCTGGCTCCGTTAAAACGTCGCAGAGGCCACAGGCACACGCGTCTGGTGGCGATTGCAGATCCCACCTTGTAGTCGCCAGTTGTCATGTCCCCGATGTCCCTAGCGTCCCATGAACACGCAGAGACCGGTGAGTGATAACTATTCTTTATTGCTGCGATTCGTACATGCTCATAGGCACGTCCTCTTGCCTCCCCTGGTGTCCCCACAATGCCCCGTCCCCACTCTCTGACCGGAAGTGGTGTCCGGTTGCTGACCCCTCCCACGACTGGGGTGCAGGGTCCTAGTGCCCTCTGCACCAGGTCACGATACCCTGTAACTGGGTAACTGTGCGCTCTACAAATCTACTATTCACTTATTCATTCATTAAAATTGTTCAACATGCTTTTGATCCAGATGCTATTTGCTTGCATGATGTTTCAGAGATGATGTGACCTAGCGGTTCAGCTGGACTGTCCATTTTAAGGGCTACACAATAGTGATTTGCATATGGTTGGTCCATGTCTCTAGTGATACTCTGAGCAAAACTTGATGGAATGGAAGAGTACCCCCAACCATGTCAGTGCTTATGATTGCTTCCAACATTCCACCTCTCACTTATTACGTTCCTCTGTTACATGGGGTAGGACAAAATCCCCCCAAGAACTGTGACTGTGATGATAATACCATTGTTAAAAGACAGCATCAGAATTGCATCAGAGGCTTCAATCAAATATTTATTGATCTGACAATGACAGCACACAAGTGAGCATATGCCATGGGTCTGCCAGCATCTGAAAGCTGATTGGTCTGCTCTCCTCTTGAAACTGTTGTTTGATTCTGGGTTGTGCTAGCCCTTCACATGATTTTGTGTACAAAAATCTGTGGCTTGCAAAACAAGTACCAGAATATAGATTATAATCATAGTTTCCTCTTACTTTCCATCAATGCTCAACACCATGATATGCCCCTGAATTCTAAGCACCTCCCTTACACTTTAAATCCTACTTGCTTCTAAAATCTAGCCACCTACCATGCATACTGAGCATATCCCACTACTGCTAAACTTTAAGCCATCTCCCAAACCCCTGAACTCAGCTGCCTACCCCAAATTCTATGCATCACCTTCTTTCCATACATGCTAAGCACCCGATTCCTCTGAATTGTACCCAAGTACCCCATAATTGTAAGAACCTTCCCCAAAATTTTAAGTACCACATTTATCCTAAATCCAAAAAATCTGACTCCAAATTCTAAACCTTTTTCTATAAGCTCTAATTACTCTTACCATATTTTTAACCTAGTACCCCAAGAATCTTAGCATCTATCATTTCCAAGAAATACTAAAAAAAACTGTGTTGCCCTGAATTCAAACTATTAACCTTAAATTCTAGGCACCCTTTTAGAACTGGCATTTTTTGGCATGGTTTCCCCAGTGATTTTGCTTCTGACCTCCTGTTTTTGACTGTGTGCTGAACTTTGTTTTTGCTGATTTTTGGACTCAGGGCACTTTACCGCTGCTGACCAGTGCTAAAGTGCATGTGCTCTGTGTAGAAAATGTAATGGTATTTGGTTTCTCCATACTTGGCATATTTGATTTACAAATAAGTCCCTAGCACAGTGCAATATATGTGCCCAGTTCCTGTAAATCAAATGCTACTAGTAGGCCTGCAACACTGATTGTGCCATCCACATGAATAACCCTTTAAACATGTCTCAGGCCTGCCACTGTAGAGCCTGTGTGTGTGCAGTTTTAAACTGCCATGACGAACTGGCAAGTTCACCTACTTGCCAGGCCCATGCCTTCTTTTTTACTACATGTAAGGCACCCCTAAGGTAGTCCCTAGGCAGCCCCATGGGCAGGGTACAGTGTATTTAAAAGGCAGGACCTGTGCTTTTAAGTTGTACATGTCCTGGTTGAGAAAAACGTCTACATTCGTTTTCCACTACAGCAAGTACTATCTCTCCCATAGGTTTGGAGCTGCCTTGTACCACTTTACAAGTGTAACTTCCAGTTGGGAGCAGATAGAAAATTGGAGTTTGGTGTCTTTGGACTCAGAAGTTAAAAACACATCTTTTATTGAAGTTGGTATTTAAATTGCAGGTCTGAAAATGCCACTTTTAGAAAGTTGGCATTTTCTTGCCATTCTGTGCCTCTGCCTGTCCCTAGATTACAGGTCTGGGTTGGATGACAGCTGGGCTTTGTGAATTTACTCTAGACAGTCACACACAAAGAGAGCTGAGGTGTGCCCTGCATATCCTGATGGCCCATCACCAGGCTGAGGAGCCTTCCTGAGCTAGAGGGGTGGGAGGAGTTGACACTTGCACCTGAATAGGGCTGTGTTTGTCCCCTCACAAAGAGCTTCATACTGTTCTGTAGTGTGCCTGGAGCCAGGGCCAGGAAGGGCAGGGTCCTGTGCACTACAAAGACCTTTCTTTGTAGTCTCCCTACTTCAAAGACCAAAATGGGTATAAGTACTGGACCTCTGACACCATATACTCAGAAAATTTCTGGACTGAGGACATTCTGCTAGGAAGAAGAGCAGTGTGCTGCCTGGAGGGACTGCCACTTTGTTGCTTGCTTTGCTGTGCTGGCCTGCTGCTTCTTGCCTGGGAGTGAGAGGACCGGACTTTACTCTCTGCATCCTGCTTTGCAAGGTTCTCCAGGGGCTTGACTGAGCTTGCCTCCTGTTGCTGAAGTCTGAGGGGCATCAAAGGCTTCACCTGCATCTTGCTACCAGCATCTGGGATCCTCTGCTGTGAGTCCTGCCCTGCCAAGTGGTGCCAAATCCACTCTTGGGCCCTTGGAGGTGAATTTGATGCTGCAACCAAGAATTGACGCATCAACTCAAAAGCGTCAGTTCGGAACCAGCGCATCCCTGCGAAATTGATGCACTGCTGCTGCCTGCACCAAAGCTGTGGTCCCCACTCGCCGAGTTTATGACGCAGCCCTGACTTTGCTGCAGTGCCTCCGAAGAACCACCACTGTGTGAGTCTTGAGCACCACCTCACCAAAGTCTGTGACACACCGCTCCGACTCCGATGCAACCCCGGCCCTGCGTAGCTTTCGACTGACCTATTGTGTTCAGCCCAGCGGTTTGACTCCAACACCATAGAATCAACGCATCACGCTGTTTACATTGACGCATCATTGACGCCGCGTTGCGTTCAGGAACCGAGGTCTCGCACCAACAACTGACACATCACCTCCTCTGTGCAAGGCATCGTCCCCGGGCATCAAATCTTCAACGACCTTGCACTGCCTTCAGGAACTGACGCATCACCTGCATCCGCGGCGTCTCACCTCTGCGCCAAGCATCGTGTTTGATTTCTGATGCATCCAAGGTACTCTAAAGTGGTCTGTGTGACTACTGTATCCGACCCGCCCTCTATCCCGGTTGGACTGAACTTTTGGATTTGTCCTGGTCAAGCGCGACCAGATAGCCCCAGTTGGAGCTATTGACTTCTAAGTACTGCATTTTTATTACATTTTAAAAAATTCATATCTTGACTTGTGTATGTTGGATTTTTGTCATTTTGATCTTAATTTACTCAAGTAAATATTGGCTATTTGTCTAAACTGGTGTAGAGTACTTTGTTGTGTTTCCACTGTGTTAGTGTGTGTGTGTGTGTGTGTGTGTGCACAAATACTTTACACTTTGCCTCTTTAGTTTAGCCTGACTGCTCTGTACCAAGCTACCAGAGGGTGAGCACGGTTAAAATTTTACTGTGTACTACACTTACCTTGACTAGAGTATGGGTCCCTACTTGGACAGGTGCATATCTCTGCCAACTAGAGACCCAATTTCTAACACACCTTTCCCCCAATGATTAAGCACCCTCTTCTCTTGATATGAACTATCTATCCCCATTTCACGAAACTTTAGGATACCTGGGGCATATTTACAAGCCCCTTGCACCACCAGTGAGTCACTTTTTTAGGCGGTGTAATGTGGTGCTCCATATTTACAAGGCCATGCAAAGCCACCCTGTGTAGCTTTTCATGGCCTTGTAAATACAACCCCTTTTCACACAGCCCTTTGCATGAATGGGGCGTTCAATGGGTGTTGCTGTGGGTGTTCCAACGCAACACCCGTGGATTCTGCTGCTTTCCCAGATTTACAACGTTTCATAAACTTGGGAATGCATCAAAATCCTACGCCTCCTCAAGGGAGGCGTAAGGAGGCGCAGCAAAGAGAAATACTTTTATTTCTCCTCATTTTCCCTCTTTCTATGCGTGCTGCATTCTGCAAGCACACTTAGAAAGAGGAAAACACCTCTTATGATTGTTTTTGTGCAGGAAGGTGTGCCTTTCTGCACAAAAACGCTAAATGCAGATACCCTTGCACCATGGCGCAAGGGTGCCTGCGTTGGCGCATGGCAGTCAGTTGTGCTCCAGCACAGGGGAAAGCACAGGGATTCGACATATTGTTGTAAATATGAAGCATCCCTGTGCTTTGAAAATGACACAGCATGGTGCAGCCAAATGGATTGCAGTGCCGCGCTGCATCACTTTCTTGTAAATAAGGCCCCCTCTTTTTAGTGAATGCTATTTATCTACTCCAGAAATGTAAGGTTCTTCCCTTGAACACTAAGCAGCCCATTTCCCCTGAGTTATAACCACCTACTACAAAATTCTGAGCGTTGGTCCCTTCCCCAAACTGTAAGTTCCTGTTCCCCTGAGTTAAAGCCAACCTCTCAAAAATTGTCAGCATCTTCCACTTCCCGTAAGCACAATGTCACCTTACCCTGAATTCGAACGGCCTAACTCAAAATGTTAATACATGTCTCCTTTCCCTAAGCTCAAATTACCCCCGTTGACCTGAATTCTAACCAAAGGCCCAAAAAATGAAGCATCTCCACCTTCTTCTAAAGTACAATTTATTACAAATGTCCTAGGGCCATATCACATAAAGTTAGCACTGGAAGGACTAAGTTATAACTCAGGTCTGTATTACATATAGTGAGCACAAGAGGCACTACGTTTAGACACAGGGCCTTATTTAAGTTTGGGTACTGTATACTTTGTCAAAAAGTTGCATATAACCTTTCTGCCATATTACAAGTGGCATAGGCTATAATTAGGGCTCCCACTTTTATGGTATTTTTTTTTGTTGACATTTCCATCTTCATTTATCCATTTTTATTTTGTGTTTTCTGTATCAATGAAGCTGCAATGGGTATTTTTCCACATTTATTTAACTGATAAACGTATACTTGAATTTGAATGTCCAAAATGTTTCAGCAGTATACAGTGTAATAGCGTTATCTTAAAACACTTGCATTTAAAATTGCATAAATAACTGTAGATCTACACTTAATTACGCTTACGTCTTTTTTCATCTCTCCTACCTCTCAATCTGTAAACCTACTGACCTGGCACTCATGACTGACATTAGAAAAAATTATTCAAAGGAGGCCTATTTTCCGTATTTTTTGTGTATTTATAAATACAGACAGGAAAATAAATAGTTTTCTGTCTATATTTATCTAGCTATAATGCACTTGTAATACAGCAGATGGGATATCCTCTACCTTTGTGACAGAGTACCCCTTCCGCCACACTCTAAATAAGGCCCACAATCTTTGTCACATTTTTGGACTAACAGGTGTCTTCGGTAGTTGAAGAGCTGGAGCAGAGCTATTTTGCCACTTGAGACGGTGGTTAATGATTGCTTGTCACAGAAACTTGCAATGCTTCTGCAGCTTTTGGTTGATAACATAGGAGCATTTTTAACATATCTATAATAAACAGCAAAACATAAAACAATACCATATGCATAGTAACATAACAACACAATGAAAACATAAGGGGGCACATCACAAAAAATAGTCAAATGAGACTGCAATGCAATAACCACAGTACAACACAACACATTCACATTGCAATAATGCAGCATACAAACAAAGCAGCACAAAAAAGAACAGAACATTTTTACTACCACAACAAAATGCCACACAACAAATGTGCTAAAATGTCCTTGTCACACATTGCCATCTCCAGAATCTTGTTTCCATAATACAGTGGTAAAATGTGTTTGGAGCAAGTACTACCTTAAATTATGGTCAAGGGCATGAAATCGCTCCAGGCAAAATGTTTTGTGACCCAGCCACCTGCAAGCCAGAGTAAAAAACATAACCTTGAATGTCCAGTTCTTGCCCTTTTAAAATTCCTTACATTCTTAACCTGTCTTGGTATACAGGAAACATTTGTCACAGTGCTATAACTGTGTCAAGTATGGTTGCATCATACGAGCTGACGTTAGACGACAGTCCTGAAGGCAAAGTGGAACGTGTTGTTTTCTGGCTAGCATTGAAAACGTCTTACTTACAGGTGAGGTTACAGTGCTGAGAAGGGACACTCCCCAGCCCTATTGTCTCCACTTCACTCTGCGTCATTTCTGTACCCATGAATAACCTTTTTTCTCATTTCCTCTCCATATCGTGTTTATTATGTTCCAAAAGACAATCACTTCTGTCTGTTTATTGCATTGTCAGGACATTTTGTCCAAAGCACTGTTCAGACAATGTAAACTCAAGCGGAAAAAGTGGATTTAGATACAAAAAATATTGAGCAGGAACAACAGAAAACGAGGACTGTTTTACTGGAAACTAGCAAATTTGAAAATAAAAGGTGGAAAGCAGCTTTAAAGCAGAAAATGAGAGAGAACGTCGAACAGAAAGAATATACTTTTTGTTGTTTCGGAGGAGTGGTAAGATACTGGGACGAAGACAGAGGGAGTGTGTAGGTTGACAGGAGAGATATGGTGTAAAGAAAGAAATGTGACGAAAGTGGGAGGATTTGTATAGTGAATCGTGAGGTGATGAAAAGGGGAGCATAGAATGCAATGCAAGGAAAACCAGGTCCAACGGCTCGAAAAACCGTGAAAAGCCCAATCAATAAGAAGGAAAGAATCTTGACAAATCCTCTCTACAATGAATAACTTGAAAAGAAAAGACCAGGGAACCTAAGAGATTTAGCATTTGCACTGAAATAGTTGAGCAAAACAAAATTCTAATAAACAAGAATTGACAACGCTAATAAGGTTGCATGTTGTAAAGTGAGTGCTCACATGGTTTCAGTTTCGCGCCACTGAAGACACGAGGGATTTTCTTTTTAACCGTGATGCCGGATTAAGGATTTGTGGTCTTACGTGACCTTCTTCTGAACTTATGGTCCTGTTAATGATTGATTGAATGCGTGAAATGACCTTCTTCGCTGGATTGTAACCTAAGGATTGTTTTGGACTATTATGATTCTATCCTGATTGTATGACTGTATTCGTTTGATCAACCTTTCTAGTGCCCTGATGAAGTCTATGGCTTACAGCCGTATAGACGAAACACGTGTCGGCATGGGTTGTGGCTTGGACAACAAATGTTAAGAAGATTACAATATGGATGTATAAGAACTTTGGAATAAAGCAAGAAGAAAAGACTGAGGACTGAGACTTGGACTGTATTTGTGCTTCTTACTTTTGTGTTTTTTGCTCAGGTTGTCGACTGTTAATATTTATATTACATGTGGACCTAGGTCTACATATTTACAGGGCAGGGTGGTCGCTGAACGATAACCTTAGAGCATTTGTACACATAGGAATATTCTTGCAGAAACTTGTGCACTACTCTGCGCAGACTTCCCCTACTGCCTTTCCTTGTTAAGTTCAGTTTCAGAATTACTTTATTAAGTTAACCAGAACCATCAAAGTACAGTGAATACACACATGGTGCACATATGCATACATGCACACAAACATACATTATCCACACCCACATTAATATAATTTGCACATTTACACACATATGTTGACAAAGCGATAAACCTACTGATAACCATGCGCACATAGATCAGTACCCCTGCAAACACCCACACGCACAGACCTGTAGACGCACAGCCACCCACATACACACACCAACGGGTATCCATGCACACAGACCTCAGGCAGTAATGAGACTCAATGGCCCCTATCAGGAATGAACCTAAAAAGGGAACACGCAGTAATGAGCATCAATCGCGCCAGGCAGTATTAATCAATGGCACCAGGCAGTGCTAAACATCAATCTCTGGTGCGATTGATCCTCGTTTTCTGTTGTACATCAATTGCACTTGGAAGTAATGAACCTCAATGGCCAGAGGCCGTTATGAGAGTTATGAGCATTAATGCCCCCATCATTAATGAACACCAGTGGCTCAGAAAGTGGGCCAGGTAGCAGTGAGCAAAATTGACCACATGCAGTAATGAACTTCAAAGCTTTTATGATCGTCAAGGACCCCAGGAAGTAAGGACCATCACTGCCCGAACAGTAATGCATGTCAAAGACCATACACAGTAATTCTAGGAAGGTAGGATCCTTCTAGCATGGTTACCACCACTTTTTGCTTGAGGTCAGTATTTTTTTGACTTAGTCTGACTGGGATCTTGCTAATCAGGACCCATTCACTTTGCTTTCTCCCTAAATTGACCATGGTAAGTACCTTTGTACATCCACAATTGGCTACTGGTGTTCCCTTGTAAGTCCGTAGTATATGGTACTAAGGTAGCCAGGGCATAGGTACACCAGTGGTCTCCCATGGGCTGCAGCATGTATTGTGCCACCCATGGGAAGCCACTTAAACTGTGACTACAGGCCTGCCATTGCAGCCTGTGCCAGTTGGTGCTTGAACCTCTCATGGCAGATATACGTTTCCTTACATCTGAGGTCACTGCACTTAAAACGTACAAGTCACCCCTATGGTAGGCTCTTCAGTCCGAGGGCAGGTTGCTTGGTTTAAAGTGTGAGGGTGCCATGCAAGAGCAGGAGACCCGTACAAACCGCGGAGTCGATTCTCCAGGCCTTGTAAGTGCAGTCAGCCATTTTGATAGATAGTGGACATCAGTCATTACCAGATGTCTAAATATATAGTGGCTGCACCAAATACGGTCATGTTGGCATCAAACATGATGGAATCATACCCCAACACCGGTTTCAGTGTTGGAAGTATGATCCCATGTACTGGGGGGCTCCCTTGGAGTACTCCCCTGTGCACCCGGTGACAGCCTTTCAGGGTCTGCCAGCAAGCTAGTGCTGCTGCCGACCCCAGGCATGATTCTGCCTTCCTGCTGCTGAGCTGAGCTCAGGCAGGGAAAGGTAGAACAAAAGGGTTTCCTGTCAAATGGAGGTGTGACCACCTCCCAGACAGGATAGCGCTTGCCAATGCCACTAGACTGCTTTGAAGGGCACATTTGATGCCCTTCTTGCATACTCTGGCTTAAGCCAATTCAGGGAGCCCTTGGCTCCTGCTCTGGTGCAAAACTGGACAAAGGACATGGGATTATCCTCCCCTCTGTCCAGCCCCTCCTCGGGTCGGGACCCCTGAGTTGTTCAAACCCTTTTCTTAGGGTACTTAAGGGCTTACCTGTGGGTGGGTCTTTAGATTCATCGTGGGACAAGACTCAAGCCTGAACCCACGTCACTCTTCAACTGTCTGGACACTTGGACTTCGTTGGACTTCGACTGAACCAAGACTGCACCAAGAAAGACTCCTGCTGCTCCTGGTGTCACTGTTCTTCAAGTCTTCTTCTTAGTCTGTGTCTGTGCCTCTGCCAGGTTCTTCAACAGACCTGTGGGCGTCAAGGACATCCAAAGTATTCTCCCTTGGAGTGAAGGAGTCACTCTACTGCTTCTACAGGCACCTCAAAGAAGCTGACCGGTCTGCTCCTCCTGCCATCCAACGGACTTCCTGAGGGTCAGCAACACAGGTGGTGATTCTGCAACTTCCTTGAGGCCTGACCTGTCCTCTCTACAATTTTGAGACCAGTATCCCTCATCGGAACCGCTAGGGTCGAACCGCTGGGGCCGAACCCCTGTGCACTGCATCGACTTGCCGGTGACAAGGCTTGTTGGCTCTGCACTTCAGAGATCTTCGGGCTACAAGAAGCTCCAGCCTTCAGCATCTCTTCCCTAGAAACTCAGCGTGCTCACCACATCCTCTGTGCCATGGGCTTTCATTCTTGGTGAGCTGCTCAAGGTCCACTTGCGACTCCTGTGCCTTTGGCCTGTGGGTCCTCCTGAGGGTCTCCTACTGCTTCAGTGGGCTCCCCTGCTTGCTTTGGGCCTGCTCCGACTCTCCTGCTGTTGGTGAGTCCCTTGGATCTTGCTGGTGTCAACGTTGCTCCTTTTTCGTTCACCACACCAGTTGCGGCTATCAAGGCTTATTGGTGCTCCCACCGGAACCAACCACTTAGTCCCTGACATCCGACATGGGCCGGCTCATGCATGGCTCCTGGCCTTCCTCAGCTTCGCCTGGTCCTCACAGCTGCAGCGACAAGGTCACTGTCGACTCTTCTGAACCCTCTGACATCGGTGGGCATTGTGTCTTCGTGCCTCCTGGTCATGTCCGAGTCCTATGGACTCTGTCCCCTCAGCTTGCAGGTTCTTCACTTCCAAAATCCACCCTTAGATTCACTCGGACTTCTTCACCGTCTTCTCCAGAGGCATGTTCTTTCAGATCTTCCATTGTCATCTACAGATGTGTCTGACGTCTCTTCATCCCTATGCATCTGACTTCCCTGGTGCAGTAACCTGGTTCCCGGGGCATCCACTGGTGGGGTGGCTCTCCAACCTTCCATCCTCCAAAGGAGTTCTTCAGGGTCTTCTGGAAAGGGTCCTTCTTCTGCAAAACTGCAACCGCGACTTCTCCATTGACTTCCGTTGGTCACGCGGCTGTGTTCCCATTCTGAACACAGCCTCCATGGGGTTCCTGGGTACTTACCTTGGGTGGTTCCTTGTTTCCTCGGCTCCTCTTTGTCTTCTGGTGCAAGTCCCATTCTCTTTTGCAGTTCGCATTCCACTTTGTTTGTATATGGTTTTGTCTCCCCCTGGAGACCACTGTATTTTGTGCTACTTACCTGATTGCATTTGAAGTATTCTTGTGTGTTGTGTTGATATCTCCGGGTTCTTTTTCATTTAACCTACGCTATAAGATTAAACTGGTAAAACAAGCTGCTTAACACTCCTCAAGATAAGCCTGAAGGCTGCTCTCCACAGCTACCACTTTGAGAGCTTTCTATGGCTATCAAAGACCACCAAAATCACCATAAGGGCTGCTTGGATTAGTGCAAGGTGCATCCCTTAAATAAGTGTGCACCATATACTCAGCCAGCCTCCTACAGTAATTAACTGCTTTAAGTCTCAAGGAGCGCAGCTCTGTTGCAGGCAGCACATCATCTAATGGCCAGAGGTGAGTGTCACGTTTGAGCCTCTCTGCTGGGACAGTGCCCTCTCATGCCATTGTGACTCATTGCCTGGATAAACTGCTTGGGCCAGGGCACATCTGGTTCCACACAGTGATTTTGTTCTGCACCTGTGCACAGGCAGAAAAGGGGGCAACGCACCAGTTTTCAACAAAATCACAGTGTTTACTGTGGATTCACAAATTTGGTAACTTGCGAGTTAGTTTATGATCCCTTCACATTGTAGCTCACAAACAGTAGCTCTTGCTCCATCTTTCCAAGCTACCCTGTCTGCGGCTCATCCACTAACTGTTCGGTTACCAAGTTAGAGTATGTGCTGTAGACAGTTCAATTTCATTGAATGCAGATATTTGAACCTCTCCTGTGCCCTTCTCTTGCAGCCTGCCACACTGAATATTAGCTCAGCAGAGGTGCCTGTTAAAAGGGCAGCATACAAGGTAAATGGGAGGGAAGACCAGAAGCACAGAAGATCCTTGTAAAGGATAGGAATTTAGACCCCAATAAGGACCCATTTCAAAGACAGTTTTAAATTACTGCTGCATGTGAGTCTTGGCAGGACCCAACCCACTTAATGCACTGCAAGTGGCCCACTGATGTGGCATGAATGACGAGCAGGGGCCCAATCAGATCCATGCCCTTGGCCTTGTTTGCCCATCACACACATCTTCATATGTCACTCGGCCATTCTAAACTCAGTCTTAAAGGTGGGCGAGCCACTGAATGTTTGACACAGATGCCTGGCATTAGCCCATCTTGAAGTCCTCTTTGACCCTCAAGTTCAAAACGAGCTGAGCTTTCATGTGGCATCAGCCTCCCCATCATTCTAACCTCACGCTCCGAATAATTAATTACAAAGCAGTGACCTTTGATGTAAAATGGGTGAGTGAATGAGATACCCATCTAGTAGCTGTATTGCAAAAAGGAAAACAGAAAATCTGGGCTCAATCTCGGTTGTCCCGCTTGAACAAATTGTGTTATCCAAAGCAAATATTTTATTTCCCCAAGCCTAGTTTTTCTTCATTATCACAAATGAGCATACCTTCAAAAGAGTGAGTTCAGGCAGTCTACTGTACAACCTTCTTTTTTATTTAAAAGTCTATAATGTTGCTCCATCTATAATAGGAATCTAGGCCACATATAATGTGCGCATGACTGTAGCGTCCTCCCCAGCCAGGGTACTCGCAATAACTATGGCACACACACAGACCTTAGTATAACACGTCTTTATTCTTCTGTGTATAACCGTGAACTCTCCATTCTAAACATGCATTCAGTTCACTACGCTCTAACACTTACATCACAGTTCTACGGAGTCCTTCAGGAGCTACAAGGGTTTCATCATTACAAACTCACACGACACTACAATGGCAACCGACTTGCCTCTGATTTTGTTAGTTGCATTGTCGGCAGAGATGGGGAAGCATGAATATTTCTAAGTTCTGCTCTTAAACTATCACTTTTAATAAATACTTCTCACTGTTAATATAATGTAATGTAAGGTGGATTTGTAGAGCGTTACTTGTCACTCGTGACGGTATATAGGCACCGAGTCGGTGAGTGAAGGCGTGTGGCAAGGCTAGGCCTGAATACAGGCAGTCTCGATGGTCCAACAAGAAGACTAGTTGAATAGCTAGGTCTTCAGCTTCTTTCAGAATTCAAGAATGGAGGAGGAGACCCTAATGAGTTGGGGAGGTCGTTCCAGGATTTGGCGGCTTGGTAGGAGAACAATCGACCTCTTATTCTGCTTTTGTGGATGCGGGGGTGTGTGTGCAAGTGAGAGTGATGTTCTGCGAAGTTGTCTGGAGGGTTGTGACATAGCCCGAAGTACTAAGATGAAACTTCCATATGTGAAAGAAATTGACTTTTTTTATTTGAAGCGACTTTATCATATTTTTGCATGATGTTTGTTGCATGATTTGCATGCCAGCTGTTTTCATGGCTCAGCTCATGCACAGGCTCTTAGAGGTCCTTTGGCTTGGTTATGGCTCAACTCTCCCTCTTAATATGTTGGTTTTCCCTCCTCTAACCAGGCTGCAGAAAAAGTGACTTGATGTCACTGTTGCTGAAGACATATGATCTGACCATGGATGTCGATTCACCAAAATGCCTAGGCTAGCAAAAGTGACATCACACACTTTCGACCTTAATGACATCACAGGAAGCAACATCATATGACCTTTGACCCTGAAATGTCCTAGGAAGTGATGTCACAAGAAGTTAATCCTGATGGCATCATAATAATTGACATTGTTAAAGTTCCATAATAAATGCATGACTTCGATAATAACCCAGCAAAGGCAAACTTCTGTTTCAGATACCTCTTGTATTAGGGTGCGGACACGATATGCAAGAGCATCATTACTCATTTCCCGTAGTCTTACTTGAAGAATTATGTGTTCATCTGAAGAGGATATAGTGCCATGAAACACACAACAGCACTGGGAACCTACATTTTTTATACCACAAACTGTCACAATTGAATAGTTCCCCTATTGTATACTGCAATGGGAAATGTGGTGATAAATCATAAGGAGAGATAAAAATAGATTTAAGTAAAAGAAATAGTAGTTATTTCAATTTTCTATGAATAATGTGGTCTTAGCTTAAAATATCAGGGCATTTAATTTGACAACTCTGGCTCTCATGGCATGCATCTAGGGCACCTTAAAATCTCGGCTTTGTCGATGACAACGAGTTTTAAAGAACTGGCCTCTAAGATGCGCGGGCCTGACTTAACAGGGATATGTAAAGTAATTATTGCCAAATGTATGCCTCCACTTACGTACGGCACATTGATTTTTAAAGACCATATCTCAGGTTGGCTGGATTAAGGTGTTACAGATGTTTTTGAATCTCCCTGATGCCTCTCCATCTTCACAGCTATGGCTGGAATTCGGTCTTTTAAAGCAAACATTAATACTAAAGACTCGATTCTTGGGATATTATGGGAAGCTTAGCAAGGCGGCTCCAGAGTCATTGAAAGAAATGATAAGGTGAGGCATCCATGATAAAACACTAACATGGGACTCATACTTGAGGGATGCAATGAAAGCCCTGGAGGCGCCAAACATCGCAGCCCTTAACTTAACCCCGAAGCTTTCTCCAAAACTGCTGTTAACAAGCATTGGCATAGCCAATATGTCTCGCCTTTGGAACCTTTTAAGTGTTTAGCCATGCAGCAAATGAATACACAGGAGGAAGGACACTGAAAAAAACATGCAAATATGCTAAAAAAAAGAAATGAAAAAACATATATAGATATCTCTACTCTCGAAGACCAACAGACTTACAGTCAGCCTTGGACTTGGGGAACCTAGTTGAATGTGCGGAGTGCTCTTCACATGTGAAGATGCCCGGAATGTGGAGACATGCTGATGTTCGGATTGAGAGGACGGTATGGTTTGTGCAGGGATCGTTGAGCTGGCGAAGTAGCCTGTTTTTTGTGTTTTTTGGTGTATTGAAAGGAGCTGAGTTTAGGGGGGGCATGATGCTCTGGGAAGGGGATGTGGCGTGACGTCCGGGGCGGCCGACCGTTGGATGGGGGAGCAGTGGTCGGAATTTGGCGTGTTCTCCCTTGTGCTAGCTGGGGCCGTGTAAAAATAGCAGAAAATTGCGGGTGATCTAGCAATGGAGTCCGATTGATTTTTGCAGTGCTGGTGGGATTTTTTTGTGTGTTAGTTGGATGTGGCTGACGGCTTGAGAACTGTGGAGCTGTGTTGAATTTGTGGCATGCTGCTTACGTGCCAAGCCATTGCAAAAAAAACATGAACGAGCGCCTGTGAAACTGAAAGCCACCACGCTAATTAAAACATGATACAGACCACATGGCGCACTGCACGCCGCTCCATCTGTGGGGCAGTAGCTGAGGAGGAATTATTGAGGGGAGGTCCCTGAAAAGGGAGCCGCGCCAACCCCTTCTTTCTCCCCCACATTCTTCTCTGACGCTGATTAGGCCTGATCCTTATTCCTAAACAGGCCCCTGCCAATTGCCTCTAAGCCCTGAGAGGTGGCCGTTAGCTGCCCCATTCACACGTGTGACGTGTGCTGGGGCTGCTGTCCGTCTTCTTTGACATGACTCAGAAGGAGAGGCAAAGCTGTTCGGGAGTCAGATGTGTCCAGTCCAATTAGACAGGCTGATGCAATGGGGATTAGCGCTCTTGTGATCTGCGCGGAGGGCTTAGCTGGCAGAGTGGCAAAGGAACTGAACTGGGCAGCGGAGTGGAAAAACTGAATAATATATACATAAAACAAACCGCACCGGATGCCTGACAAAGCAAGGGTTGAATGTATTAAGCAGCGGGTGCAGACGCCTGGGGCTAAAGTGTGCTATCGAAATCGCGCCGTGATGCCAAATAAATTCTTTCTTTTTGAATTGCCGCGAAAAAAACGGACCTGGCGTGACGGCAATAGAATGTATGGTCCCTGTGGATTCGTGTTCTCGTTGCTTGTAATGAATTTTTTAATGATTAATCTAGTTTTTAAGATTGAGATGTGAAGTTGCTGTGATTGCAATGATTTTAAGTAATCAAGCAATAAAGATTATTACCACGCAAAAAAAAAACCAACATTTTTTAATTTGAAGTGACTTTATCATATTATATGTGCATGAAGTTTGTCGCATGACTTACTTGGCACATATTTTCTTGGCTGATCTGGCTGTCATTGGCAGGCCAAGACTAGACTGGGAAATTATTGGGGAGTGTTTCACCCCATACCGACCCCCCGTGTATTTATACAAGAGATTAAGGCAACTTTCAGCCACTCCTGTGTTTTCATGGGCAAGTACCACCAGGTTCTACCAGTTGAAAAGTGTCTGTGTAAAAAGGGCACTACAGGGTAATAACAAGCAAACAGGCACAGATACTGTGTGCCAAGATTCACACAGATATAAATCGGATGTGGCACGAATGTTATTCACGCCGGGGTGTATTTGCACTCGCTGATTATAGCTGGATTTACCTGCCCCCTCGGATGTCATGCATACCTCCGCTCTATAAATACGTTTGTTGTAAGCGTTGATCAGCCCGCCAAGAAGCCCCTCTTGCAGCTGTGGAGGGAGGGTGTGAACAGTTTGCGTGTGAGGTGCCAGCACTTGTTTACATGGTTTAATGAGAGGGGCTGCAGCACGGAGGGTGTCCCGATTAATGAGGTTACATTTAACACTTTATTACACTTGAGAGCCGCTAATAAAGACCAATGTCAACGCCTGCATAGATGCCTCAAATGCAGCCGCCCTGTGTGGCGTTTGCTTTGGCCAGGCATTGTGTGCCTCAGACTCAACTGACGTAAACAGGAGGGGAGGATCCCAAACAAGACAAGAGGCAAACTACCGGATTGACTTGTAAACCCGGATCATCCTGTGACTAACATCTGCAAAAACAAAAACAAATATCAGCAGTAGAATTAGAATGCGTCACGCGTTTGGAGGACGCCTGTTGCCCGTTCTTCCGAGACCGCTTCAGAGAGTTAGTTGCGTTTTGATTTATTTCAATGTGCATGGAATGGCGCGAAGCAAGCTGCAGGGAGGCTTCGCGTAAAACAAGTTTTCGTCAGATGCCCACAAGGTCAATAGGGTTTCTATATTTATTTAGGCTGGAATTATATTATTCCTAACGCTTACCGTCGCACAGAAATACCTGAGACTGTGTGCCGTTTCCACGTCTGCAAAAAAACATACGTCACCGAGCCAGAATGGCCACATTTTGGTTAACATTCTGAAGCAGTAATGCAGCTGATCCCGTCGAAGCCTTCAGGCGGGAAACAGTTAGGCACGGAATGAGAACATAATGCCAGAAGCATAGGAAGAGTGAGATAGGCCTACTTACTGTACGAATATTCCAGTCAGGTGAGAATAAAATACATTAAAAAATGGGAGCTAAGATTACATTTTAATATTTTAGTGGGACAGCATATTAGCAGAATTGAGCCTCATGCGCGAACAATAGTTGCCGTCTAGTAACACAAGCGCGGCCGCGCGCGAAAGTGAAAGCACAAGGATGTCGAGCCGGCAAGGCGACTGCGAGCAGGCTAATGTAAACAAGCGCGCGCGTGTCCCTAATTACAAACAGATGGCCCCTGCGCGCGCCGCTGCTCGCTCCCGCAAGGTGGATGCCGCCACATGCACGAGTGTGTGGAAAAGAGCTGACCAATTTCTAAAGGTCATCTCCTAGAGCAGCAGATGCGCGCTGCGCTAGGCTCGACCTAAAAACGGCGAGGATACAATCAAGGATCATTGACATTCAAGAACTGTCTTGAAAAGCTCATGCTAGTTTATGTTACTCATTGTATCAAGAGCCTGAGTGAGCCATGTATTTAGCCTCCTACATGACATTGGCAGTCAAGAAAGAACTGTTGAGGCTGAGATGCTGCTTAATTTCTCTAAAAGCTTTGGAAGATTAACGGGGTCTATGGAGCAACAGTGCCACTTATGTAACTTTAAGAAAGAAAGTCTTGCCCACATAATATGTGTCTAACCAATTTTGAAAAATGTAAGATTTTTCTGGCTGAAACCCCTGTTTCTTAAACTTGGCATAGGGCAATGCAACTCGGCAATCTCCGCATGTCTGAGGGATGTGAGCCCGCAGTTATCGGCCAGATGTGTGAAATTCCTCAAAGAAGTAAAAGAATTATTGACTTTTGTGCCACCGACATCTTAATTACTAGCGTCATCAATGTCTTTTATTTCCTTGCCATTTTACATGGGTGTTTGAGTTTTTTATCACTTCTCCTATGTTTATTTATTTATTTATATAGGGTTTGAATACTTGTTCCATTTTGTTATTAAGACCGAAATTTGCAGACAGTTTTTTTGAACTTCAAGTGTTTATGAAACTGTGATAATGAATGCGGTATAATTGCTGAGACCATAATATTGTGGGTTTTTTTTATCATAGCTAAAGGGGCCGGGAAGTATATGCTGTTTCATGTGCTGAATATGCTTAGTGAACCTTAGTCAAATTGTAAAAATTGTTAGCAGGGCGTTGGTTCTCCTATTCTAATAATTGTAGGAGATACGCCCTGGTGTCTTGATAAAATCGCATATAGGTTGTTGGGGGGGGCTTGTTTGTCGCACATAGCTTAAGTAACTGGCTTAGTGGATATTATAGTTGTTTTGGGGTACAGTTTATATCTTTTATAATTTTTAGAGTTGGTTTTTACTCTTGATAAATCTTTTCTATCCGCAATAAGAATTGCACTTTGCACTTTAGGGAAACCGGTTCCGGTTCCTAAAAGAGTCACGTGCTGCCATATTTACTGAAGGATTATGCTATGTACTGCTTTATCTTGACTGTGGTTTTTATATTGTGATGGTTTTTAATAACTTGAAACAAGAAAAGCTTATCTATCTATCAAGTAGTTATGTCCACATGTATTAATTATTAATTGACTTAGACCATATACTGAATATGAACTATATTATTGGCCTAAATTATTCCTTACTGTTAATACATTTTGATTTGAAATTGTTTCAAAGGCTATATCACTCGAGTGAAGCACAGAGGTGAAGCTTTTGTTCAGACACCTAATTATTTATGTGATCAAAATAAGGAAACATCACTGCAATTTGTTTATAAATGTTTTTTTTCCATTCATTTTTTATTTAATCAGAAAAATGCACATTGCACTGCTGAATTAAAAAAATTAACAAAACCTAAAATGTAATGTCCCAGTCTCAGTACAAGTGGAAGCTACAGAAAGAAAACAGTGCTAATCAAGGTAGTGTTTACCTTCTGTTTTTGGACTGGGCGCTGATTATTTTTCAAACTGGTTGAACGTAATACTTGCCTTGAGTTGTAGCAAGTGAGTCTAACATCTTCTATGGAGAGTTCTGAGGGTCTCCCCCCCAAAAAATATGTTTGGGAGAGAATAGGACAAGATGGTGCTTTTTAAATTTGCTGAAACCATAGGCTCTGAAAAGTCACTCTTTAGATAGTCAAGTTTTTCATGGTGCGCCAGGCCAATTTATTCTTATTCCCCCCAGGAGTAGATGCCATTTTATCCAAAATTTGCTACAGATGCCCCATATTTCCTTATAACCTTAACTGCGCCAAGTCCAGCTACTGTCATTGGTGCTCCCCATATGTCACTGGTGCCCCTTTAGTCCAAAAATGACATGCAGTATGCCGCTGGCAGTTTGCCATTAGTGCTATCCATAAACCATGGGTAACCTTATGTCAAAAATGATCTCAGGGCCAGCATTCTGTCATGAATGTCCCACGCCTATATACTATGTGTTGGTCTTGGCCCTTTTTGCAGGGTCATCCCTGAACTTTTTGCCTTCCTTCTAGACTTTTTTCTGACCTGTTGTTGGCTGTTTTATAACTCTGGGCACTTTTTCACTGCTGATCAGTGCTAAAGTGCATATGCTCTCCCTATTGTAAATTGATGTATGGATTAGTGATTCCATGATTGGCTTGTTTGGCTTACTGTCAGACCCTAGTACAGTGCACTGCGTGTGCCCAGGGCTTGTAAATCAAATGCTGCTGGTGGGCTTGCAGCACTGGTTGTGCCACCCACCGGAGCAGCTTGTAAAGTGTGTCTCAGGCCTGCCATTGCAGAGCCTGTGTGCAGTCTGGTACTGCCATGTTGACTGGGCAAGTGAACCCACTTGCCAGACCCTAAACCTTCCCTTTTATACATATTAGTCACCCCTAAGGTAGGCCCAAGGGCAGGGTGCATTGTAGGTAAAAGGTAGGACATGCCCTGGTGTGTGTGGCATGTCCTAATAGTGAATTACAGCCATTTTCGTTTTTCACTATTGCAAGGCTACCTGTTCCCCATAGGCCAGAATGGGCAGTTAGATTATAACATCTTATAATCCTAACTGACTCAGGGAACCAGGAAGAAATTCGAGTTTAGTATGCCTGAACTCAGAATGATAAAATACATCTTTTAGTGAAGTTGGTTTTAACATTCTGTGTTTGAAAATACCACTTTTAGAAAGTAGGTATTTTCTTGCCTAACTATCCAATCCTGCCTCTGCTAGGTTGTGTATTCCTTGTCTGGAGTTCGAGTGACAGGGGCTGGGGGCTTCCAGGAGACAGGGTGAGTCAGCACAGGGCTGAATAGAGAGATCTGCATGCAGATAGGAGGGAGGAGTTGCACCTGGGACCTGAATAGGGCTGTGCCTTTCCTCCACAATGCTGGCTCCACCTCCTGTGGTGTGTCTGATGTCCCTGGCCTACACTGTGAAAGGAAAGAAGGAGTCTTGTCAACAAAGTGCTCCAGGACTGACCAGAACTGGTTTGGACTAGGCAAAGGCCTCTCTGCCTTTAGAGAACAAAGAGAAAAGGTGTATAAAAAGGGGACCCAGACCCCTAGGAAATTAGATCACTTCTGGGAATCAAGACGAACCTTTGCTGAGGAGAAGAACCAGGAAGCTGAAGGAGGAGACTACCCCTGTGCTGTGTGTTTGGGGGTTGGCCTGCAGTGGTTACTTCATTGCCAAAGAAAGGAGAAAAGGACTGAGTGTGCTTTCTATCAACTTGAAGAAGAATCTCCAAGGGCTTGAACTAGAGCTTGCCTCCTGCCTGAAGTCTCAGGGATACAAGACTTCACCAACCAGCTCCCCCTGAATTCCCTTGCTGGGAATTGAAGTGCCTGCAGTTGTGCTGGGCCTTCTGAGAGACTGCGTGTCGCTGGGAGCTGGAAGCGCGACGCAACGACGAGAAGCGTGTTGCCGCCGCAGCCGCTATCATCGCATCGCCGAGGAAGTGAGACCCCGCTGCCGCTGTCATCATCGCATCGCCGAAGCGCGGCGCATCACCGGAGAAGCGGGACGCTGCCACAGAGGACATCGTCGCATCACCGGAGAAGCGCGTCGCAGGGCCTGTCGCGGCTCCAAAGATCATCGAGTCGCCGCACGGCCGTCGGGCGTGCACGCATCGCACCAACGTTATCGCATCGCAACCAAGACGCCATTTTGTCGCATCGCACCGGAGAAGAGTATCGCATCGAGGTGCCATCTTGTCGCATCGCACCGGAGAGCAGTAAGAAACCGACGCATCACCTCCCCACACAGTAAGGAAGCGAGCATCAACTCCCCTGCGCAGCAGTAAGGAACCGATGCATCCACTCCCCTGAGTGTAAGGAACCGACGCATCATCTTCCCTGCGACCCTTTTGTTTTCTTTGCGTTACGCATTCAAGGTACATTGAGAGTAAAGTGTCGCATTTACAACTTGAGAGAACTGAGCTATTTCATAACATTTTAAAGTCTATTTTTGAGTACAGTATTGTGGATTTTTGTCGTTTGGTCTTGTGTTAAGTCTATATAAAAATACTTATTTTTATAAATACAACCTGTGTGGTGTCCATCTGTAGTGTTGTCACTGTATTACTGTATGTGTTCACAAATGCTTTACACACTGCCTCTGAGATAAGCCTGCCTGCTCGTGCCAAGCTACCAAGGGGGTGAGCAGGGGTTATTTTAGGAGTGTAGCCCCTTACCCTTACTAGACGCAAGGGTCCCTATTTGTCACAGGTACCTACATATGCCAACTAGAGACCCCCAAATCTAACATTGGTGGGCAGCGGTGAGGATTCTGGACTTGCATTTGTGACTCATGTACAGCAATTGGTGTACACTACTAGTGAGTGCAGACCATAACGCAACCACATACTTTGTGAGAGAATTTTTCCTTGGAACTTCTTTTCTATTTTTGATTCTTGAGAACTGCCAGTCTTTTTGCTACCATGAGCAAGTCAGCATCCATAGTATCTGTAGACATTGTTTTGGAAGAAGAGAGAATTGATACTTACACTGTGCCTTATCTCAAAGCTTTGTGCAAAAAATTTAAAATCTCTGTGAAAGGCCTCACCAGGAAGGAGGAATACCAGAAGGCGCTGAGGCCCTGGGTAGAATCTAGGAATGCCAGTGAGCATCCTGAGGAGCCAGTAATGGAGGCAGAGGATTTAAATGAGCAACTTGAGGGGCCAGTGGGCCCAACCGGAGGGAAAGCACCTTCAGGGGCGGGCAGCAGTGTTTCTTCCAAAGGGTTGTCCCCAGGAGAGCTGGAGGACAGAGCAAAGGAGAGGATGCATAAGTTGGAGCTAGCTAGGCTCAAAATGGATGGTCAGAAAGACATAGAGAGCAAGAAAATAGAGCTTGGGATGGAATTAGAGATGAAGAAGTTAGCCTTAGAGGAAAAGAGGATGCATTTTGAGCATGAGAGAATGATGAGGGAGTTGGAGTTGAAAGCCAGGGGCTTAGGGATTTCTCCCTCTGGTGGCAGCAAAATTGTATTATTGAGTGCTGAGGAAGTGCGCACACCCAGAGATGTGGCGCCTGACTTGGAGGGGGTTGATTTACGCCAGGAGGTTCAAGGACGTGAGGCAGCTCCGGTGGTGCACAGGGTCCCTGAGATAGATTGGGGAACTGGCCCAGGGGTTCATGGTCCTAGTGGTGGGAGGGACACTCCACTGACTCTAGATGAGAGGAGCAGGGAGGGGGGTTCCCCCATGGTTGAAGTCCTGTTGTGTGAGTGTGAAGACCGCCCAGAAGAGTGTGGGTTGAGTGACAGAGACAGTCAGATACTGTCTTGCCAGTCTCAGGAGAGTGGTGTGGGGTACGTGTGCAAGGCACTGGATGGTGAGGTAAAGGATAGTTTGGTGGGTCTGTGTGATCCAATTTTGGGAGAGCATATTGTAAGTCCCTATTTTCCAGAGCTATGCCAACACCTGTTGGAGTGTGAGTTCTCTGACCCCAGGGAGCTCACAATGGAGGCAGACCTTTTGGTGGATTCCAGAGGGTCTGAAGAGGCATTGGGGAGTGACCCTAAGAGGAGTGGCTCAGGTGTCTTCCAACCCAGAGTGGTGGGAGAGGTTCAGTGTAGCCCAGCTAGGTCCTGTGGTAGTGGGAGGGGTGTAGGGGCTCACGTCCTGTCTCTGCGGAGAAGGAGTGAGTGTGGGGCTGCGTGTCCCAAGGTGCCCGAAACCCAGTCTCAGGGCCTGGATGGTTCCTTAAGGGAACTCCAGGTTGGGGGCCTAGGCTGTACTAGTAGGCCATTCGAGAAGGATCTCCTAGTGTCTAGAGAACCTGGAGCGCCTGTAAATGGAGCTCCAGTGTTTCTGGTGTCTGGCGGTGCCGCTCCACTTGGGAGGGTGCAGAAGTCCAGAGTGAGGGATGAGAGGGGGAAAGAGTCCCCAGTGGAAGAACCAGTGGGTCAGGGGCCAGCCAGAAGGGCTGAGTCACCGGTGAATGACCATGGTGACACCACTTCTGTCCTGGGGGATCTTCACGCGCTGTCAGATGGACAGGGGCGGGAGATCTGCGCCAGGCAGACTGTCACACAACACATGAGAGATGTGTTACCCTCTGGGGGGGCCTGCGTGCTCCCCAGGAAGTCCTGGTGCGCCAGGCAGATTCTTACACAACTCTAGAGGAGTGTGTTTCCCTTGGGGGGGGTTAGTGTACCCTCCCGGAAGTCCTGGGTTGCCAGGCACAGGTCCAGCCTAAGGGTACAGACCCTGGGTTGGAGGGCCAGGTTCAGGGTGTCCCCCCTGACCTGGAGGAAGGGCAGCTGCTAACAGTGCCCTTACGAGTTTGTCTTCTGGGGGTACCGCTCCTGATGGGAGGGGGCAGTACTCTGGAAGGGGGTGCAGAGGGAGGGAGTCCTCGCCTCTGACCCCGGTTCAACTGGAGGGTTTAGACCCTAGATTGGAGGACCAGGTTCAGGGTGTCCCCCCTGACCTGGACGCCCAGTTGCAGGATAGAACCCCTGAACTGGTGGGCGAATTGTGCAGGACACCTGCCACAGGTGCCCTGGCAATTCTGGAAGGGGGTACCACTCCAGGTGGGAGGGTACAGAGCCCCAACGAGGAGGAAGAGGACCGGGTGTGGGAAAGCCCCCCCCAGTCTCCAGTCCAGCCGCCGGGTACAGGCCTGGGGCTGGTGGGTCAGTGTCAGGATGTCATACCTGACCTGACAGGAGGGAGAGTGGACAAAGGGTGCCAAGCACCTGGGGCTACTACCCCCCGCTCTCTGACGCCACAGAGGTTTGAGAGCCCTGAGAGGCATAAGGCCTGGGTCTCATCCCTGACCACTGTCAGTGGCCACTGTGGCTTTCTGTCTGTCTGTTGGGACACGCCTGTGAGCAAGTTAAGGTTAGGTGCTGCACAGGTGGGGTCCACAGGTGAGGAGAAGGGTTCCCCATGGATTAGCTTGGTGGGCCCTGAGAGTATGGACAGAGGGATTCCAATAGGTTCAGATTGGCGTAGAACTGGAGTATGCCCCTGCTGTTGTGGGCCAGGGTCCAGGTTCTATCGCCCAAAGCAGGGAAGCCCATCAAGGTAGTGATTGGTCTACCCTGCGTTTTTGGCTGGAACGGGGTTGTGTTGGACTTGGCCCTTTTTGCAGGGTCAACCCTGAACTTTTTGCCTTCCTCCTAGCCTTTTTTCTGACCTATTGTTGGCTGTTTTATGACTCTGGGCACTTTTTCACTGCTGATCAGTGCTAATGTGCATATGCTCTCCCTATTATAAATTGATGTATGGATTAGTGATTCCATGATTGGCTTGTTTGTCTTACTGTCAGACCCTAGTACAGTGCACTGCGTGTGCCCAGGGCTTGTAAATCAAATGCTGCTGGTGGGCTTGCAGCACTGGTTGTGCCACCCACCGGAGCAGCTTGTAAAGTGTGTCTCAGGCCTGCCATTGCAGAGCCTGTGTGCAGTCTGGTACTGCCATGTTGACTGGGCAAGTGCACCCACTTGCCAGTCCCTAAACCTTCCCTTTTATACATATTAGTCACCCCTAAGGTAGGCCCAAGGGCAGGGTGCATTGTAGGTAAAAGGTAGGACATGCCCTGATGTGTGTGGCATGTCCTAATAGTGAATTACAGCCATTTTCGTTTTTCACTATTGCAAGGCTACCTGTTCCCCATAGGCCAGAATGGGCAGTTAGATTATAACATCTTATAATCCTAACTGACTCAGGGAACCAGGTAGAAATTCGAGTTTAGTATGCCTGAACTCAGAATGATAAAATACATCTTTTAGTGAAGTTGGTTTTAACATTCTGTGTTTGAAAATACCACTTTTAGAAAGTAGGTATTTTCTTGCCTAACTATCCAAGCCTGCCTCTGCTAGGTTGTGTATTCCTTGTCTGGAGTTTGAGTGACAGGGGCTGGGGGCTTCCAGAAGACAGGATGAGTCAGCACAGGGCTGAATAGAGAGAGATCTGCATGCAGATAGGAGGGAGGAGTTGCACCTGGGACCTGAATAGGGCTGTGCCTTTCCTCCACAATGCTGGCTCCACCTCCTGTGGTGTGTCTGATGTCCCTGGCCTACACTGTGAAAGGAAAGAAGGAGTCTTGTCAACAAAGTGCTCCAGGACTGACCAGAACTGGTTTGACTAGGCAAAGGCCTCTCTGCCTTCAGAGAACAAAGAGAAAAGGTGTATAAAAAGGGGACCCAGACCCCTAGGAAATTAGATCACTTCTGGGAATCAAGACGAACCTTTGCTGAGGAGAAGAACCAGGAAGCTGAAGGAGGAGACTACCCCTGTGCTGTGTGTTTGGGGGTTGGCCTGCATTGGTTACTTCATTGCCAAAGAAAGGAGAAAAGGACTGAGTGTGCTTTCTATCAACTTGAAGAAGAATCTCCAAGGGCTTGAACTAGAGCTTGCCTCCTGCCTGAAGTCTCAGGGATACAAGACTTCACCAACCAGCTCCCCCCTGAATTCCCTTGCTGGGAATTGAAGTGCCTGCTGTTGTGCTGGGCCTTCTGAGAGACTGCGTGTCGCTGGGAGCTGGAAGCGCGATGCAACGACGAGAAGCGTGTCGCCGCCGCAGCCGCTGTCATCGCATTGCCGAGGAAGCGAGACGCCGCTGCCGCTGTCATCATCGCATCGCCGAAGCGCGGCGCATCACCGGAGAAGCGGGATGCTGCCACAGAGGACATCGTCGCATCACCGGAGAAGCGCGTCGCAGGGCCTGTCGCGGCTCCAAAGATCATCGAGTCGCCGCACGGCCGTCGGGCGTGCACGCATCGCACCAACGTTATCGCATCGCAACCAAGACGCCATTTTGTCGCATCGCACTGGAGAAGAGTATCGCATCAAGGTGCCATCTTGTCGCATCGCACCTTAGAGCAGTAAGAAACCGATGCATCACCTCCCCACACAGTAAGGAAGCGAGCATCAACTCCCCTGCGCAGCAGTAAGGAACCAACGCATCCACTCCCCTGAGTGTAAGGAACCGACGCATCACCTTCCCTGCGACCCTTTTGTTTTCTTTGCGTTACGCATTCAAGGTACATTGAGAGTAAAGTGTCGCATTTACAACTTGAGAGAACTGAGCTATTTCATAACATAACAAGTCTATTTCTGAGTACAGTATTGTGGATTTTTGTCGTTTGGTCTTGTGTTAAGTCTATATAAAAATACTTATTTTTATAAATACAACCTGTGTGGTGTCCATCTGTAGTGTTGTCACTGTATTACTGTATGTGTTCACAAATGCTTTACACACTGCCTCTGAGATAAGCCTGCCTGCTCGTGCCAAGCTACCGAGGGGGTGAGCAGGGGTTATTTTAGGAGTGTAGCCCCTTACCCTGACTAGACGCAAGGGTCTCTATTTGTCACAGGTACCTACCTATGCCAACTAGAGACCCCCAAATCTTGCCATAGGTGCCTCCTAAAGGCAATAATTACCTTCAGTACACCAAGGTCAAGGGCACACTTGTAAGCATAACACCACATTCTCATTTATGCTCAATTTTATTCACACTCTCACTCATTCATTGTCACACATTTGCACTCATTCATTCTCACTCACAGGTACGCTCGCTCACTGCCACTCACTCAATCTTGCTCACACTCATACTCATTCATCCTCAGCCACAAACTCACTTCTTTTGCAGTCACTCTCTCTCACCCACTTATTCTCACTCACTAACTCACTCATACTCACTGACACTAAGGGCTGCATTTCCTAAAATAAAATATAGCACCATGCAGTGCAGCTACCAAAGCTGCTTCTCTGCGCTAGGGGAAGAGAGCACTGCAGAGTCATATCTGCTAAAATGTGGTGCTGCTGCTCTCTTCCCCGTCTCTGGCACACAGTCAGCCTGGGACCACACATGTGATGTTTAGCATAGGTTTTGTTCTTGAAGGGTAACCTTCCTTTACAAAATACTATGACTAGACAAACTTGAAATTTTTTTACACATTGCATATGTGTTGTATAGTGAAGCACACATGCAATATGTAAAAAGTTAGAAGAAATTAAAACATTTCCCCACCTTAACGCCTGCCTCAGGAAGGTGTTATTTTTCAGTACAAAGCCCTGTCTAACATTTTTAGCAGATAAGGCTTTGTGTCAAAAAACCTGAGTGGTAACATGGAAATGCCCATGTAATACACCCAAGTCAAGCTGCGTCATGCAAAGTAGCGCAAAACAACACAAAGCATCATTTGCACTACTTTAAAGATACTTTCTAGTGTAAAAAATTTGCACTGGAAAGTAAATAGTTTAGCAAGACTTTACACCAGTTTGCATCACTCTGCGTGACATTGCACCGGCATACAGTCTTGATAAATCTGCCCCTCAATCTCTGTCATTCCCACTCATTCTCACTACTTGTCACTCACTCAGTTTAACACACACACACAGGCACGTTTTCACACATACAAACGCACTCACATACACACTTTCAATCTCACCGCATCCACACAACATACATCTAAAAGCATTTTACTTTACTTACCACAGCTACCAGAGAAGGTCCTGTTTCATTTTTAGGCCGAGCATTCGAGACCTTTTGTATATACTTTAGTATATACTTATATGTGTATGTACTTTGTGGGCTATGGAGATCAGCCCTAGGTCTTGTCTGCTTCCGCTTAGGGACTTTTCATTCTGTTCAACTGCCTCTATTTAACTGTCTTGATAGAAAACGACCAGTAGAGGTCAGTAAAATACCAGAATTGCTTTCTGCTTGTTCAACTGCCACTATTTAACTGTCTTGATAGAAAACGACCAGTAGAGGTCAGTAAAATACCAGAATTGCTTTCTGCTGAGGGACTTTCTTTTTTATTTTTCTGGCAACTGCCTCTATTTAACTTTCTTGATAGAAAACGGCCTGCAGAGGTCAGCAAAATACAGAATGACTTTAGCATTCTCTAGATTCCAGTCCATAGAAATTGTCTTCCACGAGCACCCGTAGACAATAATATTTTTTTCAAATCTTGTATTTTCAGTGATATGACCACCGAAGGCCCTGATTTTATATTAAAAACAGAGCTTTGGACTATACCATTTCCCGCGGAAAGGCAATATTTCTCTCCATGTGTTCCCATACCTGGCGTGTCACGTAGTTTGGTGCTTACTTTCCCTCCATGTTAAAGAACAGTAGATGTTTCAGCACCCAGGAGAATGTGCTGCATATCTAAATGCATATAAGGTCCCAAAGGCGAGAGCGATTGCATTGCAAATGCTTGTTTATTATGCTAATAGTGAATCAAATACTATCATTCACCATTAGATTAGTAAAAAATGGGCGAAAAAGGAGGATAAAGACCAACATCTATGGAGGCACGCTGTTCCAGTGTGCATGGCACTGATTTGGCCACCTCTGAGGCCAGGAGTCGCAAGAGCAGTACCAGGGGCACAAGGGGGCAAGCCAGGGGTCGCAGCTGCGACCCCTGTTGACCCCTAAATTACGTCCATGGATCTGACTGTCATCGCCTGACCAAGACACACTTCAGAAATTATATGGGGAGTGTTCGGCCCCATACACCCACCCTGAAGCTGCATCTCTGAGGGACACTGCTAGCACTTCTGCTACTGGCTCCAGACCCCCAGGTTAACTGCAGCTGGCACAGCGGGTGTTTTAGGAGAGAAAGAAGAAAGAGAGAGAGGATAGACAAAAAGAGGGAGAGGGTTAGAGAAACAGACAGAGAAAGAAAGATGAGTGGAGGATAGTGTGAACATTTTTGCCACGGATGCTGTTGGCTACCTGTCCAAACCTAACTCTGGATTTAGTGCTAGCTTTTTCAGCACTTTTGCCACCTCTGACTAGCACAAATGGTGGCAGACTTCACTGATTCCTAGAACCACCTAAATCATGGTGCTTTGGCCTTCTGGCGAAGTATACTTTGTAGCTAGTTTTTTAGTGGCTTCTCGTTTGTACATTCCTTTAAAACTAGGGGACAAGAATGGTGAAATCCCAATAGATCGTTCATACATTTGGTGACACGTTCACAACAACCATTGTTAAATGCAACTTGTCTGGCTTATGCTTTATGAACAGCTCTGTAAATAGTTACCTCAAGAGAGCTGTCTTCCGCTGAGGGACCTGAGTGGGTGCTGCTACGGACCTGCGAGCCTCCATTGAGAAGCACCTGCCAGGAATGAGGAAGCTGATCTGCGTCAGCTGTATGTGCAATAACCCATGCTTCCACTCACAAGATGGAAAATACGTCACCAGTCAGGCACCTTGTCTGATCCTACTTCTAGTCATCGCCTGAGTTGTGCTCCATACTCGTCAGCAGGAAGAAACAGGGCATGGAAAAAGCCAAACTCACCTGCCTCTGCTTGAAAATGAATATTCTATAGATATTTTAGCGAGAAAACTAGCAAAGGGCATGCAAATGTGTATTCGTTTATGATCCCGCCTGTCTGGGATCGTAAGGGCTGCATTTTGTGACTCTGATGGCCCCCGGGGAATAGCACGTCGCAGACTAGTCTTTCCCCAGGGGAATTCGTGCTCTAAACAGGACATGGGTGGGGATAGGTGGTTAGGGGGGAAGGGGCGGGTCATTTAATTAGTATATAAGGGTCCGGAGAGGCATGATCTGCCTCTTTCGGACCCTGTGCATCACCGTGAGGGGCTTTTGGCAGAATAAAAAAGTTTCTTAGGGGCCTACCTTAGAGATGGTCCTCAGCTGCGGGGGGCCGTTTGTGTCCAGGCCGAGACAGCGTTTCCCTGTGGTGGAGAGAGACATGGCATCCCCCTCTGCCGACGAAGTAAGGGCCGCTCGCTAGACACTGGGCGTGGTGGGCCGGCATGACCGCCTGAGTCCTGGTGTCCTGGAGGAGACCTGGGTGGGCCTGACTCGGCATGCGCAATCGGCAGCGGGCGGCGGCTGCCGCTGTCGCAGCCTGCCTCCCTGATAATGGGGGAGGCTGGCACAAGGTGATTCAGCGCGGGCGGTGTAGGAGCGGGAGTCGTGTGAGTGCCGGTGGGAGCAAGGGTGGGAGGCGCATCAGCCCAGCCCGGCTGAAGTCAAATGAGCTCTCCGGCCCCCGGGGCTCAAAGGAATCCTTGGGCGGAGGCCCAGCATGGTGAGGCAGTGGGCCGGCTGGGCCTCAGAGATAAGTGTGCAAAATGGGAGGAGCCAGGACAGGAGCCCCACTCACCCTACTGACAACATAGTAGCGGCAAAAGTGCTCAGGGCCCGCCCTCAAAAAATTGAAGGGCACAGGCAGTGCCAGCCAGCTGGGGGAGGGGGAGGTAATTGAGGTACCAGAGCTGAGGGGGGCCCAGCACCAGGGGCCCAAGGGCCAGGGGCCCAATGCAGTCGGATGGCCACCAGTAGACATTGAAGCCCAGATCAGAGAACAGGTCCAGGAGAACGAGGCACGGTGGTTAGCAATGCGTAGGACCCGCGAAGAGGAGGATTTTTCCAGGGAGTGGGTCCTAGGTGATGAGGCTGGGGATGGAGGGGCAGTTAAAAATGACAGAGGGGCCAAGGGCGGGGGTTTGGGCCACTGGATATGGGTTCCAGCAGATGGGGTGCCCAGAGAGGAAAATGGGCTGGCTTTGATGGCCCAAGGGTACGGTGATGCACAGGACCCTCCTGGTTGGTGCATCCGGGGGTGGGGGGGTGTCAAGGTAAGGTCAGCGAGGGAAGCTGACAGATGGGGGTGTTGCCAGCGGGGCGCATGATGGCCTTGAGACGCTGGGTAGAAGATACGGGGGGTCTGCGGCTGCCAACCCTACCCCGAGGGAACAGGCCCGTTATTTCAGCCAGGCCAAGGATTACTCATTGTATGCGGACAAATGTGCGCAAGACAGAGTGAAACAGGCATGTCAGTGAGAGTGGGAGGAGGGTGTCGGTGAGGATGCACTGGTTTTGGACTATGAGTCTGATGAATGGGAGGAGGGCGAGTTGCGTGAGGAAAAGGAAGTAGGCAAGCAGGTAATACGTAGCGCCAGAGTAGGGCGTGTAAC
Organism: Calotriton arnoldi; assembly: GCA_963921515.1. Taxonomy (NCBI): domain Eukaryota; kingdom Metazoa; phylum Chordata; class Amphibia; order Caudata; family Salamandridae; genus Calotriton; species Calotriton arnoldi. The sequence goes on along the minus strand of CAWUFW010003605.1, from coordinate 353,057 downwards.
CTGTACTACAATTAATGTCTTACAGCAGTCAAGTGCGGACCAGAGAGCAGTCAAGGACAAAGGGAAGAGCAACAAAGGCGACCGCCGAAAAGAAGGAGGCCGGACTGAACCACTGCCTGAAGGTACGAGGGAATGGTGGTCAGTTTGGGGCTCTGGGGATTCGCTGAAGGGAGCACTGAAACAGAGGTCTGTGGGGGTGGGCAACAGGGAAGTCACGGAAAAGTAAGATTAAAAGAAAGAACCCGCACGTGGTAAGGAATCGTGCAAGGGCGCGAGTGGGAAAAAGACCGACCAAGGATAAGAAAAGGTGCCAGTCAGATAGTTCCACAGAGTCCGATAAGGGTAAGGGTGATACAGACATGGATGAAGACAAACATAAAAAGAGACTACCTTATATGGGACTGGCAATGCCGCTTGGGTCTCACTTGTCTGACAAGACCAAGAACAGAATATTGGAACATGAATACATAGACGTATTCAAACTCTTGCACAGGGACATACAGGTAAAGGAAGGTTCTAAAGAAGAGCATTGGGAACTCACAAGGTGGCCTAGAGTGCCGATTAACATGGAGAATTGGATGTCAGCTTTTCCGATCTATGCAAGCATTTACTGTGAGAAGCATGGGGACAGGGCGATAGCTTTGTTTAAATATATGGACATAATCAGGAAGGCCCAAATGCATTTCGGGGGTTTTGCATGGCTTAGCTATGATGAAGAGTTCCGGGCACGGGTGAGCCTGAACCCGGACAAGCCATGGGGGGAAATTGACTCAGAACTTTGGATGCAGTGGATGTCATCCACCCAGTCAGCCGCTTCCACTCACACGGCCAGCGGTTTACCCGTCCCATTGGTTGCTTGGACTAGGGTTGGGACTACTGGTAGGGCTAGGGCCTCTATTGGACATAGAGATCAGGGTTTTTTGAACTGATTGGATGCTTGGAGTAGGGCTAAGATTGGCTGTAAGGTCCTGATCTCCTATTGGTTCTAGCTTTTAGGGCTAGTGTTGTGATTGGATAGTATTAGGGCTAGGGTTCCCATTGGCTGACGGGGTCACCTGATTACTAGGGGTATCAAAGGCCAGGGTTAGGCCGTCTCAGCCCGGGCGTCGAGGCTAAGGGCAGAGAGGACAAGGGTGAGTGCCTGTTTGAGCCTGTTCGAGACGGGCCAGGGCCAGGAATGCTGCCCATCTTCCCATTAATTAATGTGTCTATTACTTTTCTCCTGAAAAAGCATATCTAATGCACTACCCTATTTCTCAGCCTATACTTCCCTCAATATATCTTCTAGCCCAACTTTTTGACTCATCTCAAACTTCTTTCTACTACTTTTTCCAATTCACTACCCTATCTCACCCTATACATCTATCACTATATCCTCTACACCCACTCTCTCATTTATCGCAAACGCCATACCACTACTATGTTCCCCAAAATAACCCTTTCTTGACTCTCTCCTACTCTACCCCTCCTTGTATCTTCTGACACCTCCTTTACTGTACCAATGCCCAAGACAAACCTTTCTAAACTCTTCCCTCTGACTCTTCCCCTCCAAAAACCCTTTTTACTCATCAAAAAGCCTCCTCCTACTGCTATGACCTACAAAAAGAAATCCTTCACTCTTCTATCCCACAACTATCCTTTTCAATCAAAATAACAGACTAGCATGTTCACTTCACTAATTCCATATTCCACTATACTAATTCACCACTAATCCTTTATGGGTTCCAGAGTAGCGTGCTACTCGCCAACAAAGCGCTTCAACACCCACCAGGGGTAATAGGCGCTATATGAATGCAAACCTTTCTTTCCCTTCTATCCCTCCACTATCCTTCTCACTCCAAATAACTGACTAATATCCACCACTCAAATTACTTTCATATTTCACCATACTAATTCACCACTAATCCTTTATGGGTTTCCGGAGTAGCGTGCTACTCGCCCAAAAAAAAAGCAATTCAACACCCCATCAGGGGTTAGAAGCGCTATATATATGCAAACCTTTTTTCCCTCTTCTATCCCTCCGCTATCCTTCTGAATCCAAATAACTGACTAACATATCCACCACTTAAAATTTACTTGCATGTTTCACTATACTAATTCAACACTAATCCTCTATGGGTCCCGGAGTAGCGTGCTACTCGCCGAAAAAGCGCTTCGACGCCTCGTCAGGGGTAGTAAGCGCTATACAAATGCAATTACAATACAATACAATACAATATCTGCCTTTTCAGCCCAATCAAGCCCCACAGGGGGCAGGTTACATCCCGAAATCAGCAGGAACCAATGTTGGGGTGTGCTGGAACTAAAACAAGGGTTTCTGTTCCGTCACCCATGCAAGTTTAAACATGAGTGTTCAAAATGTGGAGGTAGACACCCCATCACTCAATGTTTCACCCTGGCCTGCCCAGTGGAACAATAGATGGGGCCACAAACTGGCCAAGGAGGTAGCAGAGGGTAGAATAGCTGGACCTTATACTGAGTGGCCTATGGCAGATTTGATTGTGTTTCCACTGGGGGTGGTGCCGAAGAAGGTGGAATGGGAATTTCGGCTCATTCATCATCTATCATGGCCGGAAGGTGCGTTGGTGAATGACTACATCGCTGAGGAGGATTCCAGGGTGCTGTACGCATCAGTAAACAATGTGATGGCCCTGGTGAGGAGCTGTGGTCGTGGGACTGAGTTGGCGAAGTGTGATATCAAGTCGGCATTTCATCTACTCCCCATACACCCCGAGGATTTTCAATTGCTGGACATGCAGTTTGGAGGATTTATCTATGTGAATAAGGTTCTGTCGATGGGCTGTACTATCTCCTGTGCGCTGTTTGAAGCCTTCAGTACTTTCTAACAATGGGCTTTTACAAAATCCAGTGGTCACAGGGAGGTGTCTCACTACCTAGACGATTTCTTGTTTGTGGGAAGGAGGGATTCAGGCGAGCGCCTGAAGGCACTGCAATATTGCCAAAAGATGGCGGACGGTTTTGGGGTGCCTCTGGCGCCTGAAGAGATGTAGGGTCCAAAGGTGGTGTTGAAGGTTTTGGCCATTGGATAGGACACCGTTTTGATGGTGGCAAGGTTACCACAGGCCAAGGTGAGGGAGATACAGGTTTTCCTGTTGGAAGTGATGGGCGAACAAAGAATTGAGCTACGAAGGGTACAGAAGTTGCTTGGATTCCTAAACTTTGCGTGCCATGTGGTGCGGGCATGGCGAACCTTTTGCAGGCAGCTGGGCATGGCCATGTCTGGGGCGACCTTGCCACACCGTATGGTCAGGATTTCTATGGCAGTCAGAGCTGATTTGGGGGTATGGAGGACGTTTTTGGCGTTCTTTAATGGCGTGCCCATGAAATTCTTGGATGAGAACTAAGTATGGCAGATGCAGATATTCTCTGACCCGGCGGGCGTGCACGGTTTTGGTCTTTTTTGGGATGGTTGTTGGTGTGCCAAGTGTTGGCGAGACCATTTGGATCCATCAAGGGCGCAGCATCGCTTTTTTGGAGTTTTTTTCCCTTGCTGGTGGCGCTACAATTATGGGGTGGGAAGATGGCGAACAGAACAGTGCTGCTTCATGTTAACAACATGTCAGTGGTGGAGCTAGTTAACAGACAGAGGGCCAGGGATCTATGGGTGCAGCGGTTGTTGAGACGCTTTATGCTCACATGTTTATGTTTGAATATGGCTTTCAAGACTCTGCATGTACCTGCAGCCCAGAATGACATTGCGGATGCTTTATCTCATTCGCAGTGGCAATGCTTTCGATCCCTGGCACCTGGTACGGACACAGTCAAGACGCCGCTACCGGACAAGGTCTGGGAGATGGGCGAATGAGAGTCATCAGCCTGGTTCAGAGAGCTTTGGCTGCATCCACAAAGAAGAGTTACAGGCTGGCATGGACCGAGTTCTGGGCATTCGAAGGAAATGTGCCGCAGGGCTGGGATCAGGAAGAGGTTAAAAGGAGAGTGTTACGTTTTGTACTTTTTTGTATTGACAAGGATTTATCACCTACCACGATTGGGGGCAAGCTGGCTGGGGTTTCGTTCTATGGCAAGCTGCATTGGGGTTTTGACCCTGCCAAGGATGAGATTTTTGGCTGGATGTTGAAAGGTTGGGGCAAACAAAGGGGCAAGAGGAGGGTGGTACCGAGGGAGGCCATCACGTTTGAATTGTTGGGGGAACTGTTGGCGGTACTACCCGCATGCCGTTATAATACATTTGAGCTAGCTATTTTCCGGCTTTGCATGGTGTGGATGTTCTTTGGGGCTTTTCAAGTTTTGTAGCTATTGGGGTCAGCAAGGTCAACAGGTTTACTGCATGATGAAATGCGCATGGATCCAGGGCATTTGGGGATAGGGTTGCGATGATCAAAAACCGATCAACGGGGTAGGGGAAAATGGGTCTTGTTGAGCGAAGGAGGGAGCGAAGCGGCGTGCCTGGTGCGTGAGTGGCAACGTTTTTAGATCTGGCCGGAGAGAAGGTACAAGGAAATTTTTTGTCACCAAGGTGGGAGTCCGATGTCGGCTTCCCAACTGTTGGCTGTGCTGCGTATGGGACTTCGTCGGTTGGGAAGAGATCCGGCGGCATTCGGGACCTACTCTTTCAGGATAGGGGCAGCGACAGCTGCAGCAAAACTGGAGTGGGGCTGGGATCGGATATGGGGGATTGGAAGGTGGCGGTCCCATTGTTGCGAGTGCTAAGTCAGGAAATAAATGCAATGATGGCCTGACTGGGCAGGTGGGGCATGGGAAGAAGTGAGAGGGGGTCGGTGAACGACAGGCCTAATGCTGTTTTTCTTTTAATGCAGGTTGTGTGAATGGTCCAGGGGCCAAGAAGGTGACCTGAATTATGGGACATTCTGTGGTACATTGGGCAGCCAAATATGCGGACCAACAGATATACGGCAGGAATCTGGGTTTGCACAACAGCCGGCATGAAGTATTATAGTGGGGAAAAAGTGGAATGCGATGAGGAAGTTTGCTGCCCTGGTTAACAAAGCTGGTTCTGCAAAGGGGTTGCCCAGACATGTTGCTGATTCATTTGGGGGAAAACAATTTCGCGCTGTTAGCTGGTTTGACACTCTTACAGCACATGCAGTGGGATCTCGAAGCCATCAAGCAGGACTTTACGGGGACTTGCTTTGTATGGACTGAATTTGTGCCATATCACAGCTGGCAGGGGGGATGGTATGGCACGCGGCAATAGACAAAGCTTGCAGAAAATTGAATAGGGCAATGAGAGTTTTCTACTCTGGGTTGGAAATTATGGTGATCTCTCATGGGGATATTCGCGACGAGGAAGCATGCCTGTTTCGGAATGATGGTGTACACTTGTCAGGAATGGGGAATGCGTATTACATGATGGAGCTGAGGGACACAGTGAGTCGCTTGTGGCATGAGAACATATGGTGCAAGAGAGATCACCTCTGAGCAGTGTGTGGGTGGTGAATGGAGGGAGCAGAAAAACACCCTACGGGCTTTATTCTGGGTGGTGGTTGTCTTGGGGGGTGGAGAGTCAAATGTGGGCTCTTCCACACCCTCTGGGGGAAGAAGAGCGGAGCACAGGAGAAAAGCCAGGGGGGGGTACCTTGTCGGTGAGGAGTGAGTTCAGGGGAGGGTGTTTGGGAGATAAAGAAAGAGAGTCTGAGGAGACGGCAAGAACGTAAGGATCGGAGTGGGGAAGGATGGAACGAGATATGATGTTTGAGGAATGAAAGTTGGTGTGAGAGGTGAGTGGACACGTGATGTATAGGGGATTGTGCCCTAGTTACAAAGTTGATGTTATTGTTTAATAAAAGTTGAAGATATGCAACCATGTCCTAATAAATTGTCCTTTTATGCTATTCATGGGTCATGAGTGTTTGTTGTAGCACGATAGTTTTACCTGACTTTCTCTCTGCTATCACCCTGTATGTACTTGTGCCGCCATTTCTAAATATTTGTTATGCTCCTTTGCCTGCACCTGCTTGCAAGAGATCGTCCCAAAGCTACAGACAAGCTATTAGACAACTTGTTAATGTTAATATCGGGTCTCACATTTCACAAGCACTCCAAGGCTGTACAATGAATATCTGTTGGTGCTTCGCAGTGTTTTAGCTTGGCAGTCATTACATCCTGGTAAGCACTGCTTCTATGGCGCATGCCCTGGTGAGGCTGCTTAAGTACAAAATGGCACCGTAAGGCTGCATTCAGGCCACGTGCCGCTCAGAGGCATGACATAAAATAATGAGGCTCTCTCTCCTGCGGAATGTGACGAGGGGCCAGCGGTGCCACAGGCCACAGAAAGGTCTCTGTCGTGCCACATGCCACTGTGAGGCTCCAGCGGTGCCACATGCCACAGAAAGGTCTCTGTCGTGCCACATGCTACAGTGAGGCTCCAGCGGTGCCACGTGCCATGTGCCACAGAAAGGTCTCGGTCGTGCCACATGCCACTGTGAGGCTCCAGCGGTGCCACATGCCACAGAAAGGTCTCTGTCGTGCCACATGCCACTGTGAGGCTCCGCCAGTGCCACATGCCACAGAAAGGTCTCTGTCATGCGACATGCCACTGTGAGTCTCCAGCGGTGCCACATGCCACAGAAAGGTCTCTGTCATGCGACATGCCACCGTGCGGCTTCTTCCGTGCCACATTCAGCTGTGAGGTCTCTGCCAGGCCACAAGCTACTTTGAGTGAAACAACGACACATGCCACTGTGAGGCCCCGCCAGTCCAAATGCACTGTGGGGGTGTTGCAATACTGCATGTCACAGTGAGGCCGCTTCAAGGCACAGAGATGTTTAGAGAATGTTCACAATGGAGAATCTGAGGGTCAAAAGGTTAGAAAAGGAGAATAATGAGAACGTAAACACACCCAATGGGCAAAAGCATGCCAAGTGTGCATATTGTTGAAAAAAACACTGAAGAAATGACAGCACACCCTGCCTTTCGAATATTATCGTCCTGAGCAAGGTTTAACATTGGCAGGTTGATAAACGAGGCGCTGGGAGCATCGTTTCACAGAAGCCAAGTCCTTGCGATTAAGTGACTGGTTGCACAACTCTTTACAACCCTAGGCAGAACCTCCAGCTATTTTTAGCTCTAGAAAAAAGCAATATTTTTAATTCAAAATGTACTGCAACGTTTCCAATAGAAAGCAATAAAATGCAAAACTGTGCATTCCGGCCACCAGGTTTTCTGTTTACTTTGGGGCATATTTGCAACAGGCAGCGATAATTATCGCTGACCTTGTATACCGCATTTTTTTCTATCGCTGGAATATTTCGCCAGTCTAGCGTTGTATTAACAACGCTTAGCGCCATGGCGATGTATATTCCAGCATAGCGCTCTTTTCCATGGAACATCGCTGGTTTTCCAGCGATGTTCCATGTAAAACGACGATATACTTGATGATACGACCCTGTGGTCGTATCACATGAATCCACCTCCCATGTTAAGTATGCCTTAGTCAGGAATTTAACAGACGTTAAATTCCTGCGTTAAGGCATACTTAACGCGATTAAAATAATCGCTTCCCCGCATTGTAAATATCGCGAAGCTGCCTTCGCGATATTTACCTATGTTGTTTCCACAGACATGCCTACTTTGCATCTCATTAGCGATGCAAAGTTAGGCGTGCTGGAAACGGGAGCAAAATCAGCAAAACACGCGATAGCGTGTCTTTGCTGATAAGGCGATATTATTATCGCCGCTTTTCGGCCGAAAACGGCTGCAAAAGCGGCGATAATTGTTTATCGCCGCATTGTTAATATGCCCCTTTGTCTGAAGGATGATGAACCAGTAAGTTTTGGGAACTGTTCAGCACAGCGCTAGCCTTCAAGCTGCGGTGATGAAATAGGCGGAGAGGTTCACTTGTTACCGCTGTTTGCAGAACGGCAGTGGTCCGTGCTTAATTTGTAATGTAATTAGTGCCAGTACCCAAAGTGTTTTTTCACAAGCCCGCGGCCGGCCCTGCCGAATGTAAGAGTTGCCGAATATTATAGGGGACTAGTCTTCATTCCATCTCCTGCCACTTTCATCCACTGCCCTCCAGTCCCAGATCCTTACCCCGTTATCTCACACATGCAGGTTCCTTTTCTTCCCTTCTCTCTCCCTTCTCCCTGGTTTTCCATCCCCTGCCCCCTGTTCTTCCTGTCTCTCTCTTGTTCTGGCTCAAAGTCTCATTAATGAAAAAAAATGTCCCCAAAAATGAGTGCCGGTGGAGTAGCAGCCAGCACAGATCAGGGGTGGCGGGGCAGCGGGTGGGGGTGTTTATGTAAAAAATAGTACCTCCTCAAAGCTCTCCCGCTCTCTCCCACTCATCTCAGTCTCTACGGGGCAGGAACAGGAAGCAGCAAGGCTCCCTCCCCTAAGCGTTGTGATTGGTCTGAGAGCCGTGGACTGGAGCTCAACCAGGGAATGGGGGCTTGGGCATGTTCTCCAAGCAGGCTGTAATGCAAGCATGCAAACTGCTCATGACTGTTTGACCGGCCCGAGAGGGCTGGCCAAACAGTCAGTGCACACTTGGAGTGTGAAACCACTCCTCCCCTGCTCTGAGAGCAGAGCACCCCTGCCTGCCCCGCAAAGCTGCACAGCAGGAACAAATACAATGATAATAACCTCCAATTATTTTCATTGTATTTGTTCTTTCTTCCACTGTTTTACAGCAGTGGGGCAATGCTCCTCCGCCTTAGCGGAGGAGTCGCCCCCGCATAAGCGCTGGTAATAGTGCAAGCAGTGCTCACAATACCAACCATTCCAATCCTGGTGCTAATGGGCGGTCCTTGAGCCACAGCAAGGCAAGCTTTGGGCCGCATTACAGGCTCTAGCTCTGGTGTCGGTTGTGTATTCTCAGAATGCCCATCCGGTGTCAGAGGCCATCCTCCCACAAGAGCAGCTTCTGTACCAGTTACAGATTCTTCTCTGTGTCTGCCCATATTTTCTATCCTTCCAGCATATCTTTAGGGGCATCGGGCGACTTTTTATCTTCCAAACTGCCACTTTCAGCCACATCAAACGTCATGGTTTGAAAACACAAAAAATGCTGCCCGAAGAAAAACACATTTGAGTGGTCCCTTCATTGTTTATTTTCCAGCTAAACTCTCTCAAGTTTGAAGCGGGTGTTGCAGCACCTCCCACACCCCTAGTTCCAGTGCCTCTGATACTTGTCCATGTTGGTCCATCCTTCTTTTCTCGGGAAAGAATACTTCCCTGGAGAGAGACGGTCTTTGGAGCATTTCCCTCGCCCACCTCTCTGTATTCGCTTTGGTACTACCCACAGGCACCTCAAGGGCACGCAGGGTGATGAAGTAGTGTCCACAATGATTTATGGGGTGGGCTAGGATTATATAGTCGTCTTTCTGTCGGCAGCCTTCACACCCTCAGATGCAGTGTGTGCTGACTGTAGTAGCTTCTACTGATTCCTCTATAACGTGTTTTTGGGTGACCAAAGTCAACACTACTTACTGGTGCAGGGCTCTTTGTCTGTTGACCTGGTTCTATGGCTCTACAGCAGCTCTGCTGACGTGGGTTTATGGCTCTACAATGGCTCTGCTGACCTGGTTCTATGGCTCTACAGCAGCTCTGCTGACCTGGGTCTCAGGCTCTACAACGGCTCTGCTGACGTGGTTCTCTGGCTCTACAACGGCTCTGCTGACCTGGTTCTATGGCTCTACAACGGCTCTGCTGACCTGGTTCTATGGCTCTACAACGGCTCTGCTGACGTGGTTCTCTGGCTCTACAACGGCTCTGCTGACCTGGTTCTATGGCTCTACAACGGCTCTGCTGACCTGGTTCTATGGCTCTACAACGGCTCTGCTGACCTGGTTTGCTGACCTGGTTCTCTGGCCCAGTTCTCTGGCCATAGAGCAGCTCTGCTGACCTCGTTCTCCGGCTCTACAGCAGCTCTGCTGACCTGGTTCTCAGGCTCTAGAGTGACTCTGCTGACCTTGTTCTCTGGCTCTACAGCGGCTCTGCTGACCTGGTTCTCTGTCTCTACAACAGCTCTGCGGACCTTGTTCTATGGCTTTACAGCAGATCTGCTGACCTGGTTCTCTGGCTCTACAGCAGCTCTGCTGACCTGGTTCTCTGGCTCTACAACGGCTCTGCTGATCTGGTTCTCTGGCTCTACAGCAGCTCTGCTGACCTGGTTCTCTCGCTCTACAGCAGCTCTGCTGACCTGGTTCTCTGGCTCTAGAGCAGCTCTGCTGACCTGGTTCTCTGGCTCTAGAGCGGCTTTGCTGACCTGGTTCTCTGGCACTAGAGCGGCTCTGCTGACCCGGTTCTCTGGCACTACAACGGCTCTGCTGACCCGGTTCTCTGGCTCTGCTGACCTGGTGTTTTCTGGCTCTACAGCGGCTGTGCTGACATGGTTCTCTGGCTCTAGAGCAGCTCTGCTGACCTGATTCTCTGGCTCTAGAGCGGCTCTGCTGACCTGGTTCTCTGGCTCTACAGCGGCTCTGCTGACCTGGTTTTCTGGCTATACAGCAGCTCTGCTGACCTGGTTTTCTGGCTCTACAGCAGCTCTGCTGACCTGGGTCTCAGGCTCTACAACGGCTCTGCTGACGTGGTTCTCTGGCTCTACAACGGCTCTGCTGACCTGGTTCTATGGCTCTACAACGGCTCTGCTGACCTGGTTCTATGGCTCTACAACAGCTCTGCTGACGTGGTTCTCTGGCTCTACAACGGCTCTGCTGACCTGGTTCTATGGCTCTACAACGGCTCTGCTGACCTGGTTCTATGGCTCTACAACGGCTCTGCTGACCTGGTTTGCTGACCTGGTTCTCTAGCCCAGTTCTCTGGCCATAGAGCAGCTCTGCTGACCTCGTTCTCCGGCTCTACAGCAGCTCTGCTGACCTGGTTCTCAGGCTCTAGAGTGACTCTGCTGACCTTGTTCTCTGGCTCTACAGCGGCTCTGCTGACCTGGTTCTCTGTCTCTACAGCAGCTCTGCGGACCTGGTTCTCTGGCTTTACAGCAGCTCTGCTGACCTGGTTCTCTGGCTCTACAGCAGCTCTGCTGACCTGGTTCTCTGACTCTACAACGGCTCTGCTGATCTGGTTCTCTGGCTCTACAGCAGCTCTGCTGACCTGGTTCTCTCGCTCTACAGCAGCTCTGCTGACCTGGTTCTCTGGCTCTAGAGCGGCTCTGCTGACCTGGTTCTCTGGCTCTAGAGCGGCTTTGCTGACCTGGTTCTCTGGCACTAGAGCGTCTCTGCTGACCCGGTTCTCTGGCACTACAACGGCTCTGCTGACCCGGTTCTCTGGCTCTACAGCAGCTCTGCTGACCTGGTGTTTTCTGGCTCTACAGCGGCTGTGCTGACATGGTTCTCTGGCTCTAGAGCAGCTCTGCTGACCTGATTCTCTGGCTCTAGAGCGGCTCTGCTGACCTGGTTCTCTGGCTCTACAGCGGCTCTGCTGACCTGGTTTTCTGGCTATACAGCAGCTCTGCTGACCTGGTTCTCTGGCTCTACAGCAGCTCTGCTGACCTGGTTCTCTGGCTCTACAGCAGCTCTGCTGACCTGGTTTTCTGGCTCTACAGCAGCTCTGCTGACCTGGTTCTCTGGCTCTACAGCAGCTCTGCTGACCTGGTTCTCTGGCTCTACAACAGCTCAGCTGACCTGGTTCTCTGGCTCTAGAGCGGCTCTGCTGACCTGGTTCTCTGGCTCAACAGCGGCTCTGCTGACCTGGTTCTCTGGCTCTACAGCGGCTCAGCTGACCTGGTTCTCTGGCTCTACAACGGCTCTGCTGACCTGGTTCTCTGGCTCTACAGCAACTCTGCTGACCTGGTTCTCTGGCTCTACAACAGCTCAGCTGACCTGGTTCTCTGGCTCTAGAGCGGCTCTGCTGACCTGGTTCTCTGGCTCTACAATGGCTCTGCTGACCTGGTACTCAGGCTCTACAGCCGCTCTGCTGACCTGGTTCTCTGGCGCCAGAGCAGCTCTGCTGACCTGGTTCTCTGGCTCTACAACGGCTCTGCTGACCTGGTTCTCAGGCTCTACAGCAGCTTGCTGACCTGGTTCTCTGGCTCTAGAGTGGCTCTGCTGGCCTGGTTCTATGGCTCTAGAGCAGCTCTGCTGACCTGGTTCTCTGGCTCTAGAGCGGCTGTGCTGACCTGGCTCTCTGGCTCTAGAGCGGCTCTGCTGATCCGGTTCTCTGGCTCTAAAGCGGTTCTGCTGACCTGGTTCTCTGGCTCTACAGCGGCTCTGCTGACCTGGTTCTCTGGCTCTACAGCGGCTCATTCTCTGGCTCTACAGCAGCTCTGCTGACCTGGTTCTCTGGCTCTACAGCAGCTCTGCTGACCTTGTTCTCTGGCTCTACAGCAGCTCTGCTGACCTGGTTCTCTGGCTCTAGAGCAGCTCTGCTGACCTGGTTCTCTGGCTCTAGAGCAGCTCTGCTGACCTGGTTCTCTGGCTCTACAACGGCTCTGCTGACCTGGTTCTCTGGCTCTACAGCAGCTCTGCTGACCTGGTTCTCTGGCTCTACAGCAGCTCTGCTGACCTGGTTCTCAGACTCTAGAGCGGCTCTGCTGACCTGGTTTTCTGGCTCTACAGCAGCTCCGCTGACCTGGTTCTCTGTCTCTACAGCAGCTCTCCTGACCTGGTTCTCTGGCTCTACAACGGCTCTGCTGACCTGGTTCTCAGGCTCTACAGCAGCTTGCTGACCTGGTTCTCTGGCTCTAGAGCGGCTCTGCTGACCTGGTTCTCTGGCTCTAGAGCGGCTTTACTGAAACGGTTCTCGGGCTCTAGAGCGACTCTGCTGAACTGGTTCTCTGGCTTTATAGCAGCTCTGCTGACCTGGTACTCTGGCTCTACAGCAGCTCTGCTGACCTGGTTCTCTGGCTCTACAATGGCTCTGCTGATCTGGTTCTCTGGCTCTACAGCAGCTCTGCTGACCTGGCTCTCTCGCTCTACAGCAGCTCTGCTGACCTGGTTCTCTGGCTCCACAGCAGCTCTGCTGTCCTGGTTCTCTGGCTCTACAGCAGCTCTGCTGACCTGGTTCTCTGGCTCTACAGCGGCTCTGCTGACCTGGTTCTCTGGCTCTAGAGCAGCTCTGCTGACCAGGTTTTCTGGCTCTAGAGCGGCTCTGCTGACCTGGTTCTCTGGCTCTACAGCGGCTCTGCTGACCTGGTTTTCTGACTCTACAGCAGCTCTGTTGACCTGGTTTTCTGGCTCTACAGCAGCTCTGCTGACCTGGTTCTCTGGCTCTACAGCAGCTCTGCTGACCTGGTTCTCTGGCTCTACAACGGCTCAGCTGACCTGGTTCTCTGGCTCTAGAGCGGCTCTGCTGACCTGGTTCTCTGGCTCTACAATGGCTCTGCTGACCTGGTACTCAGGCTCTACAGCCGCTCTGCTGACCTGGTTCTCTGGCGCCAGAGCAGCTCTGCTGACCGGGTTCTCTGGCTCTACAACAGCTCTGCTGACCTGGTTCTCTGGCTCTACAATGGCTCTGCTGACCTGGTTCTCAGGCTCTACAGCCGCTCTACATCCGCTCTGCTGACCTGGTTCTCTGGCTCTACAGCAGCTCTGCTGTCCTGGTTCTCTGGCTCTACAGTAGCTCTGCTGACCTGGTTCTCTGGCTCTACAATGGCTCTGCTGACCTGGTTCTCAGGCTCTACAGCCGCTCTACATCCGCTCTGCTGACCTGGTTCTCTGGCTCTACAGCAGCTCTGCTGTCCTGGTTCTCTGGCTCTACAGTAGCTCTGCTGACCTGGTTCTCTGGCTCTACAGCAGCTCTGATGACCTGGTTCTCAGGCTCTAGAGTGGCTCTGCTGACCTGGTTTTCTGGCTGTACAGCAGCTCTGCTGACCTGGTTCTCTGGCTGTACAGCAGCTCTGCTGACCTGGTTCTCTGGCTCTACAACGGCTCTGCTGACCTGGTTCTCAGGCTCCAGAGCATCTTTCTGACCTGGTTCTCTGGCTCTAGAGTGGCTCTGCTGGCCTGGTTCTATGGCTCTGGAGCAGCTCTGCTGACCTGGTTCTCTGGCTCTACAGCGGCTCTGCTGACCTGGTTCTCTGGCTCTACAGCGGCTCATTATCTGGCTCTACAGCAGCTCTGCTGACTTGGTTCTCTGGCTCTACAGCAGCTCTGCTGACCTTGTTCTCTGGCTCTACAGCAGCTCTGCTGACCTGGTTCTCTGGCTCTAGAGCAGCTCTGCTGACCTGGTTCTCTGGCTCTAGAGCAACTCTGCTGACCTGGTTCTCTGGCTCTACAACAGCTCTGCTGACCTGGTTCTCTGGCTCTACAGCAGCTCTGCTGACCTGGTTCTCTGGCTCTACAGCAGCTCTGCTGACCTGGTTCTCAGACTCTAGAGCGGCTCTGCTGACCTGGTTTTCTGGCTCTACAGCAGCTCTGCTGACCTGGTTCTCTGTCTCTACAGCAGCTCTCCTGACCTGGTTCTCTGGCTCTACAACGGCTCTGCTGACCTGGTTCTCAGGCTCTACAGCAGCTTGCTGACCTGGTTCTCTGGCTCTAGAGCGGCTCTGCTGGCCTGGTTCTCTGGCTCTGGAGCAGCTCTGCTGACCTGGTTCTCTGGCTCTAGAGCGGCTCTGCTGACCTGGTTCTCTGGCTCTAGAGCAGCTCTGCTGACCTGGTTCTCTGGCTCTAGAGCAGCTTTGCTGACCTGGTTCTCTGGCTCTACAAGGGCTCTGCTGACCTGGTTCTCTGGCTCTAGAGCAGCTCTGCTGACCTGGTTCTCTGGCTCTAGAGGAGCTCTGCTGACCTCGTTCTCTGGCTCTACAGCAGCTCTGCTGACCTGGTTCTCAGGCTCTACAGCTGCTCTGCTGACCTGGTTCTCAGGCGCTACAGCCGCGCGCCAAAACCCCAAATACAAATACCAGACAAGCTGTCGCCATTGTGAAAAAAATATAGTGCTTGCCGACTAATGAAGTACAAATACCAGACAAGCTGTTGCCATTGTGAAAAAAATATAGTGCTCACCGACTAATGAAGGAGACAGTGTAATGCCGCAAGTAAAAGATCTACTCCTGATGGACGGTCACAAAAGGGGACAGGGCGGTAACAAGGAGGGACTAAGAAGCCTCATTATCAATCGGAAGCCAGCATTTACCATGGACGATGACGCCAGCCAATGAAAAAGATGGGCAGGGCTTCCACTCCACTTCTAAAACATACCCTACTACAGCATGCCTCACAGAGCGTGCAGCGCATGCGCTGCAATGCTAGGCTCGACCTAAAAAAGAGTGCTGCATGTTGTTTCTCTTTTTTCTGCAAGGGTGTCCTCAGTCCTAATGCTAAAAAGGAAACGTAGCTCCCATGCCCCTTTTTTAAAGTGAGACAATCATAATCATGATGCAGTGGGCACCTCCAATCCCTGAGCCCTAGTACTGCTGCATCGACTTCATTAATGATAACTACTGCCTCACAAAGAGGGACGTCTCCGCTGCCATTTGTTAAAAACATGGACTCCCATCTAGCCACACCCCCTCTCTGCCATCTCTCTGAGGCCAAACAGAGGTGTCTCCACTGCTTTAACCCTTTCCGTGCTCATGACGAGCTCAGCTCGTCATGCTGCGCGGTAGCGCTGTGCGCATGACGAGCTGAGCTCGTCACGACCCCACCCGCGATCGGAATGTCCAGCATACGAGCGGAATTCCGATCGCAGTCAAGGGGTTAACTGTCCCCTTCCGTGGGCGATTGCTCCAAGGCCCACATCAACACTGGCAAGTGTGCAGTGGGCCCTAATGCAAGCAAGGAAGAATAGTGAAACAGCCATAATTGGGGTTTAGTTGGCTCCTCATAATGCTGGTCCCTGGTGCCACTGTACCTGCAGCACCAATGATACTTTCTGCCCCTTTGTGTTAAAAAGCACGAAGGGTGACCTAGGCTCTAGTGCTAGCACGGAAAATGGGTCCCCTCTCTACTTTTTCATGGTAAGACAGCCATAACTGAGCAGCAGAGGCCACCACATCTGGCTGAAATACCTGCTGCACTAATGAATGGCCCTTTAAAAAAAAGGCCTCATACATCGTCCCCTTCCTTGAAGTATCTCTCTGAGGAAGCTGTCTGTGACCATTTGTAGATATAACAAGCATTTTTAATGCAATAAGTCTCGCTTTTGAGAGCGTTTAAGCGATTGGCATTGTAAATGACAAAGCCTTTTATTTATGTGTTTTAAACCAAACACATATATAAAAGGCATTGTTATTTTTAATGCCAATAGCTCAAACTCTCTCAAATGCGAGAGCACTTTAATGTTGGCCACTCCCATTTATTTAGACGCTGCTTAAGGTAATCAGGTTACAGTGAGCAGCGTCTAAACAAAGGGGCACAGACAATTTTAACGTGAAAGCGCATATGGTGCGCTTTCACTCAAAGTAAAAATACTTTAATTAAGAAACGTTGCGCGCGGCCGCTGAAGTGAAAGTGGCCCGTGCTATTAATTAATCAAATAAATAAGCGCGGCCGCTAATATGAAAGCGGCCGCCTGTAAAATATTTAATTAAATAAGCGCGGCCGCTAAACTGAAAGCGGACCCCGCCGTAAATTAAATAAGTGAATAAGTGCGGCCGCTATAGTTAAAGCGGACCGCGTAGTAATTTAAATAAATATAGTAGTAGGCGTGCTGCTATGTAGTGTGTGGAATATGGGAAGAGCATTAAGGAAAATAGTGCTCACCAACTTATAAAGCAGAGCATGTAACAACACCAGTAAAAGGTCCAGTCCATACGGGCGGTAACTAAAGGAGACAAGGCGGTACCAAGGAGGGACTAACAAGCCTCATAATGAATCGAAAGCCAGCGTTCACGAAGGACAATGGCACAAGCCAATTAAAAATATGGGCGGAGAGTGGGCGGGGCTTCTAGTGCAAACCCTAATGCAGCATGCCTCGCAGAGCGAGCAGCGCATGCGCGCTGCTGCTAGGCTCGACCTAAAAATGAGTTCCCGCACAGTGCTCCCTATTCTGTGCCATCTCTTTCACAATATCCATTAATCTCGCTCCTTTCCTTTTTCTCCTGGACCATTACTGTGAAGCCCCAGGGGTCGAGAGGATCAGGACTCTGCATCTGAATGCAACCCTTCTGGTCTTCTCTCTTCCAACCCCTTGGACTCAGCCTTCACAAAAAAATGGCCCCATAACGGTTAATGCTGACTTTGAGGTATTTCTGCCTGAAAGCGAAGGGTGTGGTGGAAGTGCAGAGAGATAAAGAAGAAACAAGCTGTCTTACCAGCTGTTAATTGATTGAGTCACTTAAAGCCAAGGCCACAGGAATTATGAGTTTCTGTAGCAGCAGTGTTTACTGCATAATTATGGGTTTATCGCATTTGCTACATAATCCATCATCTGCTGCATAATCTGCAGATTTTAACAAAAATGATTTAATTCTATTTCAAATGGAACAAAAGTTACTTAAAACGTGGCAATGTGTTCGGGAGCAGTGGAATGCCTTTTGCGAAGAATGACTGGTAATCTTGTAGTTGATTATTGCTGTATCTGGGTATTACGCTAGTACTAATCAGGTGAAATATTTCCCTTGACAGTGTTACCAGGAGTTAAAGTGATAAAATATTGAAGTAATGCTAACCACAAAATGTTCTGCATCATTTACCTTTTCTTCCTGCATAATTTAGTCAACCCTGCTGCATATTGTGGTCCTCTCCTGCCACGTAATTCCAGTGGTTCTGCTTGAAACTTCATAGTGGCAAAGATTTATTCTTTTTACAATGTAATGTAGGGTAATCAGCTGACTTCTGTAATAATGGAGACACTTATAAAAGTGTTTGCATTAGACACAGTCTGATTATTTATTACTAAAAACTGCATTTGTAAGAACTTGTTTTATCTCAAACAATGCATCATTTTGCAGCAGCCTAGCTTAGACTGTGTGAAATACGATTTTAAAATAATGACACATATTTACAGTGCTTTCTGCCACAGGCTGGGAACTCATAGCACTATAAACAGGACCACACTGGAATTACGCAGCAGAAGGCCAAATTATGCAGCAGGGTTGACTGAATTATGCGGCAAGAAAAGGAAAATTATGTGGCATAATGCAGCATGTTTTGTGGCAGTATTACTGCATTATTTTGTCTTTTTTACTCTTGTTAACACTGTTATGGCATAAACTGCCCCTTAAAAGTACCAGTGTAACACCCACATATAGCAATAAGCAACAGAAAGGTGACCAGGCATACTTTGCAAAGGGCCTGCCACTGCACAGCAACATGTGTTCCTGTAGTATTGGTAACTTTTGAGCCGTTTGAGCTAGAAACAACTTTTTTTTGCCAAAATCTAGAAACTATGCAGCAGATGGATTCTGTGGCAAATGCAGCAAATCCATAATCATGCAAACAATGCAGCGTCCATACAATCGTATAATTCCAGTGGCTCTGACTATAAATACAATGGTCACTATTTCTCAATGCCCCAACTAGGGTTCAATTATGTCGCTCAGCTTTAACACACACAGACATCTGCAGTGATGGAAGTTTCTAACTGAGGTTCAATAACCTAAAAGAGTACATTTATCACTGGTTAGTTTAACTTGCATTTATTTTTCAATTTAGCAGTTAGTGCATTATTTTATAGCAGTTACCTGACAGTGAAAAATAAAACACTTAGGGCCTTATGAGTTTGGCGGTCCGCGAATTGCCGTACCCGCGGTCCGAATGCAGCAAGCTCGGGGTCCAACCGCCATATTACGAGATGTGCGGATTGCATTTCGAAAGAACGCGGCTGAACCGCCAACACCGCCAGCACACAGCAGACCGCTGGGGTATCGGTCGGGGAAAAGCAGTTGCCATATGGCAGTACAGAGGAGTTTCACCACCTGTCTGTATTATGAGTTGGCTTTTCCATGAGCTGACCACGGCGGTGAGACCGTCAGCTTCGAGTAGGCGGAAACAAAGGATTTGGGATGTGTACTCACCCCTTTCCTTGATTTCGGTCAGAGTTCGACATGGATCCCTTTCATCAGGTCCCCCCTTCATAGCAGCATCTTCACCCCGAGGATTATGACCCTGTTTGTGGCGATATACGGATGAGTCCTTTTTGTACTATATACCCATTGCCTAGACTGCCCACATATGAGCTAGACTCCAGTATTGGGTAAGTGGTATTTTGCCACATGTATCATGCATATGTGTGCATCTGAAACATATGCAGTCGAAATGCTCATACAGGCATCGATACATATGGAAAAGTAATCAACACCACTGCAAAAGCTCTGCAGCCACACCGTGGGCATCGCGGTAAACTCATAATACGGCGGTCGGAATACTGCTGGCACTGCTGTCTCCTGGCTGCCGTGGCCATGGTGTTCGGGCGGTCGGACCGCCAAACTCATAATAAGGCCTTAGACTATTTTGCGCTTTATTTTCTTACCCATCTCTTTGACCCTGCCACCCCACTCACTGCCCCCTGCCCCACGGCACTCCAATCACAGTTCTTATTGTTTTAAATCCACTTCAAGAGCTCAGTGTAAACAAAGACAGCCTTGAAATGGATCAATAAACAAAGCCTCACTTGATTTCTTCATTTACATGAACTTGCAAAGGCATTTGCATCCCCATTGGAATCCATCCACTGCCCCCTTGGCAGGCGCGCCCTACAGTTTGAAGATCTCTGCCCTAAAATATGGCGTACACCTCACTGGTAGGTTTAATTTTTTTGTAAACCCCACGTATATGGTACCATTGGTACCCAGGGCTTGAAAATGAAATGCTACTAGTGGGTGACCACACGAGCAGCATGTATCTAGCAGGACTCGGGCCACTCTGTGACTTATACCAGAACGTTTGGCCTCATTGCAATCCTCGCTGCATTACTGAGGTTGCCTAAAGTATTATGAAATCCCGGTTGAGTGTTTAAATAATAGCCACCATCGTCTCTCCCTTTGGAAACAGGAATTCCTTTGAACCAAGACACTGCTTAATACAGCTGCACGGTTTCCTATATATGATCACCTTCTCAGTCCTCGTAAGGGGTTCTCAGTCCACATATGAATAATTCGTCCTGATGATGGTCTTACAGATGTCCTCACACCAAAGACCGAAACGTCGACAACCACGCCCATTTTCTATGTGATTCTTTTCATTTCAGGAATTGTTCTTTATGTAATTGACGACAATTTCTTTGTTTTTGAAATATAAGAAATGGGTGATAACAGAAGGGTCAATGAGATAAGAAACATAGCAAGACATTGTTAAATCTCAGCCGCCTTCTGTGTTATGTGAATTGGATAAATGTACCCTTCCACTTGATACAGTTTTTTTCACATAAATTTGTGTTTGAATAAGAGTACACCCATTTTGTCTTGTTTTCCTTTTTCAGTAAGATTTTTATGATTGATTAGTGCTATTATAATAAGGAATTGTTTTTTGAAAGATATTTGATACAAAATAAGCCACTAATTAGGGCTTATCAAAATTCATTTCTGAATCTATCAAATACATTTTGTAAATGAATCCCTTGTAGGCACCTTTACCTGATATACTAGTGGGTAGCAGCACTCATTGTGTCACCCACTAAAAACAGCGTTTTAAAGCATGTCTCAGGCCTATCCATTGCAGCATGTAGTGCAGATGTAAACTGCCAATTCAACCTGGCAAAATAAACATTTTACCAGGCCTAAATTTTCCTTTTTAATAGCTATATGTCACCTCTAAAGTAGACCCTAAACATCCCATAGGGCAGGGTGCATTGTAATTGAAAAGTTGGACATGTGTTTTTAAGTTTTACATTTTCTGGTAGTGAACATTCGTTTTTCACTACTTTAAGGCCTACTTTTCCCATAGGATAACATTGGGTTACCTTTTCATTCAATTAGTGCTAACTTTTGATTTGGAGGAGGTAGAAATGACATGTTCAGACTCAAATTAATTGTAATTTAATAACTCTCTAATGGTAGATTCGGATTTTAGATTACAATTTTGAAAATGCCACTTTTAGAAAGTTGGCATTTTCGTGGCCAATTCTTTCTGAGGCCTTCTAGGAGTTTCCAGCTGCCTCGGCCTGTTAATTTCTCCACCATAAGAAATGCGTATTGGGCCCAGATAGTGAATAGAACCTGGATGTAGCTGGGAGAGGGTCATCCTGCCAGGATGGGAGGTATGGATCTGTTCCCTGCCCCACTTACATTTCAAAGGGCTCCCTCCAGCATACTCACAAGGGAACATGACGCTCGCCTTTTGTCAGCCTAGATCACTTGGAGCCAGGGCAGGGGAAGAAAGGGAAAGGAAGAACTTTCCAGAACCAGATGTGGAGATGGACTAGAAATTGCCCCCATTTCAAAGGGTGGCACCAGGTATAAATATTGGATCTCCTGAGCCACTCATCACTACATTCATGGACCTGTGGACATTACATAAGGATGGCCTTGTTCCTCAGAGGCCTTCCCTGCTACTTGAGGCCTGTCTTTTTCACCAGAGAACTGCCTGATGCTTGAGGCCTGCCTTGGTCTTCAAAGATCTGTCCTGCTGATACCAGAGGTCTGCCCTGCTGCTTGAGGCCTGCCTTGTTTCCCAGAGGACTGTCCTGATGTTTGAGGCCTGTCTTGTTATTCAAAGGATTGCCTTGCTGCTCCCAGAGGACTGGGCTACTGCTTGAGGCCTGCCTTATTCCCCAGAGGACTGCCCTGCTCTCTAAGAAGAAAGACTGGACCTAAACTCTTCATCCCAGGTGAACCTGAGTGACTCCACAGTTGGCTGCCCTCCTGTTGTGACCTACAGGGGCACAATAAGCTCCAGAGGACTCCCTGCAACTGCCCAGCTGACTGCTGCAATTGGCCCTGCTTGGATATGGACCTGTCTGGATCAGCAACTGGACCTGCGTGAGCCCTACAGGCCTCTGCTGGAGAGAGTTCATGAGCACCAATAGGTGCCGCTTAAGGTCCTGGACCTTTGGCTACTATCAGCTGAGCTCCTCCTGTGAATCCCTAAAGTTTTGAACTCTGCGCCCCGGACTTTGGGAAGGTAGCTTTTTCAGCGGGACTAACTCGGTCCCTGTATCTGGCCCACACTCCATCGCAGCCGGCCTAAACTCGTGACTTTGTCTTGATCTAGCACAACCAAATACCCACAGTTAGAGCATTCTGGTTCTTGGAGCTATTTTTACTTAAACCTTTAAAACTGCATATCTCTGACTCTACTGATTGGATTTTTGTCATTTTAGTCTCATTTTATTTATTAACTTTTACTCTATTTCTTTAAATTAGTATGGGATATCTCTTGTGCTGTGGTGTCACTTTATTACTGTTTCTGTGCTGCATAAATACTTAACACAGTACCTCTAAGTTCTGCCTGATTGCTTTTGTGCCAAGCCACCAGAAGGTTAAGCACAGGATAATTTTGTGACTTTTGTGGTTCACCCTGACAAGGATTGTGTTTGTTGCCTGAGTGGAGTTTCCACCCCCTCACCCAATAACCCAATTTCTTGCACTAGGTGCTAGTTACCTCAGGATCTACTTCTGAGTCTGCAGCAATAGGAACTGAGGCTGGGAGGGTGGTTCACTGAAACACTGAAACACTGTTTATAGTCTCAGAAACCTGGACTACTCTCATGATAAACCTATGAGACCCTTGATAGAGATAAATAAACAAGGTACCCAGGGTTATGACATTTTATCAAGGTATATTCAGGGTCATGGACCACGAGGATTCTGATATTGCCTCCAGCCCATCGCTCTTTAACTCCTTCATCCCCACAACATAAGCATCCCCCTTCACCTCAGCACAACCTTCAACATTCCATTGAAATCACGTGAGACTTTGTCTAGCACA
This sequence comes from Calotriton arnoldi, assembly GCA_963921515.1. Taxonomy (NCBI): domain Eukaryota; kingdom Metazoa; phylum Chordata; class Amphibia; order Caudata; family Salamandridae; genus Calotriton; species Calotriton arnoldi. The sequence goes on along the minus strand of CAWUFW010003605.1, from coordinate 330,354 downwards.
GGAGCATTCTGTGCAATAACATACACGCATACACAGGCTGCGCAGTTAAACAAAAGAAAAAACCCTTGTGAAATGTGCAACCAAACAGTAAACAAGAACATTGTTTATATGAATTTAAACTAAATGGCATCGAAAACTCTGAAGAGCATCACCTGCACGAAACACACACTCAGGGGCCGATTATAATGTCGGGCGGAAAGCCTCCTCCCGACAGTCGGAATCTCTTCGACTGAATCGGTACCCCTCTAACCAACTCGGTCAGTTTACAATCCGCCCCACCGATTACGATGTTTGCAGTCGGATTGCAAACCGCACGGTCTTTCCGAATCGGTTCCGACCTGCTCTTTGAGAATTTGTGTCAGTCAGACATGCATCGTACAGCTCTACAGACAGCGTTTCTGACCGAGCGTTTACGATGTCGGTTTCCAACAACCTTTCCGTGTCGGCCAGTCCGACATGAAAAAGCTGGCGGAAAGTGACTTTGGGGGCCCCTGGCAGGCCCCCCTTCATCCTGTGGCCTCCGGTTTGGGGCTGAGGGGGTACCCAAGGGACCCCCCTGTAAAACCCTACACTGTGTGGCAGACACAATGGGGTGCCTGCGACAGGGTGCAGGGTTTTCCGCACACACCCCATTTCCCCATAGGAGCCTGTGTTACAGCCGGTTGTCGGATGGAACACAGGCTGCCATAGGGGTCAATGGGACTCCGCATAATCGGTCGGGCGGAACCGACGACCGCAAGTCGGTCGGATCCTATTCCGAGACGGAGTTGGACAGAAAATTTCCGCCCGACATCGTAATCGGCCCCTCTGTTGCAAGCATTTGAAATATCGACCTCATAACTGCTACCTGTATCTCAAAGGACATATTGCACAACAGATAGCAGGTAATAGGGTTTCTCAATGTAGGGCGAACTTAAAAATCAACTTCTTGCAGAGAAAACGATTAGAGAAAATGGGACTTTTTGTACAGTGTCATCAGTTAAGTGGTACAAGTAATGGTGGCCCTCTGTTAAATCAGTTACCCTTTGGACACAAGAAAGGAAGGGGGGTCACCACCTGCTTTGATGGAGTGACAGATCTCCCACATGATTAATGATTTTATTTTTAATTTTTTTTATAGTAATATGATTTGGGTAGTTTATGGTAAATATTCGTGCTGTTAACTTAAAAGGCATACGTTTTTCTGTTGCACTTTTGTACTATGGGGCAATTTGTTTCATAAGGGAGGCTATAGCATGGCTCCTCTTAAAAAGTGACTAGAGCAAAATCTGAAGAAGTACAGAGAGAGAAAGATAGAGAGAGAGAAAGAGAAAGAGAAAGAGGGGAAGCACCTTTCAAGAGCTTCCGACTGAAAGAAGATATAATGTAGTCACTGTACCAGTGCTGTTTCATGGGCTCTGCAATCTGCATATACTTATCCCTGTTATTTCTGCTGTCTCTGCCTGGCTCTGACACATTGTGAGCAGGACTGCACGCCATGCGTATTTGAGAACAAGCATTTTCAATGCAATAGGTCTCGCTTTTGCGAGCGTTTTAACGACTGGCATTGTAAATGACAATGCCTTTTATTTTTGTGTTTTAAACCCAACACATATATAAAAGGCATTGTTATTTTTAATGCCAATAGCTCAAACTCTTGCAAATGCGAGAGCACTTTAATGTTGGCCGCGCCCATTTATTTAGACGCTGCTCACTTCAGGTTACAGTGAGCAGCGTCTAAACAAAGGGGCCGGACAATATTAAAGTGAAAGCGCATATGGTGCGCTTTCACACAAAGTAAAAATAAAATAATTAAGAAACACTCCGCGCGGCCACTGAAGTGAAAGTGGCCCGCGCTATTAATTAATAAAATAAATAAGCGTGGCCGCTAATTTGAAAGCGGCCACCTGTAAAATAAATAATTAAATAAGAGCAGCCGCTAAACTGAAAGCGGACCGCGCCGTAAATAAAATAATTGAATAAGTGCGGCCGCTATAGGCAAAGCGGACTGTGTAGTAATTTAAATAAATACAGTAGTAAGCGTGGGGCGTGCTGCGATGTCGTGTGTGGAATAGGGGAAGAGCATTAAGGAAAATAGTGCTCACCAACTTATAAAGCAGAGCATGAAACCACACAGGACAATGGCACAAGACAATTAAAAATATGGGCGGAGAGTGGGCGGGGCTTCTAGTGCATACCCTAATACAGCATGCTTCGCAGAGCGAGCAGCGCATGAGCGCTGCTGCTAGGCTCGACCTAAAAACTGAACTTTGGCAGCCATGCAGCTCCATTGGCTCTTTGTCCCTCATACTATTACTACACGCTCTCAAGTGTAGATCAGTGTCCGGGTTGGCGAAAGTGTGAACAGACTAGCAGCAATATCGCATTTGCAACTCCCCAAAACAATTTTGTTCAAGGATTTTCCATCAGAAGCATTTAAGGATCATCCTTGCTGCTAAAAGTGTTTTTTTTTTTTGTGGTTATTTCCCACATAGTCTACTTTTGAGTGTTTTTGAGTTTTAAGATGAAACTGACCCCATTGATACCCCGAGCCGCCCATGACATGCTCCTCATTGGTGTGACAACTCTAGGGAGGCTGCGCATCTCCGAGGCCTTCACTGAGAATTATGGGTTTAATAAGGGGCCTCCAGGATAGTTTGATTACTATGGACCCCACCCTGAGAGAGGGAAATGCATGCCTGAGAGCGAGAGGGCAGGGAGAGTAGGAGCTTCTTGCATTAGGCACCTACAAGATGGAATGGGCCTAGCGCCTAGAGCACAATGCAAAACCTGAGTGACATCAGCACTATAAATTACTAGAACCAATGTTGCTTGCAAGAAACACGACTTCCTGCAGTATGCAAGTACTACGAGGATGAATTAAAAGCAGGTTAGGTACACCATACACTGGTAAAGCATTACAGATAATTGGCTATACAGAAGTTGTACATATTTTAAATGATATACTTGCCTGCCTATCAGCAAACTGATGAAGCTGAGTAGTAACCACGAAGAGTAGCAAAATATCTGAGAGCATGTGTCAAAAATGTCAACAGAGAATAAAAGAATATCATGTTTCACTATTTATGCAAATTCATGTTTACATCATAGGCACTGTTCTCAAAGCAGCGGTTATTTCAATATGGCACGCACAGTTGACAAGAATCCCAAACAGTTGAAATCTCTATTTCAGAGTTTGGAAAGTACCTAGCAAAATTAATATTTTCGTGCAATCACGTATTTGTCCTAGCAAAAGAGCCACTAATGAGGACATTTGTTGCATTCTTGTCACCATTTGTGCTGGTGCCATAGACAGCTTTCTACAGCGACCTTAATGCATCATAGGACCTCTGGCATTGAAGTCTTTAAAAGCAAGCATTGGAAAAGCCATTAGGTCTGGCATTGGCTTCCTTCCTTTTGGCTTTGTCAAAAGCTTGTTTCATTTTGTATTGGTTTCTGTAAAACTTTATTGCAACTTCATTGGAGCGTCTCCCCTCACCAATATATATAAAAATTGGCAAAAAAGTAAAAACATTGTTTTGGTCTCAAATAGCGCATAATGCCGTAGTTGTCCTTGGCACTGAAGGGGGCTACTTTGTATGTGTGTTTGTGGATGTGCTCCGTGTAAAAGAGCAAATTGCCACAATTGACAGGGAAGCTAGCCAATGGCTAAAGTGGGCAGACCAATTGCCCTATTCTGTATGCTGTATCAGTGGCGGCTGGTGACATTTCAAAGTGGTAGGGCTAGGAAACAGGCTGTACAGACAGCCCTGGTCCGTGCAGGTAACAGCTGTGGGGCAGTGGGGGGTATTTCGAGGGTCGATGCTGAAAGAAAATTAAATAAATAATTCATTTTCCCTCTGCATCGTCAGTCGAAATCCCCCACACCCGGCCCGGGCCCACCGTTGTTACCTGCACGGGACGAGGCTGTGTACAGAAACAGTATAACTGAGACAAATGCACACCCCTCCCTTATTCCCCGGGCGTCCTTTCCTTGTAGGCCGTGATGAGGTCGAATGGTGCTTTGGTTCACGAGAAACTGATGCCCAACATCAAGCGCCTAGAGATAATTCCATCGGCTGTGGGGTCTAGGAGGGCAGTTTCAATACACTAAAATACATTTACCACTATCTGCGGTGGAATGGCGGTGTCGGTGGGGAACTGAGCTACTACTCTCCACCTGGGATGTTTCTATGAGAAATGAAGCAAGGTTTCTATGGATTACAAATGTATCACCTTTCAGCTCTCTTATAGCCACAAAGCAATTTTCCAGCATCCTTAAGAGCGCTTCCTTGATAAGGCTGCTCGTGGGAGTGAACCCCCTGGGTCGGTTCAAGGCGCAGTAACACCCGGAAGGGTAAGTAGACGATGCCCCTCATGTGTCAACGGGCCCCTGTCAGCCCTCAAGGTTCAGAGAAGGAGGCAACTGTGTGCAGATGCGCGCCCACCTTGCGGCGGGGATCTCCGCGAACAGTCCGCGCCAGTGCTTATCGTCCGCTAAATCAGTGCATGCCATTCCACTTCTACAGACACCACAGTATTGCACAAGACAACATTTTAACAATGCCTGATAGATTATATCTTTCTACTCGTGCATTGATCTCTCTTTTCAGCCACTCAACTCCCTCCTGACCAGCTGTTCTCCACAGGAGCTGATAGCAGACGGCACTTTTGGAAACTGCGCTCAAGCTGATGGATATGTTTTCACCTTAGAGGTTCTGCTGCCTGCTATCTACAAACACTATGGTGTCAATGTATAGTTCAGGTATGAAACTAACACCTCAAGTCATTTGTGATGCGCAGAAAAATGCCAGGGCCCAGATTCTAGGCACAGCAAGCAGTAAGACAGGCATAGATCATATAATTAACAAGAGAAGACCCAGTGTCTAAAGCTTCAGATGCAGGGTCACGGATTTCACCAAAACCACCCTATGACGATGACACAAAACAAGAATGATCATGTACTGACAGGACACGTCAGATAAGTGCTGCTGAGGCACGAGGGGCATAAGAGGCAATACATCAGATTCCGCCCGCTACCCCGCTTTGTGAAGTTGGCCCTGTCATGTCCCTTGTCTAGTACAGACGACAAGTACACGTAATAGTAGTCTCGTATCTTTCTTCATTCTTTAAGCTCCTTCTCCTTCTTAACTCTGCCCCTATCTGCCTCCTCCCTTTCCGTTTCCCTCCTTCCGCTTACCACTTCCCAGGCTCCCGTCCCAGGTCCTAGCGCCCGTGGCTTTACATCTGCCACGACACTACACCTCCCCTCTCCTTACACAATTTGAACTGATATCAACAAACAATAGAACAAGGCAATTAAAGAAAAAGAGCATAGTTAAAGTTCTTCAATTAGACGTGTAGGCCTCCGATGAATACGCTGTGGCCGGCAGGCAGCATCTTGAGCAGGTCTTTCGCTTGCAGCCAAGATAAAAGGAGACACGTGTTCACTTCCTGTCGCCTGATTGTCCCCTTTTGCTGCACTTTCTGGTACTTCTAATGTCTCTCTTGTGACTGGCTTACATCTCTGAAAATGCGCGACATTTCTTGTTATCCTCTTGTCATCTGAAGCAGCCGTGATCATGGTCCCTTTTTGTTTCGTTACCAGCAGAGGAAGAGCGTGATATCGACTGTCAGATTTCCTTTGTTGTTCTTGGCGGACAAGTACCCAGTCCCCTTCTTTGATGGATGATGGTTTGGCTCTCCGACGACTGTCCGCATATTCTTTCATCTTGGCTTTTCTAGCACCATCTATTGCTGCTAAATCATCATGTTCTGGATTTTGACCCCTACAACAAGTGGAATCTTCCCAATTCGGTATTCTCGTGCGCACTGTGCAACCCAGCATCAAAGTTGCTGGACATCTGTCTGTAGTGCTGTGAGGTGTGGTTCAATACGCTCTTAACACCTCGTTCAGTGCTGTTTGAATGCCTCGCTTGGAGAGTTCCGCCTGCTGTATGGCCTTCTTCAGAGTAGCCATAAATCTTTTGACCATACCATTGGCCTGTGGCCACAGGGGGGTGATCTTCCGATGTTGAAAACTGAGATGATTTGCAAATGCGGCGAATTCCTGTCCATTAAACGGAGGGCCATTGTCTATCTTGACTACTTTGGGAATTCCCCAAGCTGCAAAGGCTTCATCTAGCACAGGTATGGTGGTGGCTGCTCTGGTGGATGATACGAGGTGAGCAATGGGGAAGCGGGAGTATTCATCCATTATGACGAGGATGTATTTGCCAGATTGTATGGGACCAAAGAAATCTACTGCAACATGTTGCCACACACCCTCCGGTAGTTCTGACATTTGTAGAGGTGCAGGTGGTTCCTCTCTACTGACCATCTGACACTGAGAGCAGTCTTTCAAGGTGAGTTCGACCATCTGATCGAGGGAAGGGAACCAGACCCGCTCCCTCAGTGCTCTCTTCGTAGCTACGATGCCTCGGTATCCTTCGTGTGCTAAATTGACAATGCCTTGACGCAGTTGCTTTGAAATGACAATCCTTTTATCTCTTAACAGAAGGCCATCTTTGGCAATGGACAGCTCATCTTTTACATGCCGGAAAGACGCTAGCTCATGGCCATCAACCTGATGCTCGTGTCCGGGCTCTTCTAGGTGTCTTCAACTGTTTGTCTGAATGCGCTGTTTCACATCCTGTAAAGTGGCATCGCCTGCTGTGGCTTCAATGATGGCTTCCAGCGGAACTGCAGGGGGTGTTGCTTGAGCCACGACAAAGTGCATATATTCCTCCGCCAGCGACGGATTCGAGCATGATGACTTCTTGGGATGTCGCGACATATAGTCTGCTGGATTGGCTGCTTTTCCAGGTTTGTGGATGATAGTGGATGTATATTCTTGAAGACGAAGTCCCCAGCGCTCTATTCTTGGTGGCATTTTGGCTCGGGGATTTCCAAATATGGTTATTAGAGCTTCGTGGTCCGTGATGAGTGTGAAGTGTTTCCCATAGATGAAAATGTGAAAGTGCTCACAGGCCCAGACTACTGCAAGACTTTCTTTCTCCGGCTGGGAGTATGCTTGTTCGGTGTCTGTCAGGCTGCGGCTGGCGTAATCCACTATGTGGTGTTGGTAGCTCTCCTTGTCATACTGAGCCAAGGTGGCTCCCAGTCCCACCGGACTGGTATCCACTGCGATCTCCGTCTTCCGACGAGGGTTGAAGTACGCCAAATTTTTGGCCGATTCAACTGCTGTTTTGATCAAGTGAAATGCTTGATCGCAGCTGGTGGACCATTGGAATGTGTTACCTTGTTTGGTCAGTTTCCTCAGTGGATAACTGATAGTGGCATAGTCTTTGATATTCCTTGTGCAGTAGCTGGCCATTCCTAGAAATGACCGCACATCTCCAGCATCTCGAGGGCGAGGGGTGTCGTTCAGCGCTGCAATGTTTTCAGGATCTGGTCTCATTCCTGTGCCTGAGAAGATGTGTCCATAAAACTTCAAAGTGGATTTGTGAAACTCACATTTGTCTTTGTTGAGAGTTAGATTTGCTTCCAGTAATGCGTGACATACTCGATCCAGTGCTTTGTTGTGTTCCTGTACAGTTTCTCCAAACACGAGGATGTCGTCACTATAATTAAGAGTTTTGGGGATGTGATAGATAACTCTTCTGATTGTCTCCTGGAAGATCTCAGCGGCCGAAGAGACTCCAAAACTGAGTCGTTTGTACCTGAAGAGACCTTGATGAGTCGAAAATGTGGTGATGTATCGTGACCTTTCATGCAACTCGAGCTGGTGATAGCCCTTGTTGAGGTCCAATTTGGAGAATATTTGTGCACCGTTCAAAGTCGTGATCATATCACTGATATGAGGTCCAGGTTGTCTTTCCCTTTCAATGGCAGTATTGGGCGCTCTCATGTCAACACATAGTCGGACTTTGCCTTCTGATCCTTTCTTTGGCACTACGACTACTGGAGAGACCCAGGGAGTGGGTCCAGAAGTTCTTTCAATGATGTCTGCCCTCAGAAGATCCTGCAGCTCTTCTTCCACCGACTGTTGAAGATGAAATGGTATTTTCCTGTGGTGTTGAGCTATAGGTGTCACCCGTTCATTAATATGCAAACAAACTTGAAAGTTAGTCATTTTTCCGAGTCCTGTAAACAGTTTCGGAAATTTGTGAACTATGTCAGGTTCATCATCCACTCGGTATAGTATCTCCACCAGTTGAAGTCGTTCCGCTGTGGGCAAACTAAGGAGACAGTCAGCTTCAGGCCCCTCGATGACATGAATGCGAGCTGAAATAGTTCTATCTTTGTATGTGAGGGATGTCTGAAATTGTCCTAAGCATGGAAGTGGCTCCTTCGACATCCATGTGTACACTTGCACCGCACTTTATGCAGGAGCGGTCGTGGATGCATGTTGTTGTATTCTGCAACTGAGATATAATTAAGAGATGCCCCACTGTCCAGTACAAACTTGGCTGAGTGCTCACCCATTTGGAGATGCAGTCTGGGATATTTCTTGAGCCTGTCCGGGTCTGCGACCATGCAGACGTATTCCTCACTGTCTTGCGATACCGGTGTGAGGAACCTTGATTCTTGAGATTCTGAACGTCGCGACCTGCGAGAGACGTGAAAATAGAGACTCGAACGTGACGAGCTGGAAGACTTATCTCTGCAATCTCGCACTGCTTTGGCGTGATGTCGAGAGCTGTAGTGTTTGGATTGCCTGTGAGTGTCTCTGCGAGTTGCCCTGCATACCTTTTCAAATTGATTTTCTTTGCCACATCGCTGACACTTCTGACCTAATGCGGGACACGGCTCAGTGTGGGGGAAGTCTTGACCGCAGCGATAGCATTTGAGCTGCCGCTCCCGCCCCTTGTCAGCCCGGTCCGGACTGCGATGACAACTTGGTCTTTGAGAACATCCCTTGGACTTGGACGGTCTTCGACCTGCAGAGGAGCGACGCTCCGTGTGACGAGACTGAATTTGGAAAGCTTGTTCCCGTTTGCCACCTTTACCAGCTTCCATTCATTTTGCATGTTCCTCGGCCTGATCATTGACTCTTGTCATTTCCTCAATTTCATCTAAGGAGTAGCTCTTCTTTAGAAGGCGTCTGTGTAGAGATTCAGATTGACACCCTTCAATTATGCGTAAGCGAAGAGCATCTTCAGTCGTAAAGTAGTCAAACGCACAGTAACGTGCTAGCCGTTTAAGGCGCGATATGAATTCTCCCATAGATTCATCCTTTTCTTGGGAAGCTAGATTGAAAGTACAACGTTCATAGTCAATGATACGTTTGTGAAGACATTTTCTGTTGAGCGCTTCACGCACATCTGGGTAAGAAGATGCAACATCAGCTGGAAGCTCCTAGATTATTTGGACAACTTCTTTCCCAACAAGATTGCGCAGGGCTATGAGTTGGTGACCAGGATCCGACACTTGTGAGCCTTTCATGAAGTCCTCAAAGTTTTCCAGCCATTCCTGCCAGCGAAGACCCATACCTCCACCAGGTACGAGAGGCAACGGTTCCAGGGGGTGCAGAAAAGGGACTCCCAGCATAGCAAGTGTGTGTCCTACCACTTGTGACGAAGAGGTGGGAGACTGGGACGTAGCTCCCCTGTCCCGTGAGTCGGAGCGTCGGCCAGTTGTTGGTGAGAGAGACATGGTTTGGGGCCAACCAGGCGGGAATGAGCGTGAGGTGAAGTCGTCCTCAGAGAAGAAAAAAGAAACTGACCCAGCGTTAACGCGGTATGTTCGTTGCAGAACTCAATGTGCATGAATGAAGAAGTGAACAAAGGGACTCAGCAGAGGAGGTGAGCAGCAGAGCGCCAGACAATGTGGCAGTGCAATTCGTAGTAATGTCCTCAACTGAGAGGATCACTGATGTGCAAGGTCCCAGAAGCAATAAGATCAACTGCCTGACTCCAAAATGGACGCTCGCAGTGTCTGGCAGCTGATTGGGAGGGCCTGCCTGACTTCAAAATGGCCGCTGGGCGGGGCTAACCATGCCGGGGGCCGAGGTCATAACAAGACAGGCAGCCGGTGAGGCAAAGATGTAAACTTCACAGTATGCGGGAGAAAACAGCACCACGGAGCACGGCCGTCCAGAGATCCGGCGGGCAGGATCAACAGTAAGTTGCAGACAGGCGGGGCAGACATGCACTCAGGGTGGGCTCCTGACAGAAGCACGCACCGCACCAGCCAGCAATGTGCAACCGGGGTAAGCTCCCGACGTCGCCAACACGAAGAGCAAATAAGGAGCTGTGCTTGCTGCAGGAGGGCGCGCCCGGGGTGGGCTCCCGAGGCCGCGTCGTAAAGGCAGTCTGAATCCGATGAACATACGGGTAGATACCCGACTGTACTCCGCCGATGGGTAGTGGCGCGAGCAGCAGGCAGGGTCCACCCTCGTCGCCAGTTGTCGTGTCCCTTGTCTAGTACAGACGACAAGGACACTTAATAGTGTTCTCGTATCTCTCTTTATTCTTTAAGCTCCTTCTCCTTCTTAACTCTGCCCCTATCTGCCTCCTCCCTTTCCGTTTCCCTCCTTCCGCTTTCCACTTCCCAGGTTCCCATCCCAGGTCCTAGCGCCCGTGGCTTTACATCTGCCACGACACTACAGGCCCGAGCCCCTCCGCACCTCAAAGGAGCAGGCACAAGACACCTTCAGCCATGCGCACAGCTTCCTGCTCCTAATGCAACTTCAAAACCCGCGCTAACTCTCCAGGGAGGAGGCAGTTGGTGGGTCCCGGTTGGGGCTGTGGTTCTCTCCCGTTAACCTTTGGCATGCGTCACTGTCGTCAGATAGGGTGGCCTCTGTTTACATGAAGGAAAAGCTGTCCATTCAAACATCACGCATGAAAGGTGTGCGTCCCACGCCCCTTTTATGCTCGCTTGTGTCTCGGGCACCCAGAATCGGCAAATGTGACTCATGCGACTACCCACCAAATAAACTGCCTGCTAGAGCTACCACAACTAAACACAGAATGTTAGGATCCTACTTCCCCTCCCCCCAGCATATTAAAGAGAGAGGACTCGTGGGTGGGAGTATGCGGAAGTGGCCTCTTCAAAGTGGGACACCTGGAGAGTCTGAAACCAGGGCTTTCTCCAGTCCTCTGGCTCCGAGCATGGCCCGGTGACATCCCCAGAGACAACACCCCTGACTAATCACGACGCTGCTCTCATGCTGTTACCCAGCATGAAAGGAGAGCCAGAATTGGTTGGAGCGGGCTGGCTCACCACTCACACTGGCACTAGGGACCTGGGCTGGCTATCCACCCAGCTGTATAACAGCTTGGGCTGGAGAAGTTTAAACTGCACATGTCAGGCTGGCTATCGCATGACAGCCGGCCAATGTGACATGCGCAGTTTAAACTGGTGTAGCCAGGCACCCCTCCTCCCTACTCCCAGGCTGCACTGCAGCAATGGCCCCGCCTTGCGATGCCCTCAGACTCAGCTCCGGTGTCTGGTAGAGCGGAAAATAAAATGGTAATAAAGTCATTTTATTACCATTTTATTTTTCACTTTTGCTGTGCTTACAGCAGGGGGGGCGACTGTCCTCTGCCCAATTGGAGCTGCTGCTGATTTTAATATTGAACATAGAAAGCATTTTATTAATAAAATGACATTGCCTTGCTTCCATGTAAAACACAGGGGCTGATTTAAAGTTTGGAGGCAGAGTGTACTTCGTCAGGATGGTAGAGGACATTGTCCGTGCCATCAAAAGGGACCTTAGCCCACCAAATTAGAGTTACCGACTAGCCTGCAGATAACTCTTCACATTGTCAGGAACACTGTCAGAGCGGTTCCTGTCAATGTTGTAAAAGTTGACAGAAGGCTCAGTCAGACGTAACAGCCCTCCATCAAAAACAAAATAATGAACTCCCACACCATGGGAGAAAACTTGCATGGTGTAGGGGGGTCAATATTTTTAGGTCAAAACCTACCAGACGGCACAGCTGTCTAGTTTGCTAACAACTTCTTGGGGACATTCTGAAAGCTTCCCTGGGAATACATTCCACTCATTGCTTACCATTGTCTTTGTATTTTGTAAATCACATTTGCTTGCTTTCTATTTGCTGCTTTTTTTGGTTTTAGGCTGTACAACTTGAGTTAGTTCCTCCCATGGAGCATAGCCTATTTACTGTATTCTTCCACAAGTGCTTGGTTTCTGTAAACAGGCCTTTAAATCTTGTTCTTATCTGGTCACATTTGCTGTGCATTCAAAGACAGAGGTCAAATGTCAGACTCTGATATCCGAGGGAGCTTGGGGTTTGCTTTTCTTTCTCTGACTTAAAAGTGAGACAATTTACGTGACAATCTATCTCCACTCCACGCCACTCTACAACACTTCCCACTATGCCACTCTACAACACTCTGCGCAACTCCCTCTAAGCCACTCCATGCCACTTTACTCCACTCTACTTTATGACACACTACTCCACTCTACTCCAGTACACCAATCCATGCCACTCCACTCTACGCCTCTCTATGCCACTCCATAACACTCTATGTCACTTCACTCTATGACACTCTACTCCACTCTGCGCCACTCTGCTCTACAACACTCTACTCCACTCCATGACACTCCACTCTATAACACTCCACTCTAAGACGGTACACTCAATGACATCTGCTCCACTCTACTCCCCAACACTTCCCTTGATGACACTCCACTCTGACACTCTATTCTAGGCCACTCAAAGACACTCTACGCAACTCCACTCTACTGTACTCCACTCTACGCCACTCCACAACACTCAAAGCCACTCCATGACACTCCATTCTATTACGCTCTACTCCACTCTACGACACTCCACTCTATGACACTCTATGCCACGGCACACCTCAACACTCTACTCCACTCCACTGTATGTCACTCTACGCCCCACCACTCTTCCCCCTTCCACTCTACACCCTTCCATTCTACTCCACTCCACTCTACTCCCTCCACGACACTCTATGCCACGACACACCACAACACTCTATGCCATTCCACTCTGCTCCACTCTACACCACTCCACAACCCTCCACTCCACTCTACTCCATGCTACACTACGCTACTCCACTCAACGCCAATCTATGACACTCTAAGATACTCCACACCACTCTGTGTCACTCCATGACACCCCACAACGCTCCACTCAACACCACTCTACGCCACTGTCCTCTACACCACGAACGTTTAGCAATGCTGAACAGAAGCCACACTGGTGTACAACATGGCTAAAACACATTGGCACAGCCAATAGCTCTTGCATAGGCGCAACCTATTAGCTTTGCCAATACTTGTTTTTTTAAACTGTCTCTCACCACCAGGTTTTGCCTGGTGGTAACAGACAGCAAAAAAACAAAAAAACATATAACAATGTCTACTCTACATAGGTCGGATGATGTTATGTGTTACCTTCCGTTGGCTCATACTCCATCAGGCTATCAGAGGAGTATTTCGGCAATGGAGCCAGAGAAGGTTCCGTCATCAACATACTTAAGGTTCGCCCGGCTCTAAATTGGGCATATAGACCTTGAGTTTGGTGGAGTGGGTACTCCAATACTGTTTGCAACTGAGTACCCTCTGTACCAAACTGTAAATTAGTCCCAAAATCTTTCATTGTTGATAAATAACATTTTGACTGCTCTCTGCTGAATGTAGATAGGGTTTTTTTCATAAGAAACCTATACATTTCCACAGATTGGTGTCCTTGATATATCCCTGCTGGACCTAGCAAGACAATAATCGCACATTTTGTATTCAGTCTCATAATGTACAGCATAATTTGCTTTTCTAAACTTAACGATTTGCCATCTCTTTGACGCATAATTTAGTCAACCCCGCCACAATATTTGTGGGGGGTCCGTGGCTACATTCTCTGGGGGCCGCAAATGTCTCAGTAAAGACTTGTAAATCTTGTAAATGAAGATGGCCTGTAAGCACAAACTTGTTTATTTGACCCGTTTCCAGGCTATCTTCATTTACATTCAGCCAAAGGGCATTAAAAAAGCCTGGGAACTGTGATTTTAAGTGCCATGGGGCAGAGGTCAGTCAGTGTGGTTGCAAGGTCAATTACTGGCACACTAATAACTAAATATTCAGTAACTGATTTGATGTGTTTTTTAACTTCATTTTAAATGCATATAAAATAATGGACACACCAAGGATAAATGCAAATTAATCAGTGGGAAAGGCACTCAAAGTGTGAGAGAGTCACAGAATAGAATCCTGCTGGTTGCAGTGGGTAATAGTGACTTTTGTTTTTATAATGCTACAAGGTCCCTGTCTTTGGCAGAAAGCACTGTGAATGTGTCATTATTTTAAAATGTCATTACACACAGCATAAGACAGGCTGCAGCAAACTGATTTTGGCCTAGATTTATAAAGACTTTGGGTCAGGTTTGTGTTACATTTTTAACACAAACCTGATGCAAGTGTGTTAGTATAAACAATCCAGCGCAAATTACGATTTGCACTGGATTGTACCCAAATATAATGCAGGGCTGCGCATCACCGCTGTAGGGACCAGATTTACTAATGTAATGTAATATTCACTTATAAAGCGCTCTGTTACAACTATTTCCAATGACTTGAAGACGGGCCAGCAGAATGAAGTGGGGTACCGTATTGAAGACCGCTGACAGATCAAGCATAATCATCACCCCCCCCACCCCCAACATCCAAGGCACCCCTTGCTGTGCAACATGTTTGCGTTACTTTTGTAATGCAAACCTTGACGCAAAATGTAATGCTGGGATTTACTACCCAAAGAAAGTCAGGATTTGCATTTGTTAATCAATTTCAGTTTTAGTTTCAAGCATTTACTCTTTTATAAGTCTCACATTACTGTGGATTATGATCTACAGAAAAAAGTACCCCTCAAATGGTCTCACAAGCCCAAACCCCTGTTCTCAGCTCTGCTCCTCTAGTCATTGCCATAAAGTTTTGGAGAGGGAGCCCGACTTCAGAATATTTCGCTTAGGGGGGCTCAACGCAACAAAGTTTGAAGACCTCTGTTCTAACGACTCCTTTTAAAAGGAGTTAGTTGTTGGTGCTTCCACAGATTTACACATCCTTGTAAATGAAAGGCAGCATCAAAAAGCAATGGGTGTTGCGTGGAAACGCTCACAGCAGCACCCATTGCACACCCCTTTGGCGCAGGTACCTGTGTCAAAGAGTACAATATTTACAAGGCGGCATTAAGCCACGCAAAATGGCTTAGCGCTGCTTTGTAAATGTGGAGCATGGCATTGCACCACCGAAGCATCAGAAAAAGTGATGCTCTGGTGGCGCAATGCCCTTGTGACTATATGCCCGAGGTGTCTAAAGTTTATACATATACTCAGTAATTTTCAGAGTTGATGCATGAACTTTAGACAGCAGAAGTTGGAAACGGAGAGATGCAATCCTTGCTCACTGTTTCAAACTTGTACTGTCTGAATTTTACACATTAATAAGGAGAAATTCCAAGTTAGGGCCCTGATGTGCAAAGCCCTTTAGCGATTGCAAATTCACAGGGTATGCAACAGCAAAAGGACTTTTCTTTATGTAAAAAAGCCCTTTTCCGAGTTGCGACATTATCTCTGACTCATGATGGGCCTTTGGGATCCTTTCTGAATTTCAAATAGGAGGGTCAGCAAAAGTAGCACATCCCTCCTGTTTCCAATTCGAAAGCAATGTAATAATGGATTACAGACCCAATCACGAATGCAAAACATTGATGAGTTACAAACCCCTGAGGTAGGTTCTAACTAGTTCGCAAATGGGAAGAGGTCACCTTCCTCTTTGGGAATTGCATTGGTGGTGGGGTGGGGTGGGTTGTGCTCTCTCTGAAGTTTTTTAAAATGGCAAACTTTTTTTTTAAAGCGGCACCAGTTCCTCTAAGGACAGACTGCTTTGAATAAAATGTGTTTGTTTTTTTAAATGGGATCATAGCTTCCACCATCTTGTGATTCAGTGGCGTAGATACACCTTTTGATGCCCATAGCGGTCGGGTCGTTTGCCGCCCCGGACGGCCCCAGGTGAGAGCAGGGGGGGGGGATGGTGGCAACGGTACCTGCTGTCTGCCACCCCGCGGCGGTGCAAGTAAGAGTGAGGGAGGAGAGAAGCGATGCGCCGTCCCCAAAACTCATGCCGCCCGGGGTGGACCGCTCCTCACGCCCCCCCCCCTTGCTACGCCACTGTTGTGATTGCAACCAATTGCAGGTGGACACAAATTTCGACCTGCCTAATGAATATTAATTTTGTGACCCAACCTGCTAGTACCAAGATTGGTTTGCAAAATACTAATCCATTAGCAAAAAGTTGGTACGCAAATTGAGCCCAATGCAGATGGAATAGTACATCAGGTACCACATGTACTAACATTCGACAACACAAACCAATCAGACGAGCGGCTCTGTGCTGAGCGATGCAGCTCTTGGTGGTGCGGCCCTGAGCTGTAAACAAGGACCCTATGTGCTGCCTTTTATAAACCTCTGATTTATTATTATCTCAAGCAAATTCTTCCTTTGGCAGATGTTGCCTTCACGTATGTTTTTTTGCATTACATCTAAAATAAAATCCTCTCTTCCTAATCCCGGCTCGCCTTGGAACAACAAAGCTACCGTGACCTTGGTCACAGCGACCTGTTCAGATCCTTCATAGGGAGCAGAAATTACTTCGCTTGAGAGAGAGAGATTCCCCCTCGGTTATGTGGGAGATGGAGAGTCCTGTTTTAAAAACACATTGAACGTCTGCTTGCTCCCGGAGAGCCAATGAGTGGCCCTGTTATAGAGGCATCGAGGATTCGAATGCTTTCGAGTATGTTTTTGTGTGTTTAGGCCAGAGGAGAATATCATATATAAACTGCAGAGCTAAATATGACATGATTTCCCTGGAATCTTCAGTCCATTTCTTGTTATTTGGTAAGAGGAAGCACTGAGCAGGTCCCTTTGCCTCTGGAATCAGACCAATGAACAGGCCCGATTCCAGGAATTCTACTCTGGATGGGCCAAGGGTACGTTCGGTTGGGCCAATGTGGGCCCAATTTTGCCAATTGTGGAGTAGCCTACAAGCCCTAGATTTACATCATATTTTCTTCCAAACAGGTATTCAGGGAATGTAGAGTGTAATCTGAGAGTAAGAGCTGATGTCTATACTCATCAGCCTCAACCCTTATAATTTCCAGCAAGCCAGACTACAACACAAGCACAGGATTCCAAGCAGATTGTAATAGTATTTCAAGCTTAAGGCGGTCCGTGTTACTACACCTAAGCCTTGACATTTTGTACTAGGAATACTGGCTACTTACTCCTTGCAATTTGCCCAACACTAATTTCTTTGTACACTGTGAACTTTGAAACTGTTTATTTTCATGTCTTTTTTTTTGCGGTGTACTTTCATTGATAAAAAAGTTTAAAAAACAGCAACACATTTGGAAAAAAGAAAGCAGTATTGCTGACAACTAAGTGCAGTTTTCGTGCCTAACAAGTGTTAAACCGATAATTGCAGTCAAACATGTAACCTTTTGGGGACGTATTACACAGAGTGGCCCGATACAGAAGGGGCCGCAAATGCTTGTGCAGTCCCTTATGTAATACAGATAGCACTGGCACACATGTATAGCCAGAGCTATCTTCAGAGGGTGTTCTCTCATTTACATGGGGCGTGACCCCACAAAAATGAGGGAATCATTATGCCTCTGAGCCCGCCCCATATTAGGGATGCGGGCGCAGAGGCAAATAGGCACACAGCATGGGAAACAAAAGCTGTCATCCAGACTAACAGAATCATCCAGCCATGGTTGGGTTTTCTACCAGTTTGAACTGAATGCTCCATAAAGTACATTTGCTTCTATCAGGTCATGCCATGCCATGTCATGTTAAGTTGGTTTCTAAAGCACACTCTCACTCAGGAGGGTATACTGGTGCTGAGCAGGTGTGAGATTAGCCAGGCCTAGTTCCTAAGGTGACTACTCAAAAAGGCAGGTCTTCAGCTTCTTGTGGAATTCAAAAAGTGAGAAGGAGGCTCGAATGTGTAACAGCACCGCATTTCACACTTTAGGAGTAATGTAGGAGAAGACTCAACCACCAGATCTTGTTTACTATACACGTGGGAGTCCTGCTGAGCTGAGGTGTCTGGAAGGTTTGTGAAAGCAGATGCGATTGTTGAGGTATGCTGGGCCAGAGTGCCTTGAAAGTTTGGGTGAGGAGTTTGAAATGTGCTCATTTGTGTATGGGTAGCCGTTGTAGCTCCTTGAGGTGAGGTGAGATGTGTGAGTGTCGTGGGAGGTTGAGAGTCATTCTGGCTGCCGAGTTCTGGATGTCCTGCAGCCTTCTGATGAGATGCTTGTTGATCTCAGCATTGAGGGTATTCTTGTAGTCCAGTTTGCTGGTGGCAAGAGTGTGGGTGATGATTTTCAATTGGAACATCTTCCTCAGCATCTTCAGTATGTGAAAGCATAAGGCAATGATGGTGTTGACTTGGGCTGCTATGTTTATTTTGCACTCGATGACGGGCTGAAGGGTGTGGGTTATTTAGGTCTGAGGTCAATCTTAATAATTAGCATTAATGCCACCGTAGGTATATCATGCCACAATCCATAACCCATGAATTATGCACTTACTCTGTTAGGCAATGTAATTCCACATTCATTCTTAGGTAATGGAGGACATTTATGATTCCCGCGCCCTCGTGGCTGCTCATCCGATGAGGCATACACTGCTACTATCTGAGTAGTATAATGCATGCCTCATCCTATACTATATTACTGTGTGCATCTTAAACAAACTAAAGTACATAAACACTCTCAGAACCCCCAACACAGACCATAATTGAGGTGCAGAAGGCTGTTCACAGGCCTGAGCCCTGATGTCAGGGTACCTGCTTCGTCATTGGCAGGTAGACCTCTGTCCCCACACTCCCAAGTAGAGATGGGGACCCACTGAAAACTCGATCCGGGTTTGAGCCTGAAGCCTGGCTCTGGCTTAGCTTTAGGCCCTGTTGGAACTTCGAGCCCATAACAAGCCAAGCTTTCATGTACCTTCTAACTGCCGCCCTCAATCTGCCCAGTATGTGGTGTTACTGCCAGAGCTTTCAACTCTGGAAGTGAACCAGCCAGGTTCAAGTCTTGGCGTCAGCTCAACATCCTGTGATTCTGGGCAAATCTTCGGTGCCTAAAATAAATGAATATGATCTTGAGTAATGTAACTGGTGTTCATGTAAAGCACTTCAATACCTCCAGGTTGAGTTTGCACTATATAAAAACTGCACAAAGAGGTAAAAACAAAGCATTAACCTAGAAAGGGGAAACAAATAGATAGCTGTTTAGTGACTGATTTGTACAAGGTGAAATCATAAAACGTGGATAAATGGCAGATTCCATAATTAAATTGTGTGACCTTCTGCAAATATTTTATTTCACCAAAACTTGTTTGTCTTCATATTTGTGCATGAAAGCACATTTAAATACGTGAATCAGAAAATCAAATATACAAAAACCTGATCCTTTCTCGACTGGATTATGCCAATGCGCTGTATGTGGGCATCCCGGGAAATCTTCTGAATAAGCTTCAGGTTGTCCAAAATGCGGCAGCTAGGCTGCTCCTTGAAATCCCCACTAGGAGTAGTGTGCAACATCATCTGCACTCATTACATTGGCTTCCCGTGGCTGAACGGGTTAAGTTCAAATCCCTAGTTATCGCTCACCGCGCCCTTTATGGCCGAGGCCTCGCCTATCTGCAGAAAGCGGTTTTCCTTCTATGTCCCTTTGAGACAACTGCGCTCGTCAGCACTTCTTTTAGCACAAGTTCCCCACTTCATTCGTTACAGGCTGGGCGGTAGCTCACTTGCCGTGAAAGCTGCTTCGCAATACCCAAGACCCCTTGGCCTTTAAGAAACAACTAAAAACCTATCTTTTTGTCTAGTGTTAGTCTGCTGACCCCTCTTGGTTCGCGCCGTGACACTCTTCGGAGTAGCTGCGCACGTTATAAATTTAAATAACATAACATATTGTGTTTGATTTAATAGACTATTGTTGCTCTATAATATTCTGGGTCACATACAGGGTCCACGTGATAACTCTCTTGCCTCTTGGCTCACAAATAGCACTGTCACCAGTGTGAGGACTGTGGCAGGAATGACTGTATTTTCATATTTAAAAACTATCACTTCTAATAAATACTTTTCATGGTAGCGCTATAATGTGATTTAATAATGTCAAACTTCATGTGTTAAGGAAATACACTTTTTCGAATTTTGAAGAGGCTTTGTCATATTTTACGTGTTGTTTGTTGTATGATTTACATATCAAACATTTTCAGGGCTCGGCTCGTGCACGGGCTCTAAGATCCGAGCCAGGCCCTTGATCAAGAGCCAAGCCAGACCCTTGCATCAGCTCTGGATTGGCTCTCTCTTTTAATTTTTTGGCTCGCCCACCTCTATCCCCAATACACACCACCCAATTGCAGTTTGCCGAGAGAGACCAGCTAGGATTCCCACCTGGGCTTTTTTTTTTTTTACCAACATGACCACCATTTTAATGTCTCAGCTAGTACAAAAATAGTTCAAATTAACAAAAGGGGGGCGTGGCCAGGACCTCGATGGATTAGGACGTGTGCTGTGTTGGCTCCGTCCTCCGGGGGCCGGCCGCCCGCATTTAGCGACCATAGCGACTCGAGGGGTGTGATTGAAACCCACCCCAGCGCCTCTCTAACCCCCGCTCAATCTCAGCACCTTACCGGGGGCCCCGCTGGAACAATCAACTCGCGGCGGAGTGGAGGGCCTAGCGAGACAGTCCCGCCCCACCATCTTGCCTGTGAGCGTTGTGGAGGCCTTCGGTCCGGGGGAGTCCCGGGCCCAACAGAGGGGCTAACTGCAGGGGCGTGGGGTGTTTGCTGGAGCCCTGCTCAGGCCCCGACACTCCCGATCCTCGCCGTGCGCTTCCCAGAAGTCTACCACTGCAGAGAGCGTGGCTCGCGAAGGCCCTCAATCCGCGCCGCAGGGTTTCCGGATCCTGAGAGCAGCCACGTCGTGGAGGCGGCCCTGGGTCACGGACCAGCGCCGACGACCCGGAGGTGAGGTGGAAAGTGGGGCGGCGTGGCGGAGCGGGCCCAGCAGAACTCCATTGGCGTGGGATCAAAAGTGAAGGTGCAGCCACTGGGGGAAGAGTGCGATAGCCACAGCGTCCCTCCAGGCTGCAGCGCGCCCTCACGGCCTGGGGCCTTCTTGGAAAGCCATCGCTGGGACCCCCTTGCTGCCTCTACCGCTCCCCCCTGGCCTGCTGTAACTTGGTGGGGGGGCGTCCCGGCATCTACAAGCGTGGTGCTTCGCCGCTGCTGGGGCCCTAATAGGATTCTCTACACCTGCATTAGCCCGGAGGTATGAAGTGACCGGGCTTTCGTCCAGGCCTCCTTACTACCCTCGCTCCGGCGCCCGGACCAGGAGATATCTGCCCCCTACCTCTCATCCACTACATCACCGCTCCCTCCCCCGTGAGCTGCCCAGCTGGTGGGAAGATCGTGTGTGACAGTGCAGCTGCTGGGAGAGGAGCGCGTTGGGCGCCTTGCTCCACCGGACATCAGCGTGTCCCCACAACCTGGAGCCTTTCAGGAGCGCTGTTGTTGGGCCCTCCCCACTGCCTTTCCCACACCCCCCTGGCCTGGTGTGACTTGGTGGGGGGGCACCTCGACAACTAACTGTGCAGAGCTTCACTATTACTGGGGCCCTAACAGGATCTTGCACGCCCACCTGAGCTTGGGGGTCTGCGGTGTCTGGGCCGCCTTTCCGCCAACGCTCTGAGGCCGGGGCCGGGAGGTGCTCTGCCCCTGCCTCTCCACCGCTATATAGCTGCCTTCCCCCGGGGGCTGCGCAGTGAGACCCGCGCTGTGGCCTGTAGCCCCCAACAGTGACTGTGCATTTGCGTCGCCCCTAGGACAGCAAAGGGAACTGAAGAGTGAGACCTCAGGGGGGCCTCCCCCGTAAACGTGCTGGGGGTGCGCTTGAGATCTGACTGGTGAGGGAGTGCAGGCAGACCCAGTGCAGAGGTGAGGAGATCGGCTGTGCAGTCGGCCAGCGCCTGGGATCTGGCCTGCCGTGCCCATGTCTCGGCACTTAGCAGTGGCGCCTTCTCCTGGCTGGAGGGGGATTCATCCCATAGCATCCCGGGTCACATAAGCTGGTGAGCCCGCACATTGGAGGGCTCCATTGGCGCCGCGGGAGGCATCCTCGGCCCACACACATCATATTTGCCCTGGACACGATCTCTCTTACCTGCAGTTGGCCCTGGTTGGCGGCCTCCCCTACTGTTGCATATGGTACCCTTCCGGAGGGAGACTCAAGAGCTGGACGCTAGTAGGCGCCTCCATGGGACAGGTGTACCCTTTCCCTAAGTCATGCCCGCACCAAATCGGGTAAAGTCACCGTGCCGCCAGCCCCCAAGGACCCAACAGTGACGGAATTGTGGGCAAAATCTGCCCCGGCGCCTAGTCAGAAAACTCTCACAATGGCAACCCCTCCGGAAAATGCTGAAACCAGCCCTATCACTCAAGCCTTTATGACGAACTTCCTCCAGGAGACAAAATCTGAAATCAACTCACTCAAATCTGAGGTTAAAACTTGCCTGAAGGATATCCGGCGAGACGTAACCGAAATTGGCACCAGAGTGGACAACCTCGAGAGAACCCTTGACTCAAGAACGGAGGACCAGGAGGAGCTCTGGCGCCGCATGACAGCGCTTGAAGAGCAGCATGTGGAACTCCAAATCAAGCAGGAGGACCTAGAAAATAGAAGCCGCCGGAATAACCTCCGCATCAGGGGAGTTCCGTGGGGCGTGGAGGGGCAGGACATCATGGCCTACATGGCAGACCTCCTCCAGGCGATCCGGGGTGATGACAATGCTTCGCCCCCTACACTGGACAGAGCACACAGAGTCGCGCCTCCACGCGGGTAGGCGAACCTGGTCCCTGACATCTTGACCCGGGTGCACTTCTTCACAGAGAAAGAGGCGATCCTTCGAGCGTCTCGGAGCAGCAATGATCTAACCTATGAGGGCCACCAGATCCAAATTTTCCAAGATCTCTCCCCAATCACCTTACGAAGACGCAGAGACTTCAAGCAAGTAACGGACAAACTCAAGGACTTGAACATTAAGTATTAGTGGGGCCATCCTTTCGCTTTAAATTTTCAGTGGGAGGGCAGGCGCAGATCATTGAGATCGCTCAAGGAGGCCTTCCAATTAATTGCTACAACTAACACCGGACCCTCGACCTTCCACCCCGACTTCTGCAAATGCTGAGCCCAGACCCCCCCTGCGCCCAGAGTGGTCGAGGGTCCCTCCTCCTCGCAATAGAACTTCTAAAGCAAGCGAGATGTCTCAGCAAACTAAGCAGGACATCATCCATCATTTAAAATACATTGAGGCCTCGCAATCTCCGGAGGGACGGGGCTCCCTGTCGGGGCCCTCCTCCCCCACTGGATCCGGAAATGGGGCGGTGGCCCCCTGACAAGAACTAGGCCTTTCATGGGTGGAGAGGGACGCCCCTTCACCCTGGTGCTCCAACCACTTGTCCTCTTCATGAGATTCCGAATGTGTTAAAATCTACTCTGCGACGTGGGGACCTCTGTTATCCATCTCCTGGTGGAGATACACAGCCCTTGTCCCGAAATAGGAGCGGGGGACCTTGGACTTTCACCTCGGGGGGGACCCGTACTCCCCCGTTATCAGTATGGCGGGTCGGCCACTGGGGGACGGGCAGCGGCTGCTCTCCCATTCTTGCTGGCGCACCCCACCGTTCCCTTAGTCCCAATGAGGAATGACTTCCTCAGAGACGCCCTGGTATATGACCGTGGGCCATTCCTGGACTGGAATGGTATACTTTGGCCCCGTTGGCCTTTTGACTATTCGGCTTGTTGTTCTTTGTTCTGTCCTTTTTTCTCTCTTTCTCCTTTCTTTCTCTGGCCTCTTGGGGGGGAGCACAGGCACATTATAACATCTTATACTTTTGGCGTAGGAGCCACCGGACACAGAAGAGGGGATACCCTACCACTCGATCGAGTGAATCATGTCTACTTCCCCACCCCCCTTTACACCAGACACTAATCCCACTTAGGCCGGGACATACGGGAGATGGGAGTGGAAAATTGTACATTTACCTGCACTCTACTCTGCACGTAGTTGGTGATGGCATAACTTAAATGTCTATCCCTCAATGTAAAAGGTCTCAACGCCCCCAATAAGAGAAGACAAGTGTGGCGCTACCTACTTATTCATGACCCGGACGTAATTTTTCTCCAAGAAACCCATCTTTTATGTGCAGACACGCAGCGCATGACACACCCTAGGTACCCCAATCAATTCTGGGCATCCGCACCGACTAAAACAGCAGGGGTGGCTATTCTTTTTAAAGTGGGGAGCCATGTACACGTTTCTCGGGTGCTCCGCGACAAGGAGGG
The DNA here is from genome assembly GCA_963921515.1 of Calotriton arnoldi. NCBI lineage: Eukaryota > Metazoa > Chordata > Amphibia > Caudata > Salamandridae > Calotriton > Calotriton arnoldi. The sequence goes on along the minus strand of CAWUFW010003605.1, from coordinate 306,002 downwards.
GCGCTATTTAAAACTCACACTACTCATCTACGGTAGGGCACACACAATGCTTAATGTCTACGCACCTAATCATGCCCAAGACGCATATATTAGGACCTTGCTTAGGGACCTGTTGTCCCGGGAACCGGACCCCATCCTCCTCGGGGGTGATTTTAACCTAGTGTGGGACCCCTGCTTAGATCGTACTACCACTTCTTTTCAGGGCACCGGAGCGATGTCTGCGGCATTTAAACAGGATTTTGAGGCCTTGGGTCTAGTGGACGCGTGGCGATACAAAGAGCCTGGGACGAAAGGTTACACCTTCTACTCGCATGTTCACCACACTTACTCTCGAATCGATTACGTCTTTTTGTCCCAGTCTATCATTCGCTCGTTGGACTCTGCCGCGATCTCGGATATCTCCATTTCGGACCATGCCCACTTGGAGGTCACCTTGACAGGTATGGGCAGGAATCCTGGCTCCACCCCTCGGTGGCGACTTCCCCCACATGTCTTGCGGGATCAAGTTGACGTGGCCGAAATACGTCAGGCGATCCAAGCCTACTTTGTAACGAATGACCTCCCGGATACTGATGGGCATGTCCTATGGGATGCCTTTAAGGCCACCATTCGAGGTATCATTACCTCCATCTCCATCGCCCGTACGCGAGAATCCCGCCTGGTTGAAACGAATTTAGCTAGGGATATCAAACTGCTGGAAAGGCAGGGACATAGTATGCCCTCTAGACAGACTCAGAGGCAGCTGGCCTTGCTCCGGGGCCAACTCAGGACTCTTCGAGTCAACAAAGCAGAACACTCACTACTTGCGTTGAAGCAGAAATTCTATGATGGGGGCAACAAGGTGGGCTCCCTGCTAGCGCGCCGGCTTCGTCTACAGGTTTCCCGAAACCACATCGCCAAGATCGTGCTTCCGGGATGGGCATGGGCAACCTCTGAGTCAGCCAAGCACCAGGTGTTTTGCTCTTTCTTCTCCGCCCTCTATGAACAGGGCGACATCCGTAAGGACGGAATAGACCCCTTTCTGGCCTCCTGTCCTTGGATGCCACTAGACCCCGTCCTTATGCAACAGTTGGAAGAACCTATCACTGCAGAAGAACTTCAAAAGGCATTGAAAAGTTTTCCTCTCTGCAAATCTCCAGGTCCTGACGGCCTCACGCTACCATTTTACCGTCTTTTTCTCCCAGAGCTGCAAGCACCGCTACTGCGACTCTTCAACTCCTTCGCGGATACATTGACGGTCACACCAACCATGGCCAGATCCGAAATAGCTCTTATCCCTAAACCTGGGAAAGACCCCACCTCCTGTGCTTCCTACCGCCCCATTTCTCTCCTAAATGTCGATGTTAAATTATATACAACATTTTTAGCCCAACGCTTAGCTCCCCCATCTACCTGGTCTGATTGAGCTGGACCAAGTGGGCTTCATACAGGAACAGCAAGGGGCGGACAATATTTGACGAGTAGCCCATTTGGTGGAAAAGGTTCAACGCCGTAAAATCCCGGCTTTTCTCATTTCCCTCGATGCCGAGAAGGCTTTCGACCGGGTCGACTGGTCTTTTCTCAAAGCGGTCTTGCAGAAGATAGGCCTGGGCCCGGTCATGATTGCCCGTATCATGGCCCCCTATGCGGCGCCATCAGCGCAGATCAGAATTAACGGTCTCCTTACCCCACCTTTCTCCATTCACCGGGGCACGCGCCATGGGGTGTCCTTTATCGCCTTTGCTTTTTGCCCTGGCAGTAGAACCCCTGGCGATTGCCATCCGCCAGTCGGCAGAGATTAAAGGCTTACCATTTGGAAGAGATGAGCACAAAATTTCTCTCTTCGCTGATGATCTCCTCTTGACTCTTACTAACCCAGAGAGCTCTCTTCCAGCGCTACTTGCGATACTTTCTCAATTCGAGCAGATCTCGGGGCTTAAAATCAACCTTGCTAAGTCCCAGGCGCTCAACCTTACCCTTTCTCCGCAACAAATTGAAGAGCTTGGGAACGGTATCCCCTTTCAGTGGGCCTCCCAATCAATTCGCTACTTGGGCATTAACGTCACGGCTACTGTGGACTCGTGGACCTGGGCAAATTGGCCCGCTTGTAGAAACTCTGTCAGGGATGACCTCCGACGATGGAAATCGCTACCTATTTCCTGGTTAGGCCGCCTCAACGCGGTCAAGATGTCCATTCTTCCCAAGATCCTCTACCTCTTTCAAGCACTCCCAACCCCTATCTCCCAAAGGGATATTTTGAGCCTTCAAAGAGAGGTCACCGCGTTTATCTGGGGTGGAGGGAAGCCGCGGTTCTCCACCAAATTATTAATGCTCCCGAAAGACCGGGGGACTGGCATGCCCGGACTTCCTTGTCTACTATTGGGCTTCGCATCTACGATTTGTCTCGGAGTGGGTGGCTCGCGAAAGCGAGAAGCACTGGTTCCATATGGACAGAGCGGTGGCCTGCCGCCCACTCTGGGACCTGGCTTGGTTGCCAAGGGGAGCTCGTCATCGCAGCGCCTATATCGCTACTCCAACACGAACTGTTTTAGAAATATGGGACAAAATTGCAGTAGCCCGGGGCCTTACCTCCTTTCCCTCCCCTCACACACCCTTGGCCCGCAATCCGGGGTTTCCACCAGCCCTCCAGCCAACATCCTTTCCAGCTTGGGCAGAGGTAGAGTGCCGTACAATTGCAGCTCTATTTGAGGGAGGGACTTTTAAATCCTTTGAGCAATGCAGGCAGGAATTTCACCTCCCCAGCACAGAACTTTGGGAATACTTTCAAATCCCCCATTGGTTACACACTGCCTCATACACAGAGGGCGCTACCCACCAACTTACCCCCTTTGAATCCTTAGTCCGCTCTTTTGATGGCTCCCGGGCCCTGATTTCCAGGACTTACAAAGTCCTTCAGCACTCACATGCGCTACCACCGCACACCTACCAACAGCGATGGCACCCAGACCTTGAGGAAGAAATCCCCCCTGCACACTGGGAATAACTTTGGAGGGACATCCCTGGCACCTTTAAAAGCATCGCACAACAGGAGACAGCTTAAAAAATCATGACTCGCTGGTATTATACCCCTCTCAGGTTGCAGAAGATGTTCCCCACTTCCACTCCCATGTGTTGGCGCTGCCAAGTCGCCCCAGGTTCCTTCATGCACATATGGTGGTCATGTTCACTTAAAACGCTCTTATGGATGGAGGTGTTGAGCCATATCAGGGAGGTAGTGGGATTTCCCATCCCGAGTACCCCAGGGGTAGTGATCCTCGGACTTCGGCCGAAGTCTCTTAAAGCGATGACACACTCGGACTGGCACTTGATCTTCCACATGCTTAACGCAGCAAAGCAGGTTATAGCGTTACATTGGAAGAAGGCCTTGAACCCCCCTCCTCAGTGTGGTTCACTCGTCTATGGCAGATAATGGCGATGGAACTCCTTTCCCATCGCCTAGCCCACACCAACGCTAAATTCAAGCGTATTTGGCAACCCTTGGTATTACATCTATCTAAACTGGAACATGCTCGATCTGTCCCTCCCCGCCTATGGGCCCTCCAGCTATTTGAGGACCCTCTGCTCCCCAGGGGGGAATCCTATGAGGAAGCGATGGAATAAACTGGGTTTGGGTAGGCAATCCTTGCTTGGGGTGGTTGTACCCAGGGCTCTGTTCAGGGGACCTTTCCCCCTCAGCCATAGTCTGTTAACACGCATGGGGTATTGCGCCACCTCCTCTCCCCTCCTCCTCTTCTCTTCCCTTATCTCTTTCTTTCTAGTATGTCGCTCTGGGTATTCTTAGTTCTTCTCTTTCTCCACAGGCCAGCAGAATAGGGGGCTCCCCCTCTATCTTTTGTTGCAGGTTGCATGCTGTTCAGCTAGCGGCTGTCGGACCTTGATGAGCTTGTTACTAGATGATGAAGATGCTCCTATGTTGCTTTAAATAGCATGTTGTACGCTACCGTAGCCGGTAGGGATTGATCTCCGTCATGCCACACTTTGGTTATTCTTGTTATTGCTTTCCTTGTTTTGGGGGGCCAAGTGGCGTGCTGCATATTACATACTTTAACAATGTTGACCACCGCTGTATACACTGTATTTTTGCCTGACTAATGCTGCCTATTACCTGGTGTTGTTGCTCTTTTCTCTTTGTTTTCAAATTAATAAAAGAGATTTAAACAAAAAAAATTAACAAAAGCCAGTATTTACTCCCTTATCAGTGCATACTCAAAATGCTAATTAAACAAACAATGCGCATTAAAGACAGTGAAAAAACATCACAATGTTCTGACCTTGACATGGAGGAAGCACTTAACAGGTGCCTTCTCCATGGCCACCTCTGCTGTGACTGGGTGGGCCAAAAGTCTTGTTTGGGTGGGCCTGACCCTCCCGCCCCCCTGCTAGAACCGGGCCTGTCAATCAACATTTAGCAGCTTCAAAAATGGTGTTATGGAGACCAGCAACAAGCTGTACGTCATTGCATGGTGTACTCCCCCCTACGTAATCGCATACCGAAAGCCAGAATACCCAGATTATGAGTTTATTTATTGTACAAGAAAATGTGAAGAGGTATTGAGAAGTAGGGTAGGTGTAAAGCTTGTAAAACCCTGCCTTTTCTCAATGCAGGCACTACCTACCTCCCTCTTGCGGCACCTTTCTGCCTTTGGCTAGATTTGATGTTAACCCGTACAAGAGTGGGTTCACATCCTAGTCTAATATGCCTTTTATGCTACAGAGACATAAATAGTACAAAGTTTCCTAGAGCCTCCCTATATGTAAAAGTTTATTTACTAGCCCCTGCCTTAGCAGGTCGTTTGTAACTATGGGCCCTGTACCCATGGATTTCCCCCATTCTGTGTCTATGGAGAAATGCGTTGATACATAGGGGTCTATATACTGCCACGACCCTCTGGTAAGCTAGGCACTTCCACACTCCACTCACAGATTCAAGCTCTTGTGAATAACACACACTCTTGTGAGGTAATATTCCTTCTCTCCTCCACAATGGCCAGGGTCATCTCCTCTTTCCTATTTTTTGTGGATTCATGTCAAAATATTGACAACAAAAATATAGTGAAGGATAAGTAAATATAGATTTACTATTCTTATCTCCACACCTACGTACCTAATGTGTTTTAACATTTTGATTGTAAATTATTATTAATACATTTCTATTTTAATATTTATCTAAAAGTTTCTTTATCTGCTTCTTTTCAGGATTCTTTGATGGACTAATGATAGAATTATTAAATGTATTATCTGAGAGTGGAAGCAGGCAAGTACTCTGCTGTCACCGAGGCAGTGGACTGAGGAAAACAACCTAAGTTACAGCTAAATGACCAGGCTCAGAAGGTCGAAAACAGCCGAAAGTTGCTTGTGCTTCCATCTGGAGGGGATCTGGCCTGACAGTACAGGCTAAACTGTCCCCATTGGAGCATGACAAAGACGGATTTGTATATGGATGATCTCTGGCTAGAGTGACAGAGTGGTATATGCAGCATTACTACGCTTACTTGTTGGGATGGAATTTAATATCCACGCTGAGCACAAGCCATCAGTTGGCATTTTTTCCACCCAAGAAGCTAGTAGTACCACAAATTAATGTATCAATTACAATAATATCATTTTTCAGTCAAGTATGTACGTCAAAGCCAATAGTATGCACTGATGACATATGCAGGATCACTCTTTGAGGATGATTAACTGGTGGTTGCTAGAGAAAATAAGTGCTGCAGTGAGGCAATTCTTAAAGAGGAGTGAGTTTCAGAAGTAGAAGAGGATGAAGAACTTATCGATTTTAGAAGGTATATTAGGGTGTAATCGGCAAGGTCTTTGGGCAAGTTGGATAATGTTCAAAATTACAAGTTTTCTGATCTGAGTTGTTAAATCTGAATGGGGTCATGAGAAACGTGGACAAATTAGTGGTATTACGGTCTTTGAGAATGAGATTGATTGAACTGATGCATGAAGGACATGGTAGTATGTTAACTACAAAAGAAAAGGCATGATCAGATTTTTATTGGCCAGGGATATTAAGAGGTCTTTAAGGAATCGCCTGACTTGTGTGTGTAATGATAAGTCACAAATCATGTGAGAAACTTCCATGATACCAAATTAGTATCCCAAATGTGCCTGACAATGAGTGTTGGTGGATATCAAAAGTACTTGCAATTGGCAAAACCTGAAGGGAATGTATGGATTGGTGCTGATTGATTATTATTCAAAGTGGCCAGGAGTGAGATTTGTGAAGATGTGTGAAGGAGGTTGGAACAGATGATGTGATAGAGTTTGTGTTTAATGTTTTTGCAAGAAATGGGGTATTTTAAAAAAATCAAGTTACTGTTCATCACAAAACTGCATTGTGCATTTATAGGGAAACTGGTTGGTGGAATGGTTAACAGTGTGTTGAATGAAGAATATAGTTAGTGTTAAGGAACAATTCAAATTAGAAGGATGAAGTGAGAAGAATGCTTTGCAATTGTTGAATTACATTACACTCTATCACAGCCGAATCATAGTTCTGTTTATTGAGATGACAGCTACCATGCTTGAAAGCGTGCCCTCCTTGGATAGGAGGGAGTGCGGTGAAGAAGTGTGATCAGAAGGTGATTTGTGACAAGGTCGAGTGAGACAAGAACAGTCACAGGTGAGACATGAAATGAAAAGTGAAGCTAAGGCTAGGACATTGAAGGTTGGTGACTGGGTGAGAATCAAATTGGGTGAATGGATTCATGAAGGTGATTTGCAGTTTTTTTAATCCAAACCATGTACAGATATAAATATATGATGTATGGAATATAAAGAGGGTGTACAAGTGTGGAAAGCATGAGAGTGAAAAATATGAGCAGAAGTTCAAAGGTTCCTTAGTTTCTTCTCTATTGAGAAGGTTTGAGAAAATGGCCAGTGTGAGTGATAGGAAACCAAGCAACCCCAAAAGGGAGAAGTTCCCGTTGGTTCTGTGTATTGCTACTTCTCTTGTGGGATGATGTTGTTGCTGTTTTTGTGAGAAGGTGTATATGTTCTAGTCTCATTTATGGTGATTAGATGTCGTAGGGAATCTTGTGTAGTGAACATTCTCTTTGAATGGAGAGAGAAAGAGTTCTTTAAAGCCAGGTTCCATGGTTGACAGTTACTCTGCCTTGGCCTTTGCTGATAGATGTGATAAGTGTAAGTCAATACATCTTCTTGGCATCAGCACAACGGTTTTGTTTGGGGACATCTTTTAACAGAGCACTGCCCAAAAGTAATCCCAGATGACAAGGTCAGTTTTCTTCTCTGCATCAAGTAGGACAACTATGTAGGAAACTGGTTACAAGGTCAAATATATTGAGGCCTGTTTTTCAATTTGAAATGAATCCCAGCTAATCCAAGTGTTGAAAAGTGTTCCTTTTTGACATTTTCACCCCCACTTTTTGCCTGATATTCGATGCAATTTTGACAGAAAGTGCACAGGGTTCCTGATATCAAGGTCCCCAGTGTCAGATCTATGTCCTAAAAACAGTACAATTGTTCCCCTAATTGGCAATACCTTTAGCACCCCTTAAGTCCCTAGTAAATAATGACCCAGGTATCTGGGGCATGGGTACCAAAGAGGGTACCAAATGGGCTGCAGCATGTTTTATGCCACCCTAAGGGACCCCTCACCTAACTCATGCAGACTTCCTTTTCATGCTGCGTGTCTTGGTGCAGACAAAAGTGAACACACAATATGGCACACATCTCTGTGTGCCATGCCTGCAGACACTGCATGCAGTATAGGTAAGTCACCCCTACAGCAGGCCTTACAGCCCTAAGAAAGGGTGCACTAGACTACATGTGTGGACATATCTGCAAGAGCAGATATGCCCCTGTGCTGACCAGTTCAATTACTGCCAGTACAAGTGTCCAGGGGAGCCATTTTAAGCACATGCGCTGGACACTGATAAAAACGAGTTCCCCCGTTACATTATAGCTTCACTGAAACCCAAATATATTTGGTATCAAACATCTTGTATTCCTAAACCCACACTGATTCCAGTGATGAATTTATCAATACATGCACGCACAGGACACCTTAGAGGTGCCCCCTCAAAACCTACCAACTATTAGTGTGCCGGCTGACTGGTCCTGACCAGCCTGCCACCACAGATGAGTTTTGGTCCCCGAAGGGTGAGGGGCCAACGCTCTCAGGAGGTCAGGTAAATTAGCATTCCAAGGCAGGAAGCTTCAAAGAGCTCACCACATTTGGTATGCGGATCTGGATTCCCTCAAAGATGATGCCACCCCTCCTGAACAGGGCCTATTTGGTGCCTGGACAGGAAGGAAGATTAGCAGTCAGAAAGGGGTGTTCACCCTCAGGCTAGTTTCATCCCTAAGTGGGCTGCCTGATGTGGACTCGAAATTTAAAAGTCTGCCATTTTGGTGACTGCAGAATTAGGAACTTTGGGACAGGGTTATGCCCACTTCCCAGAGGAAGTGGTCATATAGGGGGCATAGTGACCCACTGGCTACTACCCTACACTCCCCTAAATCTAATATTTAGGGAAGCTCCTGGCACCAGGAAGTCATATCCTGCCAACCTGAAAAAAGAAGGACACTGAAGAGCCACAAAAGCAAGAACAGAGGACCAGCGACAAACTTTACGCCAACCCTGTCAGCCTGCCTGCTGTCCCCAACAATTGCTCCAAAGATGACTAATCCTGCAGCTCCCTGTGCCTCCAGAAGCCTGGAAGGACTTCCATCCTTCAACCAAGGCCCAGGAACTCCGGACGAGTATCAGGGCTGCTCCTCTGCATCCTGTAGGCACTCCAGAAGAACTTGCAAGGACTCCGGACTGCCAAAACCTGACACCGGAAAGCACCACTGCACCCGTGCCCCCTAGCCCGAGTTGAAGTGAGCCAACTGTGCCTGCATGGTCCCCAGACCCTCCAGAGAAGAAGAACACCTTATATTTGCCAACAGTGGACTTCTCGAAGCCGCCTGCAGCCTCTTTTTGCAGGCCCTCTCTAACGTGAGTGTCTCCGGTCGTGAAAATCCGACACGTGACACCACCTCGGCACCTGGCTGCCCCGGCCCAAGGGGAAGAGAACCAATGGTGTCCCCACATCCGGAGCATCGTGAGACCTGAGCTCCCTTGTTGGTTCAGCCAAACTGGTCCCCCAGTCCCAGCTTTCAGCCTCTTTTTGACTAGACTGATCCCCATTAACTTACACGGGGCACCCGACGCTGTTTAGCATCTCTGCACCCGGCCGCCCCAGTGCTGCCCGAGGTGACCTGTTGGTGCTGCTTTGGTCCCTGCCCCTTACTCACCTTAAGTCCAGAGGTTGGACTTACCTGATCTTACTGATCTTGGTGCCTAAAGTTATATAAAGATAAGTATTATTTTTATAAATTGGTGTGCATCTCCTTAATGAGTCCTGTGTATCATTTATTGACTGTGTGCATGCAGCAGATGTCTAACATGCCTATCTGATAAGCCTATGGCGGCACAACCACACTACCCCCTAAGAGAGCACCTTGGGATAACTAGAGCAAGCCCCTGTCCACTTATAAGGGATACCTGGACTCTTTGCACTGTATACCTCTTTTTGGTATAACATATAAAGAGCCAGCTTCCTACACCCAAAGAAACAAATATCTCAGGGCCTTATCAAACCTGGACATCAAGAGCTAAGTAAAGATCTTAGTGTCAAAACTCGGCAAGGAGGTGTGGGGATATGAGTGGAGATGATTAGGGTCTTTGGGACAGATGTCCTAAACACTGGTTGCAATTTGTGACCAATATTTTACGACCAGTGCAGTATTTTGTGAATCGACCTATGTACTAATAGGTGGGCTCACAAAATGCTGAATCGTAGTTGGTCGCAATGCGAACTACCTTGTGAATATTAATGAGGTAGGTCGCAAATTGCAGCCCACTATAATTTGCTGCCTTTACAGGGAGGGTTGCTTGCTGGGGTCAGCAGACCATTATGTCTGTGATTCCTTTCAAATAAAGCAGTATTTTTTTAAAATGCAATCTATTTTCTGTAAACGAAAACAGGATGTGTTTACAAAAATATGGACACTTTAAGAAACATTTTTAAGACTAGTTAGTGTTCCCATGGACCACTGCCTACTCTTAAAAATGTTTTTGTAAACTTTCAACAATGGGAAAAGGGTCGCTGGGAGAAAACCTTCTGTTTGCAAATGGTTTACGACTATCTTTCAGGAGCCAGTAAAATATTAATTTTTTGCGACCGCATTTCGATCGCAAACATTAACACATTCCATTCTGAATCGCTATTTGAAAGGGACACCATAAACATGCCTCTTTCAAATATCGATTCAGTATGTAGTCACAAATCCAAATTTTGATTTGGTGTTGTGTTACCAAATCGCATTTTGGGTTTGGTACATAGAAAAGGTTATTTTGCATTCCCAATTGTTCCGATTGTGTGAATCAGACCCTTTGCGACCGCAAAAACCATTAGTACCTCTGTCTTGTTGTCTTTTTTAGGAAAAACACTATTTAAAGCCTCTCTGCAAGATATCAGGACCAGCTCTTTTCCAGTTCTTCAGAGCCCCAACTGCCTCCATTAATTTTGCCTGCATGGGCAGCAGAAGGCCAGTATATGGTGTCAAAACGATCAAAGTCACTCATAAAACTTCCCTTTCCCACTGGTATATCAATTCACTGACCTTCTGAGGTTGACATTCTCAGCAGAACTTCTATTCTATCGACACTGATAAAGCAGCCAACTAAAAGGCTCCCCATAATACACTTTGGCTGTGTCCTGGATTGTGCCAGATTCAACATACCCACCATTATCGGAAAACAAATCAGGGGTTCTGGCTGACAGCTACTACTACTGAGTGTTGGAGCAGCCCTTGGTCACATGTCCAATACCTACTCCCTCCCATCTGAGAGAAGAATTAAGAGACTTAGAATCCATAGAGTGTGCGGATATTGCCATTTGAGCCTTCTTATATTTGGGGCAAAATTGCTTTGAGCTCAAAAAAACGATAATTTCGAGAATAAGGTTGCTACTTGAAAGAAAAAAGATATAGCGACGTTCTAATGGGTGCTGCATTAGCTGGACTGTCAGACTTTACTCACGTTTCCGCAGGCACGCCATGCAAGAAAGTGAGATCCCTACTTCACCCTGGTCACCGATAGACCCAACCAAGTCAAAGTAATTGGCAGTGAACCAGGGGAAGAAGGGAAAACCAGGGATGGACGAATAATGTCCCACGTCGTCCTTCACATATGGAATGGACCAGGCAACCAGGCGATATCTCTACCTAAAAAGAGATAGAGTAGTCAGTAAAGACTTTTACTAAGTGTGAAAGATTTATATTGAGAAGCATGTAAGAGTCTAAAGTACCTAATTATTCCCTTCTTCCGCAAAGGAAATAGAAAAGGTTCAAGTGATGGTATAGCCTTATCTGCAAAAAAGAAAAGATAAATATCAATTAAGTGCATATAGGGGTGGAGAACTATAGTCAAGGAAGGGGAGCACTCTACACCCACCTAATGACCTCTGAGATGGATCTTAGAGTAGAATATTCTCTCCTTAGTATCTGGATACAAATCATGCATTTACAACAACATAAAACCTCCTTATAGTCAGGAAACGTGTAACATAGGATTCCTTATCTTTTCAGGAACACTCTGGGTTAAATAAGTTAAGCAAAGAAATGAATCTCCAAGGACGTGGATTCCCACAGGTAAGCATTAGGATTAAAGATAGAATATATTTGTGTGCAGCGCGACAGCCCTGTTACCGTATTGCAGGCCTTATAAATCTCGTTGTTTTACAGGAATATGGAGCCGGGACTGCAGCGCTGAAGGAGCCGCCAAAAGGGACTGCCAGCACCGCCAAGAGATTCCATTGACGCCGACGGCAGAGCAGTGAAGACGAGAGGAGACGCCGAGCACCGAAGGAGCTGCCGAACAGGAACATCTACACCCAACGGCGACCCGGAAGAACAGCAGGTACGTAACCGGAAACAAAGGCTCGATCCCAAACACTAGAACGCGAAGCGTTTCTGTGTTGAATCAAAGGAGTTTTATACTCCTCTGCCGGTGCCCGCATATGCCATGTAGCGGGACCGGTACTCATGACAGTACACCCTCCTATGTCCCCCCCCACTGGCTTGAGTTTCTCAGGATAACATCTGTGAAAGAGGCACAACAAATGTGGGGCATGTACATGACTTGCAGGTTCCCAAGTGCGATCTTCTACCCCGTAACCTTTCCAATGGATGAGATATTGCAATTTGCGTCTCACTCTTCGGGAATCAATAATAGCCTTGACCTCATATTCAGGTTCATTGTCAATTATCACAGGGGCCGGATGAACCGGTGCAGTCGTCCCGGATACCACAGGCTTTAATAGGGAGACATGGAAAACTGGATGTATCTTCATTGAAGCAGGGAGGTCTAGTTTCATTGCCACAGGATTGATGACTTTACAGATTTTGTATGGGCCAATAAACTGAGGTTTGAATTTACAGGAACCCTTCATGGCAATTGCATATGCAGGTTCCAAACGTTGATGGAAATCCGCCTTGCACTTATATATAGACTTAACTCTCTCTAGGTTCTTGGCTGCTATCTTCTGTATGTCTTGCAGCCTTTTTACAAAGCCAAAAGCAGCAGGGGTAGAGTTGGAGAGAGGAGTTGGTGAAAGCATGGACCGGGGGTGAAAGCCATAGCTACAATAGAAGGGAGAGTAGTTAGTGGAGGAGTGACAGCTGTTATTGTAATAAAATTATTCAGCTGCCCATATGAATGTGTCCCAATCTGAAGTGGAATGCAGAAGTTGGCATCTTAAGTATTGTTCTGCACTCTGATTTACCCTTTCGGTCTGGCCATCGGTTTGTGGATGATGACTGAGGACAATCTAATGTCAATCTGCAGTAAGGTCCCCATTCCTTTCCAAAATTTAGAGATAAACTGAGAGCCCAGATCTGACACCATAACAGAAAGGAGGTCATGTAATCGGATTATGTGTTGTACAAATAAGGAAGCCAGGAGTTTAGATGTAGGGATTGCTTTTAATGGAATAAAATGGGCCATCTTGGTCAATAAATCTACAACAACAAGGAGAGTAGTATTACCTTGTGAAGTTTTTGGCAAGTCGACAATGAAATCCATAGATATAGTATACCATGGACTAGGAGGAGTATGTAATGGATTCAATAATCCTACAGGAGTCTGATGTGAGGTTTTCCCTTGTGCGCATATGTGATAGGTTTGAATGTAATGTTTGGCATCACTAGCCTTTTTGGGCCACCAGAAATGTCGTTTTAGTAATTCTATAATCTTTTTGTACCCTGGATGTCCTGAAAGGAGATGAACATGACACCACTCTAAGGCTTGTAACTGTAGCTGTTGTTTAGGGATCACCGATCCCCTTGAATGTATAATACATTTTGAATCTTAGTGGCACTATGAGTAGGCGCTAGCTCTTCCACTTCTGTTGTCTTTTGTGCATCCTCGACTGCTTTCAGGTATTCCTCTTCAGAACAGATGGTGTTTATAATACGTTTCCTAGCTATTATAGGGGAAGGATCGCTTTGAGGTTCTTCTACTTCAAAGCCTAAATGGGAGAGGGCATCTGCTTTCCCATTCTTCTTTCCCGTCTGAAATTGAATGATGAAATCATAGTCACTAAAGAATTGTGTCCAGCGCAGTTTCCTCATTGATAAAGATCAAGCTGATTTGAGGAACTGCAAGTTTCGATGGTCAGTGAGTACAGTCACACTGTGATTTGCTCCTAATAGATATTGGCGCCATTCCTCAAAAGCCTTTTTGATGGCTAAGAGTTACTTGTCACCTACAGCGTAATGCTGCTCAGCAGGAGTCAATTTGTGTGAGTAGTATGCTACTGGATGAAGACACCCTGTCCTGGGATCTATTTGAGAAAGAATTCCTCCTACGGCTATTTGTGAGGCATCTGCCTCAACCACAAAAGGATGTGAGGGATCGGGATGTCTCAGAAGGGGTGCTTGAGTAAAGGCTTCTTTCATTTTATGAAAGGCCTCCTCAGCTGCCGGAGTCCATAGGAACTTAGCTCCTTTCTTCAGTAGTTTAGTTATGGGGGAGGCTAAGTCAGAGAAGTTTTCAATAAAATGTCGATAACAATTCGAAAAACCAAGAAAACGTTGTACTTCTTTCACATTTTTTGGGGATTGCCAACGTGTGATGGCTTCTACTTTCTGAGGGTCCATACTAATCCCATGGGGAGTCAGTAATAACCAGAGAAAACACACTTGGGAGGTATGGAATTGACATTTATCTAATTTGCAATACAGATGGTTATCCCACAGTCGCTCAAGGACACTCCTAACATGTACCTAATGTTCCTTTACCGAAAAGGAGTAAATCAGGATATCGTCAATGTAGGCAATAACATAGAGGTTCAACATGTCCTTGAGTATTTCATTGATAAAAAACTGAAAGGCAGACGGAGCATTACACAGACCAAACAGCATTACTAGATATTCGAACAGGCCATACTTGGTACAAAAAGTTGTCTTCAATTCGTCCCCTTCCTTGATTCTCACTAAGTGGTACACTCCTCGTAAATTCAATTTAATGAAGATAGTAGCATTCTTTATTTGATCAAGGAGAGAGCGTACTAACGGCAAGGGGTACATGTCCTTTATGGTTACATTATTGAGGGCCCGATAGTCAATGCAACATCAAAGGGCTCCCTCATGTTTTGGTATTAAAAAAAGCGGTGAAGAGGTGGGTGATCGGGAGGGTTGGATAAATCCAACCATAAGCATCTCATCAAAATATTCACTTAAATACAGGTTCTCTTTCTCTGTTAACGCATAGATCCTGCTACAGGGTATGCGAGCTTCAGCCACCAAATCAATCTTACAATCATAGGATCTATGGGGTGGAAGAGTTGTGGCTTTGTCTTTGTCAAAGACAACCTTCAGATCCTGGTAACAAGAGGGCAATTCTGGAGTATCTGGGTTAGTGACCACAGCTATTTTCCCTGAAGGGGTTATTCCGTATCTACAATGTGCTTCACAAAAATCATAGCTAAATGACATAGACAACCCTCTCCAATTAATAAGAGGGTTGTTTTGGCATAGCCACGGAAGACCAAGTATAGCAGGGAACTGGGGAGACTGAATAAGATCAAAAGAGATGGTGTCTTGATGTGATTCCTGAATCACAAGCGTGAGTTCAGCATTAGCGTGCATTACTGGTCCTGACTTAATGTCACTGCCATCTATGATTTTAACTTCTTCCCCTGAGGTCTTGGTAACTAAAGGTAGGTTTTTGCTTTTTGCCCAACAAAGGTCCATAAAATTGCCTGTGGCACCTGAATCTACCATTATCTGTACTCTTAAAACTTGTTGACCTCATTCCAGCCGGGAAGGAAGAAAAAGGTGTTGTGAAAATGAAGAGACAACTTCCTTTTGAACAGAATGCTGTGAGACAATTAAACCTGACCCACCCAAAATCTTTGTCTCTGCAGACTTTGGGCTTGTTAGTTTTCCGGACTGCCTCTTTTCTTAGGTTTCACAGGACATTCTCTAAGAAAATTTCCCTGCTGTCCACAATATAAACATAGCTCTTTGTCACATCTTCTCTGCCTTTCTTCCTTACTAATAGGGCCCCATATGCTTCCTGCCTGCATTCATTCGTGTTCTTCTACTATCTTCTCAGGACCCTGCCTTTGCTCTTTATAGTGTATAATATGCACTTCTGAGCGTCCCTTCTCTCTTTTTCTTTCGATCTTCCTGTGATCTAATTTCACCACTAAATCAATAAGGGCTCTGCATGACTCAGGAGGCTCTACACCTGTGCCAACAGGTCTTTTAGGGGCATATTATCAAGAACGGCGTTAAAATTATCGCCGGTTTAGCGGCAGAAAACTGCAGCTAAAGTGGCGATAATGGGCTTGATAATATGCCGTTGAGAATTCCAATAGAAGCCCATGTTGACACCAGAACATAGCGATACAAAAGGGGATGATGGACGGAACGTTTGAGCCAATCAAACACTCACCCCCAGTCAACTGATCTGGGTTTAATCCATCATCATTCTTTAGCTCACTCCACCACCCCAGTTCAGACATGGCCATATGCAAATCAGTCTGACCCTGTGCCTCATGGGAACAGTCCAGCCCGAACTGCCAAGCCATGTCTTCCCTGGACCGGAAACAAGCATCCTAGGACCGGTTTCTGGCATTCCAGCCGTCATCAGCCAGGCTTGCTTGAATCCAGTGGCAAAGTGAGCAAGGGACCCACGACTGGGCATACCCCCGCCAACTTAGGGCGAACAAAGCGATACAAAAGGGGATGATGGACGGAACGTTTGAGCCAATCAAACACTCACCCCCAGTCAACTGATCTGGGTTTAATCCATCATCATTCTTTAGCTCACTCCACCACCCCAGTTCAGACATGGCCATATGCAAATCAGTCTGACCCTGTGCCTCATGGGAACAGTCCAGCCCGAACTGCCAAGCCATGTCTTCCCTGGACCGGAAACAAGCATCCTAGGACCGGTTTCTGGCATTCCAGCCGTCATCAGCCAGGCTTGCTTGAATCCAGTGGCAAAGTGAGCAAGGGACCCACGTCTGGGCATACCCCCGCCAACTTAGGGCGAACAAAGCGATACAAAGGGGATGATGGACGGAACGTTTGAGCCAATCAAACACTCACCCCCAGTCAACTGATCTGGGTTTAATCCATCATCATTCTTTAGCTCACTCCACCACCCCAGTTCAGACATGGCCATATGCAAATCAGTCTGACCCTGTGCCTCATGGGAACAGTCCAGCCCGAACTGCCAAGCCATGTCTTCCCTGGACCGGAAACAAGCATCCTAGGACCGGTTTCTGGCATTCCAGCCGTCATCAGCCAGGCTTGCTTGAATCCAGTGGCAAAGTGAGCAAGGGACCCACGTCTGGGCATACCCCCGCCAACTTAGGGCGAACAAAGCGATACAAAAGGGGATGATGGACGGAACGTTTGAGCCAATCAAACACTCACCCCCAGTCAACTGATCTGGGTTTAATCCATCATCATTCTTTAGCTCACTCCACCACCCCAGTTCAGACATGGCCATATGCAAATCAGTCTGACCCTGTGCCTCATGGGAACAGTCCAGCCCGAACTGCCAAGCCATGTCTTCCCTGGACCGGAAACAAGCATCCTAGGACCGGTTTCTGGCATTCCAGCCGTCATCAGCCAGGCTTGCTTGAATCCAGTGGCAAAGTGAGCAAGGGACCCACGTCTGGGCATACCCCCGCCAACTTAGGGCGAACAAAGCGATACAAAGGGGATGATGGACGGAACGTTTGAGCCAATCAAACACTCACCCCCAGTCAACTGATCTGGGTTTAATCCATCATCATTCTTTAGCTCACTCCACCACCCCAGTTCAGACATGGCCATATGCAAATCAGTCTGACCCTGTGCCTCATGGGAACAGTCCAGCCCGAACTGCCAAGCCATGTCTTCCCTGGACCGGAAACAAGCATCCTAGGACCGGTTTCTGGCATTCCAGCCGTCATCAGCCAGGCTTGCTTGAATCCAGTGGCAAAGTGAGCAAGGGACCCACGTCTGGGCATACCCCCGCCAACTTAGGGCGAACAAAGCGATACAAAAGGGGATGATGGACGGAACGTTTGAGCCAATCAAACACTCACCCCCAGTCAACTGATCTGGGTTTAATCCATCATCATTCTTTAGCTCACTCCACCACCCCAGTTCAGACATGGCCATATGCAAATCAGTCTGACCCTGTGCCTCATGGGAACAGTCCAGCCCGAACTGCCAAGCCATGTCTTCCCTGGACCGGAAACAAGCATCCTAGGACCGGTTTCTGGCATTCCAGCCGTCATCAGCCAGGCTTGCTTGAATCCAGTGGCAAAGTGAGCAAGGGACCCACGTCTGGGCATACCCCCGCCAACTTAGGGCGAACAAAGCGATACAAAAGGGGATGATGGACGGAACGTTTGAGCCAATCAAACACTCACCCCCAGTCAACTGATCTGGGTTTAATCCATCATCATTCTTTAGCTCACTCCACCACCCCAGTTCAGACATGGCCATATGCAAATCAGTCTGACCCTGTGCCTCATGGGAACAGTCCAGCCCGAACTGCCAAGCCATGTCTTCCCTGGACCGGAAACAAGCATCCTAGGACCGGTTTCTGGCATTCCAGCCGTCATCAGCCAGGCTTGCTTGAATCCAGTGGCAAAGTGAGCAAGGGACCCACGTCTGGGCATACCCCCGCCAACTTAGGGCGAACAAAGCGATACAAAAGGGGATGATGGACGGAACGTTTGAGCCAATCAAACACTCACCCCCAGTCAACTGATCTGGGTTTAATCCATCATCATTCTTTAGCTCACTCCACCACCCCAGTTCAGACATGGCCATATGCAAATCAGTCTGACCCTGTGCCTCATGGGAACAGTCCAGCCCGAACTGCCAAGCCATGTCTTCCCTGGACCGGAAACAAGCATCCTAGGACCGGTTTCTGGCATTCCAGCCGTCATCAGCCAGGCTTGCTTGAATCCAGTGGCAAAGTGAGCAAGGGACCCACGTCTGGGCATACCCCCGCCAACTTAGGGCGAACAAAGCGATACAAAAGGGGATGATGGACGGAACGTTTGAGCCAATCAAACACTCACCCCCAGTCAACTGATCTGGGTTTAATCCATCATCATTCTTTAGCTCACTCCACCACCCCAGTTCAGACATGGCCATATGCAAATCAGTCTGACCCTGTGCCTCATGGGAACAGTCCAGCCCGAACTGCCAAGCCATGTCTTCCCTGGACCGGAAACAAGCATCCTAGGACCGGTTTCTGGCATTCCAGCCGTCATCAGCCAGGCTTGCTTGAATCCAGTGGCAAAGTGAGCAAGGGACCCACGTCTGGGCATACCCCCGCCAACTTAGGGCGAACAAAGCGATACAAAAGGGGATGATGGACGGAACGTTTGAGCCAATCAAACACTCACCCCCAGTCAACTGATCTGGGTTTAATCCATCATCATTCTTTAGCTCACTCCACCACCCCAGTTCAGACATGGCCATATGCAAATCAGTCTGACCCTGTGCCTCATGGGAACAGTCCAGCCCGAACTGCCAAGCCATGTCTTCCCTGGACCGGAAACAAGCATCCTAGGACCGGTTTCTGGCATTCCAGCCGTCATCAGCCAGGCTTGCTTGAATCCAGTGGCAAAGTGAGCAAGGGACCCACGTCTGGGCATACCCCCGCCAACTTAGGGCGAACAAAGCGATACAAAGGGGATGATGGACGGAACGTTTGAGCCAATCAAACACTCACCCCCAGTCAACTGATCTGGGTTTAATCCATCATCATTCTTTAGCTCACTCCACCACCCCAGTTCAGACATGGCCATATGCAAATCAGTCTGACCCTGTGCCTCATGGGAACAGTCCACTGGATTCAAGATAGCCTGGCTGATGAGGGTTTTGAACCCGAAACCGGTCCTAGGATGCTTGTTTCCGGTCCAGGGAAGACATGGCTTGGCAGTTCGGGCTGGACTGTTCCCATGAGGCACAGGGTCAGACTGATTTGCATATGGCCATGTCTGAACTGGGGTGGTGGAGTGAGCTAAAGAATGATGATGGATTAAACCCAGATCAGTTGACTGGGGGTGAGTGTTTGATTTGCTCTAACGCTCCGTCCATCATCCCCTTTGGTATCGACACCAGAACATGGGCTTCTATTGGAATTCTCAAGGGCATATTATCAAGCCCATTATCGCCGCTTTAGCAGCAGTTTTCTGCCGCTAAACCGGCGATAATTTTTAACGCCGTTCTTGATAATATGCCCCTTAGTTCGTCCTTCAACCCTCGATAGAATAAAGCGCTGCGTTTTTCCTCTGGCCACCCAGCTTCAGATACCAGTCTGTTAAAGGTAGAAATATAGGTCATTAAATCTTTTGTCCCCTGCCTCAAATTCAATAATTCAGTGTCTACCGACTGAATTAAAGAGTGCCTGTCGAAAGGTTTTCTTAATTCTTCCTTAAAGGCTGCATAATTGTGCAATAATGGATCGTTCCTTTCTATGAGAGGAATGGACCAATTTGCTGCCGTCCCTCCCAAATATGAAAGCACAAATGCCACCTTGGCTTGCTCAGTAGGAAAACAAGACGCTTTACACCTAAAATAGAGTTGACACTGGCTAATAAAAGTAGCAAACTTGGTAGGATCTCCAAAAAACCTCTCTGGGGGGGCCAAAGGGATAGAAGGCAGTGTGATCACTTGTATAACTGGGACATTTTGACTGAGAAATTGGGACTGAAGTGGGAATTGAGCCCCCGCACTTCCTGTCATGTTCCCTAAACTCGACTCAGTACATGACTACAATTATTTTAAGGGTAAATGTATTGTTTGAGACATTAATGACTCCGGCACTGGGTCAGGAAGAATAATGTGTACCTTTATTTAAGTATTTGCAAGCTGTGATCTCTGTAGATCAGAAGCACTCATGAGAGCTCTTGTTGGGAGCATGTCTTCATGGCCCGGTCAGCTAAGCTCTGGTAAGCTTGCACACTTCTGTCCTCGCGCACCTGCAGGAGCAAGCAGTGCAACTTGAGTGTGAGCCCCATGACGCATCACATCATGTTTCACCAGTACCACATGACATCGCCTTTTGCTTGAATTACAACCCCCACAAGTATTCCATCACAGTGATTAGTGTCTGTGAGGTCTGATCTCTCGGCAGAGGCAAGAGGAAGGCAGGTCAGCCCAGGGAATTGTTGCATACAGGAGTTGAGAGTGAGAGGAGGAAGCAGTTATTGAGATAATGTCTTCTGAGGTGTCAATTCTTGCTGAGGGAGATTCAAGTTAAAAATTGTCTATTCGATATGGTTCTTCGAAACCGCTCCCTCTGGCAGGCCTTAATGGTCAGTGTTTTTTTTCTTCCTCTTGTGACAACAAAATGAATGGGACCCTATTAAGAGTCTGCATATGCGATCATTTCCTAGTGATGGTGTGACAAGCCTCGCCAAGTAATAAACAAGGACAAGCTTACATTCACAGAACTACTTTTTCTTTTTCCAGGGCACTCTATGTCAGTGCATACGTTTTCTTGCTCTCTCCCTGATGTCCTGCTTCCGTCTCACCATCCTGTCCCATGCACTCTCTGCGTTGTTCCCCACCCCTCCCAGCTAATCCACAAAAGCACTGCAACCGATACATTTTTGCCAGGCTTGACTAAAGAGTAGACTTTAAGGGACTGGTTTTCTTTTATATCCTGTCTTCCACCTATTCCATAAAAGCCCAGGCCGTGGCATGCAAAGGCAGCATTTTTAACCCTGGGCAAAGCACTACGCTACGCTCGCGTAGTTTGCAAAGTTTGCGCTACTTCGCACAACGCGAGTTGCACGTAGCACAGTGCAAACGCGCGTAGCGTAGCGTAGTGCAGCGGTCATTTTGCTTGCTCGCGGTCCTCAACGTCAAGTTGGCGACCGCGAGCAAGCAAAATGACATCCCGGCGAGACTTTTCCTCGTTCGCGATCAGCAACATCAAGTTGCCGATCACGAGCGTGGAAAATAAACCTCCCGGCGAGATTCTCAACGCGGGAGGTCAGGTTTCTCATTGCGAGTGGTCGCGTATGCTCGCGACCGCTCGCGATGAGAAACTACCAGTCCGCGTTGAGAAAGCTGCCGCTCGAGTAAAAATCTACTCGAGCGGCAGTAAAAGACAGCTCGCACTGTGCAAGATGCCGTTTTCAATGATTGCACAGTGCGGACAAGCATCCGGCACTGTGCAATCATTGCGAACAGTGCACTACGCAGTTCGCGTAGTGCTACGCGTAGCTCGCGTAGTGCGAACTGCACTTTGCGTAGCTTCGCGTAGCGCTACTTCGCGAACTACGCCCAGGACGCTATAGGAGCGGCAGGCTGCTGTACTTACTCAGCCTCTATTTAAGGCAAAGAGCGACTGGAAGATTTTTCTTCTCCTGGAGGCCCATAAATCTGCTCCCTGTGATGCTGCAGAGCACCAAATGATAAAGCATTTGTTCCTGTTCCTAAGCAAAGTAAATAGCAAGCATTTTCTTTTAAATTCCAACACTACCTTGGACGCTCCAATGTTGTTTAAAATGTCTACAACTTATCTCCTGTGTTATGTTTAAGCTGCATCACATGCTTTAAAATTATTTTAATAGATTCCTGCTTGAAATGCAAAAAATAAGCCATGCTATTTGTAAAGATTTAAATATTAAATTCAATGCTCACTGTTGCAATACTTTGAGATAGGTGTTTGCTTTTCCTGCAGAATTTCAAAATGTGTTTTCTTTTACTTTTTCATCATACTTTAGAAACAAGAATTGGCAAAGCCATTAGCCTAGTACTCGCATTATAAAGGTGTGATCAATTGGCTTTGCCAATGCTTGTTTCTTCTGTCTTGTTACTGAACTGCATTATGACTTGAGGGCTTGGGAGGCGGGTTTTGCAGAATACAGGTCTGAAATATCTCTTAAACAGCAGAGAGGCGGAGGGGTGGGGGGCGGGAGAGTTGCCCGTGGCCCCCTTTACGGCATTGCAATAGATAACTTTAACTATCATGAGCTAAGTAGTCCAGGAGCACTCATCATGAGTGCTGATGAATGGAGCATCTGTTCCATAGCGCAGTAACATTGGTGAGCTTTTGCCACCGCACTTCTGCCCTAGTGCTCGCCTGAGTGTGTGCATAGAACTTGAGTGTCTGCCACATGACACACCACGTCATGCATCAGTAGCACAACACAGCTGATATAATTTTACAACAATGTACAAAAAGACCACAATCTCTTGTTGCTGCATTTATTTTCTCATTTGATTTGTGCCTTATTAGATATCTCTTTCACTTCATTGCCTTTCTGGAAACTGTTACTTGCGCAATCTGATTGGCCTCATTGTGGCCATTCCAATAGCCACAATACTGTGTGTCATGAATAACTTTGTGCTCCAAAAAGGAGCTGGGCATTGTGTGTAGATGGCCTAATCACATTAATTTATGCTGCTGTTATATGTCATTATATCAAGGTAAAACAATCAACCAACAAAACAAACATATTGCCCCCGCTATGACATATATTGGTAAGTATACATTTACTTCTCTTAACTCCACATCTATTGACCTTGGTTATCTAATGGCAGTCTATATTTATATGCAATATTTGTGTAGGTTGATATTTTGACCACCATCAATCAATCAATCACAAGATTTGTAAAGGGCACTACTTACCCGCGAGGGTCTCAAGGCGCTGAGGGAGAGGAGGGGGGGGTGTTGCCGCTACTGGTCGAATAGCCAGGTCTTGAGTCGTCCTCCACCCACACGGCATCATAAGTACCACACGGAGATCAGATATGTATGCCATTCTTTGAGATAACTCCTTTCAATGCATAACAAACTTGTCTGGATATTTGTCTTTGTTCTAATCCTAATTCGTGCATCTCTCTGTTTCTAATGCGATTTCAATATTAATCATGCATTCATACATTAAGTCTGAAAGAGATCTATATTCCCTATCCCACTACTAACAGACTGTTGCCACCACAGTTAGAGAACACAGGACAAGGTTTTGCCATTTCACCAACTGTTTTCAGAGGTGGACTTGACTCTGGAGTTAATGGAAATCAAGAGATTTCCTGGTAGGCCGATATCTCTGCAAGGCCATAGAAGATTCTTCCCCAGTGATATCTCTGCAAGGCCATGGTAGATTCTTCCCCAGCGATATCTCTGCAAGGCCATAGAAGGTTCTTCCCCAGCGATATCTCTGCAAGGCCATAGTAGATTCTTCAAAAGGGATATCTCTGCAAGGCCATAGAAGATTCTTCCCCAGTGATATCTCTGCAAGTCCATAGAAGATTCTTCCCCAGTGATATCTCTGCAAGGCCATAGAAGATTCTTCCCCAGTGATATCTCTGCAAGTCCATAGAAGATTCTTCCCCAGATATATCTCTGCAAGGCCATAGAAGATTCTTCCCCAGCGATATCTCTGCAAGGCCATAGAAGATTCTTCCCCAGTGATATCTCTGCAATGCCATAGAAGATTCTTCCCCTGCGATATCTCTGCAAGGCCATAGAAGGTTCTTCCCCAGCGATATCTCTGCAAGGCCATAGAAGATTCTTCCCCAGTGATATCTCTGCAAGGCCATAGAAGATTCTTCCCCAGCGATATCTCTGCAAGGCCATAGTAGATTCTTCAAAAGGGATATCTCTGCAAGGCCATAGAAGGTTCTTCCCCAGCGATATCTCTGCAAGGCCATAGAAGGTTCTTCCCCAGCGATATCTCTGCAAGGCCATAGAATATTCTTCCCCAGCGATATCTCTGCAAGGCCATAGAAGATTCTTCCCCAGTGATATCTCTGCAAGTCCATAGAAGATTCTTCCCCAGTGATATCTCTGCAAGTCCATAGAAGATTCTTCCCCAGCGATATCTCTGCAAGTCCATAGAAGATTCTTCCCCAGCGATATCTCTGCAAGGCCATAGAAGATTCTTCCCCAGTGATATCTCTGCAAGGCCATAGAAGGTTCTTCCCCAGTGATATCTCTGCAAGGCCATAGTAGATTCTTCAAAAGGGATATCTTTGCAAGGCCATAGTAGATTCTTCAAAAGGATATCTCTGCAAGGCCATAGAAGGTTCTTCCCCAGCGATATCTCTGCAAGGCCATAGTAGATTCTTCAAAAGGGATATCTCTGCAAGGCCATAGAAGGTTCTTCCCCAGCGATATCTCTGCAAGGCCATAGAAGATTCTTCCCCAGCGATATCTCTGCAAGGCCATAGAAGGTTCTTCCCCAGCGATATCTCTGCAAGGCCATAGAAGATTCTTCCCCAGCGATATCTCTGCAAGGCCATAGAAGATTCTTCAAAAGGGATATCTCTGCAAGGCCATAGAAGATTCTTCCCCAGTGATATCTCTGCAAGGCCATAGAAGATTCTTCCCCAGTGATATCTCTGCAAGTCCATAGAAGATTCTTCCCCAGTGATATCTCTGCAAGGCCATAGAAGATTCTTCCCCAGTGATATCTCTGCAAGGCCATAGAAGGTTCTTCCCCAGCGATATCTCTGCAAGGCCATAGAAGGTTCTTCCCCAGCGATATCTCTGCAAGGCCATAGAAGATTCTTCCCCAGTGATATCTCTGCAAGTCCATAGAAGATTCTTCCCCTGCGATATCTCTGCAAGGCCATAGAAGATTCTTCCCCAGTGATATCTCTGCAAGGCCATAGAAGATTCTTCCCCAGCGATATCTCTGCAAGGCCATAGAAGGTTCTTCCCCAGCGATATCTCTGCAAGCCCATAGAAGATTCTTCAAAAGGGATATCTCTGCAAGGCCATAGAAGATTCTTCCCCAGCGATATCTCTGCAAGGCCATGGTAGATTCTTCAAAAGGGATATCTCTGCAAGGCCATGGTAGATTCTTCCCCAGCAATATCTTTGTAAGGCCATAGTAGATTCTTTACCAGCGATATCTCTGCAAGGCCATAGTGGATTCTTCACCAGCTCCATCGACTTTTGAAGCACCAGCCTCTTGGGAAATCTCCCCGTTTCGCTTTTGATGAGTGGTCGAGAAAGAAAGCAGAGGGAAGTTTCCTGGAAGAAAAAGAATCACAGTACAGTAACAACCACCTCAACAGGCTCATCAATCGAAAGTAAGAGGTGAAGCCACCAGTTCTTATGAAACCATATTCATTGGAATCTATCCTGTCATGATAAAAACTGAAACGAGGTCTTTAGAAGATGAAATGTTAGGACGGCCTTCAGCCTAATACTCACCAGTTTTCACTTTTTCCTAAAAGCACTGACTGCAGAACAACATGTTGGCACGTCACAAAATACGTGTGTGTATGTGGAAGTCATGCTTGGAAAATACGGCGTGTTGTTACAGAAGATAACTTACGTTATATGCTGAATTATTTTTATTATGATAAAGTTTATTTCGAAAAATTGATTCCTTAAAACTTGCAGACAATAAAACAATCATTTAAATACAATTTTTCGAAAATTGTTAGGACCATTTAAAATCACTTAAAACCTGTCATAAAAACTCTTTAAAAAGAATGTAAAACAATTCTCGTATCACAGCCTGGAGTAACAAACACTTTCATGTGCAAAAGAAGCAGCCAGTGCAAACAGCCGATTTGTCCTGATCTAGAATTTCCTAAGCTTTTCTTATTAACCCAACCATGACTAAAAACTTACTTAGGGCAAAACAGTGTAAATGGATGTGTTGCCCTTCAAGATGCTCATTACCTCCTGATATCTCCGAAAGCCATAATACTTGCACAGTGGGCGTATCCATTTCCCTCTAGGCTTTGCATATGCTGAACAGAAAAATAGCATAGGGGGTGTAGTTTCATTTGCAGCTAACGAACACAAAGTGCATAAGCTATATGCTAAATGAAGATTTACTGGAGAGGAGAGGAAAGGAGACGGCTAGGGCTGACACACCTTCGTGGAAATTCTTGTTTCACAACGGATCAAAGTGTGGCATAAGGGTGTTTGAGCTTAATCTATGTAGAAGACAAAACATGGGCCATTCTACTGGTTGCACGAAGAGATCAGTTTCAACCAATTGCTTTAGATGGCAATGACCAGTCCCAAGATGCAACTGGATTTTTCTCCACATCATATCAGTAGATCTCCAAAACTCTAATACCATCAAATGTAACCAGTAGAAATCAATTTCCACCTGTGTAGCTTAAAAAAAAAAAAAAAACATTAAACAAACAGCTGGAGATTTGGGCAAGCAAGGGCCGGGTCACAAATTCAAATAAAAGGGGTTTGAAGATTTTAGGGTTTGCCGTGCGTTTAAAAATAGAATTGAGTTTTTTTCTTTAAGTTTGCGCACATTGACGGCCTGTGTGTTCACCTGCTGGGGAGTTGCTATAGATAGAATCTGCAGGCTGCTGTGACTAAACAAACCTGACACGCAGCCAGAACCTGAGAATGTTTTAGTTGGCCCGACGCCCGCTGGAGCTAAACAAAGCCATTCTTCGGTTTATAGTTAGAGTGCTATTTATAGGTCTCACTTTTCAATTTATTTAGCGAACAAAAAGACAAAGACATCTATGTTATTTTTCTCCTGGAAAAACAGTGCGTCTGTTAGGGCCTAGCAGATGCCTCGAACCCTGTGATTGTCGCTAATTAGTAAGGTAAAGTGATGGCGCCCCCGTGTTGAATGTGAAGAGGGGCCTGGAGCCTTGCATATGGTACAGATATTCACTAGCCTTGGGACGGAATGGGGTCCCCAGGGCTTTAAATGATTCGGGTCCTGCCGGTGCTCTGCACCTGCAGCCAGGGCCGGACTGGGAACCAAAACCGGCCCTGGCAAAGTGCTTGGCCGGCCCCCCGGAGGGGTTGGGGGGGACTGCAGAGCTGTTTGCCAGGGCCGGTTTCGGCCGATTTTGTTACAGGGCCGATATTGCAGCTATGCTGCAAAAACGTCCCTGTAACAAAAACGGCCCCCAGGGGCCCAAAACCGACCCCCACCCTGGCGGCCCACCGGGGAAATGCCCGGTGCCCGCTACGGCCAGTCCGGCCCTGCCTGCAGCTCTAAAAAGCAGGTGCTGAGACGGGTTACCTATCGGGCTCTCGGCTCTCCCTTGCTGCCCTTACCCTCAGGGTACAAAAAAAGGGGCAGATTTACAAGCTCTTTGCGCTGCCAGTACGTCACTTTTTGTGACGCACCGGCAGCGCATTTCTCTGCCCTATATTTACAAGGACAGGAAAAACCACCCTGCGTGGCTTTTCCTGTCCTTGCAAATACGGCCCCTTTACACGCAGCACTTTCCTGCACAAAAACAATCACTGCAGGCATTTTCCTCTTTCAATGCGTGCTGTAGAATGTAGCACGCATTGAAAGAGTAAAAAAACGAGGAGAAATTAAAACATTTCTCCTCGTTGCGCCTCACTACGCCACCCCTACAGTGGCGTAGCATACTGACGCATTTCCAGGTTTACGAATCCTCGTAAATCTGGAAATGTGTCTGGTTCCATGGGTGTTGCGTGGGAACACCCACAGCAACACCCATGGAACGCCCCTTTCACGCAAAGTGCTGCGTGTAAAGGGGCCGTATTTACAAGGTCAGGAAATATCCTTGTAAATATGGGGCAGTGTAATGCGCTGCCAGTGCGTCACAAAAAGTGACGTACTGGCAGCGCAAGGGGTTTGTAAATCTGCCCCCAGGTACATTACACAGGGACATAATCATTTTTTTGAATCACAGGGAAAAAAAGAGCAACTTCCAAGCTCCAACGTGCTCCCATACCTCCAAAGTTGGCAGCTTTTACCGTTAAGGCACAATGTCGCCCAAGCAAGACTTGAACCATTTTCAATAACAATATACAATGAAACCATAGTTGTTGCTCATTTATTTTATGCAACTAACAACCATAATTGACAAAGAAAATAGTACTGGCTTGTTGTAGGTGTAATGTTAATTGTTGTATTATATATCTGGATGCAATTACAAAAGCAGCAAAATACCAGTCGGGCAGGACACTATGCTGGACTCAGATTTTTAGCTTAAGTGTTTTTAAGCCACGCCCTAATTCAATCGACCACACGCCTTTGAGAGACCCCCCTCAGTTTTTTCATCCCACTTAAAGTCCTGAGGAGTCCCTGAAGGTTTGGAGCCACCCTGCATCACAGGGGCTGCTGAGGCATGCTTTACACCACTGATCGTCGCAAAGATCGAACTGTGAAGGTTGAAAAGAACAGGATTTGTGAAACAGAGACGGGCAATAATGCTTGCGTGGCTACTTCATACTATAGGGTGCGGCCGAGCTGTTTACTTGGGCCGGTTTCAGCCGATTTTGTTACTGGGGGCCGATATTGCTGGTCCCAGGAAATGAAAACCGTCCCCCACCCTGGCGGCCCACCGGGGAAATGCCCGGTGCCCGCTGCGGCCAGTGCGGCCCTGTACTGTACACATCTGGGATGTGTGAACCTCGGCCCGTCCAAGCAGAGATCTGTGTTTCTTGATGAAGGCTGCTTCTAAAGAAAGCGATAACAGTGTGTACGGGACATTCTTGAATTCTGAACAAGAAGGTCGATGTTTCCAGTGTCTACCTCAAGTCAGCACATAGATAAGAATTAACACGTCACTCCACGTCAGGCTCTTACTTCCATGTTTTTTTGTTTTTTTAACTGGAAGATACATAAGCCTTAGCATTCTCTTTTTTAATGTGGTGGCGTTTTTGTCTCCTACTGATCTGCGGACTCAAGTTCCTAAAATGACATCATCATTACTCCTGTGTTTATTTCGGATTTGAGACGCATTCTTGAAAGAAAAACTAAAATAATTGACACTGACACAAAACAAAATGCACCATGATTCATCAGTAACTTGAAATGACCCAACACGGAAGTACATTTAATTGCCAGGGCCCAAGGGGCATATTATCAAGCGGCAGCGATAATTATCGCTGGCCGCTGTTAGCGCGAGGAATCCTATCGCCGGCTATCGCTGGAAATTATCACCATGCTAGCACTGTATTAACAACGCTTAGCGCAAAGGCGATAATTTTCCAGTGATAGCGATGTTTTCCATGGAACATCGACAAAGACAGAGCCACCATGTGGTAGGCTATCATAACTAAGCGCTGGTGATTTGTCAAGGAAATGTGGCCCTCCTTTCCGGATGAGCCGGCTGAGTCGCACGCATTGGCCCTTCTGCTAAACCCAGGGTCAACGAGAGGCCTGACCTCCCGTATATATAAGGCCCTTAAAGAAGGCCGCATTACGGAGATGTCACGGATAAAAGGCAGGTGGTCTGCTGACCTGACAGTCCCCCTTACGGAAGGGGAAAGGAAGAGGGCGTTTGCGCAGGTCCGGGAGGTAGCTAGTAATGCTTGGTTTAAACTTACCCAGTTCCACTACTTACATCAAACTTATTTGACCCCTCAGAGACTTAGTTCACTTTAATTCAACACACCCTTCCCACTGCCCCAGATGCAGCTCTGACCCTGCCACATTCTTGCATATGACTTGGACCTGTGTCAGGTTACAAGGATACTGGCATCAAGTTATTCAGACACTCTGCACCACCACAGCAGTTCGGATAGAACAGATGGTTAAACAGTGTCTAATGGGGGTACTCCCGATACCAAAAAAGGGAACACGTACCAGACATAAATTCGCCCTCCTAGGCCTCGTATTAGCAAAACGTTGTATTGCAATACACTGGACTCAAACACTTCCCCCCAAATTTGACACATGGCTATCAGACATGCCGGAGTGGCGGAGGAAAGTCGTCTAAAAACAGTCTGCACAGATGAACACGCCGAGCGAGACTTAGAGTACTGGGGACACATGTTGGAAGGGTTGTGAACGCCGGACTCACATTTGGAATTGGAATCGGATACTACACAAGGAACATATCCAAACACCTCTTTACCACATACAGAGATAAGGGATAGCCCGGACACACATGCACAGGAGAGTCAGATACTGCTAAGCGGTGAGGCCTCCTCCCCACGCATCGGTCCAATAACCCCCTGAATGATGGGCGGTCCCCCGGTCCAGCGAAATGGATCATTAACAGATTGGTAATTCCAATACTTAAAGTAAATTCCATCACCAGTCACTGCTGCGCAACGTTGAGGGGGGGGTTGTTTTCCCATATACTGTATGATTCTTATTCTTATTATTGAAATTGTTACATGTGGACAGTAAACATAAAAGATGAGTGGGTGAGCAAACCCTGGTGTACCACGCATATTGCAATGTAATCCATGTTGAGAGCCCATAGGCAGATTACGAGTAAATGTAGAATGTTATAATTTCTGTGATTAACAATGCAGTAGTATAATAAAAATAAGTTACAAAAAAAAACTAAGCGTTGGTGTTTAGAAATAAGCCCCAGTTCCAGCAGTGGAAAACCCCATCTGTATTCCTGGAATAGTGGCATCATCACTGCTCCCCATCTCGGCAATGCCCACTTATACACTGCCACCTACTCGCACTCGCTTAATAACTTCTGCTACTTGGGCTGATGTTATTTTTGGTGTTTCCTCCTTGTCTGACGCCACTGGCCTATTTTCGCCGTCTTGATTCAGGTATCTCGTTAGCTAATTTTTACTTTTCCCTTTGAATCTAAGTTGACAATCATCCACCATAGGTTCCACGTAGAGAGCCTG
This sequence comes from Calotriton arnoldi, assembly GCA_963921515.1. Taxonomy (NCBI): domain Eukaryota; kingdom Metazoa; phylum Chordata; class Amphibia; order Caudata; family Salamandridae; genus Calotriton; species Calotriton arnoldi. The sequence continues at coordinate 274,912 of CAWUFW010003605.1, read as the reverse complement.
AATATGAGCTTCCCAGTGACTGGGGGCAATGTTTGTGGTAATTGTCTGATGGTGTGGTTTAAAACATTTATTCACCCAGATCCTGAATTTTCTCTGATCCTTTGATTTTAACACTTCATGGGGGAGATTTACTAAGCTTTTGCGCAGTGTTTGCGTCACAAAAGTGACGCAAAACGACGCAAAATCTTTTTTTTGTAATTTACTTTCCAGCGCTAAACTTGTTTAGCGCTGGAAATATCGTAAAAGTAATGCGAAGCAGCGCATTGTGCTGCTTCAAGTTACTTTGTGCCATGGGGGCATACTAAGGGTGGTGCATGGGTGTTCCCATGCAACCACCCAAGGTTTCTCACGCTAAACCCAATTTACTAAAAACAGTAGATTGGGTTTACCATGAGAAAACTGCGCCCTTTTCAACTAGGCGCAAGGAAGGAGAAATGCTTTCATTTCTCCTTCCTTTTCCGACTTTGCATGCGTGCTGCACTGTGCAGCACGCATACAAAGTGGGAAAAGCTTTCCCATGTGTCGAGCATAGTATTTTGTACAGGAAGTGTACCCTTCCTGAACAAAACCTAAGCTGGACTCATGCACACACCCTAGCGCTGCGGCGCTAAGGTGTGTGCATGGCGCACGGCAGCTGTAATCAGCGTGGGTGCAAGGGAAAGCGGATGAGATAGCCATATCTTTGAAGATATGGCGCTCTCCTGCTCCCTCCATGTCGCGCAACGCAGCACTGCCTCGTGGGGGGCTGCGCTGCTTTGCGTGACTTTTTCGTAAATCTCCCCCTTCATGTGAGTTATTCCACCTCCAATCTTCCTCTTCCCTCTTGAGGGCATATCAGGCTTTTCTGTATTCCTGGCGAATTGTGGTGACCTGTAGGCGTAGTTGTACATTTTCACCCTTGTCCCTACTAATCCTGTGCATTGCGTTGTTTAAGCCGTGTTTTAGGGTTGCGATTTGCTGCTTCCTTTCAGCTACTTGATGATATTTTAATGGTGCTTTATCTCTCCCTCTCCCGCCGCACTTTTTTAGGTTTCCCTCAGGTGGTCAACAACTGGCTCCCAGAGGTTTGTCGTCATGATATCATTGCTTTCTTGTTGAAGCGTGTCCAGGAACAGGCCCACCCTTGCACCGAGTTTGATTTGAGAAGGAGAAGGCTGAGAGGGCCTTAGCTGAAAAGAGACTACTATTGGAGCACGAAAAAAACACGAGTGAGCTGAAGCTAAAGGCAAGGCAACCTTCAGGACACAACAGTGATGGTGGTAACATATCAGCAGTGTCCACTGGAGAGGTGAGAGTTCACATACCCAAAGACTTGGTCTCAGTTATGTGGTGGGAGATGATATATACAAATGGATCTCAGCTTAAGAGGTAGCTCTGAGGGTACACAAGGCCCCTGAGGAGTACTGAGGGGGTAACTTGTGGAGGTACATGCCCACAGTGGGGAAGGACACACTCCTAACACTAGAGGTGGGGGACCAGACTAAGCATGCCTCCATGAAGGGCATTCTTCTTACCAAATTTGGGTTGACCCATGAGAAATACAGACAGAGGTTCAGGGACAGCCACAAAGTCCCAAACCACTTCTTAGACTATTTCAGCAAGGCACTGAAGGGCTGGATGAGGGGTAGCAAGGTAGATGATTTCAATGGACTGTACAACCTAACCTTTAGGGAGCACATGCGCAATACCTGATTTACAGAGCTGCACCAACACCTGGTGATAGCAAACTGACTGATCCTAGGAATCTTGCTAATGAGGCGGACCTCTGGACCAGCACCAGAGGTTCCAAGAAGGTATCTGAGAGGACTACCGATAGGGTGGTCAGGGTTCCCACGTGAAGAAGGAGGGGAGAGATTAAAAGAAGGATTTTTCTCAAGGCCCCCAAAACAGCCCTCAGGGAAAAGGTCCCAAACCCATATGGCCAAAAGAAGAAAGGCTTCTCTGACAAGAATCATAAGAAGTCTGCCCCTAAGAGCTATGAATGTTATGAGTATGGGCATTACAAGGGTGATCCCATGTGCCCCAGGAGGGCACTGCCTTCTACTGGTGTAGTGCTTGGGCAGGAGATGGCCCCAGTTAGTGGGAGGGAAGTCAGTGAGGTTACCCTAGTGTCCCTGGGTGACGAGGAGATGGTGCCCAAAGCCCACATGCCTTCCAATACTGCAAAGTACAGGCAGTGGGTCACCATCAATTAGAAGAGGCTCTGAGGGACACAGGAGCCAGTATGACTATTTCAAGGTGTCTTGTGGTGTACTCAGAGCAAGTTATTCCCAATGCATTCTGCCAGGTTGTAGTAGCGGACTACCGGGAGAGCCACTACCCTGTGGCTCTAGTTCCCGTTGAGTGGGGAAGGGGTCTCTGGTCTTCTGAAAGTTTCAGTGAGCCTTGCCATGCCTGCGGACTGTCTGCTGGGGAATTATCTTGAGCACACTGTCTGAAATAATGGGGAGCTGAGGTCACACCTGGAAATGTTGGGGTTGTCTGAGTGGGTTTGTGTGACCACCAACACCATGCCCAGGAAGGGAGTCATAGAGGTCTGGAGCCTGGGAAAAATGGTATAGACAGCTACCATGAGAGTGAAGGGCAAGGGACGTGGGAAACCCGCCCCTGTGTGTTCCACAGTGGAGGTGGATGGGACGCCGGAGGGAGCCAGCCCTGATCCTACTGGGGAGGACATATCCTCCCTTGGTGTCCTGCCTGAGCTTGCTGATGACAAGCAGAAGGTCAACCCACCAGTGAGGAGTTGAAGCCCAGGCAGCTGGTGATACCTCTGGAGATCACCACATATATTGGGAGAATGACCGCCTGTATAGTGAGTCTAAGACACCTGTGAATAGGGCAACATGGGCATTGGTAGTGCCTCAATGCTACAGGTCCTTCTTACTGGGGCTGGCTCATGAGATAACCCTGGCAGGACATTTGGGGCAGGACAAGACCATTGCCAGGCTTGTCCTCCACTTTTACAGGCCCTGGATGAAGATTCCCTCAGATACATTCTGTAGGACTTGCTTAATCTGCCAGGCCAGTGGGAAGACAGGGGAGAAAATGAAAGGTCCCCTGAATCCCTTACCGGTCATTGGCACCCCCTCTGAAAGGATGGGCTTCAACATTGTAGGGCCCATGGACCCCAAGACATCCTCAGGCAATAGGCTTATCATGGTCTTGGTGGACCATGCCATTAGATACCAAGAGGCAATCCTTCTGAGGACAGCAACTGCACTTGCAGTGGCTAGAGTCATGTAGGGATTTTCACCAGAGTGGGTTTCCCCAAGGAAGTGGTGCCTGACCGGGGCACAACTTTATTTCTGCATACATGCAGTCAATTTAAAAGGAGTGTGAGGTGACTTATAAGTTCTTCACACCCTACCATTCACAAACCAATGGACTTGTTGAGAGATTCAACAAGACCCTGAAGGCATGATTATGAGCCTCCCAGAGCCCATAAGGCAGAAGTCGAAAGTCCTCTTACCATGCCTGCTCTTTGACTATAGGGAGGTACCACAGATGGGGTTCAATTTAGCCCTTTGAACATCTGTATGGATACCCTGTTAGGGGACCTCTCAGTCTGGTTATGGAGGGGTGGGAACAAGCTCCCAGGAAGCCTCCCCAGCATGTGGTTAGTTAAATGCTAGGCCTCCATAACCAGATGGCCAAGTTCTGGAAGAAGACTTCTGAGAACTTGGAGGCTAGCCAGGAGGTAATGAAGCAGTGGTATGACCAGACGACCTGCCTGCGGAGTTTCAACCTGGGCAGACAGTGTGGGTGATGGAGCCAGTGGAGCCCAGGGCCCTCCAAGACCACTGGACTGAGATAGTTTAGAGGAAGGGGGAGGCCACCTACCTGGTGGACCTCAAGACCCCCAGACACCCCTTAAGGGTCCTCCATATCAACCGTCTCAAGCCATACTTTGAGAGTTCTGAGATCACCAAGCCGTTGGTGACAAATGATGGGGAGGAGAGTGAACCTCTCCTGGACCTCCTGCCAACAAAAGAGAAAGATGGGTCAGTGGAAGATGTTAACCTTTCTCCTACCCTAACCCCAGAACAGCAGAGGGACTGTCACCAATTGTTGGGGCAGTTTGCTTCTCTGTTTTCCCTCACTCCTGGGCTTAAACATCTGTGAACCCATGACATTGATACAACTGACAGCCCCATGTCAGAAACAAAATATACAGGCTGTCTGATAATGTGAGGGCCAGCATCAAATAGGAAGTCTCTAAGATGTTGGAGTTATGGGTGATTGAGCACTCCAGTAGCCCCTGGGCCAGCCCAGTGGTGCTGGTACCAAAAGCCGCCCCACTGGGCGCTGCCCCAGAACTCTAGTTCTGTGTGGTTTACAGGGGGCTCAACTCAGTCACTAAAACTGATGCTCACCCCATCCCAGAGATGAGCTCATTGATAGGTTAGTGACTGTCAAGTTCCTGAGTACCTTTAACTTAACTTCAGGGGACTGGCAGATTTCCCTAACTGATGGGGCCAAAGAGAGGTCAGCCTTTTCCACTCCACAGGGCCACTTCCAGTTCACAGTGATTTCCTTTGGGATGAAAAATGCCCTGCCACCTTCCAGAGGCTGGTGAACAGGGTTTTAACTCGTATGGAGGCCTTCAATCGAGCGTACCTGGATGGTACAGCTGTCTTCAGTAGCAGCTGAAAGGACCACCTTTTTCTCCTGCTGGAAGTGCAAAGTGCAGACCTGACTATCAAGGCCAGTAAGTGCCAGATAGGGCAGGGGTGTACGGTGTACTTGGACACCTGGTGGGCAGGGGTAAGCTGCAGCCTCTCCAGGCCAAGATACAGACTATTCTCACCTGGGAGTCCCCAAACAGGCCATGTGTGCAAGGCCCATGACTTTTCTAAGGAATTTATAGTTCAAACAGTTGCCTCATAGCATGGCATAGGGGCAGTCAATGCTCAGTGATGAAAGCCTAGACCAACCTGTAGCTTTTATCTCTAGGAGGCTACTTCCGAGGGAACAGAGGTGGGGTGCTATTGAAAGAGAAGCCTTTGTTGTGGTCTGGGCACAGAAAAAGCTGAGACCATACTTGATTGGGATCCTTTCCTGGCTCAGATAGACCACAGGCCGTTCTGTGGGCTAATGCCAATGAGGGGTGAGAATCCAAAATTGTTGAGGTGGTCCATCTCCAGTGGTGGCTGGTGACATTTGAAAGTGGTAGGGCGTAAACGTTAGGCATGATTTTTATGTAGCAAGCGATGTGAACAAGTTCTATGGACAAACCTGGGGTCCAGGGGAGTCCCTCTCCTGAGAAAGAAATGAAAAAAAGATTGGCAAATAGTGCATTTTAAAGCAAATGAATGTAGCGATAAAGCAAGGCTTATTAAGCAGTGGGAACGTATAGTCTTGAAATATTAAACACATTAAAAACTGCCCCATATCTTCTTGCATTAATTTGTTCAACAGTTACTGTAATGTGTAAATTGTTCTGCATGACAACTTTAGCCCTTGAAAATGTATGCTTGCCCAGTGTCTTGCACTGCATGCAGCATTAACTTTGGAAGCATATGCTCTAACCAGACTTCGAGAAGCACCCACAGATGCTAGCTGTAACCAGTCATATAGAAATATGTGCAGACAGGTCTTTAATTGAGATGAAAAAAGTGGGTGCTCTCTATAAAGGAACATGCCAAATACATTTCTGTGATTTCCATAGTATGCCATCAGACCGGTATTTTGGTTTCTCTCTGAGATGTAATTTTTATCCAGATAAATGGCACAGCAACTGACATACGCCTAAAGCCTGTCAGTATGATTGGCTTTGTCACTGGGTGTTAGCTGTTTAAGATAAATGAGTAACAACAATGATTTCTTATAAATAATTAACCTTGGAAATGTTTAAATTCTGAAATAGTGAGTCTGTGAATTAAATATCATTGAGGCCTGTGGAAGGAGTTTTGGCCTTCGGTTATGTGTGTTTTATGTTAGATATGTATCCTATTTTTCTCTGCATATCTTATCCATCTGCACATCTTCAACCCCCTCTCTTTCCTCTTCAGCATCCTCTTTTCACTCTTCCCCGAATTCCCTTCCTCGCATCTCTGTCACTTCACCTCCCCCAACATGAACTGCAGTCCCTCAAATTTAAGCACTTAAACTTCTCTTACTTTTGCCTTGCAAATATTTTGACATCAGTGTACCCCCTTCACACACATATCCACAGAATTTCAGTTGCAAATGGAATACACAAACATTGTTCTGTGTGCTCTGCAGAAGGCCAACCCACTGACAGTCACTTTGTTAGGCTTCAGCCTTAGCGCCTGCACACTCAATCAAAGCCCCTCATAAAAACCTGGCATGGCTCAAGCCTCAAAGTATGCACAGAAAAAAATACAGATAAACAACAACATTATAAAATAGCTAACTTGTGGGGAATGCAAGATTAAGTAAAGCATGTAAATTGAGAGAGGAACTAAATCGCTGAAATGCATTCCCTTGACGTTTTTAACATTCATTGTTTGCAAGTCAATCCATGTTTTTAGCATCAGTGTTAACTTAGGGGCATGTACACAGGGCCAGTTTTAATGCCATACACCAAGGGAACTGGCCACTGTAAGCACATGTTACACAGAAAGCACACATTTCTCGCTTTGGGCCTGACTCAGGTATTTGGATCCATTTCGCAAGGAAACAAGAGTGAACGCTGCTCCTTATTTGGATCCATTTCACAAGGGAGCAAATCCACTTCTAAAGGAGCGAGCAATGTGCAGCGAAGGCCTGGGGTGTCACAGTAGGGGAGGTAAGAGTGATGAAGGGTCTCGGCACAATATACAGAACACAGCATTAGCTTGCAATCACTTACCATTACCGAAAACAAGGCACCGGATCAGAAGTGCTTGCATCCACTCTCACGTATGATGAAAGGGTGGGATATATGTCTTTGAATGACGGACGTCTGAAATCACGCAGGGATGAAGTCTCCTACGCCCGAAACCGTGACGCTTACTGCGTCACTGACCTACAGTGTGCATACAACCAGAGACCCCAATGGCAATGAAGGGCTTTAAAACAGAAAGCCCTGCCTCGTGCATCACGTTAAGAAAGTTGATTTACTGCCTGTCTTTCGTCTCCTGCTTCAGAGCAAGGCGGCGCAGGCAGCCTGAAACAGACAACCCAGACTTAAATACATCAATTTCTTTAGAGATACGATCTGTTTTATATTTTTTAATGTAAATGTGTAGGAATTTTCAGAGGGGCGCAGCCCCACAGTCCTAATGGAGAAACCGCCCCTGTCCATCTCCCTACAGGGAATGGACATTGCGGTGGAACACAGACCTGGGTCAGACCATTCTAATGCTGATGGTCTTTCCAGGTTCTTCTGCCTTAGTGATGAGAACTCCCAAGAGACGGGGTAGTTCTCCCCACCTTCAGCTGAGGAGGGTCATGTGTTTGACTTGTCAGCCTTAGGGTGGTCTTCCCCCAAACCTTTTGCCTACTTACCTCCAATGTTGATGGTCAGTTAGTCAGAAAAATTTAATTTTGACCAGTTGGCCCTTAAATACATTAAAACATCCATAAATACAATCCACTATATCATTAACCGCTTCGCCGCGATCGGAATTCCGCCCAGGTGCTGGACATTCCGATCGCGGGTGTGGTCGTGACGAGCTGAGCTCGTCATGCGCACAGCGCGACCGCGCAGCATGACGAGCTGAGCTCGTCATGAGCATCGAAGGGGTTAAATAAAAAATAATAAAACCTTTCATAAAATTCCATGAAATATAAAAAACCTTAATAACTACATCTTAAAATGCAGAGTATATTTCATCATAGAGATATCAAAAGACTCCAGATCTATACACTTTTAAAAACTTTTTTCACTTTGAGCATAAACCTCCCAATAGCACATGCTGTGTCCAAAGAACGCATTTCAATTAACAGATCATCAACACGATTTTGGACGTAAAAACATTTTCCGTGCAGCAAGAACTTTGAAACAGTCTAATAATATGTGCAAAATATCGCATTTTGTACCTAAATTGCATGTGCACTTTCCTTTACTGTCAATTATGCCCCCTTTTATCCCGTCATTGGCATAGCAAGTATTGATTCCGATCCTTAAACTTAAAATTTCATTTCTAAGTCAACGATTAGTACAATACGGGAACTGTTGTTCATTTTGCCAAGAATTAATAATAAAACACACAGATTTTTTCCTGTGGACACGGCTTGACTCTCATGTCTCTGCAAGCCTTTATTATAGTTTCCCTAACCCTCTTTGTCCACTTTTGGCGTTTTTGCACCATTGCGATATTTTCTGCACCTCTCTGCAATCCAATTGCTGCCACAATCTTATTAGCGCCATTTGTGCCATCATATCCCATTATATCATTCCAGTCTCCATTCTTACCGCCTGAATCATCGAGGCCTTGGGTAGCGACAATAAGTTTTTTAAGCATTTCCCCTCTTCAACGTCCCACCCACTTTTACAACTTATATATAACAATTCCACTCCACATTGGAACTAGGGTGGTATCATGGGCGTGTAAGCTTTCAGAACAGGTCTATCTGACATTTCTCCGTAATCTTTATTATATTTTTTCAGACTGCTAACTGAAGCAAGGACCCTTACTCTCAATGCGTCCAGATGACTATGCCAATGTTGATGGAGTTTTGCTTTTGTTGGCCTTGAGAATCTGTGCACTTTACCACTGTTGGCCAGTGCTAAAGTGCTTGTGCTCACTCCACTCCCCTAAACATGGTTTGATTGGCATATACCTAATTGTAATATTTAATTTACCTATAAGTCCCTTGTAGAGTGGTATACCATATTCCCAGGGCCTGTAAATTGAATGCTAACAGTGGACCTGCAGCACTTATTGTGCCGCCCACTTGAGTAGCCCTCGGTCTAAATGCAGTTTCCCACTGCCATTCGACTTGACATTTAACCCTCCTTGCCAAGCCTCAAATTTCCCTTTTATTACATATAAGTTACCCCTAAGGTATGTCCTAGGTAGCTCATAGAGGAGGGTGGTGTTTAATTAAAAAGTTGAACATGTACTTTTAAGTTTTACATGTCCTGGTAGTAAAAAACTCCCAAATTCATGTTTCACTACTATGAGGCCTACCCCTCCCACAGGGTAACAATGGGGATTTCTTATTACATTTAATAAGCTATAATTCCTAATTGAGAGGAGGTAGATATCTCATGTTTGGTACCTATGAAATTGTAATGATAAACCCTCTTAAATGGAAAAGTCTGATTTTTCATTACAGTTTTAGAAAGTTGGCATTGTCTTGCCTTTTGCCCTTTTGTGCCTGCAGCCTGCCTTGGGTCACATGACTAGGTGTAGCTGACAGTTAGACTTTGTGAATTCCTCCCAGAACGTCACACAATAGAGGGAGTAGGTATGTCTCAATGGATCATCTGCTGGCAGAATGGGGGGAAGGGCAGAGCTCAACACAGCCCCACTTACATCTGAATAGACTGTGCTTGGCCTTCACACAAAGGGACTAACAGCCCTGTATTGTCACTAAAGCTAGCTTGGAGCCAGGGGAGTCAGGAAATTCCATGCATTTCAAAGAACCTTTCCAGAAGCTTCTCCTACCTTCCAAGGGTATCAGGGTATAAAAATAGGACTTTCAGACCCACTCTTCAGTTCACTCGTGGACCTGCAGAAGGACTCTCAGAAGACACCTGCTGCTGTGACCTGCTGTGCACTCTGTCAGACTGCTGCTGTACCTGGAAGGACTGCTTTGCTGCTGGAGCCTGCCTTAAACGCTCAGAGGCCATCACTGCTCTTGAGCCCTGCATCATCAACCAGGACTACCAGAAGTGACTCCAAGGGCTAGTTTGCTGGGCTCCAGTTTAGAGCCACACAGACATAACAGGCTCCCACCATCTTGAACCCACACTTCCATTTCAGCAATTAAGTCCAAATGTAGAAATCTTCACCACAGCTTCGACCTAAGGCCGTCCGACGACGACGCTTCTTCCTCGGGCACCTCTTGCAGCCATGCTTCGCTGAACTTTACCTTCACAGACACTTTTCTTCAGAAATCTTTCCAAGTCTGAAGGTAAGCGCTGACCGGCCCAGTTCACTTCTTGTATCCAAACTGCGCTCCATCACTGTCGTCCTTAACTTTCGACTTTGACCCAGTCTCACGCGACCAGATGTCCTCAGTTGGCGCTTTGATCTTTTGGCCGCTATTTTGCACCTTAAACTTTCAAAATTCATAACTATGATTGTACTGATTGGATTTTTGTCATTTTGGTATCATATAATTTGTCATAATTTACTCTATGTTTCTGAATTGGTTTGAGATTTTTCTTGTGTTTGTGTGCTGCATAAATACTATACACATTGCATCTAAGTTAAGCCTGATTGCTCTTTGTGCCAAGCTACCCATGGTTAAGCACAGGTTAATTTAGTTGCTTATTGTGGTTCACCCTGCAAGAGATTGTGGCTGTTGCTTGACCAGGACTCACACCCCAGTCAACGAGCAACCCAATTTCTCACATATATCCCTTTGGGTTGCATAGCAAAACAATAGCAAAAAATATTTAAGTCCCAGGTTCCAGGAAACCTTAGGCGGAGTACACTTTGACACCAGCCAAGTGTTCAGATCCTTAGGTACAGCACTTGGGCTCAATACTTACTCCAGCGGAGTCCAGCAGCAGGGTCCAGGGCAGGATGAGTTGGAACTGGTCACCTGGGCAGTTGCAGGAAAGGCCTCTGAAAGCTTGCGGTGTCCCTGTAGCTCAAACAAGAGGTCAGCCAACTGAGCCATGGAGTCACTACTGGGGTCGTGAGTTCAAGGCAAGCAAGTCTAGTCTTCTTTTAGGTTCTTCAGACAGCAGGACAGCCCTTCCTCTGATTTTTCACAGGTCTAAGTGTCTTCTGAGGAGTGTAGGGGATACCACATTTATGGCTAATGCTAGCCCATGGGTGGGGTGAAAGTTCCCTGGGGTGACCCTACCAACATTTGCAGTACTTCCTATGTGTTTTACTGTAAGCTATCCAACGGTGCCCCTCTTTTCCTAAAACCAACCCTGGCAGAACCCTTCTTCTCCTGGTCAGGGCTCCCTCTGCCCACCCAGAAGTGTGATTATAGAAATGAGCAAACCCTCTCTGGTGGACATGTCAAACCAGTTCTGGGGCCTCTCCCATTTCCCACAGGGTTTGAAGCCAAACTGAGTAGAAAAACAAAGGGAGGCAGGCCAAGGTGTTATCTATAGCTGCCAGTGACAGGTAGGCACTCTTTGAAGCTCAGGTAGGGGCTGGGCACAGACCCCGGGCTATTCTGCTCAGGGATAAAAACACCTCTCCACACCCATGTCTTTTGTCCACAGTCTGGAAGCAATCCACATCCCATAGTGGAGCCATTCGACAATCAGGTGATACTGGACACTGGCACAAAGACACATTTACCATGGGCAGGAAAGTGACAACTTTCCAAAAGTGTCATTTTCAAAATTGTAATATAAAATCTGACTTTGCCATTAAGCTGAATTTTAAATTGCTATTAAAATGAGTTATTGAATCATCTTTTTAGCTGCTCCCAAACTGAAATTAAGCATTGTACGTTTTTATAATGTAATCCTATGTTTCCCTATGGGAGAGCCAGCCTTGATATAAAGAAAAACACATTTGGGGTATTTTGTAGTGCCATTTAATGTAAACTTTAAATATACATGTCTGATTTGTTAAGTACCATGCAACCTGACCTATGGGCATTTAGATCCTACCTTAATGGTTACGTATATATACTAAAAAGGAAGGTTTAAGCCTGGCAAATTGCACACATAGGCTGCAAGGGCAGGTCCAGAGACATGTTCTACAGTGCTAATTTAGTGAGTGGCACAAGTGCTGTAGCCCACTTATAGTATTTAATTTAAATGCCCTAGGTATGTGTAGTACCACATACTAGGGACTTATAAGTAAATTAAATGTGGCAATAAAGTGTATGTCAATTTTACCATGTTTAAAAGGGACAGCTCAAGCACTTTACCACTGATTAGCAAGAGTAAAGTGCGCAGAGTCCTATGGCCAACAAAAACAAGTTCATTTTAAAAAGGCAAACATCTAGGGGATTACCATGCAAAAGATGATCACTTCGAACAACGCCTATGTGCTGTTCTCAGGAGAATCCTTGAAAGTAGACTAACTCTTCTCTACGGTAAATTTTAATTTCTAAAATCGGTCATCAATTATTTTAGCTATAGATTCTTGGAAAAAGTGTGGCCTTTGAACCAAAAAGGTCCCTAATGTCAAGAGTGCTGCTTTTCTATAGTTTGTGTTGGAAGTCCAAAGTTTCCTGGCAGTGGTTGTTTGCTGGCAATGTTTTAAAAAAAATGTTTTCATTTTTTAATAGGACAACATTGAGCATTGACACAATATACATTATAAAATAGTGATTCCTGGCAATGGTTAATGTTTCATCCAAATCCTATGTCCCAGGCAAAGCTATTGAAAAACCAGATGGAGCTGATGCTAATTGTTAGAAGGTGGTTCTGCCCATCTGAGCCGCCCGTATTTTTCGCTTTTTGAACACCTAATTTTTGAGTATTTACTGTGGGAGAGCCTCATAAGCTGGGACTTATCCACAGTGAACTCATGATGAAAAAGACTGCATGTGGATTTTATCGGTGTCCCCCTTGTGAGAGAAGGCCACCGCGCCGCAGCCGGAGTAAGGGGCACCGGACTGGTAACATGTAGGCACGTGTGCACATGCGTGTGCACACGTGAAAGGGCTGCGCGGGGGAGATTCCTGTCGTGCGCAGCCCAGGAGCAGGTACAGATAGAATGGTGTGGCAGGAATTATGCAGAGTTGGGTGGTGACATGGAATAGGCTTTATACTATGGGAAGACACATGTAAGGGAAAGTCAGTGTGCTTTACTGTTTTCACTGAAGGAACACTCCATTATTCTCCTAGGAAGATGGGGGCCACATGGGGTAGTTTCACTTCTCTAGGGCCTACAAATTCCAGACACGCACCAAAGTACACTGTAAGTTGTGTAAAAAGAAGTATTCTGCTGAGTCCAAAGCCATATCTGTACTGCTTATGGGTCATCCAGAAATGTCATATTCCTCTGACTCAGCTCATCACCAGAGCCTGGCTGGGTGTGACCCTGCCAGGCTGGATTAATTACCTTCCTCCCCAAGCTGTAGCATCAGAGGCCTAGCCCTTCATGGCAAGAATTCCAAGGGCGAAGGTCTCCTCTCCAAGAGGGAGAGATGGTGGGTGGAGCTGCAGGTTATCCATCAGCAGCTGTCACCTGGTGCCAGGCACCAAGCTGCTCTGGACCATGAAGACAGCAAGGGGGGAAGGGGGCTTTTCAGAGACCATGTGGCATGAGACCCCTGGACGACGCCATTTTGAACTATCCCAGAGGCCTGTGCAGGAAGGAGGGAGCAGGGGCAGAGAGGTGATGTGTCGCTGCAGGATAGGGCAGACGAGCCTTCCTGCCAGCCTCCTCCAAATTCTTTTAAAAGGTCTTGCACAGGAAGAGGAGCTCTCTCTGGGGTGTGGCCTGCTGAGGAAGACTGGTGCTGGAGCCTGGCGCCATGGGCAGTTGGAAAGAAGAACCCCCTGACTGTCCCAGGACCCTGGATTGTGCCAGAAGGGGAGTCCAGGACCAGTGAGCAGAAGCCTGGGCCTCTGCGCTAGAAGAAGAGAGGCCCAGGAGGAGAGCCAGGTGAAAGGCTGGTGCAGGAAGCCAGTGAAGACAGCTCCCTGCTGAGTTCACCCTCCTTGAGACCAGGAGGGCAGTGGAAAGTGCTCCCAGTGGCTCGGGCGCGCCACCAAGAGCAAGAAGAGGCCAAGATGGTGAGAATCGGTCCCCTGGGGGCAGAGATATGCCCCCAGAAGGTAGGCAGCCTTTGACCTCTGGCCTGACCGACGACGAAGCACGTGGGGTTCCGCCGCTGGTCTTGCATGGGCCCCCGGGGTGGGTCAGGTCCCGGGGGCTGCCCCAGAAGAAGTAAATTTGGGGAGCGCCGTCGCGCTCCCCGTGAAATAGCCCAGGAGGGGTGCCAGGAGCCCACTCTGGCCCCTGAAGACATCGGAGGAGGGGGAGCGCTGTCACGCCCCCCTCGAAGGGATCTCTGGGGCCCAGGACCCCCAACTCCGGGCCCTGCTGAAAATGAAGCCGGGGAGCGCTGTTGTGTTCCCCGTGCAGATCTCGGGGTCCCGGGATCCCCAACTCCGGGCCCCGAAGAACAGGCGGAAGTCGGGGAGCACCGTTGCGCTCCCTGTGAAGATGTCCCTGGGTGCCTGCGCCCCAACCTGGTGCCTCGGTGTGTGGAAGGAGGAGGGGGGAGTGCCGTCGCACTCCCCCACAGCAGCGGGAAGGTGGGGGAGTGCCGTCGCACTCCCCCAAGGACCCTACGAGGAAGGAGCAGCCTCCGTGTCTGCCCGCAGGAGCGGGCAGACCAAAATGGACACGCCGGCTCCCGCGGCCGCACACGAGGGTGCGGGCCGGATGGGGAGCCGGCAGGAGCAGCCGGGGGTGGGCTCCCCGGGCTGCAAGGACACTCACCTGGCATGCACAGGGCCCGGGTGGGACTGGGCCCCCAACAATGGGCAGATGCGCCATGAGGCCTCCGGCATGGGTAGTGCAGCTCTCCCCGGAGCAGCGGGAGAGCCGCTGCTATGATATGCACGGGCTGTGCATGAAGCGCCCCATAATGCTGTGTAAGGCATGGGAAAGCTCTTTGTTTTGGCGCCTGGTGGCCCCTGGAGGAGGGGGTCACCACCATTTGTTGGAGGGGGTGTAGGGGGCACTGCAAGAGCATGCATACTCCCCCCAACTAGAAGATTGGAAGTCCCTCCCGTAAGTCTCTGGGGGACTTGAAAGAAATAACCCCTCAAGGGCTCAGCCATGCATCAACAGCATTCTGTGGTTGGAACTTTTGTTCTTCAACCATGCACCTTGTGGCCGGCACTTTGAGGAGCCTGCCACTGGGTGCAGGGATGAACTGCAGCTTGCATTTTACGATGGGAGCATGCATACCGGCCGGAATGCATGCTCCCATTGTAAAGTATAGGAGTGCGACCGAACAGTGTTTGGTCGCATCCTAATTAGTCAGTTGGTACCGCCGACCGGGTTTCGGTCGGTCCCTTGACTGAGACGATGTTGGGCGGAGGCAACTCCGTCCGACATCGTAATGAGGCCCTAAGTTGTTGTGAAAATGATGATGTGAATCAATCTGAAGGTCTGGGTTCATAACATCAACAAGCAAAGCAAAGAATACAAGACCAAGATATACTCTACAACCTTATTTCCAACTTTGCAAAAGTACCAGTACTTTATAGTATAACTGATACATTGTGTTTTGCTTCCCTAAGTTTAGTGTTTGACCCCTAGACAATTTCATAACCCATATATGAGAAGAAATGTTCTGCATTTGACAGGGTAACTTGACATGACCAATTGGGATCCCCCTCCCTGAACCCGGCAGAGTATGGCCCCTGGGACCCCATTCATCAGGACACTGACTTATTTCCTTCCCAGGAGAATGCAGGTGGGGAACAGAACCCTAACAGCCTGCCTTTGTTCTCCCAGGTGGAGAACACAGCTTTGCTCAAGCCCCAGTGGGAGCAGGAAAAAAATTGTTCCTGCCAGGCGGGAGCAAAGAAATGGAGCCGGCTCATCAGGGGAGGCACCCACACAATTTCTTTTTTTTAAATAAGAGCACTAATACGAAATGAGCTGACTAGCTGCTCATTTCATATGCGCTGCTCATGCTGGGGAATGCCCCATAAAGCCCTGCCGGGCTATTTAGAGACAATAATACATCCTCATGGTGCTGATAAAAGGGGCAGGGACACCACAAATAATTTTTTTAATGCTGTGTGGGGCTACAGCAAGCTGCCCCCAGGAAGATTTTTAAAAAGTTGCAGTAAGTCTCCTGGGTCATGAAATACAAGACCTCAGGAGAGCTTAACGTAAGGTTTAGAAAGCCCTATGAGCTGGAGCTGTATGCTTTTCAGCTAGAGTGCAGGACACCTTGTGTTTGGTCTTATGGCTGCATTTTGTGGCCTGAAGGGTGTAAAAAAAGACTTGATACATATTTATAGTTGTTTTGAACAAAATGGCTTATTTAAAATATTTGTGGGACAGTGATTATTATTAATCACTGTTATGTACATGGAAATACACTGGATTATAGTTATTGATACATTATTGTGGTGTTTTATATATGTTGATATGCCGACCAAAGCCAGGAGGCCTGCCTTACTTAAAATGACAGCTTCTATATTGTAACTTTACATTTTAAAAAACCTCAGAAATTCACTGAAACAAAGGTGAAATTGATGTTCTAGTTAGGTATGGTAATAACATCTTGCTTTGCATTAAAAAAAACTTAGAAATTCACTGAAAAATCAAGTATTTTGCACTGTTTATGACCTCACATTTTACATCAGTTAAGACATTTTCAATGACATTATTGATAACATCACTGATGACATCTGAAATAACATTACTGATGACAACACTGTACATGACAGAGATGTAAGGTATATTTACTTCAGGTAGGTATAACTGGTGAAATTTCGTTTTTTTTTTAGTTTTTCACCTAACTATAACGTTACTTTAAAGCTTTTTTAGTGAATATATATATATATATATGAAACACCACAGTCCTGGATTACACACGTCTTAGTAATATCAGGTACGGACCACCAAAGCTGGATTTCAATTAAAGTGCTTTTATTGAGGTGCAAAAAGCAAACAGCATGACGCGTTTCGGCCGCGTCTCCACGGCCTTGATCACATGACGCGCTGGGGTGAATTGTGGGAATATATAGTGCAATGACAATAGAGTTCCGGTCAGTCCTCCCCTCTAACTTCATGGAGCTAGACAACATACTGTCACCATATGTATCAAACCCACGAGCATGAACAATAAATAAATACATCCATGTAAATGACAATGGGGAAATGTAAAAAAATATTTACATAGTTTGTGCACATTTCCCTCTGGTTAAAGTGAAGATAAAATCCAGGCATAGTGCCCAATAACTCCATCATAGAACAACAATGAATAAAGCTAAAATGTGGGATTCATCACTTGTATAAATTTATAAGGGAATAATACACTTTTCATGACTGACACGCAATTGCTAAACAACAAATGTGCAAAATAGTTTTTTTTAAAACCTTCATCCGGCATCTGTTATTACAGCATAACAGTGTAGGATGAAAAACAATTTCTTGAGAGGACCGGGCTGAGTTCATCACCTACTCCAAATGTGTTTCCTGCGATGAGCCCTGCTAGCTGTCTGGCCTGAAATGATATGAGAACTAGTTGGTGCATGAGCCAAAATATGTATGCATATTCAAAGTGCTTAACATGAAAAGCTAGTGAATCAAAGCGTCCCTTATGATCAATCAAAAAAATGCATAATGGATAGTACATTTGGGACAGAAATACATGAGGCATTATACACTGATTAAACGTCATAAAAGCTTAAAAGCGTAAAGTGCAAGTGCATAACAGGCAAATTTCAAGTTCTAAAGCGTCCAATAGTTGATAATCATATGTACATACAGATAGACGGATGTTAAGACTAATAAAAACCGTTACTAAAACCCAGTATAAAAACCTCATAAAATCCAGTAAAACCAAGCGGAAGAACGGGATAAAGATAAGGTTAAAAACTAGGGAGAAGGGACAGTTTGAAAAAATCGCTTGATCAGTACCCATGGTTCAGATGATCCCGGAAATGATTGACATGGACCTACCCCAGTGTATCAGATAGTCTATAAAAAATTGTGCAGGTCCTCTCCCGTGTTCAAACCATTCGGCATCTTTGTGTCAAGTATCAATAAATAGTGTGACTCAAGTTGTCTTAATTTCTTTTCTCTGTTGCCTCCTCGTAGGGCCTTGGGTACTGCATCTATGACAAAATAGCTTAGGTCAGTTACATTGTTGTGATGTACTGCTTTGAAATGCCGTGCTACAGGGTAACTGGGATCAGAATTTATTATCGCTCTTAGATGTTGCAAAATACGATTGAACACCTGTAACTTCGTGCTACCTACATATTTCATTTTGCACGAGCACTCCAGTACATACAGCGCATGGTCCGTACGGCACGTGTACAGACCTCTGAGCTTAGTAGGGACGGTTTCAAAGGCATTCAGAAATTCAGATGTATTGGACCCAAACTTGCAAGCCCTGCATGAGCTGCATTTGAAAAAACCCGTACGTTTGGATAACCAAGTACCACCTGTACCAATCTCCGGACTCGTTCTAACCAGGGCATCCCTCTTAGAGGGTGCCCGTCTGAAGGTGATTTGAGGAAGGTCTGGCAGTAATTGTGACATGGTTAGATCTGTTCTCACTATTGGCCAATTTTTGTAAACAATTCTTCTTAGTTGGTTAGCTTGCTTACTGAAGGTAGTTATTAATCTTACCGGCCCGGTATTAGAAGAATGGCCTTCAGGATTAGCGTTTTTCTTGTGAGCAGACGTACTGGAAACATTGTCCAAGTACTCCTCTCTTGACATGTAATTTGCTTTAGATAATGCTGCCTTTAGATCTTTGGTTGCATACCCTCGTAACTTGAATCTGTTATACGAATCAGTGTGGCACTCAACTAAATCTTTTTCTGAGCTGCAAATCCGTCTTGATCTAAGAAATTCCCCTTATGGAATACTTTTTATGAGATGACGCGGGTGTGAGCTACTGGCATGTAGGATGGAGTTGCCAGCTGTGCATTTCCTATGAAGTTTGGTATGTATGGTATTGTTGTCAATGTATACCTCAACATCTAAAAATTGGACAGATTGATTGCTGATATGAGCAGTAAATTCTAGATTGAGGACATTGTCATTGACAGTGTTAACAAATCTTGTGCCTGAATCAAGTGACCCCCTCCAAACTACAAAAACATCATCAATGAAGCGCCACCAATGAAGTACGTGGGCCTCATAAAGATCTTTGTGAGTTAGTTTGAGGACAAGCTCCTCCCACCAGCCAACGTGGAGACACGCGTAGCTGGGGGAGAAGCATGCCCCCATAGCCACACCTCGCAGTTGTTGATAAAGTTGACGATTAAACATGAAAAAATTATTACATAAACATAATTCAATCATATGTAAAAGCATAGCATTTTGTTGCCGAAAATTGATATTTCTCTTGTCTAAAAAATGCTTCACTGCATTCAACCCATTGGAGTGGTGAATACTTGTGTACAGTGAACAAATATCCATAACAATGAATAGGCAATCGTCATTCCATTCCACTGATTGAATCCTGGACAAAAAATGGCCAGTATCCTTAATGTAGGATGGTAATTCTTCTACAAATTCATGCAAAAAATAATCCACATATTTGGATGTTGCTTCTAAAAGACTTCGTTGTGCAGAAATTATGGGTCGTCCTGATTTAGGAGTTTGTTTTTTGTGGACTTTAGGGATAAAATAAAGAACAGGCGTGATAGGAAACTCAGTTTTCAAAAAATTAAATTCATTTTTATTAAGCAGTCCATCATGTTTCCACTGTCCCAATTCTTTGTGCACCAAGTCCTTTATCTGTTGGATGTCTTTTGCAGTGACTTTTCTGTAGCAAGTTATGTCTGACAGATGACGTTGGGCTTCTTCCATGTACTGAGACCGCGGCCACAGCACAACGTTCCCTCCTTAGTCCGATTGGTTTATAATTAGGTTAGTGTTCTCTTTCAGTTTGCGCATGAGTGTAGAATATTGTACCTCAATATACCTGCGACGTTTGCGTTCCTGCAGTGCTTTCAAATTTAGTTTTTTGAGATCTTCTGTCATACAGTCACTGAAAGTGTCAATGGCATCCTTGGGCATAAGAGGGATGAATGTCGAATTAGGACGAAAGGGACTATTGGAAGGAACATTATCATTGATCCCCATTGCTTGCAGCTGCCCTTGTGTGGAGAGATTTAATTCCTCTGTGTCTTTCTCAAGTGCAAACATGGTCTTTATAGTGTTGACATCTGATACTTGAAGTCTTGTAGATGGTTTGACATATATACACATGTATATAGCACTGTGCTAATCCTATGCTTAAAGACTTTGCTGTAGAACTGGCAAAAGACTGTGGGGCATATTACCAAGGATTTGCGATAATTATCGCAAAGCGCGCTTAGCGATGTTTTTTTTATCGCCGGCTATCGCTGGATTTCATCGCGGAGATAACGCGTTATTATCAACGCTTATCTCCAAGGCGATAAAAAATCCAGCGATAGCGGCGAAACCCAGCAATAGCGCGAGAAATCCAGCGATAAATTCACTGCGCTAATGAAAAGCTTGCTAATAGGCAGGTGAGGACTTAACCTTACAATCCACCTCCCTTTGACAAGAATGGTTAAGTCAAGTTTTTAGCAGGTGTTAAATTCCAGCGATAATCGCGGTTAGCTCGACTTTTTATCGCTTCGCGGGCATTGCTAATAGGGGAAGTTGTGTTTGCGACTGTTTGCAGTTGCTTTTAGTTGGGAACGCCTACTTTGCATGTCATTAGCGATAATTATCGCTGACATGCAAAGCGGCAGCAAAACGGCCGCAATCGCCATTAAGCTGTCGCTAACAGCTGTTAGCGACAGCTTGCTAATAGGGCGATAAAAATATCGCCGCTTTAGCGGCAAAAAGTGTTGCTAAAGCGGCGATTCCACCCTTGATAATATGCCCCTATGTCCCTTTCTATCTCGGCGTGGATGGCACTGTGCTAATCTTATGCTTAAAGACTTTGATAGAAAAGCAGCCATTTGATGTGAACACATTTAGAGTGTCACTGTTGTTGAGAGTGCTCTTTACAGGAGCTGCTTTCCACCTAAACTTGAGAACTACCCAGAGTTCTCAGCTTCTTTTTTGCATAATTTATTCATCACTCTATGCCTGAAAGGGTTTTGTTTTGACTTATACTCAATCAATCAATCAGGGAATTTTAAGCATGCTACTCACCCGTGAGGGTCTCAAGGCGCTGGGGGGGTGGGGGGTGTCAGCTGTTCAGTTCAGTTCAGTTCAGTTCAGTTCAGTTCAGTTCAGTTCAGTTCAGTTCAGTTCAGTTCAGTTCAGTCGAAGAGCCAGGTCTTGAGAGCTCTCCTGAAGGTGTTCAGGGAGGGGGCATGTCTGATGTCGATCGGGAGCTCGTTCCAGGTCTTGGCCACGATGTAGGAGAAGGATCTTCCCCCTCCTTTGGCTCGTGGATGCGTGGGATTTCGGCGAGTGCGAGGTTGGCGGATCGGAGGTTTCTTTGGGGGTGATTCTGTCGTTGAGGTATTGGGGTCCGGTGTTGTGTAGGCATTTGTAGGCGTGGGTGAGAATCTTGAAAGTGACTCTCTTCTCGATGGGGAGCCAGTAGAGCTTCCGTAGGTGTTGGCTGATGTGCTCTTGTCGAGGGATGGCGAGGACGAGTCTGGCGGCGTTGTTCTGTATCGTCTGGAGCTTCCGGAGTAGGGACTTGTTCATGCCGGCGTAGAGGGTGTTTCCGTAGTCCAGTCTGCTGGTGATGAGTGCGTGGGTGACTGTTTTCCTTGACTCGGGAGGGATCCATTTGAAAGTCTTACGGAGGATGTGGAGGGTGTTAAAACAGCTGGAGGCGACGGCGTTGACCTGTCGGTTCATAGAGAGGGAGGAGTCTAGTACGATGCCGAGATTTCGGGTGTGGCCTGTGGGGGTCGGCGGGTTGCTGAGGGCGGTGGGCCACCAGGTGTTGGTCCATGCCGATGGGTTGGTTCCGAGGATGAGTACTTCAGTCTTTTCTGAGTTTAGCTTTAGGCAGCTGTTGCTCATCCAGGCGGCGACGTCTTGCATTCCCTTCTGGAAGTTGAGTCTAGTGGTGGTGGGGTCTTTGGTGAGGGAGAGGATGAGCTGGATGTCGTCGGTGTAGGATCCTATGTCGAGGCCGTGCTGTCGGACGATGGCAGTGAGGGGGGCCATGTAGATGTTGAAGAGGGTTGGGCTGAGTGATGACCCCTGTGGGACTCCGCAGATGATTTCTGTGGGTTCGGAGAGGAAGGGTGGCAGTCTGATCCTTTGGCTTCTGCCATTGAGGAACGATTGGATCCAGTCGAGGGCGGTTCCTTGTATGCCGGCGTCGTGTAGTCTGGCTGCAAGTGTGCAGTGGGAGACGTGTTGAATGCTGCTGACAGGTCGAGTAGAATCAGGGCTGCGGTGTGGCCTTGGTCGAGGAGGGTGCGGATGTCGTCTGTGGCGGTGAGTAGGGCGGTCTCGGTGCTGTAGTTGCTCCGGAATCCAGATTGAGAAGGGTCGAGGACGGCGTTGTCTTCGATGAACCTTGTCAGTTCGGCGTTTACAGTCTTCTCAGCTACTTTCGCCGCAAAGGGGAGGAGTGAGATGGGCCGGTAGTTCTTGAGGTCAGTGGGGTCTGCTGAGGGCTTCTTGAGCAGGGGCCTGACTTCTGCGCGTTTCTAGTCTTCGGGGAAGGTGCCGGTCTCGAAGGTGGTGTTTATGGTGCATTGTAGTTCAGGTGCGATGGCGCTGGTGGCTCTGTGGTAGATGTGGGGTGGGCAGGGGTCAGTGGGAGCCCCTGAATGGATGCCTTTCATGGTCGATGTGGTCTCCTCGGTTGTGACCGGGGTCCAGGAGGAGATAGTGGGTTGGCTGGCGTTGCCGGAGGGCGGGGTGGCTGTGGAGTCTGGTGTGTGGTCAGTGAAGTTGTTGTAGAGTTTTTTGATCTTCAGGTGGAAGTAGGATCCGAGCTTGTGCAGAGGTCCTGGGAGGGATGATGTCCATGGCTTCGGTGCGGGGCTTGGTGAATTCCTGGATGACGCTGAAGAGTTCCTTGGCATTGCTGGTGTGGACGAGGATTTTGTTGTGGATGAAGGTTCTCTTGGTGGTTCTTATGCGTTGGTGATATTCCGTCATGGCGTTCTTGTAGGTGGTGTACTTTTCCGGTGTCTTGCTGTTTCTCCAGTCCTTCTCCAGGCGTCTGCAGGTGCGCCTGGCTTCTTGAAGGTCGGTGGTGAACAAGGTGGCTTTCTTAGGGCGCTGCTTGTCGAGGTTGCGTAGCGGGGCGAGCTTGTCTGCGCAGTTGGAGATCCAGGTGTGGAGTTCCCTGGCTGCGAGGTTGGCGTCGGTTGCAGCGCTGGGGGAGTTGTGGTTGGGGGTGGAGTTGAGTTGCTCCTCAGTGACTCTGCTCCAGTTTCTTCACAGGGCGCGGAGTGGGTTTGGGTGGCTTGGGTTTGTCAACGAGGAAGTTGACGCAGTGGTGGTCGGTCCATGGGGGTTGCGTGGTGTGACTGAAGTGGACGCTATTTCCTCCGGCGAAGATGGGATCGAGGGTGTGTCCAGCCTTGTGGGTCGGTGTGGTGACGAGTTGTTTTAGTCCGATGTTGGCGAGATTGTCGAGGAGGGTGGCGGAGTTGGGGTCGCTGAGGTTGTCGAGGTGAAAGTTCAAGTCTCCGATGAGTATGTAGTCCATGGTGGCAATGGCGTGGGGTGCGATGAGGTCAGTGATGGTGTCGGCAAAGAGGGCCCGGGGGGTCTGTAGGCGAGGGTGCAGCGGCGTGTGTAGTTGGGGCCGGCTTGGACCTGGAAGTGTAGGTGTTCGGCAGCGGGGAAGGTTTCGCTGAAGGTGGTGAGGCAGAGGGAGTCTTTGTGCGCGATGGCGAGGCCTCCTCCCGGGTGGTTGGGGTGGTCCTTCCTCTGGATCTTGTATCCGTCCGGGATGGCGATGGCGATGTTGGGGCCGGAGGAGGCGTTGGTCCAGGTTTTCGTGAAGAAGGCGACGTCGGGTGAGAGCGAGTCCAGGAGGTTCCAGATCTCCATGGTGTGCCTGTGCATTGAGTGCACGTTGAGGAGGATGCATCTTAGGGCGCAGGTGGTGTTGGCAATCGGGGTGGTGGTGAAGGTCTGTCGGCAGTGGCGGCAGGAGAACTGGCCATGTGTCATGTTCGGCGCGGCCTGTTGGCAGTTGTTGTTTCTTCCGGGGTTGAGTGCGAGGAGGTTGGCTGAGTCATAGCGGTGGGTGGTGGGAGGTCCAAGGTCCCAGGCGCTGGTCGCATTCGGGTCGCAGACGGGCGCGGACAGGCTTGCCTTTGGCGTGCCTTCAGCGCGCTGGCGGCACGTCCGTTGCGCGACCGTGCAGCGGCCGCCATTAAATAGGGGACGGGGAGGGATGAGAGGCTGGGAGGCGGGAGCAGGGGCTGTCCAGGGGGAGGGGCCGCAGGGGCAGCAGGAACAGGCGGGAACAGGCACAGGAAAAGAAAGGTTAAGGAATAAAATAAATTATTACATGAAGCGGAGAAAACAAGGAGGATAAAATAAATAAATAATGCGCGGGACAGCAGGCGACGGCTGAGGGCTGCAGCGAGGGGCAGGATGTGGGCTGAGGCCGGCAGGCAGGATCAGCAGCGGAGCAGGCACCAGGCGCGAACCTCACCAGGAGGAGGTGAAGGGACTGCGGTGCGGCGACTGCACAGCGGAGCTGCTGGGGAGAGAGTTGACCCAGACCGGAGGTCAAGGTCTTACTCGCGCTCCCCGCAGCAGCCGCCATTAAATAGGGGAGGGGGGAGGGACGAGAGGCTGGGAGGTGGGAGCGGGGGCTGTCCGGAGGGAGGGGCCGCAGGGGCGGCGGAAGCAGGCGGGAGCACGCACAGGACAAGAAAAATTAAGGAATAAAATAAAATATTACATGAAGCGGAGAAAACAAGGTGGATAAAATAAATAAATAATGCGCTGGACAGCAGGCAACGGCTGAGGGCTGCAGCGAGGGGCAGGACGTGGGCTGAGGCCGGCAGGCAGGATCAGCAGTGGAGCAGGCACCATGCGCGAACCTCACCAGGAGGAGGTGAAGGGACTGCGGTGCGACGACGGCACAGCGGAGTTGCTGGGGAGAGACCGGAGGTCAAGGTCTTACTCCACTGGGTGCTACCTTGTGTCTGGACAAAGCTATACCTCTCTGAAGAGCTCTAATGAGAGCGAAACACGTGTCAGGGGTTGCTTTTATTCATTTCAGGTTGGCTTGGATGGTATTTTACCAATCCAAAGCCGTAATACTGTGCCTGGAGTGGTAAAAGGCTTTGGTAATTTTACAGCTCGGTATGGATAGCACTGTGCTAATCCTATGCTTAAAGACTTTGCTGTAGAACTGGCAAAGGACTTTGTCCTTTTCTATCTCGGCATGGATGGCACTGTGCTAAGCCTATGCTTAAAGACTTTGATAGAAAAGCAGACATTTGAGGTGAGCCAATTTAGAATGCCACTGGTGTTGAGAGTGCTCTAGACAGGAGCTGCTTCCCACCTAAACTTGAGAACTACATAGAGTTCTCTGCTTCTTTTTTGCATAATTTATTCATCACTCTATGCCTGAAAGGGTTTTGTTTTGACTTATACTGGGTGCTCCCTTGTATCTGGACAAAGCTATACCTCTCTGAAGCTCTCTAATGAGAGCAAAACACGTGTCAGGGGTTGCTTTTATTAATTTTGGGTTGGCTTGGATGGTATCTTACCAATCCAAAGCTGTAATACTGTGCCTGGAGTGGTAAAAGGCTTTGGTCATTTTACAGCTCGGTATGGATAGCACTGTGCTAATCCTATGCTTAAAGACTTTGCTGTAGAACTGGCAAAAGACTTTGTCCCTTTCTATCTCGGCGTGGATGGCACTGTGCTAATCCTATGCTTAAAGACTTTGATAGAAAAGCAGACATTTGAGGTGAGCAAATTTAGAGTGTCACTGGTGTTGAGAGTGCTCTAGACAGGAACTGTTTTCCACCTAAACTTGAGAACTACCCAGAGTTCTCTGCTTATTTTTTGCATAATTTATTTGTCACTCTATGTCTGAAAGGGTTTTGTTTTGAAATATATATATATATATATATATATATATATATATATATATATATATATATATATATATATATATATAAAAACCCAGTGACGGCCACTGGGTAGTTATAGTTAGGATCATGGAAAAGCATATTTTGGTTTGTTTATAACTTGGTCACTGTTTGACGAATCTTCACAAAACTTTCAAAATAAAATGTCCTTCTGCTTCATTTCCTAATTGAAAAGTTTTGGGGTGATCATCAAGCGGGGGCAAAGAACAAGAGGAGTCCCAAAACACATTTTCCTCATTTAGTTTTGCATAGGAAAATTAGACACAGCTACAGCCCAAATGGCTGAACGGATTTGCACCAAATTTGGCAAAAAGCTAGATCTTGGTCCAGAAAGCATGCTGTTTGTGATTTAGTGTAAGTCTGTGCATTAGTTTATTCAGATATTACAGTTCAAAGACTATAACTATAAGTCATGTCCTAAAGTAACTATAACTTGCGCCCCCGCCATCCACTGTTTATGACCTCACATATTACATCACTCATGACATGTACTATGACATGATTGATAACAACACTGCAACATCTGAAATGGCATAATTGATCTCAAAACTGTCCGTGCCGGGGGTGCGAGTAATAGTTACTTTAGGGCACGAGTTATAGTTACTTGGGATAACTGTAACTGGTGAATTTCACTGCTGTTTTGGTTAAAAACAGTATGCATTATCTGACATTTTACACCTAACTATAACATCCCTTTAACCTCTGTTTCTTCAGTTAATATTTATGTTTTTTTTAAATGTAAAGTAACATTTTATTACAATTCCTAACTAGAACTGCACTGTAACCTTTGTTTTATTCAGTATATATATATATATATTATCTACTGGCGGTCGCCAGTAGATAGTTATAGTTAGGACCTATTTTCCATAGGAAATCCGCGACATTCTATTTGAAATAACTCTTGCGTCGGTTGACGAATCTTCGCGAAATTTCCAAACTTTATGGCCCGCTCCGGTCCGCTCCTACCCTGAAAGTTTCGGGGTGATTCGTCAAGCGGGGGCCGAGAAAAAAGGGGGGTCCCAAAACGTGTTTTCCCCATTAATTTTCCCATAGGAAACTTTAGACACGGCTACAGCCCGAACTGCTGAACGGAATTACACCAAATTTGGCAAAGAGGTAGTTCTTGGTTCAGAAAGAACCCTTTTGTTAAATGGTGTAAATCCGTTCAGTAGTTCCTGTGAAAATCAAAATGAAAATCACATATATATCTATGGCCGCGTCGGATTCGCGCACCCTCCCGATCACGAGCTGCATGCTAATTGGCTGTCAACACTCCAAATCAGGAAGTGTTGGCAGCCATTTTGTCCCTCGGTAGAACCGAGGGACAGAAACAAGTGCGCAAAGCGCAAAAAGGGGGCAGGGTAGAAACACCCTGACCCCCTAGGTCAAAAAAAATCGGCGGATGCGCTTAGGGTGCGCGAATCCCGCCGAGAAAAAAAAAAGAAACAAGTGCGCAAAACGCACAAAGGGGGCAGGGTAGAAACACCCTGACTTAGGTCTGCTCAGGGGGTCCCACAAGGACCCCCTGGGCAGAAAAAAGCATTTAAAAAAAAAAAAATCGCCAGGATGCGCTCAGGGTGCGCGAATCCTGCCGAAAAAAAAAAATCGAAGCGCGGTCTCCCGCGCTTTGATGCAAATTTGCCCCCGGGGGCCCAAGTCCCGGGGGCATGCGGGGGGTGGGTTTATTGTTTATATGGGGGCCTCTAAGGCCCCCAAGCCCGGGGACCGCCACCCCCGGGGCTTAATAAAAAAATGGTGCGGGAGGGCTCCCGGGGCTTCTTTTAAAATTTTAAATAACGTGTGGGGGTTCCAGCCCCCACACGCCCGGGAACACCACCTCCCGGGGCACATAGAAAATAAAGTGGGGGTCCGTTACGGACCCCAGAGCCCGGGGACCACCACCTCCCGGGGCTGTGCAATTCAAGGGAGGGGGCCGCGCGGCCCCCTCCTGGAAGCCCTTGATGGCCCTGGGGACCGCCACCCCCAGGGCCAGCTCCTGCAGTGTCCCGGGGTGCCTACCCCGGGACACTGTAGTTTGCAATGACAGGACGGGAGCCTCGCGGCTCCCGTCCTGTCATTGCAAACTGCTTTGGATATTGGAAGAGAGAGCAGGAAACCTGCTCTCTCTTCCAATATCCAAAGCACATTGCTTTCCACATGGGGAGCTGCATGTTAGCAGCTCCCCATGTGGAAAAGCAATGCCGGCTCCCAAGGGACGCGGGGAGCCGGCGGGACTGTGGGGGATTGGGGACCCCCCACAGTCCCCAACGGAGAGGGCCAGCCCCGGGGATGGGGTCCCGGGGCAAGTAGTGGCCCAGGAGGGGGCCACGCGGCCCCCTCCCCAAATTAAAAAATAAAAATTTTGAAGAAAAAAAAATGAAAGGCCGGCCCCGGGGATGGGGTCCCCGGGGCCTTAAATGGCCTGAGGAGGGGGCCACGCAGCCTTCCTCCAAATATTTAAAAATTTTAAAAAAGAGGGCATGCCCCGGGGGATGGGGTCCCCGGGACCAATATAGGCACAGGGAAGGGGGGCCACGTGGCCCCTTCCCGTTTTATTTTAATTTTTTTTTTAAATGAAAATCCTCATGCCCCGGGGGATGGGGTCCCCGGGGCCAAAGAGGCCAAGGGAAGGGGGCCACGCAGCCCCCTCCCATACAAAAAAAAATTACAAAAAAAAAGACCGGCATCGTGCCAGAGGCCCCGCCCCACCCTGCAGCAGTCTGCAAACGCGTCCCCTGGCGCGTTTGCAGATCGAGAACGATTTCCCCTTGAATACTGGGGGTCCCTGGGGGCCAACTAGCCCACCAGGAACCTCCAGTATGCGCTAGGGGCTGCGTTGCAGAGAGGTGTACAGAGGCCACGCCCCTTTTACACCTCTCTGCAACGCAGCTCTGTGGCGCTTTTTGGAGGTACATGGTGGGCTAGTTGGACTCCAGGGACCCTCAGGATTCAAGGGGACTTAATCCCCCAACTTAAAATGCGCCACAGGGCACGTTTGCACAGTGGTGAAGGGAGGGGCGGGGCTTCAGGTGACATGTGTGCAAACAGGCCCCGTGGCGCATTTTAAGATGGGGAATTAAATCCTCTTCAATCCTGAGGGTCCCTGGGGGCCAACTAGCCCACCAGGTACCTCCAGTAAGCGCCACGGAGCTGCGTTGCAGAGTGTTGTAAAAAGGGGCGTGGCCTCTGTACACCTCTCTGCAACGCAGCCCCCTGGCGCATACTGGAGGTTCCTGGTGGGCTAGTTGGCCCCTAGGGACCCTCAGGATTGAGGAGGAATTAATTCTCCAACTTAAAACGCGCCACAGGGCGTGTTTGCAGACATGTCACCTCAGGCCCCACCCCCTTGTGCAAATATTCCTCTAAAATCAACCGAACTACGAATTCCGATTTACTCACCGGTTATCAGGAGAGACCTCAGTGCTGCATCTTTTAGCCCAGTACTGATCCTGAAAAGTAATTTTAACCATACTTACCAGTAACTTGAATTTCCTTCCATAGGCTAACATTGACTGGTTTCACTTGGAAATTCTTCTAAGTGTGGAGTTTTGGAACTTTATAATATTCCTCTAAAATCAGCCGAACTACGAATTCCGATTTACTCACCTGTTATCAGGAGAGAACCCAGTGCTGCATCTTTTAGCCCAGCACTGACCCTGAAAAGTAATTCTAACCGTACTTACCAGTAACTTGAATTTCCTTCCATAGGCTAACATTGACTGGTTTCACTTGGAAATTCTTCTAAGTGTGGAGTTTTGGAACTTTATAATATTCCTCTAAAATCAGCCGAACTACGAATTCCGATTTACTCACCTGTTATCAGGAGAGAACCCAGTGTTGCATCTTTTAGCCCAGCACTGACCCTGAAAAGTAATTCTAACCGTACTTACCAGTAACTTGTATTTCCTTCCATAGGAATCCATTGTCTGGTTTTCAGCAGAAAAGTTTCAAAGTGTCGATTTTCACAAACTATAAATATTCCTTAAATATCGCCTGTATGACTTAAACGCATTCTTTCAACTGTTTACAGGAGATGCACCAGTGCTGGATCCAGGATCCACCACTGAGTAAGAAAAAGTAACGATAACACTACTTACCTGCTAAGTGAATTTCCTCCCATAGGATAACATTGGTGATTCTATGTGAAAAAGTTTCCAAGTGTCAACTTTTAAAATACAATAATATTCCTTAAAAATCACTACTGTAACCAAAACGCTTTTACTCAACTGTTTACAGGAGATGTCCCAGGACTGAATCTAGGATCCAGTCCTGTGGTGAGAAAAGTAATCCATAAAGTAACTAGTTGCATTTGACTAGAAATTCACATTGAGCTCAATGTTGCATTGTGTTTGAAATTGTGTTGCCCATTGCAACAACTATAACTACTGTACTTAAAAGTCTATTGCCTATTTGCAAAGTATTTAAACTAAAGTAATTCATTCTGAGAAAGTATATTTTGTAATGTAATGTATAATGTAATTACAATGTAATTTAAAAAAGAAAATATCTAAAAATAAATAGTTGAATTTTTTTTGTAAATCAGTATCAAAAAAATAAATATAACAATTAATACAATTAAAAAATTGTCATTTACAAAACCTTTGAAATTCACTGAAAAAAACCATAGGTTTCAGGCACGTTATAGTTAGAAATTAGCATTTAAAAAACCTTACAAATTCACTGAAAAAACCATAGGTTTCAGGCACGTTATAGTTAGAAATTAGCATTTAAAAAACCTTTGAAATTCACTGAAAAAACCATAGGTTTTAGGGACAGTTATAGTTAGTTGGACATTGCACTCGTACAAAACCCGTGAAATTCCCCGTTATAGTTAGTTCAGCTAACTATAACTCGCGCCCCCGAAATTCACTGCTGATGACGTCACATATTACATCACTCATGACATGGTCAGTGACATCACTGATGACATCACTGATGACATCTCAAATGACATCACTGATGACATCATCCATGTGATAATTTCATGCATCTTCTCACACCCTAATATAACTTTTGATACACCCACTCTTATTTACAGACTGCCATTCGCAAAACCATACACACTCCAATACCAATAACTATATACCCACTCACTGATTCTTAGGTCTACACACACACACATCTACTCACTCACCCGTCCAGTCACTCATACTTACAGTCACTAAGTACAGGACTATCATATGCACTCATACACCTATATAAACACTCACACACCGCCACTCATCCATAGAGGTACTCACACACCTAGTCAGTCATGCAAAAAATTAATCACACACCCATTTACTCACCTATAGAGTTATACACACACCAGCTCACTTAGTCATACAAATACTAGCACATTCTTACGCTCTTATACAATAACTGATACAAGCACACACGTATCCATACAGCCACTCTCACAATCACACACTCTCACTTATAGCCTTTTAAATACTCTAACACACATATATACTGCCTTTTACATATGTAGTTACTCGCACATGTACCACTGAGATATACATTCACTCACTAACACACCCATACACACACTCACCCACCCAAGCAGTCCATCACAGACGCACTTTTCAAATCATGCACCCAGTGAATCACCCACTCACACATCTATGTACAGAGTCGCACACACCCCACCCACACAAACACTCAGGCACCCATACAGATACTCAGACAACGAATCAATAACTCATATACACACACATGTAGCTATTCACAAACCCATGCAGCCACTTACACAGCAACAGACAGACGGATACAGACATTCACCCAGTTTAGTCACTAACCCATGCATTCAGTAAGATACGTTTAATCACTCACTTATACAGTTAGTCACGCACCTACTAAATCATCCATACAGACACTTATACACCCACTCATTCTTCAATACGCCTTTCCCTATATACATTAAAAATATTTAAACTTTACAGAAACACAGTCACTAGATGATGTCATCAGTGATGTCATTTGAGATGTCATCAGTGATGTCATCAGTGATGTCACTGACCATGTCCTGAGTGATGTAATATGTGACGTCATCAGCAGTGAATTGCGGGGCGCGAGTTATAGTTAGCTGAACTAACTATAACGGGGGAATTTCACGGGTTTTGTACGAGTGCAATGTCCAACTAACTATAACTGTCCCTAAAACCTATGGTTTTTTCAGTGAATTTCAAAGGTTTTTTAAATGCTAATTTCTAACTATAACGTGCCTGAAACCTATGGTTTTTTCAGTGAATTTGTAAGGTTTTTTAAATGCTAATTTCTAACTATAACGTGCCTGAAACCTATGGTTTTTTTCAGTGAATTTCAAAGGTTTTGTAAATGACAATTTTTTAATTGTATTAATTGTTATATTTATTTTTTGATACTGATTTACAAAATTCTTTTCAACTATTTATTTTTAGATATTTTATTTTTTAAATTACATTGTATTTACATTATACATTACATTACAAAATATACTTTCTCAGAATGAATTACTTTAGTTTAAATACTTTGCAAATAGGCAATAGACTTTTAAGTACAGTAGTTAGAGTTGTTGCAATGGGCAACACAATTTCAAACACAATGCAACATTGAGCTCAATGTGAATTTCTAGTTAAATGCAATTAGTTACTTTATGGATTACTTTTCTCACCACAGGACTGGATCCTAGATTCACACCTGGGACATCTCCTGTAAACAGTTGAGTAAAAGTGTTTTGGTTACAGTAGTGATTTTTAAGGAATATTATTGTATTTTAAAAGTTGACACTTGGAAACTTTTTCACATAGAATCACCAATGTTATCCTATGGGAGGAAATTCACTTAGCAGGTAAGTAGTGTTATCGTTACTTTTTCTTACTCAGTGGTGGATCCTGGATCCAGCACTGGTGCATCTCCTGTAAACAGTTGAAAGAATGCGTTTAAGTCATACAGGCGATTTTTAAGGAATATTTATAGTTTGTGAATATCGACACTTTGAAACTTTTCTGCTGAAAACCAGACAATGGATTCCTATGGAAGGAAATACAAGTTACTGGTAAGTACGGTTAGAATTACTTTTCAAGGTCAGTGCTGGGCTAAAAGATGCAGCACTGGGTTCTCTCCTGATAACAGGTGAGTAAATCGGAATTCGTAGTTCGGCTGATTTTAGAGGAATATTATAAAGTTCCAAAACTCCACACTTAGAAGAATTTCCAAGTGAAACCAGTCAATGTTAGCCTATGGAAGGAAATTCAAGTTACTGGTAAGTACGGTTAGAATTACTTTTCAGGGTCAGTGCTGGGCTAAAAGATGCAGCACTGGGTTCTCTCCTGATAACAGGTGAGTAAATCGGATGTCATCAGTGATGTCACTGACCATGTCATGAGTGATGTAATATGTGACGTCATCAGCAGTGAATTGCGGGGGCGCGAGTTATAGTTAGCTGAACTAACTATAACGGGGGAATTTCACGGGTTTTGTACGAGTGCAATGTCCAACTAACTATAACTGTCCCTAAAACCTATGGTTTTTTCAGTGAATTTCAAAGGTTTTTTAAATGCTAATTTCTAACTGTAACGTGCCTGAAACCTATGGTTTTTTCAGTGAATTTGTAAGGTTTTTTAAATGCTAATTTCTAACTATAACGTGCCTGAAACCTATGGTTTTTTTCAGTGAATTTCAAAGGTTTTGTAAATGACAATTTTTTAATTGTATTAATTGTTATATTTATTTTTTTGATACTGATTTACAAAATTCTTTTCAACTATTTATTTTTAGATATTTTATTTTTTAAATTACATTGTAATTACATTATACATTACATTACAAAATATACTTTCTCAGAATGAATTACTTTAGTTTAAATACTTTGCAAATAGGCAATAGACTTTTAAGTACAGTAGTTACAGTTGTTGCAATGGGCAACACAATTTCAAACACAATGCAACATTGAGCTCAATGTGAATTTCTAGTTAAATGCAATTAGTTACTTTATGGATTACTTTTCTCACCACAGGACTGGATCCTAGATTCACACCTGGGACATCTCCTGTAAACAGTTGAGTAAAAGTGTTTTGGTTACAGTAGTGATTTTTAAGGAATATTATTGTATTTTAAAAGTTGACACTTGGAAACTTTTTCACATAGAATCACCAATGTTATCCTATGGGAGGAAATTCACTTAGCAGGTAAGTAGTGTTATCGTTACTTTTTCTTACTCAGTGGTGGATCCTGGATCCAGCACTGGTGCATCTCCTGTAAACAGTTGAAAGAATGCGTTTAAGTCATACAGGCGATTTTTAAGGAATATTTATAGTTTGTGAATATCGACACTTTGAAACTTTTCTGCTGAAAACCAGACAATGGATTCCTATGGAAGGAAATACAAGTTACTGGTAAGTACGGTTAGAATTACTTTTCAAAGTCAGTGCTGGGCTAAAAGATGCAGCACTGGGTTCTCTCCTGATAACAGGTGAGTAAATCGGAATTCGTAGTTCGGCTGATTTTAGAGGAATATTATAAAGTTCCAAAACTCCACACTTAGAAGAATTTCCAAGTGAAACCAGTCAATGTTAGCCTATGGAAGGAAATTCAAGTTACTGGTAAGTACGGTTAGAATTACTTTTCAGGGTCAGTGCTGGGCTAAAAGATGCAGCACTGGGTTCTCTCCTGATAACAGGTGAGTAAATCGGATGTCATCAGTGATGTCACTGACCATGTCATGAGTGATGTAATATGTGACGTCATCAGCAGTGAATTGCGGGGCGCGAGTTATAGTTAGCTGAACTAACTATAACGGGGAATTTCACGGGTTTTGTACGAGTGCAATGTCCAACTAACTATAACTGTCCCTAAAACCTATGGTTTTTTCAGTGAATTTCAAAGGTTTTTTAAATGCTAATTTCTAACTGTAACGTGCCTGAAACCTATGGTTTTTTCAGTGAATTTGTAAGGTTTTTTAAATGCTAATTTCTAACTATAACGTGCCTGAAACCTATGGTTTTTTTCAGTGAATTTCAAAGGTTTTGTAAATGACAATTTTTTAATTGTATTAATTGTTATATTTATTTTTTTGATACTGATTTACAAAATTCTTTTCAACTATTTATTTTTAGATATTTTATTTTTTAAATTACATTGTAATTACATTATACATTACATTACAAAATATACTTTCTCAGAATGAATTACTTTAGTTTAAATACTTTGCAAATAGGCAATAGACTTTTAAGTACAGTAGTTACAGTTGTTGCAATGGGCAACACAATTTCAAACACAATGCAACATTGAGCTCAATGTGAATTTCTAGTTAAATGCAATTAGTTACTTTATGGATTACATTTCTCACCACAGGACTGGATCCTAGATTCACACCTGGGACATCTCCTGTAAACAGTTGAGTAAAAGCGTTTTGGTTACAGTAGTGATTTTTAAGGAATATTATTGTATTTTAAAAGTTGACACTTGGAAACTTTTTCACATAGAATCACCAATGTTATCCTATGGGAGGAAATTCACTTAGCAGGTAAGTAGTGTTATCGTTACTTTTTCTTACTCAGTGGTGGATCCTGGATCCAGCACTGGTGCATCTCCTGTAAACAGTTGAAAGAATGCGTTTAAGTCATACAGGCGATTTTTAAGGAATATTTATAGTTTGTGAAAATCGACACTTTGAAACTTTTCTGCTGAAAACCAGACAATGGATTCCTATGGAAGGAAATACAAGTTACTGGTAAGTACGGTTAGAATTACTTTTCAAGGTCAGTGCTGGGCTAAAAGATGCAGCACTGGGTTCTCTCCTGATAACAGGTGAGTAAATCGGAATTCGTAGTTCGGCTGATTTTAGAGGAATATTATAAAGTTCCAAAACTCCACACTTAGAAGAATTTCCAAGTGAAACCAGTCAATGTTAGCCTATGGAAGGAAATTCAAGTTACTGGTAAGTACGGTTAGAATTACTTTTCAGGGTCAGTGCTGGGCTA
This sequence comes from Calotriton arnoldi, assembly GCA_963921515.1. Classification (NCBI taxonomy): domain Eukaryota; kingdom Metazoa; phylum Chordata; class Amphibia; order Caudata; family Salamandridae; genus Calotriton; species Calotriton arnoldi. The sequence continues at coordinate 239,179 of CAWUFW010003605.1, read as the reverse complement.
AAAGATGCAGCACTGGGTTCTCTCCTGATAACAGGTGAGTAAATCCGAATTCGTAGTTCGGCTGATTTTAGAGGAATATTATAAAGTTCCAAAACTCCACACTTAGAAGAATTTCCAAGTGAAACCAGTCAATGTTAGACTATGGAAGGAAATTCAAGTTACTGGTAAGTATGGTTAAAATTACTTTTCAGGATCAGTACTGGGCTAAAAGATGCAGCACTGAGGTCTCTCCTGATAACCGGTGAGTAAATCGGAATTCGTAGTTCGGCTGATTTTAGAGGAATATTTGTATGTTTCAAAAATCGACACTTAGAAACTTTTTCAGCAAAAAGCAGGCAATGATATCCTATGGAAGGAAATGCAAGTTACTGGTAAGTACGGTTAAAATTACTTTTCAGGATCAGTACTGGGCTCAAAGATGCAGCACTGAGGTCTCTCCTGATAACAGGTGAGTAAATCGGAATTCGTAGTTCGGTTGATTTTAGAGGAATATTTGCACAATGGTGAAGGAAGGGGTGGGGCCTGAGGTGACATGTCTGAAAACACGCCCTGTGGCGCGTTTTAAGTTGGAGAATTAATTCCTCCTCAATCCTGAGGGTCCCTAGGGGCCAACTAGCCCACCAGGAACCTCCAGTATGCGCCAGGGGCTGCGTTGCAGAGAGGTGTACAGAGGCCACGCCCCTTTTTACAACACTCTGCAACGCAGCTCCGTGGCGCTTACTGGAGGTACCTGGTGGGCTAGTTGGCCCCCAGGGACCCTCAGGATTGAAGAGGATTTAATTCCCCATCTTAAAATGCGCCACGGGGCCTGTTTGCACATATGTCACCTGAAGCCCTGCCCCCTCCCTTCACCACTGTGCAAACGCGCCCCGTGGCGCATTTTAAGTTGGGGGATTAAGTCCCTTGAATCCTGAGGGTCCCTGGAGTCCAACTAGCCCACCATGTACCTCCAAAAGCGCCACAGAGCTGCGTTGCAGAGAGGTGTAAAAGGGGCGTGGCCTCTGTACACCTCTCTGCAACGCAGCCCCTGGCGCATACTGGAGGTTCCTGGTGGGCTAGTTGGCCCCCAGGGACCCCCAGTATTCAAGGGGAAATCGTTCCCATCTGCAAACGCGCCAGGGGACGCGTTTGCAGACTGCTGCAGGGTGGGGGCGGGGCCTCCGGCACGATGCCGGTCTTTTTTTTGTAATTTTTTTTGTATGGGAGGGGGGCTGCGTGGCCCCCTTCCCTTGGCCTCTTTTGGCCCCGGGGACCCCATCCCCCGGGTCATGAGGATTTTCATTTTTTTTTTTAAAATTAAAATAAAACGGGAAGGGGGCCGCGTGGCCCCCCTTCCCTGGGCCTATATTGGCCCCGGGGACCCCATCCCCCGGGGCATGCCCTCTTTTTAAAAAATTTTAAATATTTTGGAGGGGGGCTGCGTGGCCCCCCTCCTCAGGCCATTTAAGGCCCCGGGGACCCCATCCCCCGGGGCCGGCCTTTCATTTTTTTTTATTTTTTTTTTATTTTTATTTTTTAATTTGGGGAGGGGGGCCGCGTGGCCCCCCTCCCGGGCCACTACTTGCCCCGGGGACCCCATCCCCCGGGGCTGGCCCTCTCCGTTGGGGACTGTGGGGGTCCCCAATCCCCCACAGTCCCGCCGGCTCCCGCGTCCCTTGGGAGCCGGCCTTGCTTTCCACATGGGGAGCTGCTAACATGCAGCTCCCCATGTGGAAAGCAATGTGCTTTGGATATTGGAAGAGAGAGCAGGTTTCCTGCTCTCTCTTCCAATATCCAAAGCAGTTTGCAATGACAGGACGGGAGCCGCAAGGCTCCCGTCCTGTCATTGCAAACTACAGTGTCCCGGGGGTAGGCACCCCGGGACACTGCAGGAGCCGGCCCTGGGGATTGGCGGTCCCCAGGGCCATGAAGGGCTCCAGGAGGGGGGCCGCGCGGCCCCCCTCCCATGTCTTTAAAGCTCCGGGGAGGTGGTGGTCCCCGGGGCTCGGGGGTCTGTTACGGACCCCCGCATTTACATTATTAGTGCCCTGGGGAGGTGGCGGTCCCCGGGGCGTGTGGGGGGGCTCGAGCCCCCACACACAGGAAATAAAAAAAATAAAAAAAGAAGCCCCGGAGAGGTGGTGGTCCCCGGGGCTGCGGGAGGGCCGAGTGCCCTCCCGCACCATTTTAAAATGAAAGCCCCGGGGGGGTGGCGGTCCCCGGGGCTTGGGGGGCCCTTAGAGGCCCCCCAGCATTATATAAATAAACCCTGCATGCCCCCGGGACTTGGGCCACCCGGGGGCAAAATACAATCGAAGCGCGGGAGACCGCGCTTCGATTTTTTTTTTTTATCGGCAGGATCCGCGCACCCTGAGCGCATCCTGCCAATTTTTTTTTTCTTTAAATGCTTTTTTCTGCCCAGGGGGTCCTTGTGGGACCCCCTGAGCAGACTGGGGTCAGGGTGTATCTACCCTGCCCCCTTTGTGCGTTTGCACACTTGCAATTTTTTTTTTTTTCGCGGCGGGATTCGCGCACCCTAAGCGCATCCCGCCGATTTAAAAAAAATGCTTTTTTCTGCCCAGGGGGTCCTTGTGGGACCCCCTGATCAGACCTAGGGGGTCAGGGTGTTTCTACCCTGCCCCCTTTTTGCGCTTTGCGCACTTGTTTCTGTCCCTCGGTTCTACCGAGGGACAAAATGGCTGCCAACACTTCCTGATTTGGAGTGTTGACAGCCAATTAGCATGCAGCTCGTGATCGGGAGGGTGCGCGAATCCGACGCAGCCATAGATATATATGTGATTTTCATTTTGATTTTCACAGGAACTACTGAACGGATTTACACCATTTAACAAAAAGGGTTCTTTCTGAACCAAGAACTACCTCTTTGCCAAATTTGGTGTAATTCCGTTCAGCAGTTCGGGCTGTAGCCGTGTCTAAAGTTTCCTATGGGAAAATTAATGGGGGAAACACGTTTTGGGACCCCCCTTTTTCTCGGCCCCCGCTTGACGAATCACCCCGAAACTTTCAAGGTAGGAGCGGACCGGAGCGGGCCATAAAGTTTGAACATTTCGCGAAGATTCGTCAACCGACGCAAGAGTTATTTCAAATAGAATGTCGCGGATTTCCTATGGAAAATAGGTCCTAACTATAACTATCTACTGGCGACCGCCAGTAGATAATATATGTACATATATATGCACACACACACACACGCGCACACACACACTCACACATATATATATATTACCTACAGGCGGTCACCAGTAGGTAGTTATAGTTAGAACCTAGGGGCACATTACGATGGCGGGCGGACAAAGTCCGCTCGCCACCGCAACGGAATGCGGGACCGTCCGCAAGGGGTGCGGCGGTCCCGCCATGGGTATTAGGATGCCACCGCCACGGTGGCATCCCGTATTGTTCGCATTGCGGCGGGCGGTGCTGTCACCAGCACCCGCCGCAATGCGAAAAACGCATGTTGTGCATTTGAATGCACAATGTGACAGGCACCGCGTGGTGCCTGCCACCTTGTGCATTCAAATGTAGGGGGGTACCATAGGTACCCCCCATGTGCACCCCCCACCCCCCCAAATCCTGGGGGCCCGCAACGGGCCCCCAGAAGCAAAGACCACATGCCTTTCCATGGCGGCAACACCGCCATGGAAAGGCTGCTTTCCGCCGACATCCTAATATGGATGGCGGTGTCTTGCAGACACCGCCACCATATTAGGGTCCTTTACCGCCCGGTCCCCTGTGGGACCGGCGGAAAACCGGCGGACGGTCTTTCCGTCCGCCGGGCTCCCCCCGCCATCATAATATGGCGGGGGGAAATGGCATGCGGGTGGTGGGAAATGGCGGGCGGATCGCCACCACCATACGGGCGGTGGCGATCTGCCCGTCATTGTAATGACCCCCTTAGTTTCCATAGGAAAAGCGTTTTTTGTTTTGCTAATAACGTTGGCGCCGTTTGACGAATCTTCACGAAATTTTCAAAACGAATTGTTCATTCAGGCCAGCTCCTGTCTTAAAAGTTTGGGGGTGATTCGTGAAGGGGGGCCGAGAAAAAAGGGTGGTCCTAAAATGCGTTTTCTCCATGTTAATTTCCATAGGAAACTTTAGACACGGCTACAGCCCGAACTGTTGAACTCAACTATACGAAATTTGGCAGAGAGATAGCTCTTGGTCCAGAAAGCACACTTTTGTTTAAATGGTGTAAATCTGTGGGGTAATTTTTGAGATATTTGAAGATTTACAGATATCGATATTTCAGAATTGTGAGATCTGATTGGCTGAGGCGTTCCGAGCATGAGCTTGGCTGGGATTGGCTGCCAACACTTCAAACTAGAAAGCGTTGGTATCCATTTTGTTAGTCGGTTGAAACGAGTAGGGGGAAAAGGGGGAACAAAAGTAGAAGAGGGTAGGATAGGAACACTGTGACCTTTCTAGGGTGCTCAGGGGGTGTTACAGGGAGTCGGAACGTAAAGAAACATTTGTATCTGTTTTCGGCGGGATTTGCGTAGGGACTGGAAATCACGGCGGGCAAAAGAAAAACGAAGAGCGGTGTCGAGTGCTTCGTTTAATTAAGCCCCCGAGTGGGCCAGTTCCCGGGAGCAATGTTTAGTTATGATGCGGGATTTACTTCTGTCACGGGGACCAGCACTTCCTTGGAGTAAATATAATGAAAGGGGATGGGGGGTAGGCGTCTTCCCTCCCCCTCCGCTCTGAGGAGCAGGACGTGTTTTGGAGGTATACATAAAATTTAAGTGTGGAGGGGTGAAGCTTCCCCCACACTGTCTCGGGGGGCACTACTCCTTTGGGTATTCATGAATTAAAATGCGGGGTCTGTTGTGGACTGCCAGCCCCGGGGAGTACGATATTCGCGGGCTTTAAAATTGGATGGAGGCGCATTATGTAATTTCCCTTGAGGAGCTTTCCTTGGCTGTGGGTATCGTTATGTCCGAGGGCCGGTTCCAACAATGAGGCGTGGTGCCTACGCCATGGACATTGTAGTTTGCTATGGCAAGGCGGGATCTATGGAGAGTTGCTGCTCTGTCATAGCAAACTTTTGCTTCGCTTGATGGAAGCGAGAGGAGGAAATTTGCTCTGGCTTTTAAGAAGCGAAGCAGATTTGCTTTTGGTGAAAGGGAGCTTGCATGAAGCAGCTGGCTTTGTTGAAAAGGAATGCCGGCTGCCGCAGGAGGTGGGGAGGTGGCAGGGAGTGCGGGGAATTGGGGCTCTTTGCCCGGTTACCAAACATTTTGGCGAGGCTGGCCTGGGCCTAAAATAGTTCAGCTGAGGTGGTGTAACGAAACTTGAGGAGGCCCCCCTGCAAGGTATGTAGAGGGGCCCCCTCTTGACTCAATCAGGTGCTCTCCGGTGGGAGCACTGGGCTGAGGGGGCCCCCATGCACCGCGGGGGCTGCGGGGTCCTGTGTTACTGAGTTATAGGGTGGCTCTAAAAAGAACCCTTGTTTTCATTGTGAGTTTGTTGGAGCTACATGTAAGTGCGGATGCAGAGCTTCAGGTCGTTGAGAAAAACTCTGTTTCCTTGATCTGTGAAATGATCTCCATCACTTCTGTAGATGCCATCCATATCAAAACGTATGTTGTTGTTGTAGATGGCCCCATTCTATGATCTCTGAGGTATGCAGACACAGCTTTATTTACATTCTTCCTAGCTTTCTCAATCTGAGGACAGAATTGATTTGACCATTTCCACTTCTGTCTTTGGCATATATTGGAGTACACAAAGACAGTTTGAGGCAAAAGCACCATCAATTGTGCAAAGGTATCTTTCATGAGCATTTCCAGACCTACCACAGTCAATGTGCCTAGGTCATTGCCACCACAGTGCACAATCATGAGGTCAGGGGGTTGGAGATGCAAAGAGGTTTTAACCAAACGCAACAATTGGTGCCACTTTAATCCTCTCTGTGCAAACAATTTAATGTCCACATTTTGTAAACCTAGGTCTTTGTGAATACGTCTGTGTTCAGCATACCTTTTGCACCAGAAAACATAGCTGTGCCCTACGATCCATACTAGCATTTTGAAGGTATGGCTGGAAGGAATCGAAAGATGTCTGTAGCTCATGTAGTCGGTTGGTAGAATGAGAGAAATGTTGAAAGGTGGAGAAGAAGCTTTTTTGTTGTTGTTGAGAAAACCATAACTGATTGGGTGATGAAGAGCATTGTGTAGTGAAAACTAGGGTGCATGTTAGTTTCGTGAAAAAGTATGTTTCTGATTGGTTAATAAAAAATGTTTGAAATGTACAGTACATAGGATACGATCAGACGTGCGGAGTGCAACCACACCTGCTACTTGCATTTGGAAGGTACTGTTCTTAACTGAAAACAATTGTGAACTTGTGACCTGCACCTGCTGTTGAATGTCCCAGAAATGGTTAGGAGGAAGTATGGTGAACTTATGACCTGCAAGTGGCGTTGAATGTTCCAGAAACTGTTGGAATAAAAGTTGGTGAACTTGTGACCTGCAGCCTTCCGTTGAATGTTGCAGAAACTGTTGGTATGGAAATTGGCGAAAAGGTGATTGGGGGAGGAGTACAAATAACTGTGGTATTAAAATATGAAATGCAAAATTAATTACAACTGTTAAGCTATTGAAGTTAATTTTTCAAAATGAGTAGTATGTCTAGAAAAAATGTGTTCAATAAAATTAGCTGTAGTATTATTAAAAATAGGCTTCTGAATTGTTGTAAGGGTTCAGGGCTGTATGGCGATGCGGCAGTGTGGGGGAGTGTGGAATCCACAAAATAAGAGAACCAGTTTGGGGCGTTTTAGAAGAGAGTTAGAGAGGGTTAATATGAGTAACCAATAGGAATGTGTTTTGCAATTTGAAATAATGAAGGAAGGATTTTTATTTGTTATGTACATGTATCTGTGCGGAAAGAGAGGGGAATGTTGCCATTACTGGTTGTATTCTTGAGGAGAGTGTAGAATTATACATTTATTGCCTGAGAAAGAAAATATTGCACGCGTTTGTGAAATTCGAAATCTGCATACCAACTACAGAGGTGAGTTAGAAATTAATAAGGTGTGTTATATATAAGTGTTTGAGACGATATTTTTAAGTTTGAAAAAAAAAAATATTTGGTAAAAAACATAGTATTACTGAAGTGTGGTGTTTCACATTTGTTACAAAATGTGCATAGAGTGTGAGTAGTTGCTGAAGAAGTACCCCATATATATTTAGGAGTTTTCGAGGAAGAAGAAGTGTAGTTTGTCATGTTTAAAGGAGTGTATGGTTTTGAAAGTGAGGTACAGGGTTAATTTGGCTTCCAAAATGGATTCGGGCAACATAAAGAAAATGTTGCACATTGTTACTTGTCGAAAAATAGTGGGGGGGGGGTTTAGAAGAGGCATGTTTTATTAACTTGAGGGAAATTTAAAAAAAAAAAGAAATGTTGCATGCAGACGTTGTGCTCGAACATTTGACACTGGTGAGCTATATGTGTACATAAGTGTAGGCAACTGTCACAGTCCCTGGCCGTGCAGAATGTGGAGACATTAGAGGGCAGGCAGATCGAGAGACTAAGAATGACACGTCCCTTTCTATATGTATTTTTACACGTGTTATGCATCGGAAGATTCCATAATTATATAGCAGTGGTATATATGTATTTGTATGTTTCCTTTAAGTACGTGCTACTACCAAAAGATACAGGTCCATGTACGCATGGTTTCAGTGATATGGTGACACTCTCAACTGTGATATGAAAAGGGTTTCTGCTTTGCATATGGATAGAGTCAACACTGTTAGTAGTTGCTGAGTAGTGAAGAATGAAAAGACAGATGAGGTGAAATACATGGTGGTAAAGGGATTAGTGATTAATGGTACTTCGTATGAGTGTTTGGGAAGGTATTGTTGAAGTTAGCCGTATATATTTAAGTGTTTTCGTGAAATGATGTGTGATGTTGCAAGGGTTACATGGTCTTGTGTGTAAGGTACAGTGATGAATTGGGGTCCAAAATCGGCCGGGGTAATGTACAAGAAATGGCCTTTTGCAGATTGAAGCTTGTGGGAAAATACTGGGGGGGGGCTTTAACACGGACATGCTTTATTAACTTCATTGAGATGAAAAAAATGAAATGTTGTTTGCACACTTTGTGCATTGGTTTGTGCACACTTGTGAAGCACACGTGAATATAAGTTAAGGTATTCTCAAGCTTCGTGCTCATGCTGAACCTGCATGCATCACAGGGGCAGGAGATTGAGAGACTGGGAATGACACGTCCCTTGAGCCCCCCCCCCTGTTTCCTCCCTCCCTGTAATGGTTTTTGCTGTTGTCGTTTGTAAAAGGAAGGTAACAGATGCCCATTGGGTTGATCGTCACTGGGCTGCTGGGGGCATCTGACGGGCAGAGAGAAAGTCATAATCGATTTCTGTGCTATATAAAAAAGTCGCACACAGGGGAATATTATGAAGGAAGTGGCGGAGAGAGGCGTTAGTCTTCTTGGCTTAACGCCTCTCTGCGCCCCTTGGGAAATGCGAGGCTGCACCATATTAACAAAGATATGGTGCAGCCTTGCATTTCCCACTGCGATGGCGCTAAGTTTCACAACTTAGCATGGAAGGTGGCACCCTTGCACTAGAGTGCAAGGGTGTCTGCGAGCAGGGAGGTTTTTTATGTACAGGAAGGTGTCCCTTCCTGCTGATAAACAAACCTACAATGCCAGTTTGTAACTTCCACCGCAACACCCATTGATATTTACGCTGCCCCCTAATCACAAGGGCAGCATAAATAGGAGGCAGCGCCAAAATTAAGACCAGGAAAACCCTGGTCTTAAGTTGGCGATACGAGGAGAAATGCTTTATTTCTCCTCGATTTTGCTTTGTCCATGTTTGCTGTCTTGTGCAGCACACATGGAAAATGCAAAATGCCATGGTTTGTTTATGTACAGGAAGGTGTCCCTCACTGTACATAAACAAACCTTTTAAAAATGCTGTTTTGTAACTTCCATGTGTGCTGCATGAAGCAGCAGACATGTAAGTTACAAACTGGCATTTTAGTTTTGTTTATGTGCGGGAAGGGACACATTCCTGTACAGAAACAAACCTCCCTGCTCGCAGACACCCTTGCACTCTGGTGCAAGGGTGCCTGCGTTGGCGCTAAGTTGTGAAACTTAGCGTCATTGCAGGGGGAAAAGCAAGGCTGCACCATGTCCTTGTGAATATGGTGCAGCCTTGCTTTCTGAAGTGGCGGAGACAGGCGTTAAGCCAAGAAGGCTAACGCCTCTCTCCGCCACTTCCTTGTGAATATCCCCCTTAACTTTACTGAGGTATGTCTATGCTTGAACATGTATTTTCACACAAGTTATATATTGGAAGGTGCGATAGCTATAAAACACAGGTATAGATGTTTTTGATTTTTTTTTAAAAGTATGATGCCACTACGAAAAGGCACAGAAGTATGCATCCTCTTAGTAATATGGTGAGACTGTCAACTGTAACCTGGAAAGGGTTTCTGGTTTGCGTTTGGTTAGGCCAAGATTGTTAGTAGTTGGTAAGTAGTGAACATGGAACAGGCAAATGACGTTAAAAACATAGGGAAAGGAATTAACTGGCAGTATTGTATTTGTAACATATGACACAGACATGAAACATTTAAAAAAAATTATTTTAAAGTAGATGGCGGAATGTGTAGTATATGTGCCACAACAAAAAAGAATCTCTATGATACAATTATAATCAGTATAGTAGTGAATCAATATCTGATAAAGGGAGATGTCATCAGAAAAACAGAATAGAGAAAGGACTATCTTGAGTTACGTTTCAGTCTCAGCTAAAAAGAAGTGTTATGATAAAATAAAACATCTCAGAGGTTTCTCTGCAGACTACATAACTTTTAATATAGATAGTAAAGTCCCCAACGCCAAGTCGCCCGTTTTGTGGACTAGTTGTGCAACAACCAGGGAAACAGACCGGAAACATCAGGAAAGCGTAACCAAGTCTGTAAAGGGTAATTCGTAAACAAACTCAATGTCTGAAAATCCAAAAAGGAAGGGAAAGTGAAAAGAGAAAAAAAAAAAAAAAGTGTTCATGAAGTGTAGAAATAAGAGGTCGTCAAATCGGGTTACCATACGCACTTATGGAGATTCATTGAAGCTCAAAAATTCAGAAGCACCGTGATATGCAATCAGTTCCAAAAGGTCATCTGCACCTCTCCAAGCAAAGAGTGTCGGCATCCAATTCAACAAGTGGAAAGAACAGACATGGTCATTGTAATCTTCTGCAAGCAGGACCATGTCATGGCAACTTGCATGATATTCGATGATACTCTGCTGCAAGAGGCTCTCCGTATAAGCGCATGTACTTCATCTTCCCGTTATTGCATTATGAAACGCATCTATCAAGCGGGTGTCTCCGGAACAGTCCTGGTCATGAGCGAGCAATGGACGCAGCAACAGTTCATAATCCAGGGGATCGCGTGAAGCAGTAGAGAGGCAGACATCCAGGGCGCATTCAAAAGGGCACCGGAGACAGTAGAAGACAGGTTGCACGCAGGTGAAGTACACGTAGCGGTAATTCAGTCTATATCTGATGCGAAATATCGGCAATGGCAAGCATTCAAAAAGTTGTAGCATTCGTACATGGTATAGCTGTATTAGTTGTGGATGGGGTTGAAGTAGAGGATGGGCAGCCGTTTCGTAGTAGGAGCTAAACAAGACTACTGCGGAAACAAGGAAGGAGCACCAGGGGACCCGCCAAATGCGCTTGCAAAATTAGAATGAAGGAAATCCGGTGATACTATAAAAAAAGTCTGAAAAAAGGTAACAAGGCGGGAGTCGCATAGTTTAGAAAAATGTGGTAGGCCTTGAGTTTCAGAGTGATTAAATATTTGGTGAATAAATTGTGCAAAATGTAGTGGGAGATTTCCATAGAAAACTGAGTCAATATCAGTTGCTTGTTGAGCCACCTGCTATTTGAAGGTCTCACGACGTTATGTAAGAGTCCTTTGTTGTTCAAACAGTAGCGTTTTCTGTTACTATTCGCTATTAATGTATGTTTTCATAGTATGAATGGAAGGCCAGACCAAACTATCTTCAATCACATGTGGGGGAGGAGAAAAGACATTGGTGGAACATGTTACACGTTGTGAACGAGTTGCTCTGTACGGGAAGGCTGCTTGTAGGTCACAGCACTTGTGGTTATTTGGAATAAGATAATTGCTTTTGAAAAGCACACTGAGCGTGGGATTAACAACAGCTACTGGAGTTTGTTTAAAAAAACAGTTAGATTAGAGGCGGAAAGTTAGAATTTGCGTTTAATTGAACTTGTGTACAAACTAAAGAATATTGAATGGAAGAAATTGTGGTTCTGTGTTAAGAAAACTTACTTATTTATCTTGATTATCACAGCAAAATGCAAAGCCAAGGAATACAAGTCATGAATAAATGTAGCTTCAAGGTAGTTAAATGTATAAACGGGGTAATGTTTTATGCAATCATGGAGGCTGTGCTATACGAGATCAATGAATCAGACTGTAGTATCCTCAGGTCATGTCATTCTGTTCCCTGTACCTAGCTGCTCAGCCAGTGTGAGTGTTCCGCGTAGAATGTTAGTGTGAGTGGAATGCTTGGGTGCCTGTGTGTGTGTGAGACAGTTGGGAAGATGGGCTGAGCAGCTAGGAGGCTGCTCCTGGTGGGGCCTGTTCCAGCTTACAGCTACTACTGAATAAACTACATCTACTACAACTCGGCTACGTCTACTTTGTCTACTGTACACGTGAGCCAGACCACTACATATTTATGGCGACGATCTGGAGCTAAGAACCTATCGCATTCACAGAGGATGAGCAACAAGTTTAAAGAAACTCAAGGTAAAGAAACCAGTAAAGCAAGAAACATGTCAAGCACGCCTCGCAGCCCCACCAGTGTCCACTACACCGGACAGCCCAGCCCAGGCGTGCTGTGCTCTAATGTACGTTATTTCATCACCTGGAAAGGCTTGATCAAGGCAGCCTACATCATGCTGGAGAACCTACGCTACTACAGGCATCAACAGGGCAGAAAGCGTGCTGTTCACCGTCTAAACAAGCTACTACTACAAGTCACAGAGTGGATGCTGCGCAGAGTGACCTTAAAAGTACAGTAAGCTGTTTTTGTCATTTCATGGACGCTGCCCATTGTGTGTTTACCATTAACATTTTGACTCCAGCTCAAGCATGCTGCACTCTGTTCAACTCGCTGATATTAACAAGAAGTGTGCATTCAAGGGAAGATTTAATTCAAGATAAACAGAGTATTCTGTCTGCAAGGATTGTTTGCACCAATTTGTTGTACAAACTTAGCAAGATTGTCAACAGCTCTGCAAGCCTGTCATTCACCATTGTCATCTCACTGTGTGCGCAAGAAGGGAGTTGCCAGTATTTTACAGGATCGATGTCTACTGGTTTATTTATTGTCTGCGCTGGAGCGCAGATTACTACACAGTGGGTTTGTTTGGTGAGGCCGTCTGCCCATTTGTCTCCTTTGCGTGAACACAGGTGAGACTGTTTTGCTCAAGTCTATTTTCGTGTTGGGCTCATTTCTTAGAGACCTGTTGTCTGCGTATTGCCTGCTTGTTGGATTAGTGCAGAATTAAAGTGTTGCCTTGGCCCAGCAGACACTTTTCCTAGTTTTTGAATGATTACGGTGACTTGTTTTGTGAAGGAATATTGCCAGTTTAACCGCAGGATAGCGGTTTGAAAAAAATGAAGCGCGTGCCTTGCTCTGCTCGCGCCCTTACCTTCACGAGGACTGCATTCTCTACTCTGCTCACGGAATTGCCACAGGATGTTCCTCACTTTCAATGCGCCTTGAGCCATCCGGCGTTAGCGTAAAAAAACGTGCTGCCATTTTGTGCTTCCACCGGAACTCTGCACTGCTTCAACTCTGTCTCCGGTTTTTCATCTTTCAGCATCCTTATGCCAACCATGCCAACCACGTTTTTGTCACTTGAAACGTTTTCAATTAGGTTAATTGAAGCTTTAGCCTATATGAACGCCGTCGTGGGAGCAAGATTTACACGTTTTTGTCTGTTTGCCTGGAGCATGTCACCGGTTGTTTCAAAAGGTACTTTTCCTTCTTCTTCACAATCTAGACGCTCTGCAGCTTTACAAGCTACGCTCTCCAGTACAAATACTCGTACAAAATTTTAAACAATTTCAGTCTTCACTGTTCTGTACAGTGCTGCCATCTAGTGATTATTTCCCACATTTTTTTTTTTAAGGGATGTCTTATTTATATGACAGTTTAAAGTTTACGGTATTTCAGTCAATGCTTCACTGTTCAGTATGTATGTGGAGATCTGGATTGTCTTATTTCAATTACAGTTTTACAGGATTTCAGCTTGCACATTTCAACTATTAAGTTTTCCCTTACATGAGGGATGGCCATTTAAAATACGTTACACGTGCCCCTACACAGGGGTGAACCCTTACACTGGGTGAGTGTTCCCTAACATGAGGGTTGGCCATAGGTCGGGGTAAGTTTTGGGATTTTTATGTCCAATTGAAACGCTATATTTTCATTATACCCTTACGTGAGGGTGGTCTCTTTGATTTGTTGCAGGGGTTAGTCCCTGCATGCTTAAGACGCATTGCGCCGCACAAGCTTTGTTGCTGTCTCTTCACATTGCTTGCCTCCTCACATTGGAGAGGTTTCACATTTTATTTCAGGTTGTCCCTTTTTGGTTTATGGGGGCAGGACATTGGGTATTAGTCCCTCTTGTCCACAGTCACATTCACGTTGTCCCCTGTTCAGGGTGGGGGCAGGAATTTGGGTCCCAGTCCCTCTTTCCACACCTTTACATGGAGTGTTCCCTACATGGGATTGTACACGTTTTTGTTATCAATTTATTGCCTTTATTAAGAGGGGGAGATGGGTATTTCGTATTTCATTTGTAATGTACCTTTTTCTCTCCTCCTTTGATCTTGCTTAGTCTCTACCCCTCTCGTGATGTTGTTTCTGTTGTTTATAGAGTTAGAATCCCGACCAAGGGGATAGGAGTGGGTTTTAGTCCCATGTCCCCTTGTTTCAGATATTTTATCCCTGCCTAGGGATGGGAGTGGGTTTTAGTCCCATGACCCCACGTTCACAGTTACTTACATTTGGAATGGGTTTCAGCCCCATTTCCTGGTTATTAGTCTCCACACCTTCGTGGTCAACCCGCATGTTGTGGGTTATAGGGTGTTTTATTTACGCAGTTTATAGGGGGTTATTGTCCCACCTATGTCAGTAGTAATGGGTATTAGTCCTATTTACTTAATTTAAAGGGGGTGTTAGTCCCACCTTTGTTATTTTGGTGTTGGGTGTCAGTCCCTTCACTTCCTTGTACGTTGTCATGTGTGTGGGTAAGTCCTCTTGTGATGCCACACTGTGCTGCATCTGTATTCCCATGCTGCACATGTCCTTGGGTGTCAGTCCCATGTGATGTAATCTGTACATTTGGGTGTCAGTCCCAATCATCGTTTTTTTCACTGGGGATCTTAGTCCCACAGTGTCCCTCACATGAGGGGTGGCGTATGGTGTTTTCGCCACAGTCTCCTCACGTGAGGTGTACTTCCTTGGGTGTTGTTCCACCCATTGTATTCTAGTCTGGGTTAAGTTTACCCTTTTCTTCTGTCTTGTGTGTTTTGCTCACTTGTGTATGTGAGCTCTTATTACGCTACTTATTGTTTTTCAATTACTATGAAAGGAAGAGGATGGGTATAGTGCATGTGCATTTCTATTTCTCCATTCTTCTTTCTTTCTTCGTGCTTCCGTTTTCCCTCTCGTGATGTCATTCTTTGCATCCCTGGGTTAATGGATGGTTTACTTCATGTGTACATTATTGTGTATAGTTGTTTTCATTGTATAGTTGTTTCATTTTTGTTTGGATCTTTTTAGTGTTCAGTATAAAAGGGATAGGATATGTAGTATCCTCAGGTCATGTCATTCTGTTCCCTGTACCTAGCTGCTCAGCCAGTGTGAGTGTTCCGCGTAGAATGTTAGTGTGAGTGGAATGCTTGGGTGCCTGTGTGTGTGTGAGACAGTTGGGAAGATGGGCTGAGCAGCTAGGAGGCTGCTCCTGGTGGGGCCTGTTCCAGCTTACAGCTACTACTGAATAAACTACATCTACTACAACTCGGCTACGTCTACTTTGTCTACTGTACACGTGAGCCAGACCACTACACAGACATTTCCAACAGAATTATGCAATCTCTCCGTTTATATTTTTGCACTTAATTAATCAGTGTGGCAGTACGAAAGCACTCATCGATTCACTCAGGTACTACCTATGCATGCCCACAATGACCCTGAAATTAGTTTCGAAGTCATCTTTTTACTCAGGCAGTTTCAATGTAGTGTTGTAAACAGGTAGGTATTATCTTTTTACTGATATAGTTACTTAGGCAGTAGCGATGGAGTCATAGAATCAAGTATGCACTAGTACCACACAAATTAAATCAATCATGGATTACTTATGCAGTTATGGAATGAGCGAGGGAGTACTTTTGCACTGAACCATTCACTGAGGCACTATGGGGCATATTAAGAAGTGCCTATCGCCACCACAGCGTCACTTTTAGTGACGTTGTGCTGGCGATAGGGGCTTTGTCTTATTAACAAGGCAGTGTTAAGCCACTTAACGTGGCTTAACGCTCCCTTGTTAATAAGCCCCCTTTACGCTGTGTTTAGCATGAAAGGGGCGTGCAGTGGTTGTTGTGGTGGGCGTTCCACCACAACACCCATTGATTTCGATGCTGCCCCCTTTTAACAAGGGCAGCGTTAATAGGAAGCAGCGCCAAAATTAAGTCCAGGAAAACCCTGCTCTTAATTTGGCCAAAGGAGGAGAAATGCTTTATTTGTCCTCGCTTTTGCTTTTTCCATGTAAACGCAAAATGGCATGGTTTGTTTATGTACAGGAAGGTGTCCCTTGCTGTACATAAACAAAGCTTTTTTCAAAATGCCGTTTTGTAACTTACATGTGTGCTGCATGAAGGAGCACACACGTAAGTTACAAACTGGCATTTTAGGTTTGTGAGGCAGTATGTTATGACGGCTACTAACCTGTATTCCAGATTGTTCAGTCCTGGCGCCGACAGGCCCCCAACCCCTTTGAGGTGAAACAGGGTCACAGTAGTAGAATATACACGGCCACACTATATCACCCCAGGGGAGAAGGAGAATAAGGAGGAGAAGAGAGAAAAAGAGAAATGACGAAATGTGATCAAGCATCTTACTGCGTCAATGTTTCTGTTCTAAGGGACTCGGGAATGTAGAGTTTCTGACGGCATTCACTGAGGTACTATGTATGCACAGATGAATTTTTTAAAGTACTATCTATGAATTTAGCCATTTAGTGATTTATAATGGAAGCATTTCTTCAATTATTCTGGCAATACACTGTGACTCATAGAAACTGTGAGGCAGTATGTTATGACGGCCACTAACCTGTATTCCAGATTGTTGAGTCCTGGGGCTGACAGGCTCCCAACCCCTTTGAGGAGCAATAGAATGAAAGTAGTACAATATACACGTTCAGACTATATCTCGGCAGGGGGAAGGGAATGGAGACGAGAAGAGAAGAGAGAAAAAGAGAAATAAGGAAATTATATCAAACGTCTTATTGCGTTAACGTTTCTCTTCTCAGGGACTCGGGAATGTACGGTTTCGCAAGTGAACTGTGTCTTTTGAATTTTGTCTCGTTGTGAACAGGAGTTGGTGACGTAGGATATAAATGCAAATAAACAAATAATGTAATAACTGAATATCAAACCACATTGAACTTTTTAGCATCTTTTGTACAAATAGCTAAAGTTTCGATATCTTGATAAGTGTTGATATCTAGATATAATAAAACTTTTTTCTAAATATTATTCTTTCAAGAAATACTTTTAGTTACTTGTTTCCTAGAGCACAAGAAGCAATTACAATGGTTAATTCCATCATTTGGATAAATACTCACGTATTATACATATCTACTATTCCTTAATCGAACAACTTACAAGTCCGTAATCTCTTTTGTTGTCGTAAAAGAAGAATCCGACGCTGGAGAAGGGAAGCTGTATCGCAGAGTGGAGACAGGTAAATGAGTCGCAAAAACGAAAGTAAGCGATTCTGAAAGGGCGGGGTGTGGTTTATATAGTCTTTGGTTACTAAGTAGTCTATGGGAGCAATGTGCTGCCCCACGCATCTAGATATCACGTTTTCAATTAAGATGTGCTCACGTTTTGACTGTTTGACAGGTGCACATGTTGGGAAAGGTTGAAAACTGTTAACCGCTAAAGCTTGTCATTTGCATGCTCACACGTGTTAACTGTTTGACATGTGCACACGTTGGTAGAGGTTGAAAACTGTTAACCGACAAAGCGTCTCATTTGCATCCTCATGACTGAAAACGCGTCACACTTGCTATGATTCCCAATACAAGATATATGAATAAACTATGGTTCAGAATACAAGAAATAGAAATAAACATAGGAAACATTTAGCAGCATCATGCTTCAATATTTTCATTAGTGCGAACTAAGTTTTAATCATGGCTGAATTAAGAGTCATGACACAGTACTGTTACAGTCATTTTTTCAGTACACAAGTATGCATGTATTTATGTAATTCACTGGAAAAAAACATAGGTTTCAGGGACGTTATAGTTATAAATTAGCATTTAAAAAACCTTAGAAATTCACTGAAAAAACCATAGGTTTCAGGGACGTTATAGTTAGAAATTAGCATTTAAAAAACCTTAGAAATTCACTTAGAAAACCATAGGTTTCAGAGACGTTATAGTTAGTTGGAAATTTCACTCATACAAAACCAGAGAAATTCGGCTGTTATAGTTAGTTGAGCTAACTATAACTCGCGCCCCCACAATGCACTGCTGATGACATCACATATTACATCATTCATGACATGGTCAGTGACATCACTAAAAATATCACTGATGACATCTCAAATGACATCACTGATGAGATCACTGATGACATCATCCACGTGATAATCTGATGCATAGTATAACGTTTGATACACCCACTCTAAAATACAGACTACCATTTTCGAAACTCTAAACACACCAATACCAGTTACTACATACCCACTCACTGATTCCTAGGTCTACACACACATCCACTCATTCACCCACACAGTCACTCATACATGCAGTCACTTATCAATACAGCACTATCATTTGCACTCATACACCTATACAGACACTCACACATCTCCACTCATCGATAGAGTTACTCACACACCCAGTCAATCATGCAAAGAATCATTCACACTCCCATTCACTCACCTATACAGTTATACACACACCACCTCACTTATTCATACAGATACTAACACATACTTACTCTCTTATACAATCACTGATACAAGCACACACTCATCCATACAGACACTCTCACAATCACTCACTCTCACATATAGTGATGTATATACTCCAACACTCACATATACTGCCTTTCACATATGTAGTTACTCACACATGTACCACTGAGACATCCTTTCACTCACCAACACACCCATACACACACTCACCCACCCATACAGCCCTTCACAGATGCACTCTTGAACCCATACACCCAGTAAATTACCCACTCACACATCTATGCACAGAGTCACACACCCCCCACCCACCCACCCACACAGACATTCAGGCACCCATACAGATACTCAGACAACAAATCAATAACCCATATAGACACTCATGTAGCTACTCACCAACCCATGCAGCCGCTTACACACCAACTGACAGACTGATACAGACATTTACAGTTTAGTCACTAACCCATGCATTCAGTAAAACACATTTAATCACTCACTTATACAGACAGTGACATACCTACTAAATCATCCATTCAGACAGTTATACACCCTCTTATTCTTCAATACACCTTGGCAGATATAATTATTAAACATATTTAAACTTTACAGAAACACATAGTCACTGGATGATGTCATCAGTGATCTCATCAGTGATGTCATTTGAGATGTCATCAGTGATGTCATCAGTGATGTCACTGACCATGTCATGAATGATGTAATATGTGACGTCATCAGCAGTGCATTGCGGGGCGCGAGTTATAGTTAGCTCAACTAACTATAACAGTTTTGTATGAGTGAGATTTCCAACTAACTATAACGTCCCTGAAACCTATGTTTTTTTGTGAATTTCTAAGGTTTTTAAATGCTAATTTCTAACTATAACCTCCCTGAAACCTATGGTTTTTTCAGTGAATATATATATATATATATATATATATATATATATATATATATATATATATATATATATATATAGTCAAGCTAAATATATATGTGGAATTAAGTATATTAAACCTATACTTACGTGTAGATACTTACTTTGAAAATATTATGTGCACAATATTTAGATCAGAATACTTATGTATGGTGATATTCAGCCCACAATAGAATACCACATGAAGTTCGCATATCATGGTATATGGAAGAAAATTACTGAAAAAAATATAGCATCATACAAAAGACATTATGAATCATAGACGAACAATCAGTTAGAATTAATGAATGGAAAATTTCTGTGTTTCCAGATGGGACTGGATACCAACCACTAAGTCAATACGGGCCCTAGGAAGCCTCCTGCAAATGCATCAACTCCTAAAGTTTCTAAAACACGCAGTCTAGTTCCAACTATACACCTGTTGCAAAAGTGAAAAAACATGTACTTGAGAACACTCTTGGCACACGTTTACCAATTGACTCTAGATAAAACCTTTGGAATTCCACACCGAAAGGCTTTCAAAAGTTCTGAAAAGCAGGTTCCACCTCTCAGTTTAGACCAGCCAGAGACATCCAATATACAGCAGTGTGATAGACATCTGGCATGCATACATGGTTATGACCTTACCCATACCTGCCTTTTGTATGTAGCTACATTTGACTTTAGAGCGTTGTGTGTCCCGGGGTGTTTGGCAGATCTGTAGGCTTTCAACATTTTTCCTTTCGCCAAATTTTTTAGAATAGGTCAGGAGTACTAGAATATCATCTCAAAATTTTGTCCGGCAGAAATATATTGTCCGAAATATCGTCTAAAAAATATTGCCCCATTGGACTTAATAACACAAAAAATCCACTGCCAGTGAGGTGATATTGACGTAAACAATATTTAGGACATGATCTTTATGTTATACAATATTTCTGTACATAGTATTCTGAAAAAGAACAATGCCAGGGTCTTCACTCATATTCATTGTTCAATTTGCACCAAAAGAATCTTTCCTTGTGTCTCACGTGTGCCTCACTGGTATCAGGCATGCTGGTTCATTTCACCTGGATTATGAGTCTTACCTTTAAAAAAAAATCAAAAATGTTTCAAACCAATATTTGTGTGCTGGTGCATGTCAGATATTTTATCACACCTGGATCGGTCTGAAGGCTTGAATTTGTGCCATTTTATTGTGAAATAATCTGCAAGCAGTGGTACTAAGATCTAGCATTTATTTATTGCCAACTCTGGTGCCTCATGTATTATATTTTCTTGTTTCGACAACAACCACCCTCACCCTCCAGCTCCTGCACCCACAGGAGAAAGCACTCGACAAGCCAAAGGTAGCAGATCATGATCTGATTTTCCAGTCCTTTTCTAATAAGATTGTGAAACAGGAAAGCCTTTTAACAGTTGGACTCTACGTTGCTGACGTCCAAAACCTGAATACTAATAGACTACAAGACACAACAAAAAAAAACCTTTTAGGGCCTAAAATCCCTGGCACGATTGTCATGTGCTTTCTTGCTCTACATTTAATCAATTTGGTCAACCTGGTTTGTTTTCCTATGTAGAAGAAGACTTGTGACATATGTCCTCTGGCGGGTGCTTTATATATTATTTATGTTACTTCCTAGAAGAGTTTCAGACTTTTTCTGGACTAAAACAGTCCACCAATAGTGGAACTCCCCTTCATGGGTGACTATTGTCTCCCTCACTAGGCCACCACTCGAGCACCAGTTGGTCCCACCTGATCCATAGTCTTGTGGTACAAGCCTCTATAAGTGCACCTTAAAGTGAGGACATTGCCTATTTGCTCTCCCTGACACAATATGTGTAGTCTGCCATTACTGGGCCACCTTATACCCCTGAGTGTGAGAGGTTCGTGTGAGTAGGGGTTGCATAGATGAGTAGTGGGGTTCCACCATTGGGTTAAGTACCTTGGAGACACTACTAATGTGCTGGCAAGAAGGAACTGGGTATGGATGTGTGAATGTTTTAACAAATGATAGGCCTCCTCACACAGCAAAGACACCAAGATTAGCCTGGGTTCCTATGTTAATATTGTTCCTGATGTCTAGATATAGATACCCGTGGAAAACCCAGCATGCCACCTGGCCCTTCTGCCATTATAAGACACAACGTAAAAGCTGCATTTTTCTGGATTTTTTTTTTTTGCATTCCAATTGAATAAAGTCTTGTAAGTTATCTAAAAAAGAACAACACTGATTGAAAAATGCAATTATTGCAGATCATATTAGAGTAAGCCGTGACTGTTCAAGCTTGCCACCCCTGAAGGTCAAAATTGGAAAAAAATGTACTCCCCAATACGGTGAGCTTCTAGTAGCGCAAATCGCTTCAACACCTCGTTACCGGTAGTAAGTGCTACAGAAATACAATTCACAATTTACAATATTTGTGTTGAATTTTTAAATTTCTTTTTCAAACCGTATTAACAGTGCGCGCAAGTACTGATGTACTGTACAAAAATATTAAGCTCATAAATATTTCAGCCTTGTGTGAGGGAAGAAATTTGCAGCACGCTTCGCTTCAAACAGAATACTCATTAATAAATTTCAAACCGACGAGACAGTGTCACAGAATTATTAACGACGTGTTCAAAGCGACGGCCGGAACCTCTTTAGCTGCTTGTTTCCGGTCCTTTTAAGGCGCAAATTGTGATGATGTTATTTTGCAAACATTTTTTCACCAAGCTTTGGAAACTAAACACGCATTTTCTGTTTACTCAACCTTTATGTACAGTTTGTTGTGTTAAATTATTCTGTTGCCGAGCAAGACACGGGAATATAGGTTTGTGAAATCCATGCTCCATCGGCGCGTGCGGTAAAACTGAGGTACACAGTAAAAACAAACACTGGCAAAGGCAGAGAGGTGGTGCGACGGCTGATTTTTAAAACTGCCTATTAAAAGCATATGCCACAAAAATAAAGGTAGGGGAAAATTAAGCATGCTGCTGTCTAAGAGTGGTACTCGAATGCTTGCAATAAAAAAACTAACTTAAAAAAAAATATCTATTGTGTATAACTTTAATAGAACAGTATCCGAGCTTCAGGTATATAAACTCTCTTTTAGTTTTAATGCAAATCACAAGAAAATATGATTCTTATTGGTGAAAAGAAAATGTACTGTTGACTTTGAATTACTGTAACCAGAAGATGTAGTTTAAACACAAAAAGATGACCAAAAATAGAGAACGAATAGAAAGGAAATAGCATTGGCAAAGACAAGTATTGGCTTACTTGTCCTCCTGACGCTAAGATGTACTTCTCTTTAGAGGGATGTAAACATCAGGCAAAATTCCAACACTCACAGTGTAAGAGAGTCATGGAGTGGATAGAACCATTGCCCCATGTTGTATGCTGTGATGACTGGACGCAAAAGGTAAATGACAGTTGAACAGTCCTATGGATGAAGAGTCTATCCAAAACACCCCCATGTATGCATATTTAGGTGCATTTTTAGGTCGAGCCTAGCGGCAGCGCGCAGGCTCTGCTCGCTCTGCGAGACTGCTGTAGTAGAGTATGGGAGAGAAGCCGCGCCCACTCCCCTCCCATATTTTTCATTGGCTTGTGTCATTGTCTTTCATAAATCCTGCCTTCGGATTCGTTAATAGGCTTGTTAGTCCCTCCTTAGAATGGCCTTGTCTTCATTTGTGACCTCCCATGGCTACTGGCCCCTTTACTTCGGTTGTTACACAGGACCTGTTATTTAGTCTGTAAGCACTAATTACTTTACTCTTACTGCAGGCCGGACATGCGCTGCTTCAGCTGAAACCGCTTGTGTTTTTTTAAGCAGCACGGCCGCCCCGTAACACAGGCGCCCGCTTTCAATCACTTTAACCCGGCATTATCTCGTGTCTGTTTCAAACCCTCCAAGTAAAATGGATTAGAAATGATTAGCGAATTAAGTCATGTGAATTCCAGGTAGCACATAATCGTGTGCTAATGGGCTGAAGCTGACAACACCACATCTGTGTTACATGTCATCTGCACTAAGCCACCTGACGGGTTGTTTTCAAAAGCCTGTTTTATTTTCAACAACTGCACCACCAATACCACCACCACCAATACCACCACGACCAATACCACCACCAATACCACTACCACCACCAATACTACCACCTCCACCACCACCAATACCTCCACCAATACCACCACCACCACCAAACACCACCAATACCACCACCACCAATACCACCCCACCACCACCACCACCAATACCACCACCATGAATACCACCACCACCAATCACTTCCGGGTCATCCAAGACACGCACGGAGCGGCGAAGGTCTGAAGCGTACTCGCTCAGATACCTGTACAAGGGCACCCACCTGTGGCCGGCAAGAAGAAGGGCATATAGTAACAAGAGACTTGGGCACAAAATACGGGATATACGATGGCCAATTAGTAGAGACAACTGCAGCGTGGGAAATCTACATAACGGCATAGACGGAGAATTAATTGACAGGCAGCCGGGACGGAAGTAGAACCGGCGGGGAGAACGAGACTGATATCGACCACTTGCTAGACAGCCCTGAAGAAGTCGAATGGGATATCACCCACGACGAAACACGTGTTGGCTGGGCAATCCATCAAATTAAAGAACAAAAGAACACCAAATGACTACAATTATTGAGAAAGAGCTAATCTTACTGTATATCTTAACTTGTAACTGTATCACAAAGTACATACTGAACTATAAGTAATGATAAGAACAGCGTGTGCATAGGATAGTGTTACCAATCCAATACCACCATCACCAATACCAATACCACCGCCAATACCACCAATACCAATACCACCACCACCAATACAACCACCACCAATACCACCACCACCAACACCACCAATACCACCACCACCATTAATCCCACCACCACAAATACCACCACCACCAATACCACCACCACCCAATACCAATACCACCACCAATACCACCATCACCACCAATACCACCACCACCAATACCACCACCACTACCACCTCCACCAATACCACCACCACCACTAATACCACCACCAATACCACCACCACCAGTACCACCACCACCAATACTACCACCACCAGTACCATCAATACCACCACCAATACCACCATCACCACCAATACCACTACCACCAATACCACCACCACCAATATCACCAATACCACTACCACCACCACCAATACCACCACCACCAATACCACCACCACCACCACCACCAATACCACCACCACCAATACCACCACCAATACCACCAATACCACTGCCAATACCACCACCACCAATACCACCACCACCACCAATACCACAACCACCACCAATACCACCACCACCACCAATACCACCACCACCAATACCACCACCACCAATACCACCACCACCAATAGCACCACCACCACCAATACCACCACCAATACCCTACCACCAATACCACCACAATCCACCAATACCACCACCACCACCAATACCACCACCAGTACCACCACCACCAATCCCACCACCACCAATACCAGCACAACCAATACCACCAATACCACCACCACCAATACCAATACCACCACCACCATCACCACCAATACCACCACCACCAATACCACCACCACTACCACCTCCACCAATACCACCACCACCACTAATACCACCACCAGTACCACCACCACCAGTACCACCACCACCTTTACTACCACCACCAGTACCATCAATACCACCACCAATACCACCATCACCACCAATACCACTACCACCAATACCACCACCACCAATATCACCACCACCAATACCACTACCACTACCACCACCACCAATACCACCACCAATACCACTGCCAATACCACCACCACCAATACCACCACCACCACCAATACCACAACCACCACCAATACCACCACCACCAATACCACCACCACCAATACCACCACCACCACCAATACCACCAATAGCACCACCACCACCAATACCACCACCAATACCCTACCACCAATACCACCACAATCCACCAATACCACCACCACCACCAACCACCACCAGTACCACCACCACCAATACCACCACCACCAATACCAGCACAACCAATACCACCAATACCACCACCACCAATACCAATACCACCACCACCACCAGTACCACCAATACCACCACCACCAATACCAGCACAACCAATACCACCAGTACCACCACCTCCAATACCAATATCACCACCACAAATAACAATACCACCACCTCGGCACCTCTCGCTCACTAGTAATAGCAGGGGCATTGTACGAGGCCGGAGCTGCAGCCAAGACCACCCCTCCCTCCATGCCTGCCATAAAGCACAGCCTGCCCTGCACCAGGAGGTGAAGCCAGGGCCCTACTACAGCTGGAGGGTTTTTTATTAGGCCAAAGATAGCAATGACATTATGCAATGCACACTGTACACTCAAATCACGGAGAGGGCAGGAAATAGCCCCCCGTACTGCTCTTCCTCCTGAGCCGCGACAGTGTAATCACAGAGCGAAAGATGTTGGAGCGCTTTGTTAGTGTTTATAGCATGGATCATATGTAACTCTCACTTCACACTTTGTGTCTGTGTAATTTACAACACTTACACATCTTCTTCACTGCACTATTTATCACTACTTTGAAGACGTCGCAGGCTGGTCTCTTCCTCTGATATTTACAATCTAACAAGCGATCGAGAAGGCCCTTTATTGCAATGCAGTAGGTCTCGCATTTGCGAGAGTTTAACCTCTTCCGTGCTCATGACGGCCCCCGGCCGTCATGAGTCACGGTGGGCGTGTGCTCACGACGCACGGGGGCCGTCCGAGCCACGCCCGTGATCGGAATGTCCAGCACCTGGGCGGAATTCCGGCCGCAGCGAAGCGGTTAAGCTATTAGTATTGTAAATGACCATGCCTTTTATTTATGTTTTAAAACCCAAAACATAAATAAAGGCATTGTCATTTACAATGCCAATAGCTCAAACTCGCGTGAATGCGAGACCTATTACATTGAAAATGCTTGTTATGATTGTTTTCATTACGTGAAGAAGGCGAAACAGGTCTAGCTGTTTCTAGACCAGACCTACAAATTGACAGTGACATAATTCCAGCACTTCCTTTTTATTAGCCTTTCTCATTATCATATGGTTTGTACCAATAAGTTTGTACCATGGTGAGTGCAGGAGGACATAACAAGGGCTGTCCCACGTAAGGATATGACCTCATGGTCTTATCAAAATAAATAAAGAAACAAACCAGGAAACATAGTTGATGAAATACCTAGTACCCACGACAAATTCCACGGTACATGTGGACCATGGTCACTGTGTCACTGGACTCAAGCTAGCCTGGCTGATGAGGGGTAATACCCCGAAACAGGTCCCTGGATGCTTTTTTCCGGTTTAGGAGGACCTGGCCTGGCAGTTCAGGCTGGACTGTTCCTATAAAGAGCAGGGTCAAGACTGATATGCATATGGCAGGGTCTAAACTGAGGTGGCATGGTGAGCAAAAGAACAATGGGTTGGGATGCTACCCCGAGTGATCGCCAGTGGTTAGACAAATTGCAAGCATCCTTGCCATCACCTTTTGTGTGTTCCATATACATTTGGCCTGGTAATTCCAGGGTGGGGTAATTACTCCCAATGGACAATGGGGGATAACATGCACGGATTGGTGTTTCCATGCTGATTCCATCACGTGCCCCTGATTCATGTGCAGATGTTCACCCCAACATTTCACCTGCTTTAAGCAGACAGTGTCTGGGTTAAAACTTGCCATGTGTGTTTCTTATGAATTACTTCTAACTCCAATGGGGGGGGAGGGGGGGTTCCTGTTATCAGGCTCATTCGAATTAATGCTGTACACGTAGTTGGACCCAAATCAGCAACAAAGTCTTTGAAGGCCTTCGTGGGTATGGGATTAAGGCGTAATATATACCAAGATTGGGAGCCTGTCTTGTCAGGAAGCTGTCATTTTAGGAAATACATTCATGTCCTTTTCCCTTGCGTTGGTGCACAAATTGCTGCGTAGCACCAACATAGGCAGGATTGTTTTTGGCCAGGAAGGGGCACCTTCCTTCACAAAAACAATCCCGAGAGGCGTTTTCCACTTTCTATGTGAGCTGCAGAATGCAGCACACATGGAAAGAGGAACGAACGAGGAGAAATTTAAAAATTTCTCCTTGTTACGCCCCCGCTGGGGAGGCGTCCGTTTTACTTGATTTTGCAAATATCCATGCTGAGTTGGCGTTGCAGCGCGCGCAATGTAAATTGTTTTATTCACTTAACTCCCTTGCGCCGTATGCCGGAGTTTACTACCCCCCACCCTGCCCCTCCCCCGCCTCACCGCCCCACAGCACTCCCTCGGCGAGCCGCCACTGGTTGGTTCTAGGTAGCTGAATTTAGCGCCAGAGCATGGAGAAATGCAGGGGTGTGCCGTATTATTGTAAATATGGTACATCCCTGCGTTTCTAAAGTGACGGAACGTGGCATTAGCAATTTTGGAGCTAACCCGCGCTCCGTCACTTTTTTGTAAATATGCCCAGCAGTCTTTATATTGGGACTGGCAGAGGCTGGAATTACCGTCAAGGCGAAGGCTAAGTTGGGTATCATCAACATAGGCATGAAAACGCTGATGGAAGGAATGAATCAGAGCAACAGGTGGGGAGACTTAGAGGCTGAAATGAGCGGCTCTGTGATGATTCCTGCGTTACTCGATAACCGAGGGCTTAGAGGGAAGTTAGAAATGGAGGCAGAAAAACTGCCTGATAGAGGAAAGACAAAAAGAAAGGAAGCCATTGAGGAGCCCAATCGGGAATGCCAAATTTGGCCATGTGATTTTTGAAGAGGTATATGATGTTGTGTAGAACGTATGCCAATGGTGGACCTTGTTATTGACTTAGTACAGTGTGTCTGTTTAGCGACTGTATCTCCTTAACTTTTACAATGTATCTGCTTTTTTTATGGTGGTGCTTCTATACACACATTTGTCAACCGGAACTCTCTTTCAACTTTAGCTTTTGTAGGAAAATTCTTAGTTTTTAAAATTAATTTGAATATAAACCTGTTTATATACAAGTTACAATGTTTATGAATGTGTATATATTGTGTACGCTCATGTTTATCTTTAGTGTTGTATTTCAGATGTGCTTCTCTATTTTCTCGTTGGCTGTCTTTTTTCTAGGCATTGTCTAGTGATTTCTCCGTGGTATGTGTTCTCAATAGGGGCTCGAGAGAGTGAATGTTGGTCTTAAAATATCAAATTAGTTTTGTAAATTATTATTAATTAGTACTAATTATTATCAATAATTAGTATTTATTATAAATAATAATAATAATACTAATAATAAATCATAATAATATGGTCACTAAGAACATTGCATGATGGGCCTGTGTGACATTGTTTTGTGGCTGGGAAGAAAAGGATGGGATGGCCCTGGGCAGGAAAGGAAAAGATGTCCTGATGATTTTGATAGTAAGAATGCCCAGGAGTGATCTTTTGACATGGAAAGAAGTGGCATGCGATTGTTGATTTTGATAGCACTAGGGAATGGAAACACTGGCAAAATTGTATACATATGACCACACAGAGAGTACATGCTGCATTATGAGCATATGAAGCGGTATTTGTTATGCATAAAATGATATGTATGGTGGAAAATGGAAAGTGGAGAGAGCCCCGACACCCACCGACCACGCACGCAACCTGGGAGTCATCCTCGACTCAACGCTCTCCATGGACAAGCAAGTCAACACAGTCTCATCCTCCTGCTTCAACACCCTCTGCATGCTTCGCAAGATCTACAGGTGGATCCCGACAGACACAAGAAGAACAGTCACCCAGGCCCTCGTCAGTAGCAGACTTGACTATGGGAACGCCCTCTACGCGGGAGCCCCGGCCAAGCTCATCAAGCGGCTGCAACGCATACAAAACGCCTCCGCACGCCTGATCCTCGATGTACCACGCCACAGCCACATCACCCCCCACCTGAGGAACCTGCACTGTCTCCCCGTCGACAGGAGAATCTCCTTCAAACTCCTCATCCACGCACACAAGGCACTCCACAAGACTGGCCCAGCCTACCTCAACAGACGACTCCTCTTCTACGTCCCCAACCGCCAACTCTGCTCCGCCGACCTCTCCCTCGCCACCGTCCCTCGCATTCGAAGAACTACCACCGGCGGCAGATCCTTCTCCCACCTCGCCGCCAAGACCTGGAACACCCTTCCACTAAGCCTACGACAGACCCAAGACCTGCTGACCTTCAGGAGGCTACTCAAGACCTGGTTGTTCAACCAGTAGCAGCACCCCCCCCTTTTCTTTTCTTTTTCCCTAGCGCCTTGAGACCCTCACGGGTAAGTAGTGCGCTTTACAAATTCTGTGATTGATTGATTGATTGATTGATTGATTGAGAGAGGGGCATCACAATGTTTGTAAGTAAGTGCATGGCCGAGTGGTGGAATGGGTAGAAGGGACTTTTATATGGTTCCTACAACCAAGAGGGAAACTTGTATGATGAACAGGAGTGGCACATGTTTCTTGACCTTATCAGCAATGTGGTGCCACCTTATGAATGATCGAATAACACTTACTCCAATGCCCAACTTACTGCTTGCACATTCCTTCCTGGCCATATCAGCAATCTAAGTGGATGTAAGTGGATGACTGATGGAATTAGCGCAAAAAAACGTAGTGGCAATACTTTTTCTATATGGTCCTAGACCTAGAGGGAAGTGCATACTGCGTATGTGGCATGAGAAGAAGCGACGCCGCATGCGTATGTCCATGACAGAAAATGTATGGGGGATGAGAGAACTGGGAGGGAATGACATGCCACTGTTTGTGTGGCACTAACTGAAAAGTAGGGAAATTCTGGGACATGGGAGAACAAGATCTTCTGTATACATTCCCAGGTAAGGAGGTGTATGGCGGCTTTAGGAGAATGGGGGAAGTGGGAGGAGGTGTTAATAAGGTTAGGAAATAGGCCCATTCGGCGATGTGCTAGAGTAAGTGCTCTAAAACAATATGTGAATTTGAGGCAAATGTGTGTGGACCCCGCAGGAGCAAGATTTAATGGAGTTCTGTGGTACCTAGGTTTGAATTTTAGGAATCCAGTATGCTCAACTGGCCCAGTGTTTCCTTTTCCTACGTATTGGACAGCAAGCAGTCAAGACTGTGTGGTCTCATCACTCTCCGCAGTGTGCTATTCCCAGTGCAGGTGACACCATGCCTCCATTCCTGCTCCATGCACTCATGTGTTCAAGGGGTTGTCTACCAACGAGACATGCGTACTGTCCCATTCCCAGCAAACTCATCAAAATGTACCAGCAGCCAAGTTGATTACACAGTACACTTCTCTGCTGATTGTTGGATGCCAGCCCACAATGTGACCACTTTCCACTCTTATCTGTGCAGTGCTGTGTCAGTTCCTCCTCTTCTTTGCCTTGGGGGTTGTGTGATGCCTCTGGCAGTGAGGTGGCCGGGCAGTTTGGTAGGAACAGCAAATCTCATACACACATAGTGGGGCTTCCAGCAACAGCACAGGTCTTAAATACATTGGCGAATCACCACAAGGCTTAGTAGAAACCATGTGATGATTGGCCAATGTGTTGCAGTCTCACACTTGGGAGTGAGCATCGGCTGGGCCCACTCATCAAAGCGGCATTACTTGTTCAGGTATGCACATGCTTCGAATCTGAGCGGTCTCAACACCTGTAAATGTGTAAATGTAAGTAAAGTCCAGATGAACACTGCTCTATGAGAGTAACAGCTGTTTTCAGAGCTGCATTGCATGGTAGCCATAAAATCAGTTTTCCAAGTATCCCTTGCATCAGGAACACCTCCCCTAATCCAATAGTCCAATTAACCAATCAAGTGAAGTTCAGAGAACACTCTCTTCCTCCGGTGCAAAGGAAAATAGTTCAGGGTCATTCTATGGTTCCAAACCTTCACAAAGGTCTACATTATTATCCTCCCTAAATTCTCATGACCTCAGCCAAGGAACCACCATGAGAGGGGGCCCAAGCATTTTTATGCAGCTGAGGAGGATGCCAGAGTCCACTGTTGTATGAACTACTACTGATGTCTGCAGTGAAGTCTCCATTGAGCGATAGGGGATAGGTATTTATATCTGAAGGTCTATATCTGCATTGACTTGGAGGAAGATGGGGAGAAGGAACTTGCCAAGTAGCATCACATTTACTAAGACTCTGAAGTCAATGATTGCTATGATCTGAGGGATATTTGGAACTTTGATTAATGTTTCTGCTGATGTTGTCATTGTTTACCACGTAGATGACAACTTTGTCTTTTTCCAAGCCATCTTCTGGGCTTTCATTATCTTTCAGTTCCACTTTCCGGACAGAAGGGTAACTTTTCTCCTTTAAGGACATAGTGGTTTGACAGTCCTTAGTTTGTGCACATTTGTTAAATGATTCATATTTCTAAAGGCTAAGCATTACTTGCTTTTGGCAAGGCATTCTGAAATGTGTCGTTAGATTCCTCCTCATTATTCTCAGATACCGTAACAGGCGTTTTTGTTGTTGCCAGTACACATGGTCACTACTTTAGGCACTTGTTTATAAGGTTCAGATTTGGTTCTGATGCCACTTTGGCAGATCACAAATGTGAAACCCTTAATTCAGATCATTTTTGTAATCCTCCAAATCTAAGGATGGTTTGAAACAAGACACGTGGGTCTCAGAGTATCAGGGCGGTGTTACTTGGCTGAGCAACATCCTTAGATCAACTTTGCTCCTATTTCATCTCCAGCATCTTTACAGGACACTTTCTGGCAAGTCCCCTAAGGCCTTTATTATGAGCTAATTTCTATCTACCTACCTATCTATCTATCTATCTATTACCCAGTGGCGGACGCCACTGGGTAGTTATAGTTAAGTCAGTGTTTCCATATGAAATGAGTTTTTCGTGTTGCTAATAACTTTGGCACCATTTGGCGAATCTCCACCAAACTTTCCAAAAAGGTGCTACTTTTTTGACTAGTTTGTGCAAGCTTTGGGGTGATCCATCAAGTAGGGGGCAAGAAAAAAAGGTGTCCAAAACTGCAAAATCCTCATGCATTTTCCATATACTGCTTTAAGAAGCATTACCGGAAAAACTGCTAAACAGAATTACACCAAATTTGACAGGAAGCTAGATCTTGGTCCGCAGATTGAGCTTTTTGCAATTTGGTGTAAATCTGTTCAGTGGTTTTTGAGAAATTAAGGTTAAAAAATAATTGTATATCTGAGCCGTTGGGTCCGCAAAAAAGTAGAGAGAATCTCGCGGTCGCGGCAATTTAAAATGAAAGCATTCTGATTGGCACAGGGAGCTTTTTCTCCCTTGGGCCATCTTGCTCCCGTGTGAGTCAGACACCCGAGGGACTGATTGCACGGATTGGATGCTGGCAACAGCAGAAAAATGTTGCTAGCAGCCATTACAGGACTCGGACTTGAACCTGAACTATAAACAAAAATCGATATAAGGGGGCAGGGTATCCCTACCCTGCCCCCAAAACCCCATGGGAGAGACCCAGAGGGACCCTCCTTGGGGCCAAAACTGAAAAAAAAATGCAATTTTTGGGGTGATCCAGAAGAACTCCAGCAGGATTGAAAAATAAAATGGCAGCCCAGGGCAACATTGTTTAATTAAGGGAAGGGGACATGCGGTACCCATTCCTGAGCCATTTTTGGCCCTGGGGACACAATCCCCTAGGGTTTAATTCCATTTGTTAGTGGCGCGGGGCATACGGCCCCCCTCTCTGAGCTATGCTTGGCCCCCAGGGGCCGATTTAGGTATTTAGGGCAGAGTTGCATCCGGCCCTACTCCCCAAACCACATTCAGCCCCCGTGGACCCCATCCCTATCCCCTGGGATCCAATATCATTATTTAGGTGAGGACAGCAGGTGCTCCCCCTCCCCAACCGTATTCACCTCGGAAACGCCATCCTCAGGTGCCCACAGTATTTTTTTAAGGGAAGGGAGGGCCGTACAGCCATGCTCCCTGAGCCTTTATATGGCTGTTGTGAACCCATCCCCCAGGTCCGTGCGTTTGAAAAAAAGGGTCGGTGGGCCATGCAGCCCCCTTCCTGAGCCTTTAATGGCCCGGGAACCCTATCCTCTGGGAGCCCACCCCCGGGATACAGTATTTTCTCTGCCCATACTGGCACGTGCAGGAAAACTTGTGTTTGCTCCAGCCTGGCAGGAGCGTTTTTGTATCTCCCGCCAAACTGGAGCAGAGTTGTGATCTGTTTACCTGCCCGTGCTGAACAGACTGCTCCCGCCCGGAGGGAGCAGCATAAATAACTGTTCCCTCCGGACGGGAGAGTTGGCGGCTCCTGGGGATCCCCCTGCGGCCCCCTAAGTGCTTATGGTGGGTGTTCTGGGTGGGAACGAGGGCAATGGCCTGTTTAAAATAGAGGCCCTTGGGGATAGGATACCCAGGGTAAAATAGACTCAGAGAGGAAGGCAGCGTAGCCCCACTCCACTTTGAAATAAATGGGGTCATCAGGGCCTAATGAGGCTTGGGAGATAAGAATGACCCTGGGGGATGGGGTCCCCAGAGCCTAATGATGTGCAGGGAGGGGGGTCATACCGCCCCCTCCCCTTTACAATAAAGACAGCCCTGCGGGTAGGGCTCCCCACGGCCTAATGAGGCTCGAAGAGTGGAACCACTCAGCACCCCTCCCCTTTAAAATGAGCACAGCCCTGGGGGATAGGGTCCCCAGTGCCTAATGGGAGAGGGCGCCACTTGGCCCTCCTCCCCTTTTGAAAAAAATAGATGGCCTCGGGAGATGCGGTCTCCGGGGCCTGTGAACATTCAGGGAGGGGTGCCTTGTGCCCCATTCTCCTTTAAAATAAGAATGGCCCTGGGGGATGGGGTCCCCAAGGCCTAATAAGGTTTGGGGAGGGTGGCCATGCAGCCTCCTCCCCTTTAAAATAAAAAAGGCCATATGGTATAGGGTCCCCAGAGCCTAATGAGGCTTGGGTGGAGGGGCCTTGCGGTCCCCTTCCCTTTTAAAATGAATATGGGCCTGGGGGTTGGGATCCCCAGGGCCTAATCAGGCTTGGAGAGGGAGGCCACATGGTCCCCTCCCCTTTAAAATGAAAAAGGCCATAGGGTATGGGGTACCCCGGGCCTTTTGAGGCTCGGGGAGGGGGGCCACGCAGCCCCCCCCCTTTAAAATGAATACAGCCCTAGGGGATGGGTCACCAGGGCCTAATGAGGTTCCGGGAGGCATGCCATGTGTCCCCCCCTTCCCTCTAAATAAAAAACACATGGCCCCAGGAGATGGGGTCCCAGGAACTAATAAGGCTCAGGGAGAGGGGCCATGCGGCCTTCTCCCCTTTTAATTAAGGCACGCTCCCATGGGATGGGGTCTCTAGGGCTTACAAAGGAGGGGGCCACCCACCCCTTTTATGTACATATTGGCCATGGGGGATAGGGGGTCCCCGGGACCCAAAGGCCAACCATACACTGTGCACACCAGAGGCTGGGTGAGGAGTGGGGTTGACAGCCTGCTGCAGGTTTGGCCACAGGACCAAAAACCAACCCCACGCTGTGCACGGCCAAATGCTGTGCACAGCGTGGGGTTGAATGCCTGCGGGGAGTGTGAAGCAGGGCCAGGCTGCAACACAGGCTCTGTGGCTAACCCCATGCCCATGCATGAGCAAAGGCTGTGCGCCCTGGGGGTTGGCTGCCTCCGGGTGGCTGACTACGGGGAGTTGACCGCAGGGCCTGGGTGCAAGTGAGGCCCTGAGGCCAGCCCCACGCCACAGTAACAAAAGGCCATGCCCAGTGTGAGTTTGGCTGCCTGCAGGGGGTTTGTCTGCCTCCAGGTGGGTTGGCCACAAACTCCCTGCTGTTTACGGCTAAAGGTCATGCTCTGTGTGGGGTTGGCTGCCTGTAGGCGATTTGCCACAGAGCCTGGCAGCAGGCATATGCGGTGGGAAGTTGGCTTACGTATGGTAATAAAACATTACTTTATGTTAAAAAAACGCTAGCAATTAACTGAAAAAAACAAAGGTTAAAGAAACATTATGGTTAGGTGGGATAAAAAGATCTGTTTTGGTTAAAAGAGTAGAAATTCACTGATAAAAACAATGTCATAGAACATGTCATGAGTGATGCAATATGTGAGGTCAATCAATCAATCAATGTAAGCTTTAGTTGGTTCTATGAATAAAAATCCAAAAAGCAAGAGACCAAAAAGAAGCAGTTTAGAAAGACGAATCAGTATAAAATATACCAAACGTACAAAGGAGAAAAAAAAACATCAACGTAGATAGCATAAAAAGAAACATTGAAAAGGTTTATAAAAAGATTATGTATAAAATTGAACCCGACTTGTAAAAGTGAACCATTATCAAACAGATTGAATAGTTAATCACACGTTTTCCTAAATTTCATGGCAGCTTTAAAAAAACAGGCCACATTTAAAACAACTTCTTCTGAAAGCAATTGTTGGTACAAAAGGGCTGGTCGTACTTGGGAGAAATTCATTCTTTTTAACAATAAGATAATATACGTCTTCTTTGGGACCTCATAAAATTTGCAAAACATTATAAAATGCAAAGTGTCCTGCGGGGACAAATTGTCACAGCTGCAAGACTTGTGTGGTTGGCCCCTATTACCCCCCTGAGGGAATCCTAGTAAAAAGTGCAAGAGGTACAGCCTAAATATGGTTAGCAGAAAACGATCTGACCTGCTTTTTACTTTAATGAGATATGGCTGAGTGGAAGGAACGGATTTCAACAGGAGGGTGGAACGCACACGTAGGGCTGCCTCTTCTCTGGAAACAGACCTTAGCTGAAAGAAGTTTTCTTTTGCCCATCTATGATCTGTCCTAACAATAACCTCCGGAAAGCAAAACTCACTCCTAACTAAGCTCTGAAGGGTATCTTTAATATACTTGAGCCATTGGATGTGATGTGACCGATCAAGGGACATGCAATCTTTTAAAATATCCTTGTTCAGTTTGGTCTCAGGTCAGGTCCATATATCCACCATATGGAAAGGGAGGGGAATATGTAAAGTCATAAGCAGTGCATGGCGGGGGCACAAGTTATAATCAGCTCTGCTAAATATAACTGGTGGATTTCTGTGTTTTGTTTAGTTCAAAACGTTAATGTTGTCACTGTCATATTCACCTAACTATAACGTTATTTTAACCTTTGTTTTTTTCAGTGAATTTCTAAGGATTTTGTTTAAAGAAAAACAGATCTTTTTACCACACCAAACTATAACGTTACTTTAACCTTTGGTTTTTCATGCATATATATAGACTGCACATAACAAGTGTTAAAGTGACCATATAGTTAGGTGAAAATGTAAGTTAAAACGTAACATTTTAAACTAAAAAGAACACTGAAATTCCCAGTTATAGTTAAATGAACTAACTATAACTTGCACTCTAGCCATGCACACTGATGTTATTAATGATGTCAGTTTAGGTGTGTTAGTCCTGTCATCTTTAGGGTAGTTACTGCTTACCTCCTATTTTTGCTGTATCTTTTTGTTGGCCTTAGGAGTCTGAGCACTTTACCAATGCTGACCAGTGCCAAAGTGCATGTGCTTCTCCCCTAAACATGGTGAAATTGGTGCATACCCAATTTACATTTTTAGCTTACTTGTAAGTCAATCAATCAATCAATCAATCAGGGGTTTGTTAAAGCGCGACTACTGACCCGTAAGGGTCTCAAGTCGCTAGGGGTGGGGGGGGGTGCAGGTTCCATCCATCAAGGAGGGGGTCTGTCGAAGAGCCAGGTTTTGAGGTTTCTTGCGAAGATGGGGAGCGATGTTGTCTGTCTGAGGTGGAGCGGAAGGGCGTTCCATGCTTTGGCCGCGAGGAAGGAGAAGGAGCGGCCTCCCGATCTGGTCTTTCTAGTGCGGGGGACCACGGCGTAGGGAGAGCTGGGCTGATCGTAGGGTCCTTTGGGGTGCGTGGAATTTGAGTCGGCTGTTCAGGTATGCTGGTCCGGTGCCGTGGAGGGCCTTGTGTGCGTGGGTGAGCATCTTGAAGGTGATTCTCACCTCGACAGGGAGCCAGTGGAGTGTGCGCAGGTGCTGGGAGATGTGGCAGTATTTTGGCAGGTTGAGGACCAGTCTTGCGGCGGCGTTCTGGATGTTCTGTAGCTTGCGGGTGAGGTTTTTGTTTATTCCGGCGTAGAGTGCGTTGCCGTAGTCGAGTCTGCTGGTGACCAGGGCGTGAGTGACGGTCTTTCGGTGTTCGAGGGGGATCCATTTGAAGGTCTTACGAAGGAGGCGGAGGGTGTGGAAGCAGGAAGACGAGACAGAGTTGATCTGGCGGTCCATTTTGAGCTCGGAGTCCAGGATGATTCCCAGGTTGCGTGCGTGGTCCGTGGGGATTGGCGGGTTTCCGAGGGCGGGAGGCCACCAGGTGTCGCTCCAGGCATCGGGGTTTGGGCCCATGATGAGTACTTCTGTTTCGTTGGTGTTTAGTTGTAGGCAGCTGTTTTTCATCCATTTGGCGACGGCTTCCATGCCTTCTCGAAAGTTGCGTCTGGCGGTGTTGGGCTCGTTGGATAGGGAGAGGATGAGCTGGGTGTCGTCTGCGTATGACACAATGTTGAGTCCGTAGGTTCTGACGATGGGGGCGAGTGGAGCCATGTAGACGTTGAAGAGCGTCGGGCTGAGGGAGGAGCCCTGGGGGACTCCGCAGGTGGTAGGTGTGGGGTCCGAGAGGAAAGGGGGGAGTCTGACCCGCTGTGTCCTGCCGGACAGGAAGGAGCGGATCCAGTCGAGGGCCTTGTCCTGGATTCCTGCGTCGTAGAGTCTGCGTATTAGGGTGCGGTGGGAGACTGTGTCGAACGCCGCTGATAGGTCGAGGAGGATGAGGGCTACTGTTTCTCCTTTGTCCAGTAGGGTGCGGATGTCGTCTGTTGCGGCGAGGAGGGCGGTTTCCGTACTGTGGTTTTTTCTGAAGCCGGATTGGGAGGAGTCGAGGATGTTGTGTTCTTCAATAAATGTGGCGAGTTGGCTGTTGATGGCTTTCTCAATGACTTTCGCTGGGAACGGGAGCAGGGAGATGGGTCTGTAGTTTTTGAGGTCGGTGGGGTCCGCTGAGGGTTTCTTTAGGAGGGGGTTGACCTCGGCGTGTTTCCAGTCGTCGGGGAATGAGGCGGTCGCCAGGGAGCGGTTGATGGTGTGGCGGAGCATGGGTGCGATGGTGTCGGGGGCTCTGTTGAAGATGTGGTGGGGGCAGGGGTCCGTGGGGGCCCCTGAGTGGATTGACTTCATTGACTTCAGTGTGTCATCGGTGGTGAGGGCTGTCCAGTCGTCAATCGCTGGTTTCTGGGTGTCGGGGGTGGTTGGTGAGGGTTCAGTGTGTTGGTTGTCTTCGTCGAAGTTGTCGTAGATGCTCTTGATTTTGTGGTGGAAAAAGGTGCTGAGTTTGTCGCAGAGGTCTTGTGACGGAGGGATGTCGGTAGACTCGCTAGTGTGTTGGGCGAACTCCTTGATGATGCTGAAGAGTTCCTTGCTGTTGTGCGCGTGGGTGGAGATTCTGTCTTCAATCGCTTTTTTCCTCGTTTCTCTGATGAGTTGATGGTGGGCGTTGGTGGCTGCTCTGAAGTTGTCGTGGGCTTCTGTGGATTTGATGTTCCTCCAGGCCTTTTCGAGGCGGCGGCATGTGCTACTGGACTCTCGAAGTTCGGTGGTAAACCATCTGGCTTTCTTGGCGCGGGTATTGTTGTTTTTCTTGAGGGGGGCTATGGTGTTGGTGCTGTCCGAGATCCATCTATGCAGGGTTCGGGCTGCGGTGTTGGGGTCGTCGTTTTCCGCGATGGTTGGGGTGGAGTTGTTGAGTGAGGAGGTGAGCTGGTCGTCGGTGATTTTGGTCCAGTTTCTTTGTGGAAGCAGGTGCTGGTGTCTGTGGATGGTGGGTGTTCTGAAGGTGAAGTGGACGCAACGATGGTCGGTCCATGGGAGTTCGGTGGTGTGGCTGAAGGTGATGGAGTTTCCTGTAGTGAAGAGGGGGTCGAGGGTGTGTCCTGCTGAGTGCGTGGGCTCGGTCACGATCTGGCGCAGTCCAATGTTGTGGAGGTTGTCCAGGAGGGATGTGGTGTTGGGGTCCAGTTGGTTGTCGAGGTGGAAGTTGAGGTCTCCCAGCAGGGTGTAGTTGGTGGATGCGATGGCCTGCGGGGAGATAATGTCCGTGATGGAGTTGGCGAAGGGTCCGCGGGGTCCAGGGGGTCGGTAGATGAGGGTTCCTCGGAGGGTGGCGGTGGGGCTGGCCAGTATCTTGAAGTGAAGGTGTTCCATCAGTTCTGTGGGCTCGTCAGGGAGTGTGCTCAGGCGGAGGCTGGATTTGTGGACGATGGCGATTCCTCCTCCTGGGCGGGTGCGGCGGTCCTTCCTGGAGATCTTGTATCCTTGGGGGATGGCGATGGCGATGTCCGGTCCCGAGGTGGTGTTGGTCCAGGTTTCGGTGAAGAACGCTACGTCCGGGGTGGTGCTGTCGAGGAGGTCCCAGATTTCTGTGGCGTGTTTGTGGAGGGATCGGACGTTGAGGAGGATGCATTGCAGGGTCTTCGGTTCGGTTGTGTTCTTGTGGGCGGGTTGTGCTGGATCCGTGTTCTTGGCGGTGCTGCAGGTGTGCCGGCAGCGGTGACAGCTGAAGGGTCCGTGGGAGTCGGCTGGTGATGCTAGCTTGCAGTTGTTGTTGCGGCCTGGGTTGAGTGCGTGGAGTGCTGCTGGGTCGTAGCGTTGGCGGGGCAGAGGTCCAGGGTTCCTGGCGCTGGTTGCGGTCGGTTCGCAGACGGGCGCAGACGGGCTTGCCTTTGACGCGCCTTTGGCGCGCCAGCGGCCGCTGCGTGGCCGCACAGTGGTCGCCATTAAGTAGGGGTCGGGGAGGGCTGGACAGCTGGGAGGCGGGGAGGGGAGCTGGTTTCGGCCGGTCGCGCTGGGGGGGAGGGGCCGCGGGGGCAGCAGCGGCGGGGAAAGGTAAAGGGAGGAAATAAGGGATAAAGAAAAAAGGGAAAATAGGCAGAAATAAGGCACAAAAGAGCAGAGATGCAGAAAGGTGAAAGATAAAAGAGGGTAGAAAAACGAGTGAAAACTAGTGAAAGGGCAGAGCGAGAGGAAGGGAAAATGAGCAGAAATAAGGCACAAAAGAGCAGAGATGCAGAAAAGTGCAGAAAGGTGAAAGATAAAAAAGGGTAGAAAAACGAGTGAAAGAGCAGAGTTAGAGGAAGGAGACAGAGGTCCACTGGACCACCAGGGATGAGGCGCAGGGAAACCTGCGGGTGGAGGAGGGCCTCGATCACCAACACTCGAGAGTGCAGGTGCAGGGGCAGGCCTCACTTAATGGTGGAGCTGCGAGGGTGGGAGAGCAATTTCACTGACAATGAGTCAGTGGTCTTGCTCGCCTGTCCCCGCAGTGGCCGCCATTAAGTAGGGGTCGGGGAGGGCTGGACAGCTGGGAGGTGGGAGCGGGGACGGGAGCTGGATTGGGCCGGTCGCGCTGGGGGGGAGGGGCCGCGGGGCCAGCAGCGGCGGGGAAAGGTAAAGGGAGGAAATAAGGGATAAAGAAAAAAGGGAAAATAGGCAGAAATAAGGCACAAAAGAGCAGAGATGCAGAAAGGTGAAAGATAAAAGAGGGTAGAAAAACGAGTGAAAACTAGTGAAAGGGCAGAGCGAGTGGAAGGGAAAATGAGCAGAAATAAGGCACAAAAGAGCAGAGATGCAGAAAAGTGCAGAAAGGTGAAAGATA
This sequence comes from Calotriton arnoldi, assembly GCA_963921515.1. Taxonomy (NCBI): domain Eukaryota; kingdom Metazoa; phylum Chordata; class Amphibia; order Caudata; family Salamandridae; genus Calotriton; species Calotriton arnoldi. The sequence continues at coordinate 198,263 of CAWUFW010003605.1, read as the reverse complement.
AAACAGGGTAGAAAAACGAGTGAAAACAAGTGAAAGGGCAGAGCGAGAGGAAGGGAAAATGAGCAGAAATAAGGCACAAAAGAGCAGAGATGCAGAAAAGTGGTGAAAGATAAAAGAGGGTAGAAAAACAAGTGAAAGGGCAGAGCGAGAGGAAGGGAAAATGAGCAGAGATAAGGCACAAAAGAGCAGAGATGCAGAAAAGTGCAGAAAGGTGAAAGATAAAAAAGGGTAGGAAAAATGAGTGAAAGAGCAGAGTTAGAGGAAGGAGACAGAGGTCCACTGGACCACCAGGGATGAGGCGCAGGGAAACCTGTGGGTGGAGGAGGGCCTCGATCACCAACACTCGAGAGTGCAGGGGCAGGGGCAGGCCTCACTTAATGGTGAAGCTGCGAGGGTGGGAGAGCAATTTCACTGACAATGAGTCAGTGGTCTTGCTCGCCTGTCCCCGCAGTGGCCGCCATTAAGTAGGGGTCGGGGAGGGCTGGACAGCTGGGAGGCGGGGAGGGGAGCTGTATTGGGCCGGTCGCGCTGGGGGGGAGGGGCCGCCTGGGCAGCAGCGGCGGGGAAAGGTAAAGGGAGGAAATAAGGGATAAAGAAAAAAGGGAAAATAGGCAGAAATAAGGCACAAAAGAGCAGAGATGCAGAAAGGTGAAAGATAAAAGAGGGTAGAAAAACGAGTGAAAACTAGTGAAAGGGGCAGAGCGAGAGGAAGGGAAAATGAGCAGAAATAAGGCACAAAAGAGCAGAGATGCAGAAAAGTGCAGAAAGGTGAAAGATAAAACAGGGTAGAAAAACGAGTGAAAACAAGTGAAAGGGCAGAGCGAGAGGAAGGGAAAATGAGCAGAAATAAGGCACAAAAGAGCAGAGATGCAGAAAAGTGCAGAAAGGTGAAAGATAAAAAAGGGTAGAAAAACGAGTGAAAGAGCAGAGTTAGAGGAAGGAGACAGAGGTCCACTGGACCACCAGGGATGAGGCGCAGGGAAACCTGCGGGTGGAGGAGGGCCTCGATCACCAACACTCGAGAGTGCAGGGGCAGGGGCAGGCCTCACTTAATGGTGGAGCTGCGAGGGTGGGAGAGCAATTTCACTGACAATGAGTCAGTGGTCTAAGTCCCTTGTAAAGTGGTATACCATATATCCAGGGCCTATATCCTAAATCCTACTAGTGGGCCTGCAGCACTGATTGTGCCACCCACATAAGTAGCCTTTCAAACCTGTCTCAGGCCTGCGATTACAAGGCCTGTGTGTGCAGTATACTGCCACTTCGACTTGGCATTTATAACCACTTGCCAAGCCTTAAACTCCCTTTTATTACACATAAGTCACTCTTAAGGTAACCCCTAGGTAGCCCTAAGGGCAGGGTGCTTTGTAAGTAAAAAGTAGAACATGTACTGTTAAGTGTCACATGTCCAGGTAGTGACAAATACCAAATGCGTTTTTCACTACTGTGAGGCCTACTCCTCTCATACGTTAGCATTTGGAATTCCTTTATACACTTTTAAGCTGTAATTCCTGATTAGAAAGGAGTAGCTGCATCACGTTTCATATCTTTGAAATGGTAATGATAAATCTTCTTTACTGGTACAGTTGGATTTAACATTACTATTTTAAACATGCCACTTTTAGAAAGGGGACATTTCCTGCTCTCACTGCTCTGTGTGCCTTGCAGCCTGTCTCCAATACACGTCTGGGGTGGGTGACAGCTACACTTGTGCATTCCCGCTAGACAGCCACAAACACAGGAAAAGGTGGATGTGACAAAGAACTCATCTGCATTCATCTGTATTCTGAAAACTGTTCCTAGGCAGGAAGAGAGAGGGGGAGCTGACCGTTACAACTGAATAGGCAGTGTCTTGTTTCCCAAACAAAGGGCTGATTATCCCTTACTAATAGTCTAGGGCCTGTGTTTGGGAAGAAAGGGGGACCTGTGCACTTCAAGGGCCTGCTTTGAAGTCACCCCTACTTCAAAGGCACAACTGGGTATAAGTACTGGGGCTCTGACCCTACCAAGACAGGACACTACTGGGCTTGTGAAGAACTCTGCCAGGAGTAACGACTGCTGTGCTACAAGGATTGCCACTCTGCTTGACTGCTGCTCTGGAAAAACTGATTTCTGCTTTGCTGTGCTGCCCGGCTGCCTGCTGATCTCTGCCCTGCTGAGGACAAGGACTGGACCTATATCACTTGAACCCAGAGTGACTCCAAGGGCTTGCTGGCCTGCCCCCTGTTCTGAAGTCTGAGGGCCATCAAAAACCCTGCAACAGCAACTGGACTCTGTCGTCTGTGAGTTCTGCTCTGCCAAGTGGTGCCAATCCAGTCCTGGTCCCATGAAAGGTGACTTCTGTTGTATAGAACCATCAGAATCAACGCAGTGACGACTTTGCGCCAATGGGAACCGATGCATTGCCCTTCAACGTGACGCAGGAGTTGATAGACGACATCGCTTTGACAGACTGCATGGCTCGATGACAACGGACAGCACAGCTTGATGAAGGCGCAGTGGCTGAATCATAAAGGGTATTGTGGACGAAGCCTACATTGCCTGCGCGGATCGGAACCGAAGCATCAAGTCTTCGATGTTTGCTTCATCCAAGGTACTTTTTCAGCGAAACCTGCATGAGTCCTGTAGCCGGCCTGCCCTCCATTGCAGTTGGCCGGAATTCTAAATTTACTCTGGTCCAGCACAACCTCAATAACACTTAAGCACTATTTGCTTCTAAGCACTACTTTTTCTAAAATTCATAACTCCGGTTCTGCTTTTTGAATTTTTGTTGTTTAGGTCTTGTTTTACTCATAAAAATACAATCTATTGTTCTAACCATGTGGAGTATTTTTGTGGTGTTTTCATTGTGTTACTCTGTGTGTGTGTGTTGCACAAATACTTTACACATTGCCTCATTAGATAGGCCTGACTGCTTTGTGTCAAGCTACCAGAGGGTGAGCACTGGTTTTCTTTTAATGATGTATCAAGCTTACCCTGACTAGAGTGGTTGTTCCTGCATGCACAGGGTGCATACTCTGAGAACCAGAAACCCCAGTTCCTACCAGGTGTCATTGTTGATGTTATCAATTCTTCATCAGAGTCTTCACTGGCTCCCAGTGAGAAAAAGGATCATCTTTAAGTTACTGCTCTGTACCCAGAAAACTCTACACTGAACTGGCCCGGGCTATCTACAAGATTGAATTAAGTCCTATACCCCCCAGAGAAACCTTCGCTCTGTAAATCTTTGTCTTGCCAAAGTCCCGCGGATTAGGAAGGCAAGGTCAGGGGGCAGATCTTTCTCCTTCCTGGGCCCCTCTCTGTGGAACAAACTTCCATTGACACTCAGATGCATCAAGGCTACACCTGTGTTTCGGAAAAAACTTAGGACCTGGCTCCTTTCCAGACCCTAAGCCTTACCCTCCTATTCCAGCTTATCGCTGTTTCCACATTCGTGCCAGGACACTCCTTGGAATAACAGTCGCGCTATACAAATATTCTACATATTCTACATATCAATGATATTATAGAACATGTCATGAGTAATGTAATATGGAAGGTTATACACAGTGCAGGCAAAGTGGGCAATATATAATTACTTCACTTCACTATAACTGGTGAATTTTCAGTGTTTTTGTTTTAGTTTAAAATGTTAGGTTTTAACTTACATTTTCATCTAACTGTAATGTCACTTTAACGTTTGGTTCTTTTTTGTGAATTATTCAGGTTTTTTATGTGAAATAAAATATTTTTACCATGCCTAACTATAATGTCAATTTGATCTGTGTTGCTATCTCACAACAATGTCCCAAGGGGCATCATTTGGAAAACCCAATTACACCCAGTGTTAGACTATTATAAATAGCAGAATTGCTCAGTATGCCCACAAATGGTCAACACTAAAGAATTCAAACCTGGCACAATGACTTACCCTTTAAAGAAATGTACTAACTGTAGATCTGCTAATATGATATATGTCATCTGGTGCCAATGTGGCCTCCTGTACATTGAGCAAACTACCCAAATGATTAACACCCACATTATGCATCACAAGAACCACATCCATTGTGATACTGAGAATGCTCCTCTGGTTGCACATTTTTCTGCTCATAATCACTCGGAAAAGGATCTGAGTGGTAAGTTATTGAACAACCACAGCTTCCAATAAGAGGTGGTTACATATTGCATTGGCTCACTCATTATGAATGCCGTTGTATATCCAAATGTGACACTGTTAACCATGGACTCAATACAATAGATGAATGGAATAGTATAGTGGAAATCGCTTTTAAAACCTACTTTTAATGAGTTAAATATTCGCACATGCAGGCAAGCCGTGATCAGCTGGATGGAAGGCTCCTCAATAATCCTGTCCTGTCGGCGCGTAAAATATTTTGCTGAATTGAGGAAACGCCTCCGGCAAGCAGACTTGGATAATAACAGAGAGTAAGCCGAAAGATCAGCTTTGGGATCGGGTTTTAGACCAAACACTGTTGCACTTTACGCGTCTATAAAACCAAGGGTCCCATGTACAACTTATAACAGGAAAAAACATACAGCAGGACTTTGAAGCAAGACGAACATTTTTTAATTTAACTCAATTGCACTGAACTTCCTGTTTTAAAGTTTTAAACATAGATAGATATAGAATCATTGTAGGCAGCCTATACCTTATAGGCCCAACTTCTCTAGGCATTTCAGCACCTTAATAAGGTTTACACAAACCAGAAAAGGGGAAGAGGCTATAACAAACCGCACCTGACAACAATTTTTTTTAAAATATAGCAATTATTTCCTTATTATTCCTAATAAGGTAGCATAGCACTTTGCACTTTAGCATAAGACCTACATGCGCATCACTTATTTCTTACATTATTCGTATCTTTATTAATTGTATGTTGTGTGTTATTGCCTTGTGAACATAATTGTTATTGTCCAGTGGCTATTTTGCTGATCATGTCATGATAATTTTTATTCCCCGCGAATTGTAATGACTTTAAGTAATCACACAATAAACCTTGAACCTTGACAAATGTAACCTTGAATGGAATAGTATAGTGTATAGTCTCTGTGTAGGGTTTTTCTGACTACCTACCACCTTTATGTCATATTTCATATTGACATAGTCCCAGTTACTCTATATTTCATATCCCTTCAGATTATTATCATCATGATCTGATACATGTAATGAAACTTATTTTGCCAATACTGTTAGATTATTAGATGTTTCTTTGGACTATTACTTTCTATCCTTGCTTTACAACATTCATCTATACCTGGATAAAAATTCAAAATGAGATACATATGTATTGTGGATGTAACCAGAAATGTTCTACAGAGAAAGGTACTTTAGAGCTTTGTCTATCATTTCAATCTGACTGTTACTTTTGGCATCCTATGCTTTTTTTAGATACCATCTTCTAATTGGGTGCGGGTTCTCTGACTGCCATGCCTTTATTATGTCTTCAGATTTCCATGCTGTTCTTCTTTGTAGATTTTAAGCCCTTGTATTGGGACTATCCAAGCCTTTCTACCTTCGATTAAGAGTCCTCCCTTAATGCAAACGTATTTCATTTTTTGTGTTGGGCCAATAGGAGATAATACTGTGATGATTGTTTCTTCTACTTTTTAATATTGGGAATATTTCAATATGGCTCATTAATTGAATTAATTCCCTCCCTTTTACTGTTTTCCCTTCTCCCTTCCTTTTAGATTTCTTTCAGCATTTATTATAGCAATTCACTTGACATCCCATTTCAGATGCTCTTGCCATTTCTTTTTGAAAAGAGTGGTGTGCATACTGGTCTTTTTTTATACTTGCTGCCATGCATCACGGCGCCTTCCAGATCCTCCCTGGGACTCCTCCTGCCTGCTCCCTCTATTGAATGGTGCGCGGTCTAGTTTTTGCACGCATTGGATGAACATGGTCATGGCGCCGACAGCTTTTTAGACCCCTTTTGATTTCTCACGATTGACACAAAACTTCGTGCATCTGCACCGCTCCCCCTGCTAGAGCAGTTTTCACCAACAGGTATGTTCTTTTTGCATCTTTAAACCTTGTCCTCTTTGTAGTCCTCACGTAGGAGCGCACTATCTTGAATTTTTTTCCCTCCCTTTTTTCAGCTTGAATTGTTGACACCCTGTGCTGAACCTCCTACGGATGCCTTTATACCCTTGCCATTAATTGTGAGTATTCTTTGGGCTCATACCTGCATTAGCATAACGTCTATCTACCAATTTTCACTGTGATTAATTCATGGCCCCTGCCTTTTCTTTCCTTCTTACCCCTTTTTTCTCATTTCACATTGTTAGAGTAATTGGTCATTTTTACTCTTTGACTAATCATTCCTCCTACTTGGTTTCTTATATTCCTTATCTTGTTCAGGCAGCAATCTCAATTTTTGTGCTCCTTTTGTCCTGATGATGACCTGATAAATTGTGAAAGGTTGAAACGTCGTCAACTGATTTCTGGATGAAAAAGATATTTATTGTGCAATGAGACATATGTGAATGTTTCCGTCCATTTATTTTCATGCACAATACCGGATTATTGTTACTTTTTTACTGTTGCCTTTGTTTTTTGGGTGCATCACTTTCCACCGTCCACTTCAATTTCACAATCACTGTGTGTTCACTTTGCACACTGATATACTTTTGTGTTCGTACTTGATGCTGCCATTAATCGTATACTCATATAGACATATTTGAAAAATATCAAAGAATATCTTTACACATTATTGTTGGCCATATGAAATATATTGATTTATAGTATTGTTTGAATGATAGAAATAATTTTTTCCAAATGATGCCCCTTGGGATATTGTTGTGAGACATCGATATTACCTCCTCCCATTTGGGTTTATTGGTTGCTTCTGTTGTTTAAAGCAACTTTTATCTTGGTTTCCGTGAATTTCTAGGGTTTTGTATGTAACGTAATATGTTATTACCATTCCCACTTCCCCTCATGGGCTGCCAACCTCCAGCTGCACACTGCCATTGGTAGTGGGTGGCCAACCCCCATGCCGCACACAGTGTTTGGCAATGTGTGATGCGGGGTTGGCCGCAGGGCCTGCTCTGTGTTCAGTCCCTGAGTCCAAACCCCTGTGGGAATCTCACAGGACCACATTGGGGGGCCTTGCTGAGTCCTGCGGGACTGTTACAATGTCAAACAAAATGTTTTTCTCTTTTTGTCCCCTTCAGGGACTCTCTAGGACCAGCCCCTACAGGGGCTAGGGGCAGGGTATCCCTACAATGCCCTCTTCTATATATTTTTCAATTTTTTTTCAAGACTCTGGAACTGCTATCTACTGTTTAGTAATACATGAATAAGAGTTTCCATGGGAAGAACTTTTTTTGTTTTGCTAATAACTTTGGCGCCTTTTGATGAATCTTCACAAACCTTTCCAAAAAAGCTCATCCACCTCAGCTCCACCTCAGGGCCTTTCTGGAAAGCTTCTGGTTGATCTGCCAAGTCTGTGCTGAGAAATGGGGGGGGAGGGGGTCCCAAATCATTTTTCCCCAAGCAATTTCCATAGGAATAATTAGACAACGATACAGAGAAAACACTGAACAGAATTACACAAAATTTGGCAGAAAGCTAGATCTTTACTTAGAAAGAGTTTTTTTGTGATTTGGTGTAAATCTGTTCAGTATTTTTTGAGAAATTAAGGTTAAGAAAATATAGATATATTGACAGTTGGCTTTTTCCTCTTTGGTTGTCTTGCCGCAAGAGCAAAATGGTCCTGCGGGAGCTTGCGCTTTGATTGGCAGGCCACCACCTGAACAAAAAGTTTGCAGCCGCCATTATGATCCTGCGACCCACCTCCTGCCATGTACGGTGCAGGGCTGTGTGTGAAGAGGGGTTGGCCGCCTGCAAGGGGCTGGGCATAGGCTACAGGGCCTGGCCATGGCCAACTCCCCACAACACATGTATAATTTTAACTTACACCACTATGATGCACTGCTTATGACTGCACTTATTACATCACTGATAACGTCTACCCCTAAAATCTACAGCAGTGAAGGTATGCAGTTGCCAATAACTGGTAAATTTCAGTGTTTTTTTTGGTTTTAAAAACTGTCATTTTTTTGTTATTAGAAGGCCTAGGTATAACTCCACCTTAACCTTTTAGATTTTTGTTTGGTGAATTTCTAAGTGTTCTTTTTAATGTAAGTTCCAATCTTACTACCTTACTTACGTATAACTCCACTTTAACCTATGTTTTTTTAATGAAAAAATAATACAATATATATATTCACTGAAAAAACCAAAGGTTACATGGATGTTATTGTTAGGCTTACATTTCACTCGTACAAAACCAGAGAAAAGCTAACTATAACTCACTCCCCCGCAATGTACTGCTTATGACCTCACATATTACATCACTCATGACATGGTCAGTGACATCACTGATGCACCACTGATGACATTGCAAATGACATCACTGATGACATCATCTAGTGACTGTGACTTTTTAAAACGTTTATGAGTGTTAAATATATATTCCAAGGTGTATTGGTGAACCAGTGTGTGTATGAGTGTCTGTATGGATGATTCAGTGGGTGCGTGACTGACTGTATAAGTGAGTGATTTGGTGTCTCAGTGAATGTATGGGTGAGTGACTGGTTGTGTGAACGTTTGTATCAGTCTGTTAGTTGGTTTCTAAGTGGCTGTTTGGGTGTGTGAGTGAGTACATGAGTGGCTGTATGGGTGATTAATTGGTTGTGTGAGTACCTGTATGGGTGTCTGAGTGTCTGTGTGGGTGGGTGAGGGGCTGTGTGACTGCCTGTATGGTTGAGTGAGTGGGTGAGTAAGTGGCTGTATGAGTTAGTGACTGTGTGTGTGAGGAGCTGTATGGGTGAGTGTGTGTATTGCTGTGTGGGTGAGTAAGTGGATGTGTCAGTGGTATATGGGTGGGTAACTGGGTATGTGAAAGGCAGTATATGTAAGTGATGGGATATATGAGTGACTGTGTGGGTGAGTGAGTGAATGTGAGAATAGCTGTATGGGTGAGTGTGTGCTTGTGTCAGTGACTGTGTAGGTGAGTGGGTATGTGTTAGTATCTGTATGAGTAAGTAAGTGTGTGTGTTTAATTTTATGGGTGATTAAGTGGCTGTGTGATTGACTGTATGCATGAGTGACTAGGTGTGTGAGTAGCTCTATGTGTGACTGACTCAGCCTGTGAGTGTCTGCATGGGTGTATGAGTGGATATGTCAATGGCTGTAGCAGTTACTGAGTGGGTGTATGAGTAGCTGTATGGGTGAGTGAGTGGATGTGTGTGTAGGTCTATGAATCAGTGAGTGGGTGTGTAAGTACTGGTGTGAGTGTATGAATGGGTTTGATAATGGTAGTGTGGGAGTGGGAGTGGGTGTGGGTGTATGAAAGTTTTTATGGGAGTGCAAGTGAGTGTGTCAGTGAATCTGTGGATGATGCCATCAGTAATGTCATTTGAGATGTCATCAGTGATGTCATTTGAGATGTCATCAGTGATGTCACTGACCATGTCATGAGTGATGTAATGTGTAAGGTCATAAGCAGTGCATTGTGGGGGCGCAAGTTATAGTTAGCTGCTGAATTTCTCTGGTTTGTATGGGTGAAATGGGAGCCTAACTATAACATCCCTGTAATCTTTGTTTTTTTCAGTGAATTTCAAAGGTTTTTTAAAAATTCTATTTCCTAATTATAACGTCCTTGTAACGTTTGGTTTTTGTCAGTAAATTTCTATGGTTTTTCAAAATCTATTTCCTAACCATAACGTCCTTGTACCCTTTGGTTTTTTCAGTGAATTTTTAAGTGTTTTTTAAATTCTATTTCATATTTATAACATCCTTGTTTTTTTCTTCTATAATTAAATATTGAGCATTATATCTGCATGGTGCACCACTTAATATTGTATTTGTCATCTATTTTTAAAAAAGTATATTATTTATCTTATTTCAAGATATTTTTGGTGTTTGCGACGACGTGACAATCGTCTCGGACACAGTGCAAATACCTTGTGTTTTTGACAAAGTATAGAACACATATATAAACATATTTTACATAAACTTTGAGTGCAGCTATTTAGTGAGATATTGATTTAACTTGCCCTTTTGTATGTATTTCTTGAAAAAGTACATCTGAAAGCATTTTCCTTGTTAGTGGCGACTTCGAAAACTTGCAACTTTATGTAGCTGTCTTATACACACTCTCAACACAAAGGCTCTTGTCAGAGCCACCCAAGTGCCCAAAATGTTGTTCATTTTCTTGTAAAATAATTTTTGTAAAAAGGTTTTGGAATTCGTGATGATGTTGCGATGATCGTGATCACCTTGGGAAATCGCAAAGCAAATACAGACATTCAACGACCACCACTGCATGAAAAGATTTTAACCAAAAAAATTCATTCGAACAGAAATTTCTAACTTAAAGAACATGTTTGTCCACATATATTTGTAGTAACTTTTAAAAAACTTTGTTTGAACCCTACTTCCTGTTTTCGTGATTACGCAGAGTGTTGCGATGACTTCGGAAACCGGGGCGATAATGTCTTTTTTAAGAGGTGTAAAACACATATATGCACACATTTTACAGTATTTTAGACACTAGGGGTTTATTACTGCACTGTTTAAAATCATATTTTTCAAGGTAGTTTGTATAAAATGTATCTTTAAAATCGATCTTCCATTCGCGCGGTGAAGCCGGGCATCGCGAATACGTTGATACCTGCGATGGTACACGAGGGGCCACGCTGGCAGTCGTGGCGGCATCGCTAATATCGTACGCAATTTAAAAAAAACATTTTGGACACATAACTTGTGTCACTAATAACCCCATTTGTCAAACATAGGGTCAGAGTACCTCTACCGTGAACCATTATGCCACTTTCGAGAACAATTTTAAACCCTGGGAGCTGTCCCTGATACATAAAATGGTGGCTGCAACTTTCTGATCAGGTTGCATCCAGCCAATTACAGCCTTCCCGTTGGTGCGCTTTCGCGATTCACTTTAAACGTGTCACGTTGTAACCATGATCACCGCACAACCACTGCATCTTTCTGTTAATGTTGCAGCCAGCCAATCGGAGCCTTCCCGCTGGCATGCACATTTGCAGTTTACCTCAAACTCGTTGCGATTTAACCACGATCTCCGCCAAACTGAAACTAAATATCCGTGACCAGAGTTCGGATTTCATTTCTCAAAAACTACTGAACGGATTTGCATGAAATAACAAAAAGCACAATCTGTATAACAACATCTACCTTTCTCCCAAATGTGGAGTAATTCCGTCCAACGGTTCAGGCTGTAGGCTCGACAACTCGTTCCTATGGGAATTAACATTACAAACGTACCCTTATTTTGTGCCCCTGTTTCTCGATCACACCCAAACTTTCCATGACACACAGAACCTACTTTGACACTTTTTGGGTAAAATTTAATGAATATTGGTCAAACGACTCCAAAGTTAAAGGCAAGTCCAAAAATGCTTTTCCTATGGAAACTAGGTCCTAACTATAACTACCTACTGGCAACTGCCACTCTTTTGCTGAAAAAAACAAAGGTTAAAGTAATGTCATAGTTAGATGTGATAAAAAGATCTGTTTTTGTTTAAAATAAAACCTAGAAATTCACTGAAAAAAACCAGAGGTTAAAATGACGTTACAGTTAGGTGAATATGTCAGTCACAACATTAAAATTTGAACTCAGAAATTCACCATTTTAGTTAGCAGAGCTGAATATAACTTTGCGCCCGTCATGCACTGCTTATGACCTCACAAATTACATCACACATGACATGTTCTATGACATCATTTATGACATCACTGATGACATCTCAAATGACATGACTGATGACATCACTGATGACATCATCCAAAGAGTGTGTTAGTTTGTTTTATAGTTTGCATAGCGGTGGGTAACTACCATAGTAATTTTCTACCTAATATTGTAAGCCTGAGTCCAGGTAATGGGTGTAAGTGTTTACAAAAGTATGTGCTCCTAACGCATCGTATGTGTGTAGAGGTATTGAACACATTATAATTCTTTATATTCAAGAAAAACTCTGTGTGCAGGTGGCAGCTGATGACTTGTGTTCAGCATGTTCCATACAGGTATTTTGGCTCTTCATAAAACGTACCCAACAGGGCAAAGATTCTACATACTACATACTAAGGACCTCATTTATAAGAAAGTCACGCAGTGCAGCCCTTCACAGCGTGACAGGGAAAGGGCAGGAATGCACGGTATGTAAGGCAATATGGCACATTCCTGTCCTTTCCCTTGCGCTGGTGCCCTTTTGGCAGCCTAGCACCAATGCAGGCACCCTTGCACCATGGTGCAAGAGTGCCTGTGTTCCATGCAGGATTTCTGTGCAGGCAGGAGCATCTTCTTGCACAAAACCAATCCTGGGAGACCTATTCTTCTTTCTATGTGCGCTGTAGAATGCAGCACATATATATAGAGGAAGAAAAGAGGACAAATAAAGATATTTATCCTCGTTACGCCTCCCCTGGGAAGGTGTGAGTTTTTGGCACATCCCCAGGTTTACAAGTTCTTGTAAATCTGGGGATGCGTCGAAATTCATTGGAGTTTCGAGGGAACACTCATGCAGCGCCATGGAACACCCACCTAGGGCAGAGTAACGAAATGCAGCGATTTGCTCTGCGTTGCGTTACTCCAGATTTTTTAAGCCACTCAGAGCCATGCGAAGTTGTTTTGCGTGGCTTTAAAAAATGTGACTTAGAGGTTTGCGTCAGGCATGTACCACGGCTGCATGGTGCAAACGTAATGCAATCCTCTCATAAATGAGGCCCCAAGTATTGTAAGCAGCCTTGAGTTATTAGACAGAACCAGCTCAGTATGAAAATTTCTACATAACATAGAAGACTGTGTGCATCAAGTGCTAACCTATGTACATGTGCTTGTTTTGTTTCAGAAGATGGGTTTGCTGTAAAGTTTTCACCACAGTATGAAGGCTGTAGGTATTATGATCTTTAGCACCTTCAGACCTTGGTTATTTTAAGTGAATAGTTTTTCTTTGGACAGGTTTTGAATAGAGTGTACACATTTCTTAGTAGATACTTTTTTTATACTCTATTGTGTATTTCTCTTGAGTTTCACTGTCTGTAAACAGTGTGATACAGAGTAAACTCTCTCCATAGAGTAAACACTTTTTACAGTACCCACTTTTCTACTCGTATCCACTTCATTTCTCAATGTAGGTTCAGTGACTGTAAGAGGTTTGATACAGGTAAAGACTGTCTGTAGTAAGCCATTAGTTATGTAATAGGCATTGAGTATCTGGAGGAATTTGGTTTTCCCTGAACAGTTGTATACAGATCGAAAACCCTGTGCAGGACAGGTTACCCTTTTATCTGTGGTTGATAGTCAACATGAACTCAGCTACCCATGAGGTGTATGGTATAGGGTCAATATTGCACATAACACAAGCTTGATTCACCTATAGGAACTATATGTATGATAGCAATAATGATGCTTCATATTGTTCTGAGCTATTTTGCACTTGCTTTCATAGCTCTAATGTCCTACCCATTTATTAAGCAATATGTACAAAAGATCCTTGAATGATCACATCTAACTATAACATTACTTTAAACTTTGTTATTTTAATTACATTTTATATTATAAACGCAAAGTTAAATTTTATTACCATACATAAAGCCAACCCCCTTCGCACACGGCCAAGATGGGTGGTTGGCCACAGGGCTGAGCCTTTGGCTTGTGCTGGTAGGATTGGTCTTTGGGTTCCGGAGACCCCATCCCGCAAGGCCAAAACATATATATTAAGGGGAGGGGTCGGGCAGCCTGCCTCCCTGATCCTTAATTGGCAATAGGGACCCCTTCCTCTCAGGCCAGTTCCATTGAAAAGGGTAAGGGAGCAGCATGGACCCCATCCCAAGCCTTAAAAATCACAGAGGATGCCATCCCTGGGGGTCAAATACAATTAAATAGGGAAGGGAGACGTGCAGCACCCCTACCTGAGCCTTCTTGGGCCCTGCGACCCCATTCATTGAAGCCAAAATCTAAAGGGCCGGGGGGCATGCTGCCCCCATCCCTGAGCCTTAATAGGTCCCAGGACTCCATCGCCCAGGGCCAAATACAATAAAAAAAGGGGAGGGGGATGTGTGGTCCCCCCATCAAGCCTTCATAGGCCTTGTTAACCCTATCCCCTGGGGCTCTTTTTTGTTTAAAACAGGATGTGGGCTGCACCGCCCCCCTCCCTGAGCGTTATCAGGCCCCCAGAAGTGCGGGCAGGGAAACTACTGTGTCCCGTGGGTGGGCTCCCGGAACACAGTATGTGAACCGGCTCTGGGCGATGGAGTCCCTGGGGCCATTAAAGGTTCAGGGAGGGGGTCCGCGAGGCCCCCTTCCCTATTTTTTAAAATGAAAGCCTTGGGTGATGGTGTTCCAGGTCCATTTTGTTTTTTGCTTGAAGTATGTTTATTAGAGATTTCAAACAACAATACAAAACATGAGCATCAATATAGAAGTCGTACTGCGTTGACATGTAGCGCATGAAGCTGATAAATATATGAAATATCATAAAAAAGAAAAGTAAGATACGGAAATGGTAATGATACAAATCGCCCATCAAGGGGGCATTACAAGCTGGTATACATGGCACACGTGGCCAGGGCTTTTTTAAAGCATGGGGAGGGGGGACTACCCTTAATAAATACATTAGGCACCAGGGGAGTGGGGTCCCCGGGGTAGAAAATGTCTTGGAGAGGTGGGCCACATGCCCCCTTCCCCTTAATATATAGACTAGGCCCCAGGAGATGGGGTCCCCGGGGCTAAAAGGGTTCAGGGGAAATATATTGGGCCCCTTCAGGACTAAGTCCCCGAGTCCTGTAATGGCTGCCAGCAACATTTTTCTCATGTTGCTGGCAGCCAATCAGAGTGTTTCCTCCAGCTGGAGTCTGACTCCCACAAGAGCGAATTGGTTCAGGAAAAAAATCTCCCTGGACCTATCAAAATGCTCTATTTTTAAATTGGCGGTCCCACAAGACTCTTGAGAGTCTCTCGTAGACCTAACCGTCCAGATATACAATTATTTTTTTTAACTTAATTTTGCAAAAACTACTGAATGGATTTACACCAAATCACAAAATCACAATCTGCGGACCAGGATCTAGCTTCCTGCCGTATTTGGTGTAATTCCGGTAGCGCTTCTTAAAGAAGTCTATGGAAAATGCATAGAGATTTTGAGTTTTGTGACCCTCCTTTTTTTTCCACACCCACTTGACAGATCGCCCCATAACTTTTCATGCACAAATAAGGCAAAAAAAGGACGTTTTTGGTAAGTTTTGTTAAGATTCGCCAAACGGTGCCAGAGTTATAGGAAAAACAAAAAAATGCATTTCCTATGGAAACGCTGACTGCCTCTGGGTAATATATATATATGTGTGTGTGTGTGTGTGTATGTATATGTATGTATGTTAGGTTCAGAATTTACACACACAAAACCATAGAAATTCAGCAGTTATAGTTAGAGTTACCTCACAAAACTATAACTCATTCCCTAAGGTAACCAGGTAACTATAACTCCCGCCCCCACAATGCACAATTTTCTCATCAATAATTTTACAGCAAATGTTGCAGTGATATTATCAATGATGTCATAGAAGATGTTACGAGTAATGTAATATGTGGGGTAATTAGCAGTCCATGGCAAGGGTCTGAGTTATACTTACCTTAGGGCATGAGTTATGGTTTCTTAAGATAACTCTAATTACAACTGCTGAATTTCTATAGTTTTGTGTGTGTAAATTCTGAGCCTAAGTATAACGTCCCTGTAACCATTGTTTTTTAGTGAAAATATATAGCCACACGCACACACATATATACCTCGGTTGGATGAAAATTAAATAATAAAACAATTCTTTCCAAATGCTGTGATAAGTTCCAGGGGCAGGCTGCTCGTAATGAAGGCCTTGGATGATGGGCTACCTAGATGCTGATTCACTCTTAATTAAATCCTTCTGTGTTGCTTAAATGAGGCAAGTCAGCACAGTAGACAACTCTAAACAAGTGAACTTTTGTCCCTGGTTTGATGAGATGGCCAGTCCAAAGAAGAGCCTGCACAACACTGTGATTAAACTGCTCACTCGCCCAAACCCCTCTCCAAAATCGGGACATGTATTTATTTTAACAAAGAGTTTCAGGATCCCAGCAGGACTGGCCAGGCTAATGAACAATGTTGGCTGACCCTAGTTTAGGTTCCATCAAAATTAAGAGTAATGTGGAATAACTGAAAGTCTGTATATTTTCCTCAGGTACCAGTGCTTTATTTAAGATGGTGGTTGCAGGTGGGGCACATCGGTATTCAATTTTGGGGACCAGCAATTATTTTTTTCTCTACCATAATAGACATAGTGGGAACCTGGGCATGTAATTATATCTACAAAACAGTGGTTCACCTGGTGCGTGTTGTACCTTAAATTACAATCAGCAGAAGAATAACTGCATACATTGAGTGAATGGGATCACATAATTACGTCTAGGGGGATATTCACAAGAACATGTGCTAAACATCTCCAAAAAATGTTAACGCAACTTTACACATCGCAGTCTATTGCAGGAAAATAACCCCGTGTTAACGTGGAATTCACAACACGGCGGTACCATGCGATAGTCTCCCGAAAACGCGGACAATGTCTGTGATACAACAACCGCGACAGTGATAAAAACCCAAACCCCAACGCAAAAAAACATGCGATGGGCCAAACGGCAATGAGGAAATCAGCGATAAGCAGCGCCAGGCCTGCTATACACACACGGCAGGCGGGAAAATCACTACAAAAGTAGAAAAAACACACAAACACAAAATGACCAACACCGAAGCACCATGGAGGCAGCCGGAGCAGGCACAGAGGACGAGCGGAACCCCACAAGCACCCCGGTCGACCAGCCTGGGACCTCGGGGACAGGGAAGGGCAAGGACAAGAAGAAGAGGAAGACGAAGTTCAGTCCGCAGGAGAATAGGATCCTGGTCACGGAGGTGATGGAACACCATCAAGAACTGTTCGTCGCCTCCAACGTGTTATTGGGCACCAAAAATGGAATATGGCGGTCCATCGTGGACAAGGTGAATGCCGTCGGAGAGCACAAGAGGTCAATGGACGAGGTCAAGAGGCGATGGATTGACATCAAGCGCAAAACCAAGGAGAAACTCGCAGGCAACCAGAAGGCAGCAATGCAGACTGGAGGTGGGAGCCCAGCGCCACAGCTGGAGCTGGATGACATGGAGGAGCTGGTGTCGACAGTCATCAGTGTGGAGACCGTGGCAGGAGTCGGGGCACCGGACACTGCTCGACATGACACAACACAACAGCAACAGGGTGAGTAACCACCAGGTACTGGGGGACGGGGGGAGATGGCCACAATGGCACACATGCACAATCAAGCAGAGCACAGTGCACACCCACAATGACTCTGGATCATGGCCCTGATCTACAGACTGTCACAATGTACATTGCCATGCTGTCTGAATGTGAACATGTACCATGCGGCTACATACATGTGGACACATTGTAACACAGCATCTCCCCTTCACATTGCAGGGGCACCATCAACACCTCCTGCAGAGCAGTCCCAGCCACTCTTCACTGATGACGAGGAGGACACCACCAGCATCGACACCCAAGCCCTCCAAGACATCATTGAACTCATCCGCCAATCACCTCCAGGACCAGGGCAGCCCAGTTGCATCGAGGAGACCCCACCCACTCCACAAACCACCCAGCAGGAGGCACCCACAACCCCGGCTGTCTCCCAAGACCCCCCCGAACAACACATGGCCTTCCAACGCCGTGTGTTGGAGGGCCAAAGGGAGATGGCTGAGCAGGTGCAGGTGGGGTTCGACCTCATGGCTACCAAACTTGACCCCATCCATGGGTGTCTGAGTCCCATCAGGGACCACCTCCAGTCCCTAACGGACACCCACAGGCCGCTCCATGCTCTCCAACAATCCCTGGCTGACATCGCTGGAGTCATGACTCAGAGACAAGAACACCTGTCCGCTCAGAGTGGCTCCAGCGATCTCAGCCGTGAGCTGGCACACATGCAGAGGCTCATGGAGGACATGGTGCGGATGGAGGCGGAAAGGATGGCAGCCACCGCTGCACATCAGCAAAATGTAGCTGGGATCTACCATGCCCTGCATATCCTCATCATGGCATTGCTGCCACAAGGCGTGGCGCAGATGAATGCTGCTGCTCCTACACCATCCACATCTCCGCCCCCTGGTGTGTCAGTGCCTCACAGTGCGGCAGGCATTTTCACTCCGGCACCTGATGTGTCACTGCCACACAGTGCGGCTGACAATCCACCTCCGGCCCCTGATGTGTCAGTGGCACACAGTGCCGCAACCGGAACTGCACCACCCACAGGTGGGGCAGAGCACACATCCGAGGACGAGGACGTGGATGGGCTTGCGATCAGAAGGAGGCACTAGCATTCATGTCCGCCACCTGGCCTGTTGCTGCTTGGTGCCGCACATGGCCCCATGACCTTCCACTGACCCCCGATACACTCTGCTGCACTCACCTTGGACCGCGACATGGACTGCCATATCCTGTTTGGTGACCAATGACACGGCGACCAGACTGCGGACTGTACCCTTCCTCTTCCGCTGTACATGTCATTCCCAGATGGACTCTGGCTGGCCCTCCACGGGCCCATATTGTGAAGTGGGGTTGGCATGGCCCTGTACTGCTCCAGCTGCAAAACTCCGCTGGATGTGCATTAAACATTCAGAAACACACTGTTGTGTCATGTCTTTCATCATTCATGTATGAATGTGTGAATGAATGTAGGGCCAGTGATTCCCCCTAACGTCAATGATGCTCATCTAGTGGGATTCCAGTCACAGTGTGCTACATTGCCGATTGCGTTCCGGGTGCCGTAGACACTACAACAGGGACACACGCATTAGTCACTTCCTTGTCCGGACATGGACTGAACCATGCCCAGAGCCCCCGAGTCATTGTTGCAAGCCCTGCGCTGGTCCGGCATACGCCAGGCCAGACCACTCCGCTTACGCTCCGAGGGGGGGCCACATAGCTACAAGTTGCAGGTTTACACGCTAGTGGTCTGCAGGTCACTGGTCTAGTTGTCAGCATGTCACGGCCACTCCCTGAGGGCAGGTTTGCACACACACCACACACATCTGGCACAGGCGTCACAGGTCATATGACCCCGCCAATATAAGGGGCCGACAATGTCACATTCCCCACTGCCGGTGGTGACTGGATGACGGACGTTCCACAATTCTCAATCATAAAGGGCCCATGAGTTGTTGCGCACAGGGTTAGTGGCACCCGGAGCCATGCGGCCGTCACGGGCCTACCACCACGTGGCGCTGACTGGGGTTGCACAGGGTTAGTGGCACCGAAATTGCTGAGCGGGTGTGCAGCCTGCGATGATGACTTGTGCACTGATGTGGTCTCTGCCATTGATGCCTCAGGACTCAGCGTCATGTGTGGGACCTGCTGGGCCGCGGTGCGGGTCTGCATGATGTGGAGCATGCCATGGTGGCGGGACCTGGGCCTGGAGCTTGCACGGGCACGTGGTGTGCCCACTGGTGGACACACCATTGGCGGAAGGTGAGCAGTGGGGCCTGGGTGCGCAAGTGCGGACAGCCAGCGCTGGCCGGCGGGAGTGGGTAGGGTGCGGCTGCATGTGTGTGCAGGGACGGACAAGCGTTGTTGCCGATTGCAGTGAGATGGACTCTGCCATGATTGACTCTGGCCTCGATTACAGATTGCAGACCTGGTGGCTTGCAGTGTATACCGGCACGTGGATGGAGACACACCGGTGGCAGCAGGTGAGCAGTGGTGCCTGGGTGCGCGGGTGGCAGTGTCCCTCCTTCTCTCTCTCCCTCTCTCTCTCTCCCTTCCTTTCCTTCTCTCTCTCTCTCCCTTCCTTTCCTTCTCTCTCTCTCTCCCTTCCTTTCCTTCTCTCTCTCTCTCTCTCCCTTCCTTTCCTTCTCTCTCTCTCTCTCCCTTCCTTTCCTTCTCTCTCTTTCTCTCTCTGCCTTTCTTTCCTTCTCTGTTTCTCTGTGTCTCGCTCCTTTGATGTGCGCATGACACACGTTCTGATTTTGTGCTTTATTTTCCAGGCTGTGACATCAAGATTGTCCCGGACGGACCCGACAGGAGTCTTCTGCATTGCTGTTTTGTGTTGTATTTCAATAAAGTTTTTGGTTGTTACTTCAATGATGAGTGACTGTTTCTCGTTCTTCTGACCACACATGTGTGTTTCTTGTTGTCATTGTGCGACATCATGTGCTTTTTGTGGCTCTGGTGTCGTGCACGGTATGTGTTTGTCCGGGGGGGGGGCCTGGGAGTGGTGGCGGTGGGTGTTGTGGCCCTCATGGGTCTCCGAGCTGCATGATCATTGGCTCCATGGCATCTGTGGGTCTTCAGATGTGGCTCTGGCCTGGGCTCCCTTTCATACTGCAGGTAGTCGTCCTGCTTAACACCAGCAGAAGGCAGGTGTTAAATCCCTGCTGCTACCGCGGCTTATCACCTGTTTTTGGTTCGCATCGCAGATCTGGCAGTTCGTTGTGAATGTGGTGTAGTGGTGTTTTCGTGTGTTTTTGCACGGGAACGCCTACTCTGCATCTCATTAGGGTTAGTTGGTGGTGTCACCCGTGGAGGTAAATTTTGCGGCAGTTATCGCGGGAATACTGGCGTTGTCTGCAGTTTGCACCCGCTTGTGAATGGGGCGTTAAATCTATCTCCACTTTTGATGCGTTAAGGTGGCGATAACTCGGCGATAAGTCCTTGTGAATATGCCCCCTAGTCTTTAAGGAAAAATGGTTTAATACCTAACTTTGAGAAACACCCGTAGATAAATACCTAATGTTTGCATACAAATATATTCAAAGACAAAAACAAGAGACAGGTGCAATGTGCCCCAGTGAAAAACACTTTGAGATTGGTGAACATATATGGAAAAACTTGGGGGCATATTTATCAAAGGGTTGCATTGCTTTTGCACCACGCAACGGGGTGCAAAAGCTATGCAAACCTTGAGTTTGATTTATCAAGCCACGCAAGGCCACCTTGTATGGCCGTGAGTGTCTTGATAAATCCAGAGTAACGCAGCGCAGCACACATCGCTGCGTTGCGTTACTCTGCCGAAGGGAGGCGTTTCATGGGTGGAGTGTGAGTGTTCGAAACTGTGTCCTGAAGTGCAATAAAAGAGTAAGTATACTTTTATGTTCAGATTACACAAGTGCATCACTTTTAAAATGAAATCTATTAAATAGATTCACAAAGCAAATTTATTTTGTCTTGCACCATGCACTAAATATTCCTGTAGTGGCACATTAACAGACCTCTCATAATGCACATCTATGCTGACCTGCAACATGCACATGTATACCACCATTGAGACATCAATAGACTTTGCACTATGAAGGTCTTTTGGGCCAGAAGATCTTTTAGGTCTGGCCTTTGAAACAGCTTTGGCTACCTCACCAGGCGATATTTTCCCAAAACATCACAAATACATACCTAGAAGAGTTTTTGGTCAGCGGGCTTCATCCATTGGTCTGTTGAATTGTCATTTACCTTTTGCTTCCACCCATCACAGCACACAAGTCAATCAATCAATCAATCAATCAAACAAGAATACTTTATTCAACTCTAAAAGAGCCATGAAAGATTACACATACACGTTTCCGTTAAAAAGACAGCAAATCCATATACACAAAAGTTACAAGTTATAAAAAGATCTACTATTTACTGCAAATCTTAAAAACAGTAAAAAGTTAATTTAAAATACAATATATTATCTCATTTGTTCCTAGGAGAGTAGATATTCCATTGCCACTTTATAATTTCTGATCCCTGCTGCAAGCAATAGTTGACAAATAAACTGCTTCCTCTGGGGGGTATAAAATCTACAGAATAAAATTAAGTGCATGGTGCTTTGGCATGAGCAACTGTCACACAACATGGGGCTACACCAGTGCTTAGTTTGAGCTGGTGGCACCGGCACTCTATCATCAATACAGCGCCTTTCATGATCACCAGTTAAGAACACAATAATTTACAGGGAGATTAAGTGATTTGCCCAGAATCACAGGATGTTGAACTGACACTGAGATTCCAACCTGGTTTCCCACCTCCAACGTCGGCACCTCTGGCCATTATGCCACATTCTTTCCCAACTTTCATGGTTAGTAGTTGTTTTTTTTTATAGGCGGCGCTAACACAAGAAATAGGCTGGTGCAAGCTGCCTCCTGGCGAGACAAAATAACCACTGGGCTGCACTAAAGGTTAGAGTGTCTGGAGGATTAATGCTCATGCAGGAGAGGCGAGTCCCTAAATCTGACTAGCCAACTATTGGAAGTGGTGTCGCACCCCACAGTGCTCTGCCTTTTGATATGCCCTTGTAGGCAATCAGGAACATAAAAACACATACACACACAAAGCATAAAGATCCAGAGGCACATAAAGATGAAATATGACACAGAAGATAAGCGCACATACGCACACAACACCCAGATCCACCAGTCACTCACATGCAACCTGGGTGCTGCCTGAGGACACAGAACCCTCTCCCCTGGCCCAGCTTGAGCACAGGTGAAATTCATTCCCCCCAATCTTTCTTCTTAGCTTTTGAGTGATCTGGGTATAGATGGGTCTTCAGGCTATGGGGTTGCTTAACTCAGTTGCTTTTGGAGTTATCACAAGCCTTTTGGCTGAAGTACTGCAACTACACTAGGGTGTCAACAGGCCCTGTGAGGGCAGAGCTGGAAAGGCCCCAAGCATAGAGCCAGAAGAAGAAGGTGCCAAAAGATGGCAGCCTCAGAGATACAGCTGAGGTGGCAGTGACTTTATTGTACACCTAGCAGGAATATATGGAATGTGTGCCTTTAAAGATTGTGTAGTTTCTGCTCAGGTTGCCAGTCTTGATTAGCTTGGATCAGTCACAGTCTATAAACTTCACGTGTACCGTCTCGTGCAATTAGAAGCCGGGCCAGGTATCTGAATAGATGTGAACGTGCAGCTCTGTCTGTGCACGGTTTCTGTCCCAGACTTGTTGGCACCTGCAGGCTGCAATTACCTAGATTGCCGTGAGACCACAGGAGCCTAACAATGCTCCTTTCTAATGCTGCATGCATAACAGCACCCGATGCAATGGCCCCCCTGGTCCATGGGCCTCAGTGCCACTGTACCAGCTGCACCATCGAGAGCTACTCCCCTGGTCACTTCCGCCTCAAACTCAGGCTGGGTCCACCGGATATGAGCTAAGCGTTGAACTCTGGAGCAGGCAGACCTGGTCACTCGTGGGGCTGAACTTTGTCCATTTTTATCCACCCACACGAGTTGTATAGGACTCCCTTTTCCCAGTGTGAACGCCATTCTCATGGGCTGCCTTGAGTCACGTGACCCGTTTAGCAGTTTTATAGGACTCCCTTTTCCCAGTGTGAACGCCATTCTCAAGGGCTGCCGTGAGTCACGTGACCCTTTAGCAGTTTTATAGGACTCCTTTTTCCCAGTGTGAACGCCATTCTCAAGGGCTGCCTTGAGTCACGTGACCCGTTTAGCAGTTTTATAGGACTCCCTTTTCCCAGTGTGAACGCCATTCTCAAGGGCTGCCGTGAGACACGTGACCCGTTTAGCAGTTTTATAGGACTCCTTTTTCCCAGTGTGAACGCCATTCTCAAGGGCTGCCTTGAGTCATGTGACCCGTTTAGCAGTTTTATAGGACTCCCTTTTCCCAGTGTGAACGCCATTCTTCAGGGCTGCCGTGAGTCATGTGACCCGTTTAGCAGTTTTATAGGACTCCCTTTTCCCAGTGTGAACGCCATTCTCAAGGGCTGCCTTGAGTCACGTGACCCGTTTAGCAGTGTTTAGTGTGAGTTAAGTACCGCTCACATGTTGATGCTGTGTGCAGCATTTTGATGAAATTGTTTTGCTGTGGAGTGTAAATATAAATAATAAGTAAATAAACAGTTCCCTCACAACAATCCAGGAGTGTCCGGCACCTTCCCTTTTGGTAGCAGAATTTATTTAAGCATGACATGTATAAGACATGTGAGTCAGTGTGAGGGTCTAGCTTCCAGTGTGAGGGTCCTTTGACAGCTGGGGTGCCTCGTGTCCCTGGCTGGTGAATCCCTGGATAGCGCCTATCTGAGAGTCGAGTCTGGGACAGGGCTCTTCCTGGACAACGGGCAGAGACCCACCTTACCGTAACCCACCCACCTGCATTGGTGGTTCAGGTCAGCGGTGTTCCACAGCATATCACCCACATACACTTTGCTGCCTTCATCTGCTGCATCTCTGTGCCTCTTGAGGATGGTCTGGAGACAGCCGAGGAATCTGACCCCAGTGGTCCTTCTCTATCCTAGTGTTAGGCTGTCCAGCCATTGGATCCCTGAGGGTCCTGTATGTTCTCCAGGAGAGGAATATCCCTGCTGGACCCTCCCAAAAAGCGTTCTTCTCCTGCCCTATCAAGATTAAAATGGCAGGGCTACATAGCTGTTGGCATGCCTGTTGGCTCTTTACTCCATCAGCATTATTTCATAAACACTGCCTTCTGTCCGCGCCAATTGGTAGAAACACAAAAAACATCCCCTCTCTTTTAATTTCTAAACAGGGCCTCTGATGACTCTCAGCTGTCTGCCTGCCGAGGTAGCATTCATTTTCAATCATATACTGTTTTCTCTGTTCCTTCATAAGTAAGAACTGTAATGAATTCTTTTCAATGTTTGCTTTTTTTTTTGTTGCTTTTTTAATAAATGTATAAAGATGGCAGCTTGGCAAGCATATGGACGCAATTCATTCAGTGATAGGATGGGGACTGAAACAAACCTGTTGGCCAATGTGCTACTGGCAACCTTGGAGTAACTCCACACTGACAGCTCCTTACACAACCTCAACGCACATTGAGATAGTAACAAAGGCACCAATTTGTCATGGTTCAGTAAGCATAGCGCACTAATCCGTAACCCAAAGTTGGTGGTTAACCTTGTATTTATTATTTATTGTTGTAAATGTGTTGGTTATTGGGTTACTCGTATGCTCTGAGGAAAATAAAGCATTTCCTCCCTTTTCTAGTGGTAGGTGAGGTTAATAGGAGTTAGGTTTGATTTTTAGTGTGAGTTTATGTAAGCGGAAAAATGTGATAGGTAAATAGGATGAAGGAGGTTAGATGTTCAGCAATAAAGCATTGAAGCACTACAACACCTCCTCTGGGTTATTGAGCGCTATATTGTAGTAATCACTCCAGGCTGGTTGAGATGTTTTAGGAGTATTTATTGTAGATCAATAGTACAGCAGTAATACAGCCCCACCAGGAGCAGCCAGCATGGTGCTCAGCCCTGTTTTCATACACCAACATTCCATGTTACATCATCCTTACAGGGTTCCACTGGTGGAGAGATGGATGACATAAACAGCACTATAGCTAAGATACAACATATCCTCCTTTCTTCCAGAAGGAAAACAGAAAAGAGAAATATAGAAGAAACAGGGCAGAGGTAGAGAGAAAGGAAACAAACAAGAAACTTGAAGAAACATATAAACATAACCTGTTTCCCATCCTCCTTTCTATAAATGAGAAAAAAAAATAAAGAATAGAAAGAGAAACCATCAATGACTACCCTCTGCACACCCACTGGCCAGGTAAGTATGCGAGAGGGCAACCCACATCAGAAGGAAAGAAGATGACAGAGAAGAAGAGAAATACCTTATATAACTCATACTTCTCCATAATATAATAAACATTTGAGTTAAAAAAAAATAGAAAAGTACTGGGCTACAGTGTTGAGAATGAAAAGGAAAACAGAGTTGAGAGAAAAACGCCCAGTCTAACGTGAACCAATGCACTATAGTTAATGGACAAGAACCAAACTATACACCCATGTGGGTAACAATATGAACGTGCAGAGGCAACGACAAGAGAGGTCTATACATTGCACTAAGTAGTGGAGGTGTAAGACCGTGAAATATACCTCAACTGGAGGTCTATTGATATGCACAAGGAAAAGGGAAAAACCCAAAAACACACCTCGCGGAGAGGTCAAGAAATGTGCATGTATGTGCGGGACAACAGTCCGCGCAACACCTCGTGTGATTGAGAATGCAAGACAGAAGCCTCGCAACATGTGAAACTTGAGGTAAAAGTGTGCACTGAAACAAAAGAGACATACCTCGTAGAGAGGTCAATGTTGTGCACAAGAGTAGCGGGAATACAACCCACGTGAAACACCCCGTGAAGAGGTAAAAACAATGTGCACTGTAACAAAAGACACATACCTCGTGGAGAGGTCAACGTTGTGCACTAGAGTAGCGGGAATACAACCCACGTGAAACACCTCGTGAAGAGGTAAAAACATGTGCACTGTAACAAATGGGCAAAGGCCCCATAAACAAAACCTTAGACACCCTATGTAGAGTAAAATGTAAACGTAACCCAGGACTGAAACCTAGACATTGTGCACTGTGTGAAGGTAAAATATATTGTGCACCGTACAACACTAAAATTATTGTGCACCATTAACTGAGTAATTAGAGTAAAGACTCAGGTAGAGGCAAAAACTTTAAATACTAGGCCCTAGCATAAGGAAATCAGGTCAATAACATGTGTAACTGTAAAGACACAATTTGAGGATAACATCCCATCCTCGTCGCCATAAATTTGTAGTAATCACTCCAGGCTGGTTGAGATGTTTTAGGAGTATTTATTGTAGATCAATAGTACAGCAGTAATACAGCCCCACCAGGAGCAGCCAGCATGGTGCTCAGCCCTTATCCAACTGTGGTTTTCATACACCAACATTCCATGTTACATCATCCTTACAGGGTTCCACTGGTGGAGAGATGGATGAGATAAACAGCACTATAGCTAAGATACAACATATATAAATGCAATGCAATACAATAGTGGAGCATGCTCGGGGGTCATTGCACAGAGCCCCTAAAAGCATTTTCCCCACTGTAGGTTACTGAACAAGAAGGCAAACGGCAATGCTTCATAGACATCCATGTGCTGGGCATGACTTAAGGCCTGATTACAAGTTTGGTTGCACGGGAGCGGGGCTGCACGTCACCGCCCCGCTCCCGCCTCCCCAAACTGAACCTCCGGGTGCCCGCCAGATTACGAGTTTTCTCATTGTCTAGCAGGCGTTCCTTTGGCATTCCCATGGGTACGCCAAAGCAAGTTCCTGCACAGCATGGATTGTTAAATCCATGCCGTGCAGGAACTGGGTGTGCAGGCAGACGTGGGGAACGCTTACGCCAGTAGATTCATGCAGTAAGAACCTCCATGAGACCACTGGTGGTCAGGAAACTTGTAATATGCATGGCAGTGCTGCAGCAGCACCGCCTGCATATTGTGAGCCCCTAACCTCTGCGCCACCGCCAGGGAGCGCGGTTCCCTGGCGGTCGCAGCAGTCCAATGGCAGTCCAACCACCAACGCTGTAATACAGTGGTCAGACCGCCGGTGTATCGGTGGCCAGACCGCAACCCCCGTCTCCCCATGAATTTAGTGGTCCGCGGACCACCAAACTCATAATCAGCCCCTTAATACCTGCATCCGTAGGTAAAAACTGGGTTGACGAAAGAGTTCTTCATCTTCCTCTTGTTAACTTAGATATACCTAACCAGATGGGTTGCGGAGCATATTAATCATGACAATGTCACATTTCACTTTCCACACCTCTAGGGCTTTCTCTAAATAGACCAGAGTGTACAGCGGGTCACTCTGTCTCTTCACAAATATCAGCCTACGGAGCCCCCATAATGCTCTTTTTTTACTTCAAGAAAGCTTTCAACAACCTTCATCCAGAAGACCATAAAAGGTAAGAACTTCCAAAGTTTCCAACAACATGCAGGTAAACTGTTTTCTGCCAGCGTAGGCTGAGACGCCACCATCTGCCATCCCATTGTTTATCGCACACATGGTTACAGTGGCGCAGTGTTGATTTGTGCATCAGAAGTGGCCAGAAGTGTAATTATGTTAATGCTTTATGGAAAATGTAGAAAGCCAGTGAACACTCAAGGAGCAGGCTCAGGGCCAGCTAAGATGACTCCATCTGTGAAAACAAAGGGCGCACTCCAACCTGGCACGTGGGCAGCCCGCAGAGCTTATTCCTTCATTTAGAGATATTCCTGTGCCAGCCTGAGAATGCTTAGGCCAAGATTGGAAGATGAGGGTTGAGTAGGGGAGTTTCCTGCCTCAGACCGAAGAACATGCATGGGTTTTCTACACCTAACTCCACATCAGTGTAAGGAACGTGGACGTGGATTTAAGAATAGTAAATCTATATTTCCCTAAACCACTTACTTTTCGATATGTTGATTCTTGCTATTTTGACTACGATGCTAAGGTATCACAATATTCTCTAATCAATCTAAACAACAAATGTGACAGAAGAAGCTGACAACCTTATCTATGGTCAAACATCAATCAATCAATCAGGTTACTTGTAAAGTGCGACTACTCACCCATAAGGGTCTCAAGGCGCTGGGGGGGGGGGCGCATAGATGAAAATCGGACAAAATATCCTTACAGTATTTATTGGAAAAGGAAAGAAATATCTGTGAAAGATGGATCTTTGGTTCCAAATGACTCCGAACTCAACTCTTTCACCTGATAAATGTCCATCTCACACCCGCGTCCTCTTCCTTTTTCACTCTCCCTTACTCTCCGATCAAGTTCCCTTTACCCTTACTTACACTCCCTATGAACCTCTCCCTCCAATCCCTGCACTTCCGTTAAAAAAAATCACTTTTTAAAAACATTTTGTTACGGTATCGTACCCCTCACTAACACTGCAAAGCCATGGGATGAGAGAACCCCAATCCCAATGAGATCTCTGTCAATTTTGTAAATATAAGGTAGAACACTGCCCACCTCTCAATTTTTAATTTTAGCCAGCCCATGCAGGCCTAAGTAGGCGTTGGTTAGAACCGATCTCAAAGTCTGTAGAGATCATGGGTTATTTAACGCCATGCAGTTTTCGAAGTTGGCACATTTCAGTATTTTACACTGTCATTTTTTTAAATATTCTTGCAATTGCATAGCTAATTGCTGACTATTTCATAAGGATCCCAGTGGACTAGCAAGACATAGAACAAGGTCCTTAGGAAATGATCCTCTGCAGCTCGGCGTGATTGAGATTGGCTTGTCATGATACCAGGGGCCATATTACAGAGTGTCCAAGGTGCGCAACAGGCGTTTGCGCCCACTTTGCGTGCCCCTGGGACACTTTGGTGTTACAGAAGGGGCCGCAGACACTTGTGGGGCCCCTTCTGTAATACCGATATCGCTGGTGCACATAAAGCGCCAGCGCTATCTGCAGGGGGCCTTCCCTCATTTGCGTGGGTGCATGGCCCCATGCTAATGAGGGAATCCCTTTGCCTCTGCATCCGCGCCGTAGTACAGATGCGGGTGCAGAGGCAAAGAAGCTCTCAGGAGGGGCACAGAGTGTGTACCACCCAAAATGTGGCGCACTGTCAGTGCACCCCCTGAGAGTAGCCCTCTGGGGCCGTATTACAGTAAAGGCGCCTTTTCATTGTTTGCTCACAATGAAAATGCACCCTATTACCATGAAAGTGTTGCCCCCAGGGCATAAAGCGCCAGCGATATCTGCAGGGGGTGTTCCCTCATTTGCATGGGAGAGTGGCCCATGCTAATGAGGGAATCCCTTTGCCTCTGCGCCTGTGCTGTATTATAGACGCGGATGCAGAGGCAAAGAAGCAGTCCGTGGGCGCACTGACAGTGCGCCACCTGAGAGCAGCCCTCTGGTGAAGGGAAAGAGGGGTCCCATGGACCCCCCAGACATCCCCTTGCAGGCAGGTGCAGTCACTCACTGCACCTGCTTGCAAGGGGACCTCTAATCTCCCTTCAAAGTGCAGGCGGATTGCCGCCTGCACTGTGAAAACACGGAGTGACTTTAAAGCAGCCTCTCCATTTTTCACCTGAATGCGCTGCCCTGGGGGCAGCGCAAGTTCGCAGCTACCCTGGGGGCAGCATATTCATGGTAATAGGGTGCATTTTTATTGTGCGCAAACAATGAAAGCGGGCGCAAATGCCCATGCGCACCCGGGACACTCTCTGTAATACGGCCCCTAGTATCATGAAAAGCCAATCCCAATCACGCAGAGCTGAAGAGGATCATTTCCTAAGGACCTTGTTCTATGTCCTGCTAGTCCACTGGGATCCTTATGAAATGGGGATGGGGAAAGGGGGTCCCGTGGGCCCCTCCAGACATCCCCTTGCAGGCGGGTGCAGTCACTGACTGCACCCACCTGCAATGGGATGTCTAATCCCCTTCAAAAGTGCAGGCGGGTTGCCGCCTACACAGTGAAAACACGGAGCAGCTTCAAAGCAGCCACTCCGTTTTTAACAGGAATGCGCTGCTCCCAGGGCAGCACGACTTCATGGCTGCCCTGAGGGCAGCGCATTCCATACAATAGGGTGCACTTTCCCTGTTTGCGCCTTGCGCACCTATTTTAAGGTGCACTGGGCATAAGCAGGGAAAGTGCGCCCTTTACATAATAGGGCACCAGGTGGCCCACTGGTGCATTATTTTAGTTAAAAAGTTAGGCTAGAAAATTACACGGAGGACAAAAACAGGCTGCAGATTGGATCTTCCACTGAGGTTTACATTAAACCCATTAAGCTGCCTTTCCTGGCAAAGAAAGAACTTTTATTGGGTGTGGACCCTCCGTTTTCTATTGTGAGAGATCCGCCAGAACTAAACATGGGGTCAGTTGCTGGAAATAGCGATGGAGGACCATGCATGGTCCTGTGGAGCGTTCCCGTGAGACCAGCCACTTCTGAAGCCCGGGATAACCGATCCCAAGGGAGAGAGTCCTGCACCAGTAACAAACACTCCAGCAGCTGCTTCCCTCAAAGTGCTGTGTCCAAAGGCAAATGTCCCATCTGAGTGAGAGATCTCTGGGGCCTATGCAGAGTTCTTGGGAGGTGCAGTCAATACACTAGTCTTTATTGACGAGTGGACATGGAGTTTTCCTGGTACAGTGGGAGCGTCTACTCTGTCTTGATGACTAAAGGTAATTCAAACTACATACAGTAAAGCCAGATCACACATAAAATACAGCACGGGTATTCGGGAAAAATATATATACATGTACACTTGCACCGTCTCTTCTGGCCTTCTTCTACTCCTAGATAATATGGAATTTTAATCTGATGTCTGTTCCTTATTTTGGGATTGTAACAATCTCTCTCTGTCCTTCCAAGCGGCATCACTTAAGTGTCTCCCACTTCGCTTGGGAGCAGTGTAATAAGCACTGTCACGAAACAAGGCATGTGCGCTGGTGTGCCTGTCTCATTCCCCTGCATTCTAAGGGTCTGTGAAGAGGCAGGCGCAGTTAAAGCTCTAATTCAAGAATCCTAGCACTAAATGTAGCTGAAGGCCCAGACAGGAAGAGAAACCAACCCCTGGACAATGAAGAGGACTCCTGCCTTACCCTAGCACACGCTCTGGGGTTGGAATCCCTACCAAGTGTGGAACCACAGCACACTGCGTGCTTACTACCACTTACAAGTCCTCAGATCTCCTCTACACACACTGCATCTCTGTGCCTCTTGAAGATGTTGTGAGGATTGGGGTGGCCATGAGAAATCTGTCCCCTAGTGGCATTGGAGTCAAGCTATCCTGGCTGATGAGGGCTGAAAGCCCGAAACCGGTCCTAGGATGCTTGTTTCCAGTCCAGGGAGGACCTGGTCTGGCAGTTCGGGCTGGACTGTTCCCATTGGGCGCAGGGTCAAGACTGATTTGCATATGGCTGGGTCCAAACTGGAATGGCATGGTGAGCAAAAAAACTATGGATTTAGGCCCAGATCTCTGTACTGGGGTGAATGTATGACATTGTTCTGCATTCTGTTCATCAATTGTTGTTTTTGCCCTAGTGGCATAGACCTACCATATTCCTTCATTGAAGGAGCTACCCACCTTAAGGAGGCATCCACACATGTATGGACCCGCTTAGAAGTAGGTCTTCCTACCCCTGCTGACCTGCCAGGATCAGTATAGAAGGCACTCCTAGCGCTGCTCGACCGGGAGATCACAGGCAAACTCTCTGAAAAGACTAACTGGAATCTTCCGGAACACCCTCACAATTCTCACACTTAGTCACATCCCTGCACGGTCTTGATTAATCATGCACACCTGGATGCACTGCCACTCTTCCAGACATAGTCCAGGCATTCCCAGGTGGCCTCATCCTTCCTTCCTCCTAGTTACACTTTAGCAGCCCGGGAGGGCTTGAAGGAGCACTGAACAAACTTCCATACAATGAGACCGAGCTTCCATGCATTCGAATGCAAACTCTCATACTGCAAAGAGTAGGCTCCTACTCCAGAGAAAGGGGATTTTGTCGGAGGAAAAAGAAACGCTAGATTTGTTTCCCTAACACCAAATTGGGCGTTGATTGAGTTTTTAAATGAAGAAGTTGCAAGATTGTATGGAATGATACTACGGCTGCCTGCCTGTGTGTGACGTTGACTGCTTTGGAGGTCACAGTGAAGTGTGAGGGTGACACTGCTTGGCATACAGGAAGACACCCACCCTCAAGTCTAACTTTCCTGGTAAACTGTGGTTTAGTGCTTGTTTGGTCCTTCATGAAAAAGTGGATGATGGACATGCTGCTCTGATGCAATTTTCAATGTACTAAAGATTGTAAAACAATCAACAATGGACCTAGCCAAAAAAACATGAAAAAGGAAAGAACACGTCTTAGTTTGAGGAACATTTCCCTGCCAAATGGGAACCTTCTGAGGCTTACATCAAGGGGCCTTTGTTTTGTCTCATTCTGCACGTTGTTCTGCATAGTTTTCCCAATGTCACCTTTTGAGATGTGTGCGATATGCCAAATTCGCCTGTTGTTAAAGAAACACTTTTATTTTGAAATGGCATTTTTGAAAACTGACTTGCTGGCATCAAGCATAATAAATATTAGCACCAGGGCTTCATGTGAGATTTCCTGAAAATCCTCCCTAATATTCAAGCATAGAATCACCAATAAAATTCAGCTGGTGCATTTTGAGTGTATTAATCATGTACAACTGCATAAAAAGTGTTGTGCCAATTGTAGCTTCTTGAGCTAACATGTTTAAAACGATGATTAAGGGTGTTGACACTTCTCCATAAGTGTTGCAGATATCCTACCTGCTGTATTATGAGTGCATTACAACCTATGGCACTTGGAATGCGGCGGACAGTATATCCTCCACATTTGCAATGGAGTATCCCGTCAGCCTAACACAAAATAAGGTCCTAAGGGGCTCATTTATGAGAACTGATGCATTGCTGCGGCAAGCCAGTGATGAGTCTGAAAAACCTGCGCTGCGGTACGACAGTTTAAAATGACATGGATGCACCATATTTACGGTATGGCCCACCATGTCGTAAGGTCCCAAGGTGCGTCAAAAATATTGACGCATCCGTGAGACGGATGGTGCAGAGAAAAGTGATGCATTTGCAGCCAAAGTGACTCTAAGCTGCTTTGCGGGTCGTAAACCTATCTTTACATGCCGAAAATCAGCTTTGCATCACATTGGAGTGCATCATGCATCAAAAATCCCTCAAAACGCGTTGCATTGGAAAAAAAAAATTCCAACACATCAAAAGGAAGATATGGAGCAGGCAGTAGCAGTCAGGGCAACAACCTCAACAACACCAACACCAGCACCAGCACAAGGATGTCCAGACAGAACCCCAGGGGAAGAGGAAGAGTAGATCAGTGAGTAGGAGAACCAAACTTGACACTGTGGTCCTGTGTTTATCATCATGCCACCTCCTTTGTCACCTGGTACAGTCTGTTTTTGTATACTCACCTGCTTATCTAATTCGTTTGAGGACTGTTGATAAGGCCTACCTTTCCTAATGGCAATTTGGACCTCCTCCTCCCTGGAATTCTCCCCACCTTTCCATATCACATGACATGTATCCCATATGGACTCTGTCTGGATATCCTTTGGTCTATAATAATGTTGGTGTTGTTGCCCCAAAAACTGCAAATATGTTCATGCTGATGCAAGCACTTGTAAATAAATGCACTCCTATGAACCAGCGTGTTGTATGTCTGTTGCAGACAGGACTAACTAGCCATGGTGGTTTTGTATGTACAAAACCCACTCCTTAGCATCTCAAGGAGATTGCGCTAAAGTAACTATCACCTGCTCTTTAATGTCTAAGAGGATGAAAAATTCACATCAAGATAGTTTTTCTACATTTGAGTACACTTTTCAAAAACAATAATAAGGTCCATGTTAAATATTCGTTTTCTAAAAATTGTAGGGCTATAAATGCAGGGCGACATTGCCTAAGGCCAAGTGACTTTAAAATTGGTAAACTACATCTTTTCCTTTGCACAGAATAAAAGTTACAGAATAAAACAACATGAAGTGTTGTTTGTTCAGAGAGGTCATCACAAGGGCACAAATACATAATTCTTGACCAATCATTCATTGTTGGAAAACTTGTTAATCTATGTAAAATCCCTAGTCTAAATCTAGTCAAAAAGATCTGTCATATCCACCAGGGACAATTTTGAGATAGGGCTGGATGCTATGGGTTGTTAAAATAATTTGATTTGCCAATACTGTTGGCTTTACGATTTCTGTAGATAGTCTGAGTGAACCCAGTAATATCAAACCCTTTTCCTTAAGATCTTTTCTTGTTATGGCAGTCATTGAACTGGGCTCATTGTAAAAATCAGGGTGGCCGAGATCATGCATAACATTTTTGAGATACTTTAACCATGGTATAGTTGATACCCGTTCAAGTTTAAAACTATCATTTAAAATGTCCCGATTGAGCATAGTTTTTGATGATGTCCAAATCCTGTGCCATAATAAAATGGGCTCTATTTTTATGAGATCTGATATATAATGGCACACCCAGTTCGGAATGACATACATAGTAGGATGTACTACTCGGGACTGCTAATAAAAATCTTAAAAACACATTTTCAACTAGTTGTAGAGGGAACAAATCAGCATGGGCCCAGACACCTGAGCCGTACATGGCTGTAGAAACACACTTAGCCTGGTAGACCCGAAGAAGCTCTACCGGCGGTCGCCTTCCCAGTTTTCTCACAAAGTTAGCTAAGGCAGCAGTGGCTTTCATGAACATCAATTTGCTTGCTTGTACCGCCTGAGTCCATGTACCGTTTTGATCAAAGAGGATACCCAAATATGAAAATCTTTTTGTGAATTTAATCTTTTTCTTATCAATATAAATATCTCTACATTTGGAGCTACCAGCACCACATCTCATAATAAAAGTCTTTGATATATTTACCCTAAGACCCAAATTGTGCATAAATGAGGAGAAACTAGTCACTACCCTTTGTAGGCCCACTTGGGTACGTGACATCAAAACAGCGTCATTCGCATACAATAGAGCGTGTATGGGCCATCTTGCGATTTGTGGGAGGTCCTGGCACTGGTTCACCAGCGCTTGGCCTAGTCCATTTATATAGAGATTAAATAAAAAGGGGGCCAACACCCAGCCTTGCCTTAACCCTCTCTGTATTTTAAACAAGTCCGTGCACTCCCCCCCCGGCACCGTACCGCATTCTTGCCTTTACATTACTATATAATTGCCTTAAAAAATATATAATTGGGTATTCCATGTCTAGGTCCTCCAGAATCCTCCACAGCTTATCATGCATGACACAGTCAAAGGCTGCTGTGAGGTCTACGAATGCTAAGAACAGCCTGCCCTGCTTTGACAGGGTGTACTTCCCTATAATCATATTCAAATTTAGACTCTGTTCAACGGTACCTAGACCCTTGTGGAAAACAAATTGTAAATCAGAAATTATCATATTGTCTTCAGCCCAGTCCTGTAGTCTTTCAAGTAAAATGTGCCCAACTACTTTCACCAGGGAGTCTAGGCCATACATCACAATACTCCGAGTTATCTGGCACAGAAATTGGTACTTTCTTGTGGCAACAGATACTCCAGGAGTGCCAGTAACCTTGTACTGAAACCACAACGATTTTCCAAAAAGACAACATACAACCGGGCCTTCTCGGGGATTGCTCCCAGGATTTGGATTGCACTGCCCCCAGACACCAGACTGAATCCCTCTATTGTATCTTTCAAAAAAGAAGTGAAATCTATTCTCTTATCTACATTCACATGAACTATGTTTATAACTTGTATTACTATTATTGGTATGCACGGAACATAATTATATCTCGCAATACCTGTTTTGTTTCTTATATCTGCCTGTAAAGAGCTCTGATACCCGCAAGGGTCTTGTCCGCGCTATATAAAACCTTCAAAATAAATAAATAAAATAAAATATAGGCCGATAGCAACCCGGGTCCTGGCAATCACCTTTTTTTAAAATTGGAACCAAAATTTATTCAGACCAGCTTTTTATAATATGAGAAAAACAACTTGCTGTTATTACCTGAGTTAAAAGCGGGCCTCATAGCAGCAAATTAGATTTATATAGATCTACGGGGACCCCGTCAGGCCCGGGGGCTTTCCCACCCATGCTTGCCATGATAGCACAGTTAATTTCTTCCAGTATGAACTGGAGATCAATAGGCCATGTGGGAGGTAACAATACAGTATCACATGATGGTTGGGTTCCCATAGAGTTTTCTTGCATGATGCATTTATACATAGTGGAATAATGTTCCACCCATTGTTCTTCTACTATTGCTATCTCAATGGAAGAAACGTCCCCAGTGTCCAGAAAAGGGATTTTAACTGCCTTCCAAAATGCAGAACTATCTCTAGATAGCGAAGCTTCATGCAGAGCTGTCCATGCTTCTTTTCTCAGTGTTACTTTACGCTCTTTGAGTGCATGTTTATATGCCCCCCTAGCCATTCTAATATTGTTGGGGTTTCTAGGTGTTTTATGTATCACATGTTTTAATCTGGAATATGCCTGGGTACATTTGGTATCAAGCCACCCTTGTTTTTCCTACGCATATTATTTTTCTGCATGAATAGGGCCCCTTTTATAGCTCCCTGATATCTGTTGAAATGAATTTAGAACATTATCATGGGTTGTTGTTTCATCTAAGCAGGCAATAAGGGCAGGTTTACATTTAGTCATTACTTTCTTTGTAATTTCTAATGGATCCACCATCGACCAGCGCAGGGAGTAACCATTTACTTTACTTACGGCTATATTCTGTGTGGCGTGAGAAAATGTATCCTTAGAACTTGACTGTTTTTTTAATAGTGTAAACGAGACACTCAATGGAAAGTGATTATGAGCTATAAAAGACTTAACTCTATTAGAATGTCTGTTTGACATCAGTATATAGTCTATGATCGAGAAGCATCCTCTTCCATTGAAAGTGTGCCTGAGGGGGACAGATGGCACGCATAACTCATTGGCAAACCCCAAATCAAATCAAAACATTACTTCATTTAGGAATACCCCAAATTTTGTATGTGGAAAATGCGTGTAACTATTCCCGTCTTCAGACGTAAACCCACACACTTCCCCCCCATTTTTTGGGCATAGAACAGAGTTAAAGCCTCCGCCCCAGATTATAAACGTATCTTTTACACTATCATTTTGAATGAATTTTAAGTCATTTTCTAATTTTTTCATTACCACCCCAATCTGTTCAGAGGGCACATTATTGTAAAAGTTTATCAAAACAATACAGTGCATCTTATCAATATGGAATACAAATAGTTGATAATATATTTAATCTTTTTATCAATTCTATTCTTCTCATGTTCACCAGATTTGATACATATGTAGACATCCCACCCTTCGACCTTCCACGATCCACTGGGATGGCTGCAGTATGAAAAGTTCTATAGCCATTAATGTGCACAATATCCTCTGCTCAGGTTTCTTGAAAACGCATTATATTAAACTTCAGTATGAAGTCCCACCATAACAGATTAGCAAGCTTTGAGCGTATGCCTGAGATATTCCAAAAAACAAGATGGCAAAGATCTAAATTATTGCTACCTATGGTATTTTCAGCTTTGGCATTATCGGAGGTTACCAAGGGGATAGAGAGTGATACAGGGTTCACGCTCTTAACTTGGGTGGATATAGTGCCCTCGGCAGGGTACACAGTTCCGGAAAGCCGGTAACTGTGATTTTGAGATCTTTATAGCAGGTCCAGCTTTTTTGCTGCATCATAGCTTGGGACAGGATCAGTTCTGCGTATTTGTGGCTCATTTATCGTATTTTGACTGCATTCCTCATTTCGTATAGTGTGTGAATCTATTTCTTTGTTTAGTCAGTCTATTTCTTCTAGATTTTGGAGACTATCGAAACGATTACTAACTGGGACGTTATACTTATAGTGCACCATATCCAGATAATTCCTGCTTATGGGTCTACTCAACTGTTCCTTCGGCGGTTGATAAAAGGAGCCTAACGGTACAACATTGATATCTTGAGACATAATAAAGTGATTCCCTGCTCTCCTCAGAATAGTTTGCACTAGGTGTGGGGATTCAATTGTGAGGTAGACTAACTCTTGCAAATAGGCCTCTCACAAAGTAACACATATCTACAAAGACTGCAGGAAATAGCTACATCATGTACTCAACCTAATCAATGATGACAACTCTTAAGTATGAAATGATAATCATGTCCTGAAAGTAGAAAATAATTTTTATAATACAGAATGTCATGCTAACAAACTACAACTACTTATTATACACTAACTAACCTAAACACTACCTTACACTATCTAAGCTAAGCCTAAACTACCTTAATCTACCTATCCTACACTAACTAACCTTAACACTACCTTACACTAACTTAACTTATCCTAAATGATCCTAAACATTTAACACATATGACATCTTAAACTTCAATCCCCCAACCCCCTTAACGCACATACATTGACACAATACTAACATCAAATACACCTAAACATAAACTACCTAAATGTGTACACCTAAACAAATATATATTTTTTGTATTTGTATATTTTTTTGTATTTTTATATTTGTTTACATATACTAAACATCAACCCCCCACCCACTAAAAACCTTAAAAACAGAGAAAAATATATAAAAACACTTATCTATAAATACATTTAAAAGCTAAAAACCTACATACAATTATCCTATCCTAATCACTAACTAACTCTATGACTAACTAACTATTAAAATAAATACCAAACAAAAAATCGACCCAAAGAGCGACATAGTCCATAATCGAGTTCATAGGAGATGGGACACCTGCACCAGGGCCTCCTCCATTGTCTCCACACTTTGGCGCAGGCTGGCCTGCCACCGCTGTATGCCATCCAGCCTCAGTTCCCGCAATATACTGTACTTGAAGAGTGAGCCATACCATTTCCTAGGCCTCCTGGCCCATGTGGTTGTAGGCTGGGTGGCTGCAGCGGTAGCCGCTGGTACCTTGAGTTGGGGTGCCTGTTGCTGGCTTGGTCCGGCTATGGTTGGGGTTTTGGATATTGTTGCTGCTGAAGGTCATGTGGTCAGAGGGACATTCTAGGGCTCCGCTGCCTTAGCATGCCCATATAGTTTCTCCATCTTGTGGTAGGCATTTGCAACATATTTTATGTGCCGGTATCGGTCCCGCTTCATTTCAAAGGTCTTGGCATCTTCTGCTGTCATGTTATATAGGGTGGTAATGGAAAAACATTTTTAGCAAAAGCAATATGTACATGCTGTGTGTGAAAATAGGCTGACATTGTAACACAATCATATGTGCCTGACCAGACCAACTCCAGAAATAGAGATGGATATAGGCACAATATACTGTCACTACATGGGCATCCCCTACATAAGCAAGGAAAACAGAATCTGGTGGCATCTGTGTAGGTGCACATTATGTAAATGTAGTCACAATGAGATTACAACCATATCATACACAGCAATGATTCACACTCATGGCGATGTCTAGATTTTAAATTGGACACATTGTCCAGATTTTGTAAATTGGGTTCTGGGATTGCATCATGCAAGTGGGCTGAGACTTGCTCATCAACATACGTGAAAGTGGTTAAGGTGATACAGTCCAGGCAGTGTGCCTCTACATTGCATACCCCATCTGGAGTCACACTTGGCAACACACATTGCTGACTTCACTTACTCAGTGTCAGGTAGCTAATACATGGATAGAGGGTTGTCATTTATCGCCTGCAAAACATGACTGGGGTACATTACAATTATGTACCCTCAGGCAAATGTTAAGAAATGTGAAATGTAGCTTCTGGTTCACACTTGTAGCCAAAAACATGGTGAGTAATACTTAAACATGTTTCTGTACACTTATCATCGCAAGGCTGCATTCGGCTGCACACATTATGAATTAGACAATGCTTTTCAGTAGTGTGTGTATGCATGACGGAGCAGTCATCTGACTAAGAACCTTTTTTTGTATAATGCAGGCACCCTTGCACCATGACTCTAAGGAACGCTCAAGTACCCCTGAGAAAGGATTGCAACAGCCATACCTCATGGTAGGCTAGGAAATTGAAGATCTAGATATCCACATGATGATGTACAAATACATGAACAGACACACATGTAGCCATGTCATTTGTTGTCTGTCATGGATCAAAGACATTTATTATGAAGAATGTTGTCCATCTCCAAAACTAATGCCCAAATATCACATTCAAAATTTGTTATATTGTGATGGCTACCCTGCTGACACTGACATCCATCTTTTCACAAATCTGCACTTTGTCTGTCATACTGTTACACAGACAGGTATGTTGTCTAGAAGCATATTAGAGGTAACACAGCAGGTATGTTTGCCCACCCTTATGATCAGTGAAACAGAAATCTTTTAACTGGTGAGCTCAAAAGCATGTCTGAGTTAAGTATGTTGATAGAACATATGTGCCATAATCACACAGTGTGTAACTCTGATTCCATCATACCTGCCTGTACTTGCTTGCTAACAGTGTCTGTGTAATAATATTGCACATAATCTGCACCTGTGTCATACACAATTTTGGACATATGCAACTGAACCCTTCACAGACATTCTTAGTCAACACACATTTCACTGTACTGCTACATGTGTTGCAACTTGATTGTATAGCTAAGTGCCATTTGCTGTACAAGATAACATGTTTCTGTTGAAGACATGCAAATTCTGTACCAGATGATGGTTACTGTGCCCAAAGCCACATGACTATAGATGTGCAAACATTAACACAAATGTTGAGATGCTTACACCCTGTGGGCCAGCTTCCATACACCGTACATTACAATGGAAAGGTTCCTTGTTCATTCCAAATGAATCTGTGGGCAGGTTCTCTTGTGTTTTACACACTGACAGCAAATTGATCGTGGGGGTTTATTACCTCCCACAACACATCACACAATGTTACATTTCACTTAGATCACACACAGACGAAAAAAAAATCTACATACATGTATGTATAACACTTGCAGGTAGCAGTGGTGTCCAGGAAGGAGTTCACCTCTACACAGGTAAATGGAAAATGTCCACCTAGAATACATGATTTTGAACATTGCATTTTAAATAGTGCTTTAACATATGCTTACATTTATATCTTACAAACTATGCTATCCCAGTATTTGAGATTTACACTACAGCTTATTGAAGCATATCTAAATATGGGGAGATTATTGGACGCAGCTAGGCTGCCTGAAAGGCCTGAGCTGGCTGGATGATGAAGTTCAGATGTCCCCACATGCCTGAAGCATGCCTCAGGCATGTGATGTATTTAGTAATGCTGGCTAGCATCATATCAGACTCCATTGTACCATGACACATGAGTGACAACATTGACCCTCTGAATGACTAACAGGCACATGCATGAAGCTTAAAAAAATTCGCAAAAATTGTGAATCGGTAAAATAAACCATTTGCGATCGCAAAGTACCCTGCAGCAATGCATGAACGCAAAAATAGCGAAAACAAATGTTTTCGCAAAATTAAAGAATCGCAATTAAATCTGAGAATAAATTTGCGAATCTTTAATTGCGTCTTCCAAATAGCGAATCGCAATTAAAGATTTGCAAACAAATGCATGAAAAGTCGCAATTTGCGATTTTACAGAAATTCGCAAAATAGCAAGTGCAAAATAAGAAGGATCCCAAACAGGTGGTAATAATTAGTGCAAATCAGATACAGCTGAAAGTCAACAGAAACTTACTTAAACACACACAGATTGAGCCTGAACATTTCACAATGGCAGGGATTTACCTGATGGCGAGGAGGATGAGGCTCCAGGCTGCAGCACACAGAAGGAGGAGAATACAGGAGCGCATCTTCCGAGTCTGCATTACTTTGCTAGGACAGACAGAAGACGAGATATACGACAAGTATAGGCTCAATGCAGCAATGATCCATGATTTAATCAATGAATAGGATCCCATTCTGCAGCGCCAGACACGTAGGACCAATGCCATACCCACACATGTGCAGGTCCTATGTTGCCTGCACCTACTGGCGTCAGGCAGTTTCCAGGGGGTCATAGCAGTAGCTGGAGGTGTGTCTCAGAGCGCACTTTCAAGAATCTTCAAAACATTCCTTGATGCCATGATGTCCCGGATCAACTCACACATTAGCTTCCCCACAACCGCACATGACCTCACCAAGACTAAACAGGAATTTTACCAGATAGCCCGCTTCCCACACGTCTTAGGTTGCATTGATTGCACCCATGTGGCTATATGTCCCCCTGCAGGAACTGAATACATATATAGGAATAGAAAATGTAAACATTCCCTTAACATACAGGT
The DNA here is from genome assembly GCA_963921515.1 of Calotriton arnoldi. Classification (NCBI taxonomy): domain Eukaryota; kingdom Metazoa; phylum Chordata; class Amphibia; order Caudata; family Salamandridae; genus Calotriton; species Calotriton arnoldi. The sequence continues at coordinate 155,584 of CAWUFW010003605.1, read as the reverse complement.
AGTATGCAATGCCAAAAACATAATAACTGACATTGTGGCGCAATACCCAGGGAGTGCACATGATTCCTATATATTTCGCCAGAGTGGCATACACACTCGTCTTGTCAGGGGTGAATTTGGAGAGGGACATCTGCTTGGTAAACATGTGTTATTAATGCTCACAGACATTGTACGTATGCAAATGTAATACTGCCACTGACCCTTTGCTTACTTCCATGTAGGTGACAGCGCATACGCCTTGCGTAATTACATAATGACGCCGTACCTCAATCCTACAACTGCCAATGAACAGAGGTATAATGCTGCGCATATATCGACCAGGAACATCATAGAGCGCACGTTTGGGCTGTTAAAGAGCCGCTTCCGATGCCTCCATAAAACCGGTGGTGCCTTACAATACAACCCTGAACAATGCTGCAAGATAGTAGCAGCATGTGCCATTCTACACAATATTGCCACAAGGGGAGGCATAGCAATAGAGGTGTCTGAAAGCGACTCAGAGGACGACAACCAGCAAGGGCCACACCGCCATGCAGCACATGGGGCAAGCGCAGCAGAAGGGCGCAGGAGAGGCATGGAAATAACACAAAATTATTTCTGAGGTGAGTAATGATGAGACAAAACACGGATATTGCAGTCAAAGTATGTTTATCTTAAAAAATAATGACTTGAGTGTTGAAGCACACATCTTATGTGCCCAGTAGCACAGGAATAGCAGTAATGTACATAAATGTCTTTAAATCAAATCATGACTTGAAAGTCAGTCTAAACTGTTTTCTCCGTCAATGGTTACCTCACCATATCTGTATGTCAGTGTACATGGCAGTCTATTGCTTCCGCCCACGCACACCCATACGCCTTTCAGATGCTGCATCTTCATCCCTCATGTTGGCAGCGGAGGGGGTACTGCTGCGTGTCTTGCGCCTTCCTGCAGTGGTAACAGGCATAGACAGACTGCTCATGCTTGAGGCCTCCTCACTACCCTCTTCCAGCGTGACATTGTTTGACTCAATTGTGGCAGCATGCATCATTTCCACTGCATTCGTCACCTGGCCCAGTGCCTTTGCCACATCCCCACTCCAATGGGACATCTCAGTTTGCATGGTCACAGACCTACGTGCCAGCAGTGCAGTGGTTGTGGCCACCCTATTATTGGATTTTGCATACACGTTCAAGCGCTGCATCAGTTGGCGATGGTGTCTCGCCTGTGACACATGTCCCTCCTGCATCACCCTGGTCAGTTCTTTCACGCAATCCGTCAGTACTGCAATATTGTCTGCCATCTTTCCAGTTTGGGCCTGCACTAAACGTGTGTTTTTCGCCTGCAGGCGCTGCACCCGGAGCATCTGTCCCTCAAGACCACCCCAGACATCAATAGGTTGGTCCTCCATCTGTGTGATTTGTGACCTCGCTCTACGTCGCCGGCCTCGGACAGTGCCACTGCGGACCTGTGTTTGAGGAGTCGGCGTGGGTGTCTCTTGCGCCTGGCTGGCCACTGGTGTTACATATGCCTCGTCCTCAGATTCCATTGTCACCAGTGGTGGGACAATTGCCCTGCGTGTGGTAGGGGCACGTGATGGATTTTGTGGCACCACAGGTGTGTCTGTCTCTTCTACTGCGCTAGTTTCCTGTGTGTCAAGGAAGTCATTGTCCTCTGCATCTTCACGTTCTGCATCTGTGAGGTTAAACAGTGCAAAACAGCATTAATTTCTGTTAGTGATGTTATGTCACAGAAATCATGATTTCAGTAAAAATAAATATTTTGCTGTTACACTAATTTTGGGTTGGTTTATTCCTATTTGTGTGTTTGCCATAGTACCTGCCTGACCGGCCTGCATCTCCCATAATGCACTTTGATTTTTAACCAAGATGTGTACTGGATTTTCATTATGGACACTTGTGATGTACTGAGCTGATGTAATACCTTTGAAATTTATGACAATGGTCACATGCATGCATCTTACCTTCAGATGTGTTTGCCGCTCCGGAGGTGTCTAGCTGCGTCACCCCAACAACAGCTTCGGGCTGGAGTGTCGACTCCACCATGTCCTCCATGGGTGTGTTGGCAGTCTGTGTCGGTGTTCCCCCTCCTGTCTTCCTGGCTTCCTTCAGCCGGTCGGCAATGCGTTCCTTTGCACGACTGCGCAAGTCGTACCATCTTTTTTTTAAATCGTCGATGGTACGGTGTATGACTCCAACAGCGTTCACTTTATTTTGGATCCGGATCCAGATTTTCCTTTTTTCCTGCTCTGCCACTTTCAAAGACAATTTTCCAAACAGCTTGTCATGGCTGTTTACCACACCCTCAATTAGTGTGTCTATTTCCTTTTCAGACAACTTATTTTTCCTCTTCCTGGCAGTTTGGCTGTTCTCTGCTGTTGCTGTATCCATTTTGTGAAAAGGTCAGGTGTTGTTCCAAATGTCAATTTCACTCCTGTTCAGCTCCTGCAGTCAGCTCCCTCCTCTCACTATGACTGTGCACTGAATGAGGCTTGGGCTGCTGACTTCCTGGTAGTGATGTCATCAAGATGCATCAAATGTGCGACTCCGCTATTTGCGATTTCGCTATTTGCGAAATCGCAAATAGCGAGTTTGTAATTTGGGATCTCGCTAATTGCGATTGCGATTTATTGCGATTTGCTATTATTTCGCAATTTTTGTGATGCATCGATTTTTGCGATTCCTTATTTGTGATTCTTTATTTTTCGCAATTAAGGAATCGCAAATTTTTACATTGATGCATGTGCCTGTAAGTGGTGTAATTCTAGAATAGGACAGGCACACATCGTATGTAACTTTATAAAAGCCATATAAGGGTTTTCTGGTGCTGGTGCTGGTGCTGGTGCAGAGAGTGCTGACTAGTGTTACATCTTTGTACCTTCCAACTTTGTGCAAGGATGCATGCCTTGTCAGCAGGTATAATGTTTTGTTGTTGCCCTGAAAAAAAACACAGTTCTGCACATGTAGATATTTATGAGGCTTATTAACCTGTGTACATGTGTAGCACAATGCAGCACACACGGAAGAATTAACATATACAGACTTTGGACATAGATCCCCTGTTTCTGCTTCAACATTGGGTGGTTTGGCAATTTGTATCCATCCCCTGGTCATTCATGTATGTCATGTAAGGAAATGCTAATGGTTCCATGCATTTTAATTTAGAACTACAACCAACTAACCATTGAACGGGCCCTTGTGCCAGGATATGGCAATGCAGCAATTTGCACTGTACTTGCTTAACATTTGCTTAATGTAGGCACTCTGAAGCACACAAAGTTCCCTAACTTTCCTTCAGTTCCTGATATAATTACAATGTGATATATATATTACACGTTGCAATAAGTAAAAACAACGAGAAAAATGATGTACAGCCCATTTTTATGTTTGGCATTGCTGATATGGCTACATCATGAAAATCAGAAGTAACATACATACTTATGGGTCCGCCAATCTCCAGTCCAAGGAGGTTGATGAGATCGGCCTCCCGTGCCACCATATCAGTCCATCTATGTTTAATATGGATGCAGGTCTGATCGACCTGAAAGGTCTTCTGGTGGTGACAGCGCACACGCTCCCACCGATCTTTCTTGTCTTTAGCTGGGTAGCCCTGGCTCACCCTACCACCAGCCACCACCATTCTGAGCAGGTAGAGGACAATCAGCCAGATCAATCCACCCAACTCTGGCTCAGTGAAATTCTTGCCCCTCCCGGCATGTCCCAATCCCTACCGAAGACACCATAGCCCAGAAAAAACCCTAACAACTATAACTACCCCTACAAGATTATACCCCAAAAGGAAAAACCCTCAACAATACAGTGACAACAACTTGACAAAACAATGTAAAAAGACATAAAGGTATGACAAAGACAATACAGAGACAGAGCACACACCGGCAATACCAACCAATCACCAATCTCACAGACACTCTCAAAACACACCCAGCACAAACTAAGAGAGTAAGAGAAAGTGAAAATAAATTCACACTTCTTAGTATGCAGCCTGCCACACCCATTGCAGCATTTTCTAGGTGTGTCCCGTCTGTTTTCAATAAATGCCTAGTTTTTTCTGATGCATCCGTACTGAAATTGACATTGTGTGATGAACACCCAGTGGATTAGCACTTATGCAGTTTTATACACAAATTGGCGCCGATGTGCGGCTTACGATCAGTGCAACTGGTGCAATGTGGGGCGCAGCAGAGGAGTTGTGTGGTATCTGACCCATGCTACTGGCCTAATGTGTGGGATTTAATGTAGAGGACTGTGAAATTCAGGCAATCACAGCTTGGACACACATCCTTTGGTCCTAAATTTATCACAAACAAGTTAAAAGTTTGGTTATGTGTGGCATTTCATTTTTATAGTGTGCTTATGTGTGCCATAATACCTTTTTAAGTGTGACATCTTGAGTGACAATTTATTGTGAGGGGAACCAAGTAATTATTGTAATGTTTTGAGACGTTTTCAAGTTTATCTTTCTTTTGTGGTTTGAATTAGGGTTAGGTGGACTTAGGTAGCTTCGGTGATGCTGCAATTATGTAACATATGCATTACTAAATCCAGTGTTGCATGGTACTAGGCACAGCTGTGGACTGGTTTGGCACCACTTGACAGGTCTGTATGACAAAGGGCAGTTTACAGGTGTTGAATCTGGGTGGGTGTAATTGGTTCATGTCCCTGTCACTTCATGACTGTTGGCCCGGCAAATGGCCCGTGGAGTGAGTCTGCGTGTGCATTCCTCTTTGCTCCAGCCTGTGGAAAAGCAGGCAACATGGCAGCACAGCAAGACAGGAATCAGGAGCATTCTGATCACACTTAAGTTGTCAGAGCTGCCACCAGGATACACACCAGAATGTCCCCCACAGTCATATGTTCATGTGAAGAATGCTCCTGAGGCCTATGTGGCATGCTATTGCATTCCCTATTCTACCCAATATATTTAATCATTCAATCTGTCAGGTATTCTGCAATGAGATGTGTTATGGATGCAACACACTCTTAGGGAAACCCAGAGACAGGCTGGCTTACCCATACTACAGTGTATGTGCAACCTAGCTTGCAGATTCACTGGATATTTCAAAAACATATGTTATAGCTCGAATATGGCACATGTGATTGTCAGGCAGCCATATTTTGCACACAAAGTGAGGCAAGGTCCGCCATGTGATGTGGTGGTAAAGACACATCTTCAGTCTGAACCAATATGGGTGGCGCTTGCACAATGCACCATGGTAGATGTGCTACAGAAATCTGTTTGCATATTGTTTGAGCTAAACAAGGCCAGCTTGTTTAGCCCTGAGCAGTGTCATTAATCAAGAGTGACACAATGTATTGCAAATCACTGCATTGGCTCACTCTGCACGAGAGAGGAGCTCCTTGACTGTTGCATGGGGGTACCCATTCACACCTGAGAGTTAAATATGCATTTCCAAACATACCAAACAAGGTAAACATGGAAATGCGCCAGTAAGTACTACCTTCCCAGGGGTGGTATTACAAGGACTTGGACCTTAAATTCTCCTCACTTCATTTTTCTATGTGTGCTACATTCTGTAGCACACATAGATGGTTAAATATAGCTCACAGGATATTTTTGTTAGCAGGAAGATGCCCCTTCATGCAAACATACATTCCTGCATGCAATAGTTCCATCCGTACTCCATGGTGCAAATGTGCCTGCGTAGGCCCTAGGCAGCTAAAACAGCCCTGGCACTGGGGAAAAGACCTGATTGTTTTGTATTCAGATAGGTACAGCACATTACTCGTAATGTTCTTTCACACTTAGCCGTGCAGTAGGGAGACTACCTGTGCTGCACTAAGTGGCTATGCACATTCTTTGCCCCTCTGTTTACAATCACAGGACATTAGGGTAACACTACTGTGATCCACATGTATCGGACGTAAACAAACATCATGACGTACAGCACAAACACTTAGTCATTACACAATTTTTGGTTCTACACTCCCGTTGGTCTGTGCTTGAGTGGCAGAAGGTGAACACACTCTTGCAGCACATACACTTTCCACATGTGCACACTGTTCCACATTGCAAGCTTTCTGTTGTTTATGTCTTGCACAAGCACATGTGTTCTGCACATGGTGTTATCATGCAAACATATTTTTATGGACATGGGGTTGCGCAGGGGTGAGTGTGACACACAGCAACAGACCTTTGGAATAGGTGAGTGAGCCATTATGCCTCACTGCAGTGAACCAGGCTCACATGGTCATGTACACTACTGATGTTCAATGAACATCATTCTGCCATACACACATGATCCCTGTCTCCCTCCTGTCATATGCTCAAGCAACAGATGGTGGAGGGACAACTGTATAAATTAAACATTCATCCCCAATCAAGAGATCTGGGTTAAATCCATTATTCTTTTGCTCACTGCGCCACTCCAGTTTGGACCCATTCGTATGCAAATCAGCCTTGACCCTGCTCCTCGTGGGAACAGTCCAGCCCGTACAGCCAAGCCGGGTCCTCCCTGGACCAGAACCAAGAATCCTGGTACCTGTTTTGGGGTATCAGCCCTCATCAGCCAGGCTAGCTTGAATCCAGTAGCACAGCGAGCAAGGGACCCACGTCTAGGCATACCCTTACCACTTAGGACGAAAAATGCTACGGCAACACATGATGGACGGAATGCTGATTAAATCAAACATTCACCCCCAGTCAAGAGGTCTGGGTTAAATCCATAGTTCTTTTGCTCACTGTGCCACCTTAGTTTGGACCAAACCAAATGCAAATCAGTCTTGACCCTGCTCCTCGTGGGAACAGTACAGCCTGAACTGCCAAACTGAGTCCTCCCAGGACCGGAAACAAGCATCCTGGGAATGGTTTTGGGGTATCACCCCTCATCAGCCAGGCTAGCTTGAATCCAGTGGCACAACGTGGAAGGGACATTCATGTTTAGCCAGTAGCTTGCTGTGATAGGTATTTTTTGAGCTTCTTGACCATGTTATGTTATGTGCACTCACTGCATGTGCAAAATGACAGAGCATTGATCCGATTTTTGGGCTTTTGGTCATCCCTAGGTAGGGTTTGACAGTGACAACATGTTTGACACTCACACATACATGTGTCCTTGTGGAATCACTGATATTGTTGCTGCCCTACATAACAATGACACAGCCTTTCAATTGTGCACTTACTTTAGCATGTGAATGTGGTGCATTCATGTGGTGCATTTCTAACATGTTACATGCATAGTTGTACAATGCCTTCAGCTATTGCTTTTCGTCAGATAAGTTGTCATGGTGCACTTTGTTTGACACATAGGTATTGCGATGTGGACTATCTTTAAGTAGGACACGCTGATGTTGTTACAAGTAGCTGTCTGTCACAGACCTGGAAACAATTCTTTGGTTTTCAACATGTATGTATATGACTCTAACTTAGGGGAGTGTACATCTATGCCTTGATTCTTTCATTATTGCTGTGGCGAATAAACATTGAGATCGGTATATGAGTACACTGTGCTGCCTTGGCCAGGTTGCATTTTATTCTATGCTCATGACTGATGTATGACATGTTTGACAGTATTGTGTTAGACTTTGTGAGTTTCACATTGCTGGATTCATATGCTTTTTATTTGGGCAACTTACACCACGAAACAGGTGATCTATCACATTGGTTACAAATGTCAATGTGGCTTGAAAACTATGTGTATGTGTGTCCCTAGACTGTCAGTATGGCTGAGACATATGTGTATTTTGTACTGTTGGTGTAACAATGGTATCCAGTATTGCCATTTACACATGTCTGGGGCCTACACTTACATTGCATGCTACACATGGCCTTTCCAAACACTTCTTCCTGTATTGCTCCTGAAACTTTGGTCAACATACATGTATACTACCATGTGTGACACACACACTTACTCACTTCCACAGTACTTGTTATCACATTTATCTGTTGTGTAGCTTTTGTACTCATATTGACTTGTCTGGCATACTACATGGTTTTAATTGTGATTCATTGCCCAGTGCAGATGATGTGCAGATGATGTGGTCTCATCCATTCACACAGAGTGAAATGACACATTACTACTCACTGATGTTCTGTCGCTACTGCCATTGACAGATTAGTGAGGGAATGTCACTGCGGGAAATCATTAGCTACATGTTGCAGTATGTTATTCCCACTGTGTGCACATGACTCAAGGGCCCAGATATTTGGGAAAGTGGTAATGTGCAGTTCAGCAAGTCACCTATCAGTGCTGCACTGCATCACAGAGAGAGGGCAGTAGTGCACAGTATTTTGGCCATACAGCACAATTCTGTCCTTTCACCGAGCACTTGCACACAATGGGCTGCTTAGCTCAAACACAGGTATACTTGCACCAGGAGGGGGCACCTTCTGCACACGAGGAACCCTTAGAGGCATAGTAGTCTATGCATGTGGGCCACGTTATGCAGCACATATAGGAAGCAGGAGTGACTTGGATGACTTAAGTTATTTATCCTTGTTACACATCACCTGGGGAGATCTATTTGTTTGACACATTTCCAGGATTACCTGGTGTGATGTGCATGACGTGCGTCATGTACCATGAGAGTTTCATGGAGACACCCACACAGAACCCATAGAACCCCATAGAATCTGTGCAGCGTTGCATTGTTCCAAATTTTTACACCATTCAAAGGCACACAAAGTAGCTTTGCGTGTCTTAACATGTCTGACTTAGGGGTTTCCATTACACATGTAACATGATGCATTGTGCAAGTAAGAGGCACGCCCCTCATACATATGGCCCTAGCTCTGACGACAGACACAGATGGCTATTATGTTATACATTTCTGAATGTCAGTTGGTTTATTGTGTACGTCAGATTTCCTTACCAACAAGTAGGCCATTCCCATATCGGCCATTCTGGAAACACTCGTTGATGATGCTGTGCCTGAAGATGTAGGCATCATACGCGCTTCCTGGGTATTTTGAAAGCACATTGGGGAACATCCCCAGATGGTCCATGATGGCCCGAACATCGATGGAGTAGGTGTGCTTCTGGTTCTTGTACTGGTATCCATGGCACCTAGCAAATGGGGAAATCCTGCAATGGCATAGGAACCTTGCTGGTCTCCAGCTGCTGTTGTTGGGTGCTGGGGAAGAGGTGGTATTGGGGTGTGAGGCGGATGATGGCATTCAGGATAGACGGTAGGAAGGCAGAAAATGATGGCTGCGATATTCATACCTCTCTGGCTGTTGTGATCTGAAAGGAACAAGATGCCAGCATGTGGAGGACTGCTATCTTCTTGACCTGCGGAGCGATGTCAGTGGGCCTGGCAGTTGGTGGCTGGAGCCTTGCGCTATCTTGTTCAGTAGTTCTATAATGGAGTCCCTCCTCAGTCTGAAATATCTAATGACCTCATCCTCCCTGAGGTCAATGAGGAAAATCTGCTGGAGAAAAACAAGCTGCCCATGTGATGGTAGTGGTGTCTCCTCTCGACTCCCAGCTGCAGACTGAACACCTCCATTACCTAATTGTGCTTGCCAAATTGTTTTGTGTGGCTTGTCTTTCTGTATCACAGCCACTGCATAATTTCCTATGTCTGGGTTGCCGATGTGCAGGAATTTTGATGCATTAGAGGCTTTGTGCGCCGCTTGCCGACGATGCGTCACACATTGACAAAACCATAAACATCACTGCATTAGTCTTATGTTTGAATTTACTGGGGAAAACCTATCTTGCATATTTTACTCTGCGCGTGGCGCAGCTTGTTTTGGTGCAGGTATTTTTCGACGTGGGCCTTCTAAAACTGACGCTTTTGAACACATGCGTCAGCTTGTAGATATGGAGTACTGCCTTGGCCACCATCGCATCACAATTAGTGATGCAACGGCGGGCAAGCCTCTCATAAATATGCCCCTAAGTCTCTACCCCAAAGAAAAACGTGCAGCACACAGGCCAATTCAAACTTGGCAGCTTTTCTTACCTGTTGGGCCAGAAGAGCTTGGATGCTCAGAAATTGATAATGTAAATAATGCTGCCAGACCTGTTTTCTGAGGTTTCCTTAGGATGGCCATAACTGGTATAAGCCTGTAGCTTGGATTAGTAAATGAGATTCATTGTTCTGAGATAAAAAAAAGTGTTCAGACTTCATTAAAATACCAGCTCTATCAAATTAATTTCTTCATCTCCAGTACAAAATAAAGCACAGAGAGTTCTTCTGTGTGCTTTGCAATCTGTGTTTGTTGAGCGAAGCACAGCAAAGCATTGATCTGTTTATAACATGGGTAACTATCATCCCCAAGACCAATTCAGTGGGATGTGCCTGGTGGGATCTGAGTATTCCACAGCTGTCTGACTAGTCGCACCTAGTAGAGGGTGAGCTCTGCAGCAAGTTTTGACACAGCTAGGCCCGAGGTGACTCTGGTGGTGGATACGAGCCCTAAGTGAGTGAGGGCAAGTGAAGAGTTGAACTGGTGGCAGGGGAGGCCAGCTGATTCCCCAATTGCTCCCTGATGGTCCGACTGGTAGCGCGGATGCACCAGACTGTCATTCCTGGCCCCTGGAGCTGTGCTTTCGGCCTCCCTTTCTTAGCTACTCACCCCATCATGATAAGCCGGCACCACAGCGCAACAGAAAATAGATAAATACACCTAAAAGGCAGCGCTGACAGTGGGTGGAAGAGATATGCACTCAGAGTCTACAGATGTCCAATATTCTGCAGGCGACTCAGGATCTCAAAGAAACCTTCAAATGAAAGATGGGGGTACTGAAAGTAGCCTTATCCCTGGCACAACAAGATCTACGGAACACAGTGGACAGGGTCACGGAGGTGGAGAGTAGAATCTTTGAAGCTGAGGATACAGTCAAATCCCGACTCTCCTCCCTACAACGCATATTTAGTCACTTGGAGTTCCGAGTGGAGGACGTCAAGGGACGATTGAGAAGCAACAATTTACGCATTGTAGGCATCCCTGAGGGGCGGAGGGGTCTACACCAACCTCGTTCATCTCCGACTGACTTAGAAGTTGGGTTCTTGCCTCAGAGGTGTCAATTTGCTTCTTCGTAGAAAGGGAGCACAGAGCACTGACTGCAAAACCTCCGGTGGGCTCACCCCTTCATAGCCTGGGTCCTCAACTATGCAAATCGAGGAGCCGTCCTCAGAGTGATGTGCAAGACAGGGTACCTGGTGTTCCAAACCTCCCCAGTAATGATTTTCACAGACTACTCACTGAAGGTTCAACAACAGATGAGGTCCTTTCAGGAAATGAAGCAAAAACTTAGAGCCATGAACATTTAATACATGCTCCTCTTCCCGGTCCGCTTGAAAGTTATATTCCAAGACAAGACCTTTTTTTTTTTTTTAATTCTTTTTATTGAAAGTTTCAGCATCGTACAGTGTACATATTTAGCAATTCTTTATGTTAACAAAACCGTTAAGTAATTAACAAGAAGATAAAACATTAGTAGGTACATGTCAGTAATCATGTGTCACAGCAAGTGCAGTGTAACTATCCCGCCTTCATAGAATAATACAATCATACCAGGTGATGCAGTAGCCCAACAGTGTAGGTGCTCCACAGAGTCATTCAGCGGCCCCTTGGGACTGTAGCAACAAATACTCTCGCAACGGAGTCCATACATCTGAGGGCCTGGATGTGACCGGCAGTTCCTCTGCATATAGGTCCAGCTGCTCACGGCAGTATACTAAATCTTTAATCCAGTCAACAATTTTGGGAGCAAATTTACTTTCCCAAGTGAACATAACCCGCCTTTTGGCCAAGAGGAGGGCCACTCTGACAAACCTACCCATGGAGGACTTCAAGTGGGGAGTATATCCGAGGAGACATACCAGAGGGATGCACTGTACTACCCTTCCCGTCATAGTATGTATACGTGTAACAACAGCCTCCCAATATTTAAGCACCGAGGCACACTGCCATGCAAGGTGCATGAAATCTGCTCCAGAATGACCACATCGCTTACAACAGTCAGAGTCTCTGAGGCCTATTTTATAAAGTTTAACAGGGGTGTGGTACAGCTGGTGCACGAATTTAAAATGAATAATCCTCAGATTGCCATTCGATGTGAGGCGGCCAGTCAGTGTGCAAATCTGTTCCCACTCCCGCTCCGTGATTGGGGGGTCTACTACCTTGTTCCACCGCGCTAGGCTAGAGTCCTGCGCTCGCACTGCCTCATCTTGCACTGCCCTGTATAACTTGGTGATCAATTTCTTCTTGGTAGGGGCTATTAGCAGTAGCTGGAGTGAATGCAAGGTGGCCGGCTCGGCCGGGAAGTCGGGGTAGTGATCCCTGAGTGCTCGCCGCAAGCGATAACATGAGTATTGAAAAAGCGGAGTGGGGTTTTGTATGTAGGCCAGATCCTCATTGTCTATGAATCTGCCCTCGGAGTAGAAGTCGCTCAAATGTGTGAAACCAGCTTCTCTAAATGCCCTTACTGGCTCCCGTTCCTGAGTTACAGATAATGCCGCGTGGCCCGCAAGTGGCAGAGCAGGAACGTAGACAGGAACCTTGTGCGCCCGCTTGCCAATCGCTTGCCAAGCCGCGATTGTCGTATCAATTGTATTAATCTCAGCCCTGGGCGTCTGTCTACGGGTGTGCGTGAGGACCCCCTTCAGCGGCACGGGATAGGCGTCACCCTCCTCCACTGCAACGTGTGGGATGTATTCGTGTTTCCTAAACCAATAAAAAGCATACTGGGCCTGTGCGCAGAGATAATAAACATAAAAATCCGGAGCCGCAAACCCCCCTTTGTCATACGCGAGCGCTAGGGTACGCCAGCTGATTCTTGGCTGTTTACCCCCCCATACTAGCCTCAATACCTGTGTTTGCACTGTTTTAAAAAAATGTTTAGTAAGTTTGATCGGAATGTTACAAAACAGGTAGAGAAATCGTGGCAATATTGTCATTTTAACCACTGCAATGCGGTCTGCAAGGGACAGCGGGAGATGGGACCATTTGTCCACCTGCTGCACCAGGGTACGATATTCTGGGCCATAATTCTCTTTTATCACAATGTCCGGATCTCGATGTACCCATACCCCAAGGTATTTAACTGGGTCAGCAGACCATATCAATGGGTATTCTATCTGTGGGGGCAACGTGCTCAACGTTAAGGGAATAATGACTGATTTCTCCCAGTTGATCTGGAGCCCGGAAAAAAGGCCAAATCGAATATATTCCCGGATAAGTGGAGACAAATGAAGTTGGGGATCACGGACAAAGAAGACCATATCGTCCGCGTACATGGAGACCCTGACCGGTCAGTGATTAAAATTGAGAGCAGCCGCTCTATGACATTGGCGGATTTTGCAAGCGAGCGGTTCCAAAACCAGGGCAAACAGCAGGGGGGAGAGGGGACAACCCTGCCGAGTACCACGCTCTATGCTGAAGGGTTCTGAAGTAAGCCCACCCACTCGCACCCTCGCAGAGGCGTCAGTGTACAACACCTGTATCCATCTCGTCAAGATAGGAGGAAATCCCATCCTGTGCAGTATGCGCATCATGTAATTCCATTCCACAGAGTCAAACGCTTTGGCCGCGTCCAACATGACCGCCGCAGCAGATAACTCCGGACTGAGAACGTGAAACATGGCGAAAATGGTGCGAAGATTATGAGAAGTGGACCTCTCCGGAATGAACCCGGACTGGTCAGGGAGTACAAGCAAAGGCATCAAGGGTTGAATTTTAGTGGCCAATACCTTCGCAAGTATTTTTGCATCGACGTTGATCAGCGACAACGGGCGATATGATTCGCATCGTGTGGGCGATTTGTCTTTCTTAAGAAGGGTGATTATTAATGCTTGCCGAAGGGAAGGGGGGAGGAACCCGGACTCGTGGGCCTCCGCGTACATCGCCAAGAGGCGAGGCACCACGAGATCCACGTAGGCTTTGTAAAACTCGGCCGTCAGACTGTCCGGCCCCGGAGCCTTACCATTGGGAAGAGAGAGAATGGCCTCCCTGACATCAGTGTCATCAATGGGCTGGCTCAAGTATTGCCTGTGGGCATCCGATAGCCATGCGCAGGCCGTGTCAGACAGGTAATCATCTAATGCATCATCACCCATCCCGCCCCTCGTGGTATACATAGTGGAGTAGAACTGACAAAACTGATCCACAATAGCATGTGGGGTGAAATGCGCCGTCCCGCTATGATCAAGTATTTGATCAACCATGTGATGGTCTGTTCTAAACCGCAGTTTAGCGGCCAGGTTCCTGCCCGGCCGCCCCCCCTCTCCATAAGCCCTGGCCATGTGACGCCTTGTTATGTACCGAGCCTCAGTGTCCGCTAGAGTATTATATTCGGCCACCAGTTCATTTATTCGTGCCAGCGTGCCCAGGGATGGTGTGTGCAAGTACTGTCTCTCTAGGTCCCCCAAGGCCCGCTCTGTTTTGGACAATTGGCCCCGAATATCTTTAAGTATACCGGCGGTGGTACCAATACACACTCCATGAATCGTCACCTTAAATGCCTCCCACAAAATGGCCTGACTGTCCACTGATCCCTCATTGAGGTCAAAATATTGTACGATAGCTGTTCTCACGGCTTCATTATATAGGGGATCTAGTAATGCCTCAGCTCGGAATCGCCAGGTGAATGGACGATGAGGGGCGGAAGGGATACAAATAGTGAGTGAGACAGGGTTATGGTCGGACAAGGTGCGCGGGAGAATAGCAACCTGCGTGACCCACCCATTAGCCTCCCCATTCAGCAGCCAGTAATCCAGCCGGGACCAGCTATTGAAGGCAGGGGTGATATGAGTGCCCTCTAGAGCTTCTGCATTTCTCAGCCGCCATACATCTAGTAAGCCCAGTTCCTCCATGGCGTCTCTGACACACTTAGCCACCTTAACAGTGCGCGCTCCTGCGGGATTGGATTTATCAACCTGTGGATTAAGGTGAGTATTAAGGTCGCCTCCCCATATGATTGCGGCCTCGGGCCAGGTTCGTAGAGTTTGAAACATTTGAAGGAATGGTGTCGGGTCATCTATCACGGGACCATACATGTTTATTATCGTTATTAATGACAGTCCCAGCTTACCCTGTGCCATAGCCCAGCGCCCCTCTGTGTCTTTACTAGTGCGTATGGGTGTGAATGAGACTCCTTTCTTGAGTAGAATGAGCACC
Source organism: Calotriton arnoldi (assembly GCA_963921515.1). Lineage (NCBI taxonomy): Eukaryota > Metazoa > Chordata > Amphibia > Caudata > Salamandridae > Calotriton > Calotriton arnoldi. The sequence goes on along the minus strand of CAWUFW010003605.1, from coordinate 140,478 downwards.
CCCCTCGAGTAAGTAGAATATGACGAGGCCAGGCAGAACGCCGCCCATCTCTGTGCCACCCTGTCCTCCGTTTGTTTACTCAGATGGGACTCCTGTAAGAGGGCGATCTGTACCATGTGTCTATCTAGGTATGCAAGCACTTGGCGAACTTTCTTTGGGGTGTTCAACCCGCGAACATTCCAGGTCACACATTTATAAATTTCACCCATTGTCCAGACACCTCTCAATAAACACACCCTGCCTGTTGGACAGCATGAGAGTCGCATATTCATTGTCACGGATCACACTCGCCATCAATATATTGAACATCGTACCTACATCTTGCAAAATATAAAACCCTTTCCCACCCCCACCCACTTCAGCAACCCCAATTTGCCAAAGACAAATCCCAACAGTGTGAACAGTCCCATCAAACCCGCAGTAACAATATAGATCAGTTGGGGTATACCCATTGGGGGACGTAGTGGCATGATCCACTCCCTGATGAGGTCGGGAGGGGGCCGCCATAAGATTTTAATAAACTCCCTCCCACGAGCCATCCCACCGCATCCACCAGATTACACCCAATGGAGAGCACCTGTGTACGGAAAATCCGGACCGCTGTACCCCAGCATCCAATATTCGACTGAGCAGGAGCGGAGATCCCAGCCCGCCCAGAATCCCCTAGTAGTGCATCACCCCCTTGTCAGTTCGAAAGCAGAGTAATCAAAGCCTTTTACTAGACATTTGTCCTGAACGGCCGATCTCCAACACCTATAACCCAAGATATCAAAATCCCGCTAAGGCCCGTGTGGGCAACTCGAATCAGCATGCAGTTCCTCTCTGCAATCCAGCATGATACAGCGACAGAGGGTCAACTAGCTTGTAATGCTGACAATACGTTGTTAGCAGCCCAGACTATTCAGTAATCAACGTCCGACGTAGGGGCTGAGGCGCCGCGCCTCCGACACAGAGATTTTGCGTGTTCCATAGCCTGCCTCGGGTTCGAGAAGATCTTGGCGTTGTCATCAGTTCCTATGCGGAGTCGCGCAGGGTAGAGCATAGCGTATTGAACTTGCGCTTTGAGGAGCAATTTCTTAACCCCCTGGAACTCTTTTCGTGCAGCCTGCACTGTAGCCGTGAAGTCCGGATAAAATGATAAGGCATTGCCCTGATGACTAATTGTACCTTTTTGGCGAGTAATACGCAGCACAGCGTCTCTATCTCTGAAATTGAGAAACCGCGTGATGATCGGTCTGGGAGGAGCACCGGGTGGAGGGTGCGCCGACAAAGCCCTGTGCGCCCGCTCCACCGCAAACATGGGGGAGAGATTGTCAGCTCCGCAGATCTCCCGCATTAAAGTCTCCACATAATCCTCCAAGCGCCCAACATTTGTTGATTCTGGCAATCCTAAAATGCGCACGTTATTGCGCCTAGAGCGCGCTTCCATGTCCTCGTTTTTTGCTTGGATGACGGCCAGGAGTTTCGTGATGTCAGCTGTTTTGGCAGCAACTTGTTGAAGGCCATCCTCGGTATCCGAAATACGCTGCTCAGCCTCGCCAATCCTCGCCGCGTGTTTATCTAGCTTCGCTGAGAAGTTATCCATGCGGCCGTTTAGTGCCTCGATCTTTCCATCAATCCCCTGTAGACTAGCCTGTATGGCCGCCAGCGACTTTTCCAGCGTCGAGGTAGTCGGAGTAGACGACTCCAACTCAGAGTCTGATGCCGCAGTTTGTGAGGACTTTCCGCCCTTTCTGAGCTCGAAGGTTAGGCGAGGCTGGGTCCTGTCTGGCTTGCCCATTGTGCCCGGCAGCGGGGGGGAGCACCGCACAGACGAAAGGGGCCTCAGCACGTGTCGGGAGGCTGAAAGATGGGCCGTGAATGTAGTAATGGCGGTCCAGCCCGCCAATCAGTCAGCAGGGCGTCTAGTTCACCAGGGCTCTCAGCGCCGCTCGTATCCTCAGGCTCGGGGCAAAGGGGCAGTCAGGGACGATACTGTGCCCAATCCTGCCAGTGCTCCGCGGGCCCCCCACACGCCGTAGCTCCACACAGCACAACGTCGCAGTCTGCCAAGTCCACACAGCAGCCCAGTCTTGTGTGCGCGTGGCTCTGCTCACCTTGTCCGCATCCTACCTCTGGGATCCCTATTCAGAGGTCGAGCTGAAGGGCCACAGCGAGACTCCCAGGCGTGCGCCCCGGGCCAGGGGAGAGCAAGCAAGCCGCCCAACAACGCAATCAGTGATGTACAAGTAGCCCGCAATCTCCGCAGGGCCTCAGTCAGGCGGCCGGCACCAGGGGACCTCAGCACCCCGCTCCCGCGAACACAGCAGGCTGCAGATCACCGCTTCCCCACCGCACCAGGAGACTCCAGGCAGGCACGGGCAGCCGTCCAGCACCGCAGGTCAGCCGCCGCAGCCACCTCGTGGCCTACCTTACAGTCCGAGGCCGGGCGCTTGCGTAGCGCGGGGCGCCGCGCGCACCTCACGTCCAGCAGGCAGGCAGATTCCTCCGATGCGATCAGGCACCCCCCTCCGCTTCTCAGCACACTCGCCAGTAGTCGCGATCCCGCTCGCAGGTCTCAGAGGGAACACAGTCTTCAGCGACAGCTTTCCAGTCCACGGCGGGCACTCCCAGCAGGCCGCCCGATCACAGCGCCGCAGCCGCCATCATGGCCGCAGCCCAGCGCGCGATGAGCTCCCCACAGCCCCGGGAATTGATTCCAGCGCCAGGCCTCGTCTCCACAGCACTCTCCCGGTCTCCGCAGGCCCTCTCAGCCTGAAAGCAACGGTGGACGGCACGTCAGCAGCAGGATATATGCAGGATTAATTCGGCGGCCAGCAGAGCAGCACTACTGTGCGGCCATCTTGCCGAGCGCCAGGCCACGCCCTCCAAGACAAGACCTTGCTTTTCAACATCCCTGGGGTAGCCTTGGACTGGGTAGAGGAGCAGCCCAACCTACTCAGTGGAGGCTCCATCCTGCTGAGGGGTGTGGGGGGAGGGAGGGATGGGAGAGGAAGACCCCCTTCCTGCGAGTGATGCACAGCTTCTCGAAACAAACCTCGCCGCCGCGAGCACAGGGCTCACTTCCCAGAGCCAGAGGAGTCCCCTACGCGGAGTGTGCCCAGAGCAGTACATAGGACGCTTTTGCAGCGGACAGTGAACTCTGATTTGCTGATGCCCTCACAGGAATGCTTGACTTAACTCGTTTTGCAAAGACTTTGTAGATGCCGGCATATGTTGGTGTGAACGTGTGGTGTGGCTTAGGGATGGCCAGTATTTCAAGTTTTGAACAGTTTTAGTTTATGGTTTTGATTTTTTGGGGGTTGGTGAAGGGGGCTTGAGGGAAGGGTTGGGTGACGGGGTTGCACATTAAGGGAGAAACACATTTCAGGTGAGGCCGGTTGGCTGCTGTACCAAGTTGCAACAACAGGTACTTCTAGTTGGCGAAGTATGGGGTGGGAGTTGGAAAGAGGAGGGGTGGGTGGGGAGGAGGGGGGTTTGTTTTGACCAAGCTTTGGTACGCCCAGATGTACTCACTTGGCAATCGCAGGGCCATCATGCACCTAGAGCACACATGTTGTCACTTGAACCGTTCTCACATCAAGAAAATGACTGGCCCACAGGAAAAATCCTTTCCAGGGAGACTTATTGTCCTCTTGTGGCATGTTAGACAGAGGTGCTATTTTGAAGGCAGCCCACAAGCTCAATCCTGTAATCATAATGCTCCAGAAGACTTATCTATTGGCCAGTCACTGCTCCTTCCTGACTTGACTGGTGTACTCGCAGATGTTCCACTTGGGGTTTCACCGGGGCTCGAGGGGGGTCACCATCCTGATCCGTCAACGTATTCCTAACTCGGTGTCCAGGGTGTGGCATGATGCCCTGGGAGGATATGTGGCGTGACCGTCACCTTTCAGGGGTCCCTGATCTCCCTTGTCTATGTGTATGCTCCCCGCATTGGTAGGGACACTGGGCTGCCTCATTACAGAGCTCCCACCAGCCCCATTGATTCTAGGAGGGTACCTCAATGGGGTAAGCAACCCTGGAAAGATCGCTCTTCTACCTCGTCCTCGTATTCACCTTCCTTCATAATATGTCCCTTACTGATGTGTGGAGAGCACACCACCCTGAGGTACGCTGCTATGCCTTTTACTCTGGAAAGCACAAATCATTTTCCCGTCTTGACTACTTTCTTCTTCCCAAGCAGGACAGCTACCAGGTACTCGCCATCCATATATTGGTGATGGGACTCTTGGACAATTCTTGGACAATTCGCCTATATTGCTCGACCTCACTTGGGGGCCAAGACGATCTGCGGCGGGGTAGCGCATGAACTGCTGGAGCCTCCAGAGTGAGGAGTTCTGCGAGGCCTGCTGGTGCCTGTGTCCGCTATTCCTGAAGGAAAACGACAGGTCAGTACACTCCCTGGGCATCCTCTGGGAAGCCCTCAAGGCCACACTCCATGGGGAAATTATCAGCTATGACAAGGGGCACCGGGGCCAAGCCCTGCAGACGATGACGGACCTTAAGGCTCGGGTCCTCAAGCTTGAACAGGGCACACACTCAAACACTGCTTCGGCAGGAACTCATGCAGGAGGCCAGTGAGTCATGGATGGCTACACGAAGCCATGCCTATCAATGGGGGGACAAGGCAAGCAAAATGTTACACTGGTTATGTACCCCATGCCTCCGGCACTCCCATAGCATACATTGAGTTGGATGATGGTTCACACGTGATGGGCAGCAAGGCTATAGCGGAGGTTTCACTAGGTATTACTAGTGGCTCTGCAGTTCTGATCCTGCGGGCTCCCAAGCCGACCTGCACCAATTCATGGCGGCTCTGCCGCTGACTTGCTTGTCCCCGGCAGACCAAGAATATTTGGAAGCAGAGGACACATGTGAGGAGTTGAGGACTGCCCTTGCGCAGCTTCAAATGGGCAGGGCGCGGGCGCCCAATGGTTTCCCAGCGGAGTTTTGGAAACTTATATGGCCTCAAGCAGGCAAGCTCCTGCTGCAAACCTTTATGGAAGCCCTAATGAGGGGTGAGTTGCCCAGAGACCTTAGGGCAGTGGATATAGTGATCATCCCGAAACCGGGCCTCCACAGTACCCACTGCGAGGACTATAGGCCAATTTCTCTGTTAAACACGGAGGTCAGGGTGTGGTCTAAGGTGTTAGTTAACTGATTATAGGTTATCATTCATCCCGATCAGTCTGGGTTCAAGCTCCAATGGGCCATGCGGCACAACATCCAGAGGGTTAACAATGCCATCGAAATGTGCACCATACTACCCAGACATCAGGCTCTGCTATCAGGAGACTTTCAGAAGGCATTAGATTCAGTGAGCTGGGACTACCTGTTCGCTTTATTGACTCATCTCCAATTTGGGCCCAGATTTATTAGTTATGTGATGCTGCTGTACACAGGCCTTCGCATGAGAGTGCGAGTCAGCAGGGCCACATCGAAAGGATTCAACATAGAGAGAGGCATCCATCTTTCCCCCTTGATCTTTGCCTTGGCAATTGAGCCCTTAGTGGCCTGGTTGAGGGTGGATGCAGTGTTCTGTGGCTTCCAATAGTCCCCGACTATCAGTGACAGGACATTCCTATATGCTGACGACATCTTGTTGTTTCTAGATGACCCTGTCATGACAGGCCCTCTGGCCCTTCAACTTCCACAAATATTTGGGACCTACTTTGGCCTCTGTGTGAATAGAGCCAAGTCGTCCATTTCCCCCATTGCCCAGTGTTCGACGGCCATTCCCTGGGCACAGGAGATACAAACACTCCCCTTAGGCTGCAAATACCATGGGGTATTTATCACGGTGGACGAGCCAGTGCTTATGAGGTCAACCTCCAGTCTCAACTGGTGGGCCTAGCGAAAGATGTGAAGTTCTGATACTCCCTCCTGCTGTCCCTACTTGGACGCTCGGCCCTATTCAAGATGTTTTACCTCATGCTGGTTTTTATTAACTCCAGAATCACCCCTTCCCTGTTGAGATCGGATTCTTCACTAAAGCCAATGCTCTGATAAGAGATCTTATGTGGAATTGGAGTGTCCCCCGGATTGCCCTTGAACAGTGCTGCTGGACCGCCATTGAAGGCAGTATAGCAACCCCCGATCTACTGTCATACTACAGGGCGGCTCAACTCTTGGTGATTAATGACTGGTGGTTTGGGGGGTTTTGAAACCCTGCATACACGATAGAGGGATGGGCTATTGACCACAAGAACCTCCAGAATCTACTTTATGGTGGGGGCGCCCATGCTCCATGCCTGCCTCCATGCGGGTGGTGCCATCTGTATGGGCGGCTGCTGAGAAGACCATGGGAGGGGTGGGCAAGCTTATGTTAGAAACCACACTTTGGAGAGGGACCAGACTCCTGTAGGTCGCAGCACTCTGGCGGCTTTGCCCAATGGGACACTATCAGCATATCGACTCTGAGAGACATGCTTCATAATGGTTCCTTCAAGTCATATCAGGAGCTACAGACAGAGTAGCACATGCACCGCACCCAGTTTTTCTTCTACCTCGAGCTCCGCCATGCTTTTATGCCATATTTGCTAAACAATGAGGCCATTCCCGAATATTCTCCTCTGGAGGCGAAAATCCTGCTCACTGACATCAGGGAACACAAACTATCCATCCTGTATCAAATGCTGCTGTGTAATAAGCCAGATCCCCTGGTGGGGCTGAGGGAGGCGGGAACGCCGAGCCTGGGGCCCTTGGAGAATAAGGACTGGCTCGAAGCAGCGGCCGCTCCAATGGAGGCTGTAATAGCCACTCAATTCTTTTTAATTCAACTTTAACTGCTACATAGTACTTACCTCAAGAGGGCACGACTGTTCAAGATGGGGCTGATCACCTCAGGAGATTGCCTGCGATGTGGAGACCCCACGGGGGACCTGTTACACACATTCTGGCACTGCCTGGCCTTACCACACTTTTGGGAGGGGGTGTTGGTGATCTCGGGCACAGTATTGGGTTGGACAATCCCTAAGGACCCCAAATTGATCCCCCTACACATTACGGAAGATATAGGGGGGACAGATGCAAGAGGGCACTACTTATGATGGGAATGTTGATAGCTAAGCGTGACATTGAAAGGGCATTGAACGACACAACTGCCCCATCCACAGCGGGATAGTCCATGGGTGTGAACTACTGTATGGGCCTGGAACGCCCAGTACACCTGGCCAAGGGTCTTGACAGAAACCTCATAAAGTCTGGAAGGACTGGGCCGGATATAGAGGGATACACCTGGAGCCCTGCCCATCTCGCTCATGGTTCATGGAGCGGGAGATATGATCCTTTGGAGTAATTTCGATTGACATGGTGAGTCAGTGTTTGATTAGTTGTTGCTCCTTGTTTAGCCCTGAATGGAGGGAACCTGAGGGGCTTGTTATGTGGCATTGTACAGTGAATTTTAGGGATTATGTTTTATTTTGCTACCGGCTCTGTAGCAATTATGGGCGTTTTATAAGTAAAAAACACAATAAAAAGTTTTCAACAAAGAAAGAAGTTCCACAAAAAGGCTTACGGTACTAATGCAAAGGCCTGAATTTAGGCCCTCTCCAATGTTAACTAAAAAATGTATGGGCTTATTTACAAGCCCCTTGAGCCGCCCGTATGTCACTTTTTCCCATGTTAAAAGTGATGCACTGGCGCTGAAAGGGACTTGTAAATAAGCCCCGTAGTGTCCCAAAAATCTAGCCACTCACCGGTCCAGAGACATGATGGTGGAGAATATTTTTTAACATGACTTTGAAAATTACAGTAACTTCCTCCTTAGGGCAGGTTTCAGTTAAACGTCCTGTGCATTGCTTAAAAGACTTAGGGCCACATGCATCAAAGAATGGAATTGCGATTCCTAAATAGCGATTTTTAGGGAATCGCTATTTAGGAATCGCAATTCCCTATGCATGTAGGAATCGCAAAAAAATTGCGATTCCTACAAATTCCTTAATAGTGACTCGCAAATTGCGACTCGCTATTAAGGAATGCCTTTCCATTCATTCCTATGGGCCTAGAGGCCCATAGGAATGAATAGGAAGTCATTCGCAATTTGTGAGTACCAAATAGGTACTTGCAAATTACGAATGCAATTTGAAGGGTGCTAGGGGGCCAAAAGGCCACCCGTCTGCACCCCCAAAATTGGCATGTGTGCACATGCGGCGCACACATATGCCCTAAGGGCATATGTGTGTGCCACATGGCACTTAGAAAATGCAATTTCATGCATTTTTCTAAGAAATTGCAAATGACCATCAACTTGAAGTTGATGGTAATTTGCAATTCCAAATTGCGAAAAAGCAATTTGCGAATGCATGATGCATCGCATTTAGGGAATCGCAATTTGCCATTCCCTAACTCCATTCGCAATTAAGGAAATCGCAAAAATTGCGATTTCCTTAATTGCGAATGCTATTGGGCTTGATGCATCGGAAATAGCATTTTACCGGTCGCAAACGGCCGATTCTGAGAATCGGCCCGTTTGCGACAGGTAAAATGCTTGATGCATCTGCCCCTTAATACCGAAAATGTGCACCCTTCCTAATCAATCAGTTTCATCACAACGGCCCTTGAAGATCACTTCCTCGTTACAATTTTTGTCTGGCCATACTGGATAGGGCATGTAAGTCCAATCAGGAGACCAGACTTTCTCTCATATTGTAGACAAATAAGGAAATCCTATTCAAAAGGAACTAGATAAAACTAAGAAACCTCTCCTTGCACTGCAAAGAAGCCAGGAATGGCAAACATGTGCTTTAAAAGAACTGTTGCATGCCGGGAAGCTGAAGCCGGTCCATATGGGGGCCCTCGAGGAATGCCTACCGAGGGCGGGGACCAGCAGGAGTGAGAGGAAAAAGCCAGCGAAAATGCACGCTTGTGGTTGGTCGCACTTGCTTTGAATCACCCAATGCAAAAGCAGGGGCGTGGGAGCTGGAGAGCTCATAAGTGAGGGCAAGGGACCCTCTTCACAATTGCCCTCTCCAATTTGAAGGAAAGGGACTTTTGCCACTCGGTAGCTGACATGCTAAAGGAGCATCCAGTGCCGGGACTTTCCTTTTATGGAATTCGTGCCCTCCAGGAACTGCTGCACTGCCCACGATTGGTAATAACCTCGGCCAACCATGCAGCGGATCGACACATCTTGCAGCGGCAGGGTCCAGCGAGAGTGCACCTCTATCCCCCCCACAGGACCTTGAGAGAAGCGATCACAACTGCGGTCTCTAGGAGGCGAGGTGTGGCAGGCAACACCATCGGGACAACCCCCCTTTTTGTCTCATCCCCAAGCGGCATCAGGAGGAAGAGGCAACAGGAGCCACAATCGCTGCACGACACCACAGGCTCCAAGAGACAAGGTGCAGCAGGCAGTTCCGGTCTATGTTTGAATCTTGCACTGTACGCCTAACTTCTGGTGATCCTGGTCAAATTACATGCCCCCCCCCTGTTCACCCTGAGCAGCATCAGGAAGAGGATGGTGAGCAAGCGGTATAGATTGGCAATGCCGTGAGTTTGGAGCAGCGTCTGCAGCGGGCCGCCATCTTGAAGATGTGAGCATTGGGATCAGCCCGACGAGCGAAGTGGCCTGAGACGCCCGCCTCAGTAAATTAATCATGGGCCACCAATAAGAACCCCAAGCCATCCCCAGCGCAAGCCATGAAGAGTATACTCGCCCCGGCGTACCCAACTTCTCTGCATTTGTGATTACAACCGTGATGAGGAAGGCCCCTGAACTACTCCCTTGGCGCTTTGGGCGGGCCCTCTTAGCCCGCGAGCAGTTGGGCAAGAACATCGGAGGAGGAGGGCAAGGCAATCAACCCTGTCATGACCCGGGGAAATACCAGAGCAGTGAGGGAAAGGCGGAAGCCAGACCGCTATCGTGACGAGGCAGATAAGAGAGAACGAGGAGGCGAGTGCGAGGGAAGCAGAGCGCACCTCCAATCACAAACGAGAGCACCAGCCCTGAGCTAGACAAAGACCTTCAGGCCCTACTCGACAGGGAGCACACGTTAGTGGCCAGAAAAGGACAGAGAATTGGTGAGCGACCAGGTGATGCAGTGCCTGAATGAAGAACCAGCCACAAAGCGGAAGTGCAAACAGGATAGACAATCAGAGGGCCTTGTAAAGGACACAAGTCAGCACCCTAAACCTATCAGGAAGGTGCCTACAGCCAGAACGGCAGCCCTTTCTGTGAAGGGTGGTGCGGGCCCACAAAGGGGTCTGCTCTCCTGGAAGTGGCCTGTGGACAGAAAAGGGCCAGGGCCAATGCAGCAAAGGGCAGGCACACGAGGAGCAAAGGGCATGAGACACCACTACCCCTGTCATGGGAGAAAAGCAAGGCCTTCAGGGATGAGAGCAGCACCAGCAGCGATGACCAGCAAGAGGAGCTAGTAGCTAATATGGCAGCCCCCAAGGGGTCTGTCCTGGAGAGAGTGGACAATCCAGCATCAACCAGTGGTGAGAAACAAATGCAAAGCACGGGGACTGGGGCGCAGTCAGGGGTGCACGTGCAGCAGTAGGGCCCTGGGGCGGTACAGGGAGGATTGCTAATTATGGGACACAAGTGGTTGTTTTGAATTCCACATCACGGGGCCAGTTAGGGCAGATGGCACACCAAAGGCCCCCGTGCCAATCAGGCAGGGCCATGGGGGGGCTGCTATATCATGTGGGGCAGGGTATATGGGGGCACTCTCGCCTGGGGCAACCCCTACATCCCCCTTTGCTCCTAATACCTTGGTTAGCATGGCCAGGTTCAGGACACCCATTTGCCACAGAGTGCCCTCCTATGGGCTGGCCAGGCATACAACCCTGGCAGGGCCAAGGTACTGGGGGCGGGACCCTGGTCAGACTTCACCCAGTCAGGGCACCATGACATCCGGGGAGGTGGCGAGCGGGGCCCCAGCACCGGCAAACAGCAACAAAGAACTGCAAACAAGTGGGTCAATAATGCCCAGCAAAGTAGCAGACTGCAATGGGAGTACGGGGGCACCTCCACAGTACCTAGCACTGTGGCTGCAGCTTGGGAGGCCGATCCAGCCAAGGCCTGGGCCAGGGGCCACACAAGGGGTGGGAAGTGGCAAGCCTGCCAGCGAGTACATACGTCCTCCCCCGGGGGACCCTCCCATCATGGCACGAGGGACAGGGCTAACCAGTCTCATCCCATTCTCAGTTATAGAGCGAATATGGCGTAAGCAATACATCGACATCTTCTCACTCCTGGAAGTTTGCCAGGCAGGATTAGATTTGGCCATGCATGAGAAAAAGGATGAGGACAAACGGGATAGGCACAGACCCAGGGTTGAGTGCTCCGTAGAGAATTGGCTTCGGCCACTTAGAATCTTAGCATGCGTCTTTGTGGAGAAGTTTCGGCAGAGTGCGGAAGCCTGGGTCCACTATGAGGGCTTTAGGGAGAAGATGCAGATATGGTCCCTTATTGAATGGGATTGGCAGGATATAGAAGGGTTTACTAATCATATGGTGGCTGCAAGGGAAGGGGTGAGCATGCACGACCACCTTTTTTGCCCATCTGGAAAAATGAGGCAAGACGGCGCAACGCACAGCAACAGGGCCAAAGGACACGTAGGGGGTAAACCAGGGAAAAGCCGCACCACCACCTGCTGGAAATACGACAAATATGAGTGCAAGTGGGGACAGGCCTGCAAATTCAGACATGCCTGCAGCAACTGCAGCGGGACTCACCCGCCGGACGACTGACAGACAATGGGGAGGGGTTCAATTTAAATACCATAGTTAACATATTGTAATGTGTAGCACCTTTCCCTATCACCAGCCTTTATTTAGCTCATGAAAGCAACACAGTCAATGATGTACTTGTGGATAGAGTTTCTATTTCATTTACAGCCCTGGGGTAGAAAACCCTTCGCCTTTGCATCTCCTGGAAAGTGCCTCTTGCATCATACGACAGAGCTGAGATATTCTCCCAGTCACCGCTATTAGTAGATAATATGGAAGATTGGGAAATGTGCTTGCGCACATGAGAAAATGAACAAATCATTATCTCTTTTTACCATGCCAACAAAAGCACAGAACATTTCAACTTGTCAGCCCAGAGCATACAGTCGCAGCAACAGAGGAAGTGTCTGTAATCTTTCAAAATGGCCGACAGCAGGGCTCAGTGCATCAGACTGTAAATACACTGAACGAGAACGATGCATGCAAAACTAAACATCCGACCTCTTCTGGGTCAAAAATATTGTTTTCTTAAGAATAGTAAGTAGCAAGATGTTTATTTCGCTTCCCTCGGAGAACCACACCATGTAAACATGTGGTTCTCTTAAATTTAAAAATCCACCCATGTGGCTACACAGATGCTGGAGTTTTGCCTCTGCATTTACATTTGGAAGCCTGAAGGTATTCAAGGCCTAACGTGCTTCAAGAAGTTAAGTTTGGCAGAAAATCTGAGCTGACCAATCTGTGGCGGGTCAATGTCTGTGGGGCATATGTGGTACAGTCACTGACGCATTAGCATCGGAGACATAGTGCTAAAAATACAACTCAAGAAATAAAGTTTATTTAACTTAAAGGCCATTTCATCCTACTCTGCTCTCAGAGGAAGCAGTTGCCATCGATGGATGTGATTTTACACAGGTACCAGTGTTGCAGATTAGAAACGGGGACATTCGCTGCTCTGTTTCTCACTAGTAAAGCTAGGAATGTGGCTGATGTAATGTGTATGCGTCAATAAAATATCACTGTCGATTCAGCTTTCCCTTCAGACTGTGAGCAGGAGCTCTTAAAGTTTGTCAAGAACATCTGGGAGCAATTATTAAATACAGAAGGAGAACTGCATGCCTGCAGTAGATGGTTTCATTTATTTACATGAAGTGACTGCTTGTGAGCATACAGTGCCCTATCTAGAGGGGGGCATAGTCCAAAATTGGCTAGAAAATATTCTAAAACACTGCTTACACCATCCCTTTACCAGCAAACCCCCGGCCCACCCTCTGTCCCAGCCCCCTGGGTATAGGAGCACTGGACACAAAAACAACAACAAAGTGTTTCCATTTGTCAGGTAGAGAGGAAATAATGAATAAACAGGGACGGCGTCACTTAATCGCTGCACACCTAAAAAAAAAAACACACAAAAACTGAACTTGTGCAATTTTGTAAAGTGCTCCAATACCTTTGGGGCCGTCGAGTTTGTGCTCTATAAAAATGCCCCCAAAATCAATCTGACCTTGTGTAATGTAACTAGCGCTCATGTAAAGCACTCCAGCACCTTCGGGTCACTCGAGTTCACATTATATAAAAGAAAATGGGGCATATTCTCAAGGATTTATCGCCGAGTTATCGGCACTTTATCGCAGCCAAAGTCGCGATAAATTCATCGCCCCATTCACAAGCTGGCGCTAACAGCCCATAACACCAGTTTACCTGCAAAAGCAGTCGCAAAAAACATCGCCACAGATGACACCGGCAACTAACGCTAATGATATGCAGAGTAGGCGTTCCCGTGCAAAAATCCGCGACAACACCACTCCACAACATTCTCAACGACCAGCCAGATCGGCGATAAGATCACAAAACATGCGATAAGCGTTAGCAGCAGGAAATTAACACCTGCTCTGACCTGGTGTAAAGTCGGACGACAACCTGCACCATCAAAGGGAGCCCAGCCCAGAGCCACACATGAAGAACAACAGATGCCATGGAGCCACTCACCCACCCACCGCCACCACCCCCAGGACCGCCACCCCCCGGACCCCCGCCGCACCTCCCGGACCACCACAGAGGCGGTGCAGACAAAGACAGCGGACCTTCAGGAAATGCACCAGCCTCACAGACCTAACACCAGACAATGTCAATGCCCACTACAGGCTCAAAAGGACAACCATCCTCCGCATCCTGAACATCATTGCCCACAGGCTGACGGTACCAACCCAGCGGACAACCAACATCCCTCCGCAGACAAAGCTGCTGGCTGTGCTTCACCTGTTGGCCTCTGGTACCTCCCAACCAACAACCGCCAGAGTCGGAGGAGTCTCACAGCCAGCCCCATCCAAGTTCCTCACACCTGTCCTGGATGCCATCATCAGCTAGGTACCCCAGCACCTCCACTTCCCCCACACTGCGCAGGAACAGCTGGAGACCAAGCAAGGACTATACGCCACAGCTGGATTCCCGCACGTGTTGGGGGCAATCGACTGTACACATGTCCTACTTGTGCCCCCTGCCGAACCTGCACACAATTACCGCAACAGAAAGCACAAGCATTCCATCAACGTGCAGGCAATAGTGGACCACAGGGGACTCTTCACCAATGTCGTAGCCAACTACCCAGGGAGTGTGCATGATCCATTCATCTTCCGTCAGTCCAACATCAACCAGCACTTCCAGGATGGCACCTATGGGAATGCACTGCTTGTTGGCAAGTACCAAATGAACACACCACACACCTCAACTCCACAATCATGCAACTCACAACTCTGGCACTGCACACGTCACAAAATCACATACAACATGCCAAACAACATTCCCACCCACCAGACACGACAGCACAACTTACTGTGGCAACCTTGGTTAGCCATGTACATGAGCCATCAACGGCATGGCACCTCAGCCACACAATAGCGGAATGTGGGGAGAGGTGGGAACCAGGCATGTGCGAAGGGGGCAAGTGACCCATGAATGAGAATGTACACAATGCCAAGTGTGGCGGAGATGTGCTGGACAGACTGCAGAATGCAGACCACAGACATATCCATGTCTACATGCACTGCTGGTGTTTGGAGTGTAGTGGACAGAGGATGCAACCATGCCACCCCAGCCAGTGGGGAAGATCGTGGAAATGTAGCTTGTGACGTCCCCCCCTGTAAGCGTGTGTGGAGTGGGCTGGCCCGGCGTATGCCAGGCCAGCATAGGGGTGTGAATAAAAAGCACGTAGCTCTGGGCGTGGTTCTCTTCCGGAATGCCCAACGTGTCTGAAAGGGCGGCGCCTCCCACCCCGCCACGAGGACAATGCCGTCGCCATGAGTGGTGTGGCCTGCAATCCTGTGCGCCTGCTGCACCCCGGGCCGCTGGTCCCCGAACCCGTCATGCCCGCCCCTGCGCAGCCAGGCCTCACTGCTCACCTGCCGACACCGGCGTGTGTCAAAGAGGGCCCACCACGTGCCGGCGCAAGCTCCAAGCCCGAAGCCTGCGACCTTGGCAGCCTCCTCAGACCATCACGGCCTCCGCGACACAGGCCCGCTTTACTCCTTTCTCGTTGACGTACTCCACCGCTGCCTCCGGCCTACACTACGGTCAAGTAGGTCACACATTTGGAACTGAGTCTTGATTATGCAATGGCAGAGTACACACTTTATGGCTGAGTTTATATCACTGTACTCCCTTCGATGTGGTGCCACCAACTCTGTGCATAGCATTCGAACTACACCTGTCTGTGGTCCCTTGCTGACTACTGCCTTCGGCCTACACTGCAGTCGAGTAGGTCACACATGTGGAACTGAGTCTTGATTTCTGCATGGCGGAGTTCATATCATTGTACGCAAGGAGACGAGTAAGAGGAAGACGCGGTTCAGTCCAGAGGAGAAAAGGATCATCGTTACGGAGGTGATCGAACACTGTCGACAACTGCTCTGGTGTCACTAACTCTATGCATCGCGGGCCAACGACACGTGGCTGTGGGCCCCTGCTGACCGCTGCCTCGGGCCTTCACTGCGGTCAAGTAGGCCACACATTTGGAACTGAGTCTTGATTACACAATGGCCGAGTACACATATCAATGCAGAGTTTAAATCACTATACTCAACTTCGATGTGGTGACACAAAGTATGTGCATGGCATCCCAACCAAACGTGTCTGTGGGCCTTTGATGACTACGCCTTCGGCCTACACTGCGGTCGAGTAGGTCACACATTGGGAATTCAGTCATGATTCATTTATGGCAGACTTGATATCATTGTACTGGCCTCATCGCAGACTGCATCCCCTTTCAGCTCCGGTCCCACTAAGTCTGTTCCCCGACATCCATGGACACTTTCTGGTTGAACTGTGGTGGCGACTGAGTCTATGGACTGGGGGTTGTCTTCATCATCTATTCGGTGATACTGACTTTGTGGCAAAAACGAGGCTGTAGCATTCCACTCCTCCATTTGCCGCTTCCGGCCGGCTTCTGCCCTCTGCATCATGCCCTGGAGGACACCTTCTACTGTCCCCCGCAAACCTCCGCTACATTCACCTTCGACATCGACGAGGACCCGCTCACCTCGGGTGGCCCTATCTCACTGCACCGCAAGTCACGTCCCGTGGTGGTGTGCCTGTGCCGGCCGCAGTGCATCCGGGGCCACTAACTCTGTGCAGCTCAAGTCATGGCCCCTGTCTGATAGCATATTGGATGGCCTCTGGGTCGATGGACTGGGGGTCATCAAGGCCATGTGTCTGTGGCCCTGCGCTGTCCGCTGCCTCCGGCCTCAACTGCAGTCCACCTGGGCTCACACATCAAATCGAGTCCTGACCTGCCCGGACGTCGCATCACCGCAGGATGCACACGCCACCACGGCCAGGACCAACTCCAAACAACAGGTGCCAGTGTCGGAAGTGTCTTACTGCGAGACTGTCAGAGTTGCTCACACCTGTCGTGGGTGCCATCATCAGCTTGATACCCTGCTCAGCTCTTCAGGTGCCACTGACTCAGTGCACCACAAATCATGGACCATTCTGCTTGCATGTTGGGTGAACACTGTACTTTCTCCGGCTACCACCATGATGCTTCACAGTTGTTTCTGTTATGCTGGTGTTTTCTGTTTCCGCTTTAATTGTGATCACTGTTCAAGTTGTTGCCAGCACCAACGACTCCATGTGGGCTGGCTTACACTCACCCAACACACATCCAGCACATGCGTCACTGTACATGTGACCATGCCAATAAAGGTGTTGAGCGCACGTGCCCGTAGCCAGTTCAACGAACTATCTGAGTGTGTCCGTGTGCTCATGATGTATGCATTAGGTCCCCGGGCCCTACAACATTACATTGTGCCATGTACAGAGGACGCAGCCATGTCACCACAGGCAGCGGGTGAGACATTGCACATGTAGATTTGTCGTCCCCCACTCAATACGTAAGAGGAGTGAACTGGGCCGGCGTACGCCAGTCCAGCATGGGGTGTGGATGATTATCCCGTGGCTCTGGGTGTGGTTCAGTACTGGAACTGTGCAAAGGCATGTGTCTCTGTCGCAGTGTGGGTCTCCGTTGAGGAGTGTAGGTGGTCCCTGATGGGACCTAGACACCCACGTATGTGATCTAGTTCGGGTTCCATGAGGTAGTATCCCACCCGCACATGTTCGGCCACCCCCTTCTGGCAGTCTGACACCTGCTTGGAATGCGATGTGTGCTTCGGTGGGCTGCTGGGAGCCAGCCAGGGTGGTGGGTGCGTCCAGCTGTGTTGTCTGTGCAGGGGGTGGGGTATCCTCGATGCAGCGGTGCTGCCCTGCTCCTGGAGGTCGATTGCCTAAGGTGTCCATGGACTGTTGTAGGGCGTCGGTGTCGGAAGTGTGGAGGTCCTCTTCAGCATCACTGTAGAGTTGTCTGGTCTGCCCTGCTGGGGGTGTTGTGTGTCCCTCTGCAATGTGAAGAGAGATGCTTGTTGACATTGTGTTGGCATGTATGTTGCCGCATTGTTCAAGTTTACTTATAGACTGCATGACAATGTACATTGTGACTGTTTGGGAGGGGAGGCCTATTTAATGCGGGACAGTGGACATTTGGACTACATGACGTAGGTGAGGTTGTACACGTACATTTGCATCTCACAGTTTCCTGCTATGTCAGATGTGATTGGCCATTTTCTACACACAGGCGGACCCAGTTGTGTCCTCTGTTCTGCAGTGTAAGTGTTGCACTGTGTACCACATTGTCGTCCATGTGGATGTGCTGTCATTGCTATGTGTGTGTGCTGCATTGTGTGAGAGTCGCACATGCAGCTGTGATGTTGCTGCCCCTTATCCCTTGGAGGTGGTGTGCCTTTGGCTTTTGTGCTTTTAAGGTGCTGTGATGTTGGCGACTTGGGTCATTTGTGCTCTTGGACGGTTTTTGTACTCTTGTGCATTGTTTGTCTGCAGATGTGTTGTTGACGTCAGTAGTTGTTTGTGCACGTGGATGTGTCAGAGTGTGACCTGCTCCTTTCTGGATGTGGTCCACACTCAGCCACCTCAGTCTCGTGGCGTGCACAATGTCATGGTGATTGTACTCCAGCCATGCTGCTCGTCATGTGGTGTCACTTGCATTGTCAGTGTGGCTCTCACATACGCATCTTTGCTGTGTTTCGCACAGGTGCATGTGTGTGTTGTGGAATTGGTGATGTGTGGGGTGGGAGCCCTTTGGGCACATGGTGGACGGGGGCCTACTTGATGTTTGTATGTGTGCTGCAGTGTGCCACGGGGATCAGGGACATGACCCAGGGTCATTGTGGGTGTGCGGTGTGCTACACGTCGTTGTGCCTGTGTGCCATTGTGCCCGTCCCCACAGTCCCTGTTCGTTACTCACCCTGTTGATGTTGTGTCAGGTCATGTCGAGCAGTGTCTGGACTCCCGACTTCTTGCATCGTCTCCACACTGATGACTGTGGCCACCATTTGCTCCAGCTCCTCCTGTGGCGCAGGACTCCCACCTCCATTCGCCGTTGCTGCCTTCCTGTTGGCAGCGGGTTTCTGCTTGGTTTGGCTTTTCACATCGTGCCAGCGCATCTTGGCCTCCTCGACACTCCGGCTGCATTCACGATGAAATGCCATTTTTCCGTCTGTGTTGCCAATAACACGGTGGAGGTGACGGACAGTTGTTGTTAGTGCTCTGTCACCTCCGTGACGACGATCCGGTTGTCATGCGGACTGTGCCCCGTCTTCCTCTTCCTCTTCTCCTTGGCCTTCCCCGACCCCGAGGTTCCTTGCTGGTGGTCTGTGTGGCTTGTGGGGTTCGCGTTGACCTGGGCACTCGTTCCGGGTGCATCCATGTTGCTACGCAGTTTATTTTGTTTATGGTGTGTTTTTCTTGTTCAGCTTTTATGGTGCATTTTCCCGCATGACGCATGGGAATTGCAGGCCTGTTGCTGGTTATCGCTGATTTTTGTATCGTGGTTGGCCTCATTGCAACTTTATTCGCGTTCGTGTTTCGCATTTTTGCGGCGTCGAGTTGAATTTAACGCGGTCATTTGACGCGTTATCGGGGGACTATCACATGGTGCCGCCAGGTTGGGAATACTACGTTAACTCGGCGTTATTTTCCCGTGATAGACTGCGATATGCAAAGTTGCGTTAAGCTAAATTTGCGATGGTTATCACACGTTCTTGAGAATATGCCCCAATGTCTCACAGTCCCTGGACAGAAGAAAATGAAATGTGGTAAAGTTTCTCCTGCTTGGAGGCATACCAGGCATACCTTGGACACATCAAGGGAGGAGCTCGTTTGAGCAAAAAGATAATAAGGATAAAGGGCTATGGCGAAACTTAAGGTAAGTTGTCTGGCACCGGGGCACAGTAAGTAATCAAGAAATGGCTCACATTCAGCATGGGGCTTAATATCAAGAAAAGTGCATGGAAGAGAGCCTTGATAAGTATTTCTTATTTCGTGTTCCCATTTCCAACCCCAGAAGGCATCTTTGAGAGCTTCCCTAGTGAGTTGAGGGGGTTTGTAGTCATTAGACCAAAACTCACCAAAGCCAAGGTTGGTCAGCGTACCCTTTACATAACCTATCCATTTTATTTTACACAAATTGTCTAGCCCAACTATTTCCCTGAGACCAAGTGTAATAGTCATCCAGAGCTGGCATGTACTTAAGTCTATACCAATGTACCAAGGGTCTTAGCTGAGCTTAATGTATCAAAGGGGTAAGACCCATATCCCATCGTAATGGTAAAAGGGACGTGCTTTTAGGTAAGCTAACAAGAGCCCCAAGGAAGTTGTTCTCTGCAATCCCAAGCTCACCCAGGGCCGAAAATGCCCAGACCTCAGCCCTGTATAGCACACTTTCCTCTGCCTTGGTCCTATACACTTTCAGTGCAGGTAAAATGCATTTGGTCTTGGAAGCATTATTACATTTTAGGATTGTAGCAGCCTGCTGTGTTAGTTTTAAAACACTCTTCTTAACCTGGGTGGAGCAGCTCATGTTCTTAGTAAGCGTTGCTCCCAAGTACGTAAACTCATTTACCCTCTCTAGAGGTTGCCCTTCCAGATGTTTTGAGCCTCGAAAGGTCCTATGAGGATTGATGGTCATAAACTTTGTCTTTGAATAATTGATGGCCAAGCCTTGATCCTCGCAAAATGACAAAAATCTATTGATATGATTTTGGAGACCCATCAGGGTTTTGGAGACTAATAGGTTGTCATCTGCAAACAGGAGTAAGGGTACCTTCCTACCTACAACCTTGGGGGAGTTGTTCTCCGTGTCCTTTAGGTAGGTAACCACTTAATTAAGGAATAATGAAAACAATGTAGGAGTGAGGACACACCCCAGGCGGACACCCTTGTTCATCCCTATCCGCACAGTTAATTCCCCTCCTGGACCCCATCTGACTTGAGCATATGTACCCTGGTGTAAACAAATCAGGATATCCACGAGAGGGATCTTCAGAACCTCCCATAGTTTGCATTGGGGAACCAAATTGAACACTGACTTTAGGTAAAAAATCTCAGGCATAATTGTGATTTTTCGATAATAACCACGTTCCAGTAAATGACCAGAAACCAAAATATTTGGTCCATAGTACTAATTTGGCTCCTAAATTCTGCTTGTAAGTATGACAGGGCCCTGGTCTCCTCAATCCAGTGTTTGAGCTGATACAGGATCTACACCTCAACAATTAGAAAAGGAGCATCCCCTATATTGTTTTGTTTCTAGCCCAAATTCAGGCAATCCAATGTTAACAAATATAACAATGATGAACAAGAAGTGAGATTCAATTGTCAGGAGTCTTAAGAATGCGTCCAGTATCCAACTTTTATTGATTTTTCAATACATTAAATTTTCCAGTCAGCCCAGCCAAAACGTTTTGTCCTCTATGGACTTCATCAGGGCTGTAAACCAAATGAAAAGATATATACATCAATCATATATAATGCCTATTTGACATTATTACAAAAACATTTATACATATCTATAAAATCACCCAAGTTGCCTTCCGTATCCCAAGACTCCTCCAATATTAATGACATTTATCTTTTTAACAGAAAAATAAATTTTCATTTTCCACTGTTGTCATCATAAATGCAATATCTACATGGCCCTACACACCACGGTTCCCTGCCTATTTACAAACTTTAGTTTAGTTTATGTCATAAATGACTGTGCACCCAGTTTATTTTTTTAAATCAGAACGTCTGAGGGATAATTGGGAGCCATGCTATATTAACAGTGTGTTTTGACAAGAAGCCCTGGGTTTGGCGGTGTTATATGACCGACCGTAGAGGAAACTCTCAGAATATATTTTGTGGTAAATATACAAGAGTTAACTAGCTATTGAAATTGCGTATGATATGATTTAAATCATAACAGAACCCATTTGCATCGACTCATGGGGATTCGTGTGTAAATGTTTTTTGTCTGAGCCAGATCCCATACTTAGCTGATTTCGAGATTAGAATGCCGGATGTACAATTGGAGGTTGCTCTGTACAAATAGTCTGTTTTATTTAGCTGTGGATTGGCCATGATATCTGGCCGTCCGGAGAGGAAACTCTTGGAGTATATATTTTCTTTTTTTTTTTGACGTGGCAGCTTGATACAGAGAGATGGTGAAGAAAGCGTGCATTACGCCTAACGTCAGAAGTGAGCCTTCTGATTGGTGCAAGCAGAGTGGACCAGAGTGGAAACCCTGTCGGCTGATGTGCCAGCTTAATACGGGGAGGTGGTAGGGAAATCTTGCTTCACGCCCCTCTACAGAAGTAAGCCCGCTGATTGGTGAAAGCAGAGTGGACCAGAGAGGGAACTCAGTCTGTCGACGGATATGTTTAGCATTGGTCTGGTCAGGAAGCACAGTGATTGGTGGAGTCCTGAGAGGACGAAACGCGTTGGCTGGGCTAACTGGGAAATTTAATGTATTGAAAAATCAATAAAAGCTGAATACTGGACGCATTCTTAAGACTCCTGACAATTAAATCTCACTTCTTGTTCATCATTGTTATATTTGTTAACATTGGATTGCCTGAATTTGGGCCAGAAACAAAACAATATAGTGGACACTCCTTTTCTAATTGTCGTGGTGTAAATTGAATAGTTGTGGCCTCTAGGCAGAGGGCCATGAAAAGTTGAGCATGGGATCACTGATGATATTTAGTACGATACACTTGTGCAACGGAAGGGCCTACACTGCTTTTGCTTATCTTTTGCTGATACAGGATCTGCCTGCTAAAGCCCTTCTGTGTTACCTTGGTTAAACTAATTGGTCTATGATTCAGGGGTGAGTCTTTTGGACCCTGCTTGGAGACAGGGACGTTCTCAACTGCCTTCTAGCTAGATGGGATTTCCATCCCCCCTAATATTAAATTAGTTAACATGTTTATATATTGAGACCAATTCTCAACATCTGATAGAAGGAGATCCCCTGGGACCCTGTCCGCCCGCAGCTTTACCTCCTGCTATAGATTTAATAGCCCTCGCAGTATCTCTATTCATAATGGTTAGTGGGGAGAAGGGGGCTTGAGCTACTGTTAGGGACGGTGTCATAGTGCCCAGACTCCTTACTGTTGACTGAGCATACAGATCGGAGAAATGTTTGTGCAAGATCTCAGAGTGTATAAAGGTTGCCAGAAGGAATGCAACATTGCCCCTGGTTTGCGACTAGCTGCCAGAATTTCCTAGTGTCTTTACTAACTATGGCCTCATGCACGTCTTCCCATAGTTGCGTATCCCACTCGTACTGTGCTTTCCTTTGGGTTAGTTTATACTGTTTCCTTATAGCTCTTATTTTACCAGGTCCACCTCTTTTTAAGGATAAGCATAGCAAAAATTTTACTCTTTTACAGTCGATGTTGAACCAGGGAACGCCTGGTTTAGGGGGCTTGTAGTTGGGTGCATTATGATTAGGGCTCCCGGTTTTATGGTATTTATTTATTTAACGTTTCTGTCTGTATTCATCCATATTTATTTTTTACCCATACTATTGGTATTTATCCATATTTATTTTGTGTTTTGAGTGTAAATAGAGTCGTTTAATGGTATATGTCCCCATTTATTTAACTGAAAAACTTGCACTCATTCTTTGATGCCTGTCGCATTTTAGCAAATTAGGCAGCCAAAAATAACAAAACGCTTTAGCCACAGGTAAATATTAGCATTATATATAAATATATGTGAAGCTATGCCTGCATTTAAGGACATCTCATCCCATTTTTACCTCCTCATGCTGTCTATTTGCTAAGCTGTTGACCTGGAATTCATGAAAGACAGCATGGAGAGTCACTCACAAGAAGCACAATTTTCTGTATTTTTCTGCATTTAAAAATAAATACAGTGAGGAAACACATTGTGTTCTGTCTGTATTTACCTGTAAAAATCAGTAAAAACTGAAAACTGGGAGCCTTAATTATGACGTGTAAAGTACTCACCCAGAGTGTGAAATACGTTCTTGTGTATCTGTAGGGCAGCGGGATGCCTATTATGGGAAGTAAAGGAGACATCTAGGTCAGAGATTGCCCTTAGCAAAGCCCTATTCATTTTGATCCTATGATTAGGGAATGTTGCTACTCTGGCCCATTTTACTTACCCTGCTCCCATTATTAGAAGGCATTAGGTCCACAGTAAGTGAAGTGAAGGTGTTTTCTGGTTGTTTAAAGATGTCTCACAGCGAGCTATATAATGCGTTATTATCGATATCTGTCTGGCCCTCCTATCCACGGCAGAGGGCCAGAGATGCAAAGCCACTAATATATAGTCTAGTCTACTAGAGGAGCCTGGGCGATTAAAGGTATGTGCTGCAGTTTGATCAGACATGGTACGGCCATTACAAGCCCTCAATCCAGTAGATAACGTAAAGGATAGTAACTGATACGCAGCATCAATCCTTCATTTCACCGGGGGAGCATTTGTGGGCAGAATGCCCTATGCCTCATCCTCTGCATCAAGGTGGAAGGAGCTATTATGGTCGAAAGGCTTGTATGTCGTGTTAAAATCGCCTGCGATAATTAGCGGGTCGTGCATTGTAAAAAGATCTATGTGTGCAGTGAGATGCTGTAAGGTCTGTGTTTCTTTATCCTCCCTTATCCCACAATTGTATACATTAGAAATGTAGATTGCACAAGAGTCCTCCCCTGTCATCTCAATCCCAAGGATGCCATCAGAAGCAATATCAACTGGGGATAATTTCACATTTAAGGAGGTTCGCACCCAGATCAGAAGATCACCTGCAGGACGTCCTTTCCCTGTGTGATGTGCAGGCTTAAAGAAATTGACATAGCCTATCCTAAAAATGCTCCAGGTCTCCTGAAGGAGACATATGTCATGTTGATCTATAAAAGATCCCCAGGCTGATTGTCAAGCTTAGATTTAATTTCCACAACATTCCAAGACAGGAAATTATTAAAGAGTGCTTAGGGTAGTTGTCAGGGTGAGACATCAAAGGCAGCCGCGGCCAATGCAGGTAAGAGCAGTGGGGTGGTGGGGCCGGGTGGGGGGGGATTTAGATGGACAATGACGAGGGAAAATTAATTATTTATTTAATTTTCCCTCGTCATCGTCCATTGAAATCCCCCTCCAGCCGGCCCCACCGCTCTTACCTGCACGGGCCGCGGCTGATCAAAGGCGTGCTAATTGGAACCTCACCGTTCTGGGCCATAGACATTTGAACGCCATCCAGCGTTGGTTTATTATTAGGCTCTGAAAGCCCCGTTTCCCTGATGGCATCAAGATGGAATGAGCCTCCCAGTCAATCCACCATAGAGATGCCCAGGCCATTCGATGTATTAGGTACTATAAGGGTGGGGGATGGCAGTGGGCCGTGTTCTGGATGCCAGGACTTTTAATGAGGCAGAGGCTCGGGGGGGGGCAGACAGATTTGATCGCTAGGGGCATCGGGAGGATTTAATTTAAATCTTATAGTAGTGCCAAGTGGTGGACCTTTGCGTAATGCTAACCCTGCTATTCCATCAGCCAGAATGTTAGACTTGAGAGCCAACGTAATAAAGTCAGAGGACCCAAGTTGGTCTGAAGAGTCATGGTACTGTCTGGCATGCTTCATGTCTGAGCATATAACCGAAGAGCAATTCCAAATGGACCTTATATGATGTATGCACTTATTGATAAGGGAATACTCATCTTGTAAGCGCCCTCAGGCAGTTGAGGTACCCTTAACATGTAGATAATCACCATCCTCATGAGGAGCAACTTCCCTGGCCTTCCTAGTGGATAACCTTGGGTTAGACCCCTAGTGTAAAAATCAGGTTCCTTGAGTACTCCTACATCTTTAGGTGGGCGCCCAAGATGCTGTACAGGGGGAATGCCTTTAGGGGGTAATCTCTCAGAAAATAGTTTTCCCTGGTTCCAACAGGAGAGTGGTGAGTGGATTGCAGCGCAAGGAATTGCTTTTCGCTATTCTTCTTCCTCGTATTTCTTTCGTCTATTAGAGCTGTGAGGGTGGGAGATAGTACGTGTCCTAAGGATTTATTTCTAGGAGATGCTAGCATTAATTTCACTTTGCCTAGTTCAGCTGTTAAGATTGTCACCTGTGTTTTCAGAGTAGATATTTCGGCCTGGAGGATCTTAATCAACCCAACAATACTGGCCAAATCTATGGTTGTTCAGATGAACCTCAAACAAATGAAGGAGTATACCCTGAAGACAAAACGATGTCCCCGCGGTATAAGAAGAGGTGCACAAAAAGGGGGAAATTCCTCCTTTTTAAAAAGACCCCTCACTCACCAACCTAGTTGGTGACATGCTTCATCATAGGGGTCCCACCCGAATAGCCGAGTGTTCAGATGAACCCCCATGCTTTGGGGAGTCAACTTACCTGAGTTATGCCCATCATTGGTCCTAGTTAAGTCACTCTCCTTTTTAGGGATGGGGACAGGGTGGCGAGAATAAAAAATCTGTTTGAGCATTCGGGTGGGGGTGTCAGTGTCTCCTTGATATGTCTAGAAGGCACATTAGCTGTCATAGAGGAAGAAGGGGCATTAAATGTTGCATGTGCTGTTGGGTAGCTATCTATGGGTTGAGATTGCTTAAGAGCTGGGTCCAGAGGTCTAGGCTTCTTTCGTCTTGCAAATATAGGGGCAACTTTGTCGGGTGCCTTAGCTGAGTCCTTGCTGTTCGCACTTTTGGCTCCCAATAAGGTTTCAACCTCCTCTATCAGGGAGTCGATATCCTCTAATGATGTTTGAGACTCAACTGTGGTTGGGGTAGGGGTAAGTGTGGAGCTTTTAGTTTTCTTCCCCAATAGTGTGTCAGAGGCTTTACGCTTGCCCATGTCTGTGTAGCCTTTGTGAAGCTATACTTAAGGCTAAACCTTACTGCTAATCTAAATACTCTTTAGCTGAAATTGATTGCATTAACAGTAAGAAAGCCAGATATATGTCATGGGAAGAAAGAAGGAAAAGGTGTGAATTACATGAAACTGTAGCCTCCAATACCATGAAATTACTGCAAGTGAATAGTCTAAGAACAACCCAGAAATGTAAGGCCAAGCTGATTTTACCGTGGATAACCAATATGTGAGTCACATCCCAAAATGCTGCTTTAGACCCACACGGGTACCGGAATATGGAGTCATAGCAAACAATTAAGTGGGGGAAAGGAATGCAGCAGTCACAACAGTCAGATGGAAAATAACAGCTCAGAGGCTCGTGGAGCCCAGGGGTTGGAGATCCTAGTTCACCTTTAGAAGAGAGCTCCAGCCATCAGAGAATGGCTTGTTCGTTTGTAGGTATAGCTGTTACCAGGTAATGGAATACTGCATTGAAAAAGACTACTTGTGCACTATCAGTCATAGGCGTCCAAGGGTACAGCCAAGGGGGGTGGCCCTGTCCTGCCTCTTCCTGTAGCTGACAGGCATGTGACAGGCCCGCGCTTGGCCCGGGCGCATCCTGCGCTGCAGGACAGCGCCACGTCTTAAATATCACTGGAATTAGGCACAGATGAGTTACTCATGGGGGACTGTGAGACATGCAGTACCCAGCGGGAGCCTCTGTTGCGGATTTCCCCAGTTGATGGTGATGACCTGTGCGCTGTCAGAGCAATGCAGGATTCCTCCTTAGGGCAAAAAGAGCATGTAGAATGAAGCTTGCCCCAGAAGAACTGTTCAAAACCAGCAAGCACAACCCCCAGAGTGCGGGACAGTACCACGCCTTAAATATCGCTGGAATTAGGCACAGGTGTGTTGCTGACGGAGGATTGTGGGACATGCACCCAAAGGCAGCGGGCACGTCTGCAGCAGCTTTCCCCAGTTGATGGTGACGACCTGTGTGCTTTCAGAGCAATGCAGCATTCCTCCTTAGGGCAAAGAAAGCACTTGGAATGAAGCTTGCCCCAGCAGAACTGTTCAAAACCAGCAAGGGCAGCTCCCTTTGTGTAATGTAACTGGCACTTATGTACAGCGCTTCAATACCTTTGGGTCAGTCGAGTTCGCGCTTACAAAAATACCCCCAAAAATGTATCTGACATTGTGTAATGTGACTGCTGCTGTGACAGTGCTTTGAAATTAAAGCTCTGAGAGGAGAAGGACTACAGGAAGAGGCAGCGGGGCAAGCATGCAGTGATATGGGAGGAGGTGTGAGGGACAAATGCGGCTCCCATTTGTCAGGTAGAGGGGAAATAATGAATAAAGTCTAGCAGCATCAGCATCACTTAATCTCCGTGCATCGAAAAATAAATAAATTAACCTGACCTTGTGCAATGTAAGTGGCGCTTTTGTAAAAATGCTTCAATACCTTTGGGTCAGTCAAGTTCGCACTCTATAAAAATGTCCCCAAAAATTAGTCTGACATTGTGTAATTTAACTAGCACTCCTGTAAAGCGCTCCAACACCTTCTGGTCGCTCGAGTTCACAAAATACAAACAAGCATCAGAGAAAATGCGTAGGGAGTTGCCCACGCCTTGCCCTTAATTGTGCTGCTGAAGATCCGGTGACTGAGGCTCGCTGAAGCAACAAGCATTGAAGCAGTAGGGATTTGGGTGAAATCCTCACACTTTGAAGTCAGAGAAAATTAAAAAGGTGATTTTGAAATCAGCGTCTGAAGCATCTGACATTTCATCTCGGTATTTGAATGGGATGCCGAGATTAAGTGACAGACGACGAAGATGAACCACCAAAGACGAGTAAACAGTGACATAAGCAGGAATCAAAGAAAAAAATAGTCAGCCAAATGAATACATAAATACAGAAACGTAATGTTAGCCCCTTCGCTGCTAGGCCTTTTCCCCCCCTGTGCTAAGCCTTTTTTTGGCTATTTGGGGTAGTTCGCGCTTAGGCCCCTGTAACGTTTTGACCACATAGGGTATCCACGCCAAATTTGCGTCCTTTTCTTCCAACATCATGGGGATTCTAAAGGTACCCAGGGTTTGTGGATTCCCCTGGAGGGGACCCAGAAATTAGCCAAAATATAGCAACATTTTTTATTTTTTATTAAATGGGAAAAAAGGACTACAGATGAAAGCTTCTGGTTTTTTCCCTGCAAATGGTATCAACAAAGGGGTTGTGGTGCTGAAATCACCATTTTCCCAGATTTCAGGGACAAGCAGACTTTTGTCAGAAAGCCAAATTGTTTTACACAGTTTTGGCATTTTTCTGGGACATAGCCTATTTTTGCTACTTTTTGTGCTTTCAACCTCCTTCCAGTTAATGGTAGAAATGGGTATGAAAGCAATAATGGATCCTGGAAAGCTATACATTTTAGAAAAGTAGACAACATTTTGAATTCAGCAAGGGGTCATTTGTGTAGATCCTTCAAGGTTTCTTTATAGAAACTAACAGTTGAATATATGAAAAATTGAAAATTAGTTGAAAAAAACAGCCATTTGTGTCAACGTTTTCACTTGTAACTTCTTCTAATTATGACAGCTGTTTGAAAGCAATATACCGTTACATTCGCTGGACCTTTCTGGTTGTGGGGATATATAGGACTTGTAGGTTCACCAAGAACCCGACGAACCCAGAGCCAATAACTGAGCAGTGTCTTGCAATGGTTTTTTATTATGTACCGGGTATATAGCAATTAATTTGGGAAAATATATACATGGAAAAATCGGTGTGAAAGACACCTATGTATTTCTGAAATTGGAACAAAATATAGAGTTTAGAAACAGTAGATATTTGCACATTTCCGAAATTGTGAGTACCCATACTAGCATGAGAATTATAGGTCATTTTTCAAAATGACTTCTTTTTACACATTGTCCTTCATTTGGAAGGCAGAAATGCATCAAAAGTCAATAGGTAATAACAGTTGCTCTACAATTCTGTGTTACCCTAAGTCTCTCGATAAAAATGGTACCTCACTTGTGTGGGTAGGCATAGTGCCCACGACAGGAAACGGCTCAAAACGCAACGTGAACACACCACATTTTCACAATGAAAAATTACCCTTTTTTTGCAAAGTGCCTAGCTGTAGTTTTTGAACCCTAGCTCTGCCGGCACCTAGGGAAACCTAGCAAACCTATACATTTTTGAAAACTAGACACCCAGGGGAATCCAGGATGGGGTGACTTGACTGGCTCTCACCAGGTTCTGTTACCCAGAATCCCTTGCAAACCTAAACAATTGTCAAAAAAACACATTTTCCTCACATTTCTGTGTTGAAAAGTTCAGGAATCTGTGTGGATCCACAAATTTCCACCCACCCGGCGTTCCCCAAAGTCTTCCGAGAAAAATGGTACCTCACTTGTGTGGGTAGGCCTAGTGCCCGCGACAGGAAACGGCGCAAAACGCAACATGGACACACCACAATTTCACAGTGAAAAATGACCCTTTTTTGGCAAAGTGCCTAGCTGTAGTTTTTGAACCCCAGCTCTACGGGCACCTAGGGAAACCTAGCAAACCTATACATTTTTGAAAACTAGACACCCAGGGAAATCTAGGATGGGGTGACTTGACTGGCTCTCACCAGGTTCTATTACCCAGAATCCCTTGCAAACCTAAACATTTGTTTAAAAAAACACATTTTCCTCACATTTCTGTGGTGGAAAGTTCTGGAATCTGAGTGGATCCACAAAATTCGACCCACCCAGCGTTCCCCAAAGTCTTCTGAGCAGTGTCTTGCAATGGTTTTTTATTATGTACCGGGTATATAGCAATTAATTTGGGAAAATATATACATGGAAAAATCGGTGTGAAAGACACCTATGTATTTCTGAAATTGGAACAAAATATAGAGTTTAGAAACAGTAGATATGTGCACATTTCCGAAATTGTGAGTATCCATACTAGCATGAGAATTATAGGTCATTTTTCAAAATGACTTCTTTTTTACACATTGTCCTTCATTTGGAAGGCAGAATTGCATCAAAAGTCAATAGGTAATAACAGTTGCTCTACAATTCTGTGTTACCCTAAGTCTCCCGATAAAAATGGTACCTCACTTGTGTGGGTAGGCCTAGTGCCCGCGAATAGGGAAATGGCTCAAAACGCAACTTGAACACACTTTATTTTCTACAGTGAAAACTGCCCCTTTTTTTGCAAATTGCCTAGCTGTAGATTTTGAACCCTAGCTCTGCCGGCACCTAGGGAAACCTAGCAAACCTATACATTTTTGAAAACTAGACACCCAGGGAAATCTAGGATGGGGTGACTTGACTGGCTCTCACCAGGTCCTATTACCCAGAATCCCTTGCAAACCTAAAAATGTGTTTAAAAAAACACATTTTCCTCACATTTCTGTGGTGGAAAGTTCTGGAATCTGAGTGGATCCACAAAACTCCACCCACCCAGCGTTCCCCAAAGTCTTCCGAGAAAAATGGTACCTCACTTGTGTGGGTAGGCCTAGTGCCCGTGACAGGAAACGGCCCAAAACGCAACATGGACACACCACATTTTCACAGTGAAAACTGACCCTTTTTTTGCAAAGTGCCTACCTGTAGATTTTGAACCCTAGCTCTGCCGGCACCTAAAGAAACCTAGCAAACCTATACATTTTTTAAAACTAGACACCCAGGGGAATTCAGGATGGGGTGACTTGACTGGCTCTCACCAGGTTCTGTTACCCAGAATCCCTTGCAAACCTCAAAAATTGTCAAAAAAAACACATTTTCCTCACATTTCTGTGGTGGAAAGTTCTGGAATCTGCGTAGATCCACAAAATTCAACCCACCCCACATTCCCCAAAGTCTTCAGAGAAAAATGGTACCTCACTTGTGTGGGTTGGCCTAGTGCCAATGACAGGAAACGGCCCAAAACGCAATGTGGACACACCACATTTTCACAGTGAAAATGGACCCTTTTTTTGCAAAGTGCCTAGCTGTAGATTTTGAACCCTAGCTCTGCCGGTACCTAGGAAACCTAGCAAACCTATACATTTTTGAAAACTAGACACCCAGGGGAATCCAGGATGGGGTGACTTGTCTGGCTCTCACCAGGTTCTGTTACCCAGAATCCCTTGCAAACCTCAAAATTTGTCAAAAAAACCACATTTTCCTCACATTTCTGTGGTGGAAAGTACTGGAATCTGCGTGGATCCACAACATTCCACCCACCACGCATTCCCCAAAGTCTTCCAAGAAAAATGGTACCTCACTTATGTGGGTAGGCCTAGTGCCCGCGACAGGAAACGGCCCACAACGCAACGTGGACACACCACATTTTCACAGTGAAAACTGACCCTTTTTTGCAAAGTGCCTAGCTGTAGGTTTTGAACCTTAGCTCTGCCGGCACCTAGGGAAACCTAGCAAGCCTATACATTTTTGAAAACCAGACACCAAGGGGAATCCAGGATGGGGTGACTTGTCTGGCTCTCACCAGGTTCTGTTACCCAGAATCCCTTGCAAACCTCAAAATTTGTCCCAAAAAACAAATTTTCCTCACATTTCTGTGGTGGAAAGTTCTGGAATCTGCGTGGATCCACAAAATTCCACCCACCCCGCATTCCCCAAAGTCTTTGCAGAAAAATGGTACCTCACTTGTGTGGGTAGGCCTAGTGCCCGCGACAGGAAACGGCCCAAAACGCAACGTGGACACACCACATTTTCACAGTGAAAACGGACCCTTTTTTTGCAAATTTCCTAGCTGTAGATTTTGAACCCTAGCTCTGCTGGCACATAGGGAAACCTAGCAAACCTATACATTTTTGAAAACTAGACACCCAGGGGAATCCAGGATGGGGTGAAATATCTGGCTCTCACAAGGTTCTGTTACCCAGAATCCCTTGCAAACCTCAAAATTTGTGGGGGAAAAAACAAATTTTCCTCACATTTCTGTGATGGAAAGTTCTGGAATCTGTGTGGATCCACAAAATTCCACCCACCCCGCATTCCCCAAAGTCTTCCGAGAAAAATGGTACCTCACTTGTGTGGGTGGGTCAAGTACCCACGACAGGCAAGGGCCCAAAACCTATTGAGGCGACATCAAAATTACCTATCACAAAACAACCTGGTTTTGCAAGGGGGGTCCCATTTGTTCTTGGCCCCGGGCTCGGCGGCCATCTAGGGAAACCTACCAAACCCACACATTTCTGCAAACTAGACACCCGGGGGAGTCCAGCAAGGTATGGCTTGCGTGGGTCCCCCAACATTTCCCTACCCAGAATCCCCTGCAAACCTCAAATTTAGCTGAAAAAAATCACTTTTTTCTCAAATTTCTGTGTGGGAAAGTTCTGGAATCTGCGTGGATCCACAAATTTCCTACCACCCAGCGTTCCCCCAGGTCGCCCGATAAAAATGGTACCTCACTCGCATGGGTGGGTCAAGTACCCGCGACAGGCAAGGGCCCAAAACCTATTGAGGCGACATCAAAATTACCTATCACAAAACAACCTGGTTTTGCAAGGGGGGTCCCATGAGTTTTGGCCCCGGGCTCGGCGGCCATCTAGGGAAACCTACCAAACCCACACATTTCTGAAAACTAGACACCCGGGGAGTCCAGCAAGGTATGGCTTGTGTGGGTCCCCCAACATTTCCCTACCCAGAATCCCCTGCAAACCTCAAATTTTGTTGAAAAAATCAATTTTTTCCCACATTTCTGTGTGAGAAAGTTGTAGAATCACCGGGCTGACACAAATTTCCTACTACCCAGCGTTCCCCCAGGTCTCTCGATAAAAATGGTACCTCACATGTGTGGGTAGGCATAGTGGCTGCAACAGGAAATGGCCCAAATCGTACTGTGGAGACTTCAAAATTACCTATAACAAAACTACCTGGTTTTGGGGGGGGTCACCTGGTTTTTTGATCCCGGGCTCGCCGCCATCTAGGGAAACCTACCAAACCCACACATTTCTGAAAACTAGACACCCTGGGGAGTCCAATGAGGTATGGCTTGCGTGGATCCCCCAACGTTTCCCTACCCAGAATCCCCTGCAAACCTCAAATTTAGCTTAAAAAAAACACATTTTCCACATATGTTTGTGTGGAATCACTGTGTTGGCACAAATGTCCTACCCCACAGCATTTTCCTTAGTGTCCCGAGTAAAATGATACCTCACTTGTGTGGGTGTCCAATGCAGAATTGGCTAAAAGCGTATTTTTAAAAAAATGTAGCGCTTAGAATTGTCGGTGCTATAGCCTAAATCCCTATGTTTTGGGCTCTTCCCAGTCACAGGCCCTTGCTCCACCCACACAAGTGAGGTATCATTTTACTCGGGAGACTTAGAGGAATGCTGTGGGGTAGGACATTTGTGCTGGCACAGTGATTCCACACAAAAATATGTGGAAAATGTATTTTTTTCAGCTAAATTTGAGGTTTGCAGGGCATTCTGGGTAGGGAAACATTGGGGGATCCACGCAAGCCATACCTCGCTGGACTCCCCCGGGTGTCTAATTTTCAGAAATGTGTGGGTTTGGTAGTTTCCCAAGATGGCCGCCGAGCCCGGGGCCAAAAACCCAGGTGACCCCCCCTTGCAAAACCAGGTTGTTCTGTGATAGGTAATTTTGATGTCTCTTCAATACGTTTTGGGCCCTTGCCTGTCGCGGGTACTTGACCCACCCACGCGAGTGAGGTATCATTTTTATCGGGAGACCTGAGGGAACGCTGGGTGGTAGGAAATTTGTGGATCCACGTAGATTCCAGAACTTTCCCAGACAGAAATTTGAGAAAAAAGTGATTATTTCAGCTAAAGTTGAGGTTTGCAGGGGATTCTGGGTAGGAAAATGTTGGGGGACCCACGCAAGCCTTACCTCGCTGGACTCCCCCGGGTGTCTAGTTTTCAGAAATGTGTGGGTTTTGTACTTTCCCAAGATGGCCGCTGAGCCCGGGGCCAAAAACCCAGGTGACTCCCCTTGCAAAACCAGGTTGTTTTGTGATAGGCCATTTTGATGTCTCCTCAATACGTTTTGGGCCCTTGCCTGTCGCGGGTACTTGACCCACCCACGCGAGTGAGTTGTCATTTTTATAGGGAGACCTGGGGGAACGCTGGGTGGTGGGAAATTTGTGGATTCACGTAGATTCCAGAACTTTCCCAGACAGAAATTTGAGAAAAAAGTGATTTTTTTTCAGCTAAATTTGAGGTTTGCAGGGGATTCTGGGTAGGGAAATGTTGGGGGCCCCATGCAAGCCACACCTTGCTGGACTCCCCCGGGTGTCTAGTTTTCAGAAATGTGTGGGTTTTGTAGGTTTCCCTAGATGGCCGCTGAGCCCGGGCCAAAACACATGGGACCCCCTTGCAAAACCAGGTTGTTTTGTGATAGGTCATTTTGATGTCGCTCAATAGGTTTTGGGCCCTTGCCTGTCGCGGGTACTTGACCCACCCACACAAGTGAGGTACTATTTTTCTCGGAAGACTTTGGGGAATACGGGGTGGGTGGAATTTTGTGGATCCACACAGATTCCAGAACTTTCCACCACAGAAATGTGAGGAAAATGTGTTTTTTTTACAAATGTTGGGGTTTTCAAGGGATTCTGAGTAACAGAACCTGGTGTGAGCCAGACAAGTCACCCCATCCTGGATTCCCCTGGGTGTCTAGTTTTCAGAAATGTATAGTTTTGCTAGGTTTCCCTATGTGCCGGCAGAGTTAGGGTTCAAATTCTACAGCTAGGCACTTTGCAAAAAAAGGGTCAGTTTTCACTGTGAAAATGTGGTGTGTCCACGTTGCGTTTTGGGCCGTTTCCTGTCGCGGGCACTAGGCCTACCCACACAAGTGAGGTACCATTTTTCTCGGGAGACTTTGGGAAATGCGGGGTAGGTGGAATTTTGTGGATCCACACAGATTCCAGAACTTTCCAAGACAGAAATGTGAGGAAAATGTGGTTTTATTTTTACAAATTTTGAGGTTTGCAAGGGATTCTGGGTAACAGAACCTGGTGAGAGCCAGACAAGTCACCACTTCCTGGATTCCCTGGGTGTCTAGTTTTAAAAATGTATAGGTTTGCTAGGTTTCCCTAGGTGCCGGCAGAGCTAGGGTTCAAAATCTGCAGCTAGGCACTTTGCAAAAAAAGGGTCCGTTTTCACTGTGAAAATGTGGTGTGTCCACGTTGCGTTTTGGGCCGTTTCCTGTCGCGGGCACTAGGCCTACGCACACAAGTGAGGTACCATTTTTCTCTGAAGACTTTGGGGAATGCGGGGTGGGTGGAATTTTGTGGATCCATGCAGATTCCAGAACTTTCCACCACATAAATGTGAGGAAAATGTGTTTTTTTTACAAAGTTTGAGGTTTGCAAGGGATTGTGGATAACAGAACCTGGTGAGAGCCAGACAAGTCACCCCATCCTGGATTCCCCTTGGTGTCTAGTTTTAAAAAATGTACAGGCTTGCTAGGTTTCCCTATGTGCCAGCTGCGCTAGGGCCCAAAATCCACAGGTAGGCACATTGCTAAAAAAAGGTCTGTGCCTAGTGGGCTTTCTGCCGCCCTGGGGGGCAATTGGGGGGGTGGGGGGTTTGCCCCGATATGCCCCCAAGGGGGGCAGAAAGACTGTGGCTATTTTTTGGGGGGTGGGGGCATTGGTATGCCCATTCTGGGCAGCCCCCACCCCCACGCATAAATAAAGCCAGCGTAATCGCTGGCGCCTAGTGGGCTTCCTGACCCCCCCGGGGGGGCAGATCAGGGGCCACTGCCCCCATCTGACCCCCGGGAGGCTCATTTCAGTTTCGGTTTCTATGTAATGACGTCAGCGCGACGTGCGCGCTGATCGTCATTTCACAGAAACGGGGGGGCCTCGGGAGCTGGGGAAGCTCTTCCCCAGCTCCAGAGGCTTTAGGGGAGAAAAAGAAATCCCTCTGGTGCCTGCACCAGAGGGATTTCCGGTGCCATGTGCCAGGATGGCCGGGAGCCGTCCTGCGCACACGAGCACTGTTGCGCACGACAGCTCCTGGCCGTCGTGCGCACCGAAGGGGTTAACAGTAATTGGGCCGTGCTCTGTGGGAGGAAACCAAACACAAACAGAAGGGACAAAGAGGAAGAATTAACTACTAGCAAGCAAGTATTTTTTAATGGGAATTGAAGGGATGAATAAAAAGGCAATGAGCGGGAAGTAAGCCCACAAAGGGAACACAGCATATCTCGAAAATACAGCGCATGCGCTGCCTAGGCTCGGCCTAAATAGGCACAGGATGTTGGCTTTAGCAGGGCTCTGAGAGTGCCAAAGGGGTTATTTACTCACAAGGGGCTGTAAATGGGGCTGTACAAATCAATACTAGCATTGGCAGGGGGAGCACACATGTTTCCAAACACCAGTGATTCGCATGGGCAACACTGAATGCCTAGCATACAATAGCTATGCCCATGGTTCGCCATTGAACATCCTATCCAATTCCTACCACAGAATACCCTAATGTATGATGTGCACAGACAATCTACCCGAATGCCTTATGCAAAACACGCTGATCTGTGGCCTGTTGTAGAACATATGAGCCAGCTGTCTACCAGAGTACACACTATTAACTACTTCCACAGAATGTGCGAGCATGCACCATGCAGTGGAATAACTAAGTCCAGAGTCAGCACACAATACTCTGATCAATGCATGCTATATGATCCTACCACGTGTAAGGAAACAGGTTTTTTACAAGTTTCCTCCCCACTCATTGCCCTATTTGGACCCCAATGTGATGGCTTTTGACTCTGAAAGTGCACTGAAACCTGCTAACCAGGCCCCAGTGTCAGTGCTCACTCCTTAAAATATGATATGTGAATTGGTAACCCCAATTGGCAAGGACTTTAACCCCCTTATAAGTCCCTGGTAAGTGTTGCCAGTGGTACCCAGGTCATTGGGAGTTAAAGGGGTCACCACCAGAGCCTGCAGCACTGATTATACCACCCTGAGTGACCCAAGTAAACAGATGACAGCAAGCCTGCTATTGCAGACTGCAGGAGCAGTGCAAACTGCTCAAACTCGACCTTGCCCTCACCATGAGTGGCAAGGGCACAGCACTATTTTAATATATGTCAGTCACCCCTAAGGTAGGCCTCCTGAGCCCAGAAGGTAGGGTGCATTACATTAAAGGTGTGGGCATATAAGTGCAAGCTTATATGTCCCTATAGTAGCCTCCTTCCATAAGTGGCTACTATAAGTGTTCAGGGGGCCATAGGATAACTTGGGTTAGCACCCAGGCACCCCCGGTTTGCCAGCTCCATTAAGGTCCCACTGAAAGTGTCATGTTTGGTATCAAACAACTTGTCTCATCAAACCCAACATTTTTCTAAAGTAAGATTTAATGTGACATGTACCCAGGTGGCTACATTAAAGGTTTCACACCTGGTTGCCCCAGCCTTTCCTGTTCGCTGGCCTACAGCTGCTGGCGCCAAGACAGGAATCTGACATAGCCAGGAGGTGTGAACACTCTCAGGAATCAGAAACAAAGGCCTGCCTGAGAAGGAGGTGACACTCCCTCCCTGACATGATGGCTAGTGGACTGGCACATCAAGGCAGTGACCTTTAAAGTTTACACCGCCTCTGATATGCATCTAGGCTGCCTCCCAGAGGAGGAAACCATCAACTCCCTGCCCCCAGGCACATTTGCTCCCGGGCAGGCAGGAAAAATAGGTAGTCAGGAGGTGTACACCCCCAGAAGACTAGCCACACCCCTAGGGTTGGCTGCCTGGTCTGTACAGTAAAGGAAGGTTTCTGCCATTTTTGCAAAGTGGTAGAATAGATGGTTCTGGGTAGAAAAGGTGACACACCCCCCGGATGTGGTCACCTCAGGGGCGGATTAGCCACTGGGACTCATAGCCCATTGGCTACTTGCACCCAGACCCCTAATGCCCCAAAATCTAGTATTAAAGGGGAAACCCTGGCACCAGAACCTCAGATTTGAATCGACTAACAACCAAGGACAAAGAAGAGACCCAAATCTGCGACTTCAGGACCTGCACAGAGCAAAGGCACGATACTACGCCCCTGTGGCAACCACCCTGCTACTGCACTACTGTGACTTGTCCCAGACCAGAGAGCAGTCTCACAGGAAAGAGGAACCCCTCTGAGAGCCAAAGGCAACTCCAGAACTCCCTTAGCCTAGAGGTACTAGTCTACCGCAGCCTGCAGGCAAATCGCACTCCCGGAACCAAAGAATCACTGGCTATCGGGCCCACAGAGGAATCGCCCACAAGTTAATGGTCTGGTGCATTGTGGGAAATGTAGTCCAGACCTCCTGCAAGTTTCAGGTGGCTACTGTTTTTCCCCAGACTCCAAGACGTCAAAGTAACCGAATGCTGTGTTTGCTACTACCAAGGCTTGTTGATGGGCAGCCTGGCTACCCCTACCTTTATTCGACGCTGCACCTTGAGGGAACTCCACAACACCTTCCACTCGACGCCCCAGTGGCCCTGTTATTGAGCTTTTGCACCCCTTTCCTCACTAGCCTCGCTCAAGTAGCAAAACCAGCACCCCCGCGGCTCCCGCTTCAGCACCAAAGACAGCCAGGACAACTCTGCAGCGGGGCCCTACGAGCCAGCGAAAATTCAACTGACTGTCATGTCCTGGTAATGGGACCCGCATCAACTTACCCCCCGGTGTTTTAAACTGAACTCAACCTGCAAGTGACCGATTGGCGCTAGTGCTTTTCTCCATTGACCGCAACGTTAAAGTTTTGCAGTAGTGAATTGCATTGATTTATTTTTCCTTTTAAAATCCATGACTTCGGTTCTACTCATCCGATTGACTTCATTTTGGTATCTAAATTTATATAAATATCAGATTTATTTTCATAAATTGGTGATGAATTTCTTTTGAGTGGTGTCAATTTCTAATCATCCATGTTGGTACCCTGAAAATGCTTAATATATGTTCCTCAAGTAAAGTCCAACTGCTCTGTGCCACATTACCAGGACTGAGCTAGGGATTTATTAGTGTGAATCCAAAGGACCTATTGGGATTTTGAGAATATTACATAGTGAAGCCTAATTAGCCGCTCTACATAATACTCCACTTTCCTACACCAGGGTACCGCATGATAAGGAATGTAGTTTATGTCGTGCCATATAATACTTCATCTAACTCCATGCTGCAGAAAGTCATAGGCTATGTTGCAGTGATTTTAAACGGTACATCCAGAAGTTTTCTATGGAGTCCAGTAGTTCTTCCTTTGAGACATGTTCCACGGGGAAAATCTTCAAATCTGATAGTAAATGATCCACAAGGTTAAAATGATTGGCTACAGGCTGGTCAATTTTCTTATTAATTATTGCCGATTTGTGGTTCCTGAATCGTGTACGGAGGTCATTCACTCTTTGGCCTACATATCGTTTTTTACAGCTTTGCCGTTGGCACTGAATCACATAAATAATGCATGTTGAGCGACATGTAAGATGCTGTCTTATTCCATAGGTCCTTCTCATAACAGAACTAGTTACTGATGATGTTTGAAAAAGGTATTCACACGTGATGCACCTTTTAGAGTCACAGCAATGAACCCCTGCATTTGTTACAACTTGCTTGAGTTCAGCTCTCACAATAAGAGATCGTAAATTTGGAGCTCTGCGGTAAGCAATGACTGGCGGTTTTGGAATATCAGACTTGAAGATTTTCCCCCGTGGAACATGTCTCAAAGGAAGAACTACTGGACTCCAGAGAAAACTTCTGGATGTACCGCTTAAAATCACTGCATCCAGATGGACTGAACATTACTGATAATACAACCTGATTACTGCATATCTCAAGAGCTCTCAGGACTGCATTGATTCCACATTCCAAATGGAATCTTCACTCATGATGCTTTTTGAAAATTCAGCTGTGTCATCTGTGCAGCCACTGAGCAAACCATCTTGTACTACCTGAGGAAGGCGGAAGCTGAAACGTTGTAGTGGAAATATATTTTTGTTCTTTGGTGAATCTATCTGTTTGAGTCACTTCTTTCTTGGATATTTTATTTCTTTGTGACTCGTATCCTTTGGGATCCAGATTTTTGCCCTGGCTGGCTGTTGTTTTCTTGTGATCCTTCATCTTCATATATATCTATATATATATATAATATATATATATTCATATATATTATGTCGAACTCTCGTGGCGTGTATGTGATCAAGGCCAGGATTGGTCAAAACGCATCATGCAGACTAGACTGCAATAAAATTATGTATGTGTATGTGATATATATATATATATATATATATATATACATATATATATATATATATATATATATATATATATATATATATATATATATATATATATATATATATATATATATCCAGAAAATCCGCTACGTTTTGATTCCTCAAAAACGGAGCACGGACTACATAGTCTTTGCAATGTCTTTTTATTTTTCCCCAAACACCTCTACAGCCATGACGCGTTTCAGCCCTGCCCCGGGCCTTGATCACATGACACGCTCTGTCAGGTAGGTGGATTTTTTATACATTTCGTTCGTGAAAACCTTAAAGTGACAGGTATTTAAGTAAAAAATGCATAGACATAGAAAAAATATATAAATAAATATGTAAACACAATCATTTAAGTTAGACCATGTAAAACCTGCTACATATAAAACACAGTATGCTGTAGGGTATAAAATTGTTACAAGGCTAAATCAATGTCACTAACCACTATAAATAGTGTAACTGTCATCAAAGCAATGTTACAAATCCTAGAATTATGATACTTTCTATGTCGTATATAAACATTGCCTAACATGGACACCTGATGACAGTGATTGTGTTAAGATAATAAAACCAGGGATTTAGGCAGTTGTTAAAATATCCTAATCTAAAATATCGGCCTGAATGCCACATAACAACAGCGTGTTAATGTCTATCTACTTAAAACCTGTAATTTATAAAGTGCTTGTGCTCACCTCTATTAAATTATGCTAAAAACTCGTGTTAACATCTAAAAAATGTATATAAAACAAATTACCTAACCCTGTATGTGAAAATTGCAATTAGTCAAAGTTTAAGATGTCTAAATCTAAGCGTGGCAGCAATGGATAACAAACTCATGTTTTTGAGATTATAACAAGCGTATAACTAATTGTTAATACAATCAATCTGTTTCTTTGGGAAATACAAGCTTCGATACGCAACCAATGTCACTTATGTTGCTGTATCTGAATTTTCTTGTTGTATATCTCTGAACAAGAATGTTTAATATAGAAAAAGGCCATAAACCTTTAAGACTTTTTACAGGCACGTATGTAACTCCTCCGTGGCATTCAGACCTTTAGGTTGTTTAGTATCTAGATTGATTATGTAGTGAGCCTCAAGTGATCTAAGACGCCTTTCTCTGTCTCCACCTCTTTTCTTTGGGGTACTGCAATATATACACACACATTTGCAAAGTATGGTGGGTGTATAGGACAGGAGAGGTCCTCACCATCTTCCCGTTCATGTCCACACATTTACTGAGCTGCAAAACGGTGGGGAGCCAAGTCCAACTCCACTAAAAGGTTCTCTGCCAATGCCATTGTTAGTCCGCCAGAGCCACCATATTTTAGGAAATGTGCAAGGACATCTCCACTCCTGATCACCTTCCCGAAGGCCATGCACCAGTTCACCAACTGTGTCATATTTCAAATATGGGGCATGTGGTTTCCCTATTCAGGAACTATGCCTTGCTGCATTAACATGAGTCCCTTCAAGGCTAATTCTTGGTTATGTCTGGAGAGCTCCAGATCACAAAATACATTCAATGTAGCAGTATGTGGTGCTAGAAGGATGTCTTTCTCAGAATTGTGGCCAATTCAGTGCCAACAAAGCCTTGATTTTGACACATTGCCAAACGGTGTGAAAGAAATGAAGGGTCTGCTTGTTGCACCATTGGCCAGTTTTATCAAGTAGTATTCACAAGTGATGAAACCTGATTTTAATATAATGAGCCCAGTGCTGAGCCGTAAGATCAATTAGCCAAAGGCTAGCCTGAATTGCGACTTCCCTCCAGTCTACCAAGTCCCTCAAGTTGTCTTCCCATTTCTGTATCGCATTTTCTAGACTGGCAGGTGTGCTGTTCATCAGCGAGATGCCAGCTTTGGAGGCGACCTCCAATAGAAATGCCTCGGTCACTATCACGCCCTTAGTACATGAAACCCATACATGAGGTTAAGGCATCCCAATTAATGTAATTGTCAGTTACATGTATATCTGAGCTGGGCAAACAGCTGCTGCCTTCCCCCACTGTGAAGGGCCCCAGCTTAGAGATGCTGATTAGATGCCTTTGTCTAATTTACATCAGACCTGGAATATTCCCTGGTCCCTCGCTGAATCACAAAGGACTTTCTCCTCCAGTCCCCACAAGCACAGCAATTTGGTGACAGCCTTCCACATTCTCAGGAAGGAATCTGGTCTGTCAGTTTCACGACGTACCAGTAGGGTGTGTCAATAGGTTTTGTTCCCCATTGCTAGTCTATAAACACTGACCAAGGGTTTCTCCACCTTCAAAAATGCCCCCGCGGCGGCTCCTCCACTAAGGCTTCTGAGCAATGCAACAAAGGAAAAATAAGATGACAATAACAGGATCTTATTATCATTGTATTGTTCTCTACAAAGCCTGATTGGGCGGGCGGGCTGGGCTTCTGTCACAGTGGAGGAGGAGGAGTGGTATATGCACTTTTAGTGCGCAAGATGGTTTGGCCTGCTGTTTTGGGCCGGCCAAACAGTCATGCGCACTTAGCATGTTCTCCACTGGCCTGTAATGCACAGCCTGGGTGGAGGTCATGCACAGGCTTGCAGTCCCCGTCTGAGCACCTGAACCAGGAGTTCAGACCAACCACGATGCTGCTGCCATGGTGACAGCAGCATCGTGATTGGCTTAGGGGAGCCTGGGTGCTTTCTGCTTCAGGGAGCGAGGAAGAGCAGAGGACGATGAGAAGCGTGCAGCATGAACAGGTAAGTGATCTTTATTTTTATCTTTCATTGCCCCCCCGCCCGTTCTGCAGCAGCAACCACTACTGGCATTAACCATCACCAGTTGAGATGCCCACTAGTAGTTTCTTCTTGGCAGAGGGGATATGCTTTCTCCGTACACTGAAATCCATTACGCCATTTCCTCCACAACCAGGTTCTCAGTGCAGTCTGTCTTTTGAAGGTACACTTTAGGGACCTGACAGAGTCGCGAATCGTACAACCCCAAGGGAAAGATATAATTTTGAATACAGCTGCACTCCCAAGTAGGAAGAAGGGCAGCTTCCGCCTGTATTGGACATGATTCCTGAAATTATCAAATAATGTTTGCAGATCATACTCCAAGAATTCTGTCGGATTCATGGTTTTCTCCTTTCCAAGATATTGGAACCTCTTTCTGGCTATGCTACTACACGGAGCAAAACACTTATGAAACTATGAACAGGACATGCAAACTTTGAGACTCCTCTTATATTTTCGCCCCCGATCAATCTGCAAACATTTTTAAAATCAATCACAAGGCATGGAAATTCTTTTTTGTGCAGATTCGTCAGTTAGAGCTTATATTGTCGGCAAGTGAAACAGAATTTTTTTTAACTTGGTGCAGATGTGCAGCTGAGCCATAATTAGACTCACAGGCCTAGTTACAAGTCAGTGCTA
The DNA here is from genome assembly GCA_963921515.1 of Calotriton arnoldi. Taxonomy (NCBI): domain Eukaryota; kingdom Metazoa; phylum Chordata; class Amphibia; order Caudata; family Salamandridae; genus Calotriton; species Calotriton arnoldi. The sequence continues at coordinate 96,486 of CAWUFW010003605.1, read as the reverse complement.
TATGTGAAAGGGCTCTACAAATAAGGTGGCAATGGAGATGGAAGAAGGGTGATACAGAATTAGCAGTACAGCTGGAGTTGGGCAGTGGAGGGAGATCAGCTCGGCACACAAGGAGGGGGCTGTCATATGTCAACTTTTTGTACCATAAAATATTGTCTGACATAAAAATTGTGTTTCATGTATCCTTTGCAAAAATATCGCCCCATGGAGTGTAGATTTTCTGCTATTGACTCCAATCCAGAAATAGTTTTGCAAACCATATTTCGTAAACCATATTGATGTGAGACGGTATTCTGGCAACGATGATGTGGTCCCACACCAGAGGGGGGCTCGGTAGAGAAGCAGATCTCAAGGAGGGAGCTCTTCATTGTGTGTCCCTTAACCCAATGATTGGGTTAATGAACATACAAATGTTGCTTGTAGAGAGAGGTTTTCAACAATTTCTGGAAATAGAGTGGTAATGAGGCCTGACGAATGTGAAAGACGATGGACTTACAGATACTTGACACGCTGCAGGAGAGGTGTTGGCATTTCACTTTTTCATTCCTGAATTTCCTGATTTCCATTCTAGCAATGGTGTTACTGCCTGTTGTGAGTGTTCGACTGGGGTCTCAATAGTGGTCTCCAGGTGTAGACGAGTGTTAGAATTTACTACCTTATAGAAGATACAGGTGATCTTGACTCTATTGCTGAAAAGCAGATGGAGCTAGCGCAGTTTTCTGAGGGTCGAGTCTTGCTTGGAAAGATCTCCAAAGAGTTAAACCCTTACATGGAAGACCATGGAGTTAAGTACATTTTGGTGATGCGAGCCAGTTGAGCATTGCCCATATCGAGGTGGAAGAGAACAAGGGCCTGAACACTGAGCGAAAGTTGGAAGGACTTTGGACATCAGAGGAGACCAAGTAGGTGCCAGGCAGTCTTTGTTTTGTGCACACTGTGAGTCTTGAGGATGAATTTGGCGTCAACGTGGAAGGTCTGGCATTTGGCGTAGTCAAAACACAAAGGGGCATATTATCAAGCGGCAGCGATAATTATCGCTGGCCGCTCTTAGCGAGATTTTTTTTATCGCCGGCTATCGCTGGCAATTATCGCCATGCTATCGCTGTAATAACAACGCATAGCGCAATGGCGATAATTTCCCAGCGATAGCGGTGTTTCCATGGAACATCGCTGGTTTTCCAGCGATGTTCCATGGAAAACGGTGATAACCTTGCTGATACGACCCTGTGGTCGTATCAGCATAATCCACCCCCATGTTAGGTATAGGTAAGTCTGCATTTTTGCAGACGTTAGTTTTTGGCAAAAACCGCGGTTTTCGCCAAAAACTAACGTCTGCAAAAATGCGTGGGACTCCTTGTTAATATCGCAATGTACATTTCGCGATATTTAACAAGGTAGTCCGTCAGGGGTACGCCCAGAAACGCCCACTTTGCATCTCATTAGAGATGCGAAGTTAGGCGTGCTGGAAACGGGCGCTAAGTCAAGGAAACACGCGCTAGCGTGTCCTTGATGATATTGCAATAAAATTATCGCCGCTTTTCGCCCGATGCTAAAGCGGCGATAATTTTATCGCGGCCCCTTGATAACATGCCCCAAAGTCTATTTGGGCGAAAAGCGGCGATAATTTTATCGCAATATCATCAAAGACACGCTAGCGCGTGTTTCCTTGACTTAGCGCCCGTTTCCAGCACGCCTAACTTCGCATCTCTAATGAGATGCAAAGTGGGCGTCACTGGGCGTACCCCTGACGGACTACCTTGTTAAATATCGCGAAATGTACATCGCGATATTAACAAGGAATCCCATGCATTTTTGCAGACGTTAGTTTTTGGCGAAAACCGCGGTTTTCGCCAAAAACTAACGTCTGCAAAAATGCAGACTTACCTATACCTAACATGGGGGTGGATTATGCTGATACGACCACAGGGTCGTATCAGCAAGGTTATCGCCGTTTTCCATGGAACATCGCTGGAAAACCAGCGATGTTCCATGGAAAACACCGCTATCGCTGGGAAATTATCACCATTGCGCTATGCGTTGTTAATACAGCGATAGCATGGCGATAATTGCCAGCGATAGCCGGCGATAAAAAAAATCTCGCTAAGAGCGGCCAGCGATAATTATCGCTGCCGCTTGATAATATGTCCCTTAGCTGTCAGGATTCCACTCAGGAAGATAGGCTTGTACCTGTCGCAGTTTTGCCTTATTAGCAACGAGCACAGATTCCATTTTGAGCAGAATAATGACCTAAATATACAAAATGTTGTGGAATTTTGTTAGAACAATAATATGCAAAAAAATGTTTGTGTGTCGTTGGAGTAAATAGTCACTCTGCCAAATACTAGAGCTGAAGTAATGCGCAAGTAATGAAAATGATATCAACAGTGACTCACAAAAGTAGTGGTGGGCGTCCGCCGTCGTGTTCATCCACAGGAAGTAGGTGTTGATCCCCGGCAGTTTGTGAGGCTTCCTCACCTCACAAATCACTTGTGGAGCAACTGCATTTTCTGGTTTGTAAAAGTAGGTTTGAGTTGAGGCACCCAAATATTTGGCAGGGTGACTAGTTGTGAATAACGGTCCTGAAGAATGCCTAGAAGCTCCTTGTAGGGTCACGAGCCAGGCTGAGACATGTTGACCACTCTCCAGTTGGTTCAAAGTTCACTCCCCTCTCGGTTTTAACCTATCCATTGGGGCTCCAAAAGAAAAATAGTTGTTCTGGTCACCAAGAGGTAGTTTTATTCTCCCTTACACTCACCTTGCACTCTGCATACCTCACCCTTACCCTTGACTCTCATAGGGCCTCTATACACTAAAAACACTCCAAAGAGTTCCTTCCTTACTCAAGAGAGTTGCAGCCTACAATGAAGCATGCCACCTAAGGGTGGGTGAAGCTTACCATCCTAAATCAAGGGATGTGCCAACATTACAGCATAGCCCCCCTAGAGATTGTTCTCATATGATCAGTTTATAGATCATGTGTATTTTTTGTGTGCTTTAGATTGTGTTTCCAAGAGCTGTACACCATTGGTCATTTTTGATACTCCCTTTAGACTTTCTTTGTGATTCAGGTAGGGTAGCCTTGCCAGTGCTTGGCTGTCTGTAAAGCCCTGAATGTTCAGTGGTAGTGAAAGTGACCAGATCTACGTTGCCCAATTGATGCTGGCCCTGCATCAGCGTCATACACTTGCCTACTCTCACCTGTCAGATCAGGGTTTTCTGCTGAGACCCTGTAGTGGTAGATCTGGATACACTACTCAGCTGCAAGCTGTGACCTACTTCATATTTTAGAAGCAGGATCCTACAAACACTTAGCCCAGCGTGAAAAAAGTTTAGCTCCGCCACAAAAGTACTCCTTGTCACTGTGCTACCTGTACAAACCTAAAATGACACAAGCCACGTGATAAAAACTGTCAGATGTACTTGATGCAAGGAAACTAAAGGGGCACCCAAAATAACAAAAAGAGAATATACCTGTATTAAGACCCCATAAACGATTAAATTAAGCGAGAAATCATCGGTTTCATGTTTGAAACAGTGAACATTTTGGTGATTTGCTGGAATTGCAAAACAACTTCGGGTAAAAAAGGTGCCCCTCTTATAGGGCGACAGATAGCTCCTATGAACAACCTGCTGCTCTTTTCAATAAAACCTATTGAAGAAGACGCTGCATTATCATAAGCACCACCTTCGGTCAATTCCTCATCACTAAAAAAATGATTGTAAGTGAAGTAAATGAGCCTTGTTTGAGGCAGTGGTTGTTCCTGAACATGATTGTCCTTGGCGATCATTCCTAAAATTAGATGATAACTGACGAATAAGTAACTACATTTTAAGGACCAAAATGCCAACTTATCTAAATTGTGCTGTTATGAACTTAAATTGACGACAGAAAAGACTGGATTTGATTAACCGTGCACAAATTACCCATACGCCTCTGCGGCACATGGTAGGAGACTGTTAGAGAGAACACGAGGCAGGTTTTGAGATCCAGCATCCTGCAGAGGATTGTTGGCAGATCCTAAATGTCACCCAGCAAGGAACTGGGATCCGCACCAAGGTAATGTTCTTTATCCGAAGCACCACCAGCTAAGGGGCCGATTCCGATTCGGGCCGGAAATCTCTCCGACCGAGCCGGACCCGGAGAGATTTCCGACCGAATCGGACCCGTGCAGCCCGACCGAACGAGTACGATGCGTCCGTATGCTATCGTACTCGAGTCGGTCGGACTCCCATTGAAGTCAATGGGAGCCGGTCGTACAACGCGTACGCGGGCTCCCATTGCCTCAATGGGTGCGAGGCGAACAAGGGCGCCCCCTACAGCGGGTACGCGGGGAAGCGACTCGCGCCATACACGCATAGGTAGGGGGGACCCATGGGTCCCCCTGTGTGCGACTCGCGCAGCTACGCATACAGGGGGGTCCGACACGGACCCCTGAAGTACGGCTCCGACTGCTCTTTCGAGCCGGACGGCGCGTGTCGGTCGGACTGCTCGCGGCGCGCATCGTACTTACCCGGCCGGGGAACGTCTCCATTGCGCGGTGCGAGTCGTGTCCGAGCGAGTCGGTCGGTGCGGTTAGACCCGGGAACGAGTCGGTCGGAGCGGTTGGGATGCCCGAACGAGTCGGCCGGCGAATTCGCATCGTACTCGCTCGTCCGGACGCGCATACGAATCGGTCGGGAAATAGGGCTCTGAATCGGATCCGGTTATGCCGAATCCGATTCGAGCCCTACCGGCCGAGATCGGAATCGGCCCCTAAGTAAGGAATGCATGCCCTAGCCCCGGGGAATCCCGGAACCAGAAAAGAGGGAACACTCTAATCCTAAGGTAAATACATTAATTGGCCCAAACTTGTCTTTTGAAAGCCTAGCAGAAATACATTTTTTTTTAAAAATCAACCACAGTGGGCCAGATTCATAAAGATTTCGTTAGGACTTTTTAAATTTTATCTTGATATATATTTTTCTTTTTTATTGTAGTTAGTATGCCTGGACTATTTCAGAATTCTAGTGGTACGCCAGGAGTACTGTAAGTGGGTCTGACCAATAGAAATTAAGCACAGTGTAAGTAAACCATCATAAAGGCAGAACACTCAAACTTGGTACGAAACCATTTAAAAGTACTGCATTGTTCCTTTGCATGAAGGCCAGTTGAAATATGTTGCACAACATTAAATTGAAAGCACGCGTAATAAGGGACAGTGGCCAATTTTGGGTCACTACAGCGGCATCTGGTTCCATTTAAAAACTAACTTTTTATAGATATTTTCTAAAAAAAAAAAGGAACTTTGTATCAGCATTGCCAGAAAGCTGGTATAAATAGCCACATTAAGTAAAACGCACAATTCCACTGACTCAAAAATGCGAAGCGAGTGGGCATTGTGGTGAAGAGGAAGATGGAATCAGGCCTTTGGACTGGGAATGTCGTAAAGGCTTATTGAGTTGCATGAAACAGTAAGATGGAAATCTGTGTAGCAATACTGGATTCTTCATACATATACAGAGCAAATGAGGTCTAATGAAAACATGGTAGTTGGTCCAGGGTGTGAGATTCATGTAGGTCTGTTTGGGTGGAACCTAATGTATTTTGTTTTATTATTTTATTTGAGGATTTTGTAAGGCACTACTAACCATCTTAGGGTGGCCTCAGAGCACTTTTGGGTCAGGGTACATGCAGGATGGCACATTTCAATATTATACATATGCACAAGCCCAGAGAGTGGAAAGCAGGTGATTAACTGGCAGGAAAGAAGAGTGTCGGAAAATACCCACTGTCAAACCAGTCCCCAACCAGATGACAGAGACTTGAAAAGAGCAAGAGCCAGGCTTAGGGCCTTATTGTGAGTCCGGCGGGCCACAGACTGCCAGACTCATGGTGGCGGTCTCCCGACCGCCCTATTACGACTAGGGCGTTCCGGCTGCCCTGGGACCACTGCAACCTCCAGGGAACCACCATTCCCTGTTGGTTGCTCAGCGGTTCTGAGGCCGCAATATGCTTGGCGGGGCCTACAGGGCCCCCTGGTGCCTCATGCCATGTGGATGCACACTGGGGGCACAACATGTGCCCCCCCTATGTGCATGCACACCAGTACCTGCACGGCATGGACTACAGCAGTCCATGCCATGCAGGTACTGCCTTTGATGTTCCCATAGGAACGCCAAAGAACCTCCCGCCGGACCAGGAGAAATTCCCGGATCTGGCAGGCGGTTCTAACACAGGTTTGGGAGTGCAGGAGCGGTCGGTCCCGCTTACGCACCACCAAACTCATATATTAATTTGCAGTCCCTCAAATGCAATGGTAGAGATTCATAATTCGTCACATTGTCCCTAATTGATGTTTTTTTTCTGCCTGGGGCCACAATACTAAGGAAGCCATTGTAATGCAACAGCTCTATAATGCTTTAAGTGAGTAAATGGGTTGCGCGTGGGGGTGTAAACTGGGCTAGGCCATCAATGGCTGCCAGGAGTCCCTGCCCTTCCCCCAAGTCGACCACTGGATTCTGAAGTGCCTAAGAAATGTTTACAATGGGAGGCACCATGGCTATGGAAAACCCCTTTAATTCAAAATGTGAAAAACATTAAAGGGATCCGAGACGCTCAAAGATATGCAGGGCAATTTTCGTCTCTCTAGTGGAGTCTTTTCATGATAGACCACAGGCTTTTCTATATCTGCTATCATTTTAGGTCCATTTTCCACAGTGTTGCTCTGGCCCACGAGGCTCTTAAATAGATATCACAGAAAGGGGTGGAGACCCCAGTCCGCTTGAAGAGATGCTCTAAAAGTGTTTATTCAAGGTTATTTCAAAAGGGCAAAGTGTTTATGTTTAGCTGGGATTTTTCCACATGTTTGTGACTCCGTGCTCTGCAGAGGGAGTGTGTATGTTTGCTATCTTGAGTGCATGATGTTAAGAATAAATGTCACCATGCACTGTTTTACCGTTAGTGTTGGTTTCTAGGTTTATCCAGTAGTTACTGTAAAAGCATCCATCTTGCTTACTTGTTATGTTATATGTGACCTTAAGTGTGCCGATGCTATAAGTCAATGGGACACAATATCGAAGACAAAATATCAAAAATAAAATATCGACATCTGGGTGCCCTGGTGCAAATATTATGCAGTGGGTATGACAGAGGCAGGAAATGTGACCACACAGGAATGATTCATATGCATTTCACTGTACCTTGATATAGGATCCTTTGTAACAGGCTGTGTATTAGAATGCCCAATGTAAGAGATGGATGTGTTGTGTTGCCGCAGGAGTTCACTGAGGATTCACAAAGACTGCATACGCCATTGTTATGTATACAGGCTGGTGCGCCACTTGTTTATTTGTTTGAAAACCAAAATAAAAATATTTAAAAAAAATATATATATCGACAGGTAATTAAGGCTACATAACTCCACATCTTTTTACCTTGGCGAGATATATGTATATATCTAGGTGTGCCTTCTCTGTGCTAGCATGTTTGAGAATGCTCTGGGCCGCTTCTTCCATTTCAGTAAGTAAACATAATATTGAGTTTACAATATCGTTGTATCATAATATTGTGTTTTTAGAGTCAACAGTTAAAAATACTGTGGTATGTAATATCGATGTCAAGAATATCGATTTTGTATGTTGTTTAAAATATTGTTGTTAAAAATATCGATGTAGGAAATATCGTTGAAAAAAATATCTATTTTTTAAATGTAATGTAGTTTTTTATAGTATATATTTCTAAATATAATGATATTTTTTAATAAATTGGATATGTTTTATTGAAAAATTGTTTTAGGAGTGGGATGTTGGGTTTATAGGGGATAACGGTGGGTAGTGTTTAAAAAATTTGTTTTTAATTTTTGGAAAAATTTAAGTAATAATTAAGAAATTTAAAAATATTTTTTAGGAGTGGGATGTTGGGTTTATAGGGGATAAGGGTGGGGAGTGTTTTAAAATATTAATAAAAATAATATAAATTTATAAAAAATTTAAAAAAATTATTATTGTTTTTTTAAGAATAGTGGGATGCTGTGTTTATAGATGATGGGGGTAGGACATTTTATAAAAATGTAATAAAATGTAAAAAATAAATAAAAATAAAAAATGTTAACACAAATTGCATTAAGAGTGAGATTTTGTGGTTATTGCAGATAAGTTTGTGAAGTGGTTTTTAAAAATGAAACAACATTTTACAAAAAATTAATAGAAATTTTACAAAATTTAGTGGTTAGATGTTGTTATTGTAGGGGATAAGAGTAGTGATTTAAAAAATATTTTATAAAAAAAAATAGTGTGTTGTGTTTAGATGGGATAAGTGTGGTGTTTTTGTGGAAAATGTGTAAATTATTTTTAATTTCAGAAATGTAAAAAAAAATATTCAAATCTCTGAGGAGGTGGAATGTTTATGTTTATAATTATTAATGCTATCAAAAATAATTTAAAAACATTTGGGGGATTTGTATTATTTAATAAACAATTTTGTAAGTAAAATATTACATTTAAAAACATGTTAAATTTGGTATTTTGTATTATATTATAATTTCAAAATAAAAAAAATATTATTTATAAATAATTAACTAAATTTAGCATAAATCTTTTCTTGGTATGTTTTTAGAAGTGGAAATAGTATAGTATATATGTGTGGTGTGTAGAATGTTTTATGTGTTAATGTAGTTTGCAGGTGGAATATTACATTATATGAGTTTATTGTCCAGCACCTTCCATGTGTTAATGTTGTTTGAAGTTGGAATAATACAGTATATATGTTTGGTGACCAGGACTTTCCTTATGTTATTGTAGTTTGGAGTGTGAATAGTATATTATATTTGTTTAGTGTCCAGCACCTTCCCTGTTTTTATATAGTTTGGAGTGGGAATAGTAAATTATATATGTTTATTTTCCAGCAACTTCCCTGTTTTAATGTAGCATGGAGAAGGAATAGTTAATTATATATGTTTAGTGTCCAGAACTTTCTTTCAGTTAATGTAGTTTGGAGTGGGTATATTAAATTAAATATGTTTACTGTCCAGCACCTTCTGTGTTTTAATGTAGTTTGGAGTGGGAATAGTATATTGTATATGTTTAGTGTCCAGCACCTTCTGTATTTTAATGTAGTTTGGAGTGGGAATAGTATATTTTATATGTTTAGTGTCCAGCACTCTCCCAGAGTTAATATAGTTTGAAGTGGAAATAGTAAATTATATATGTTTACTTTCCAGAACCTTCCCTTATTTAATGTAGTTTGGAGAAGGAATATTAAATTATATATGTTTACTGTCCAGCACCTTCCCTGAGTTATTGTAGTTTGGAGTGGGAATAGTATATTTTATATGTTTATTGTCCACCACTTTCCCTGAGTTAATATAGTTTGGAGTTGGAATACAATTTTTTATATGTTTAGTGAGCAGTGCTTTTTTTGAGTTAATGTAGTTTGGAATGAGAATAGTAAAATATATTTTTTTATTTTGGAGCAAGATTATGAAAATAATGTATGTTTAAGTGGTAGTAGTATGTAATATTTGTTTATTAAAATTTCAATTTATAACAGTTATTAAATAACATAGAAAGTAAATAAATAGCAATATTTATATATTTGTATTTCTTTATTTTTATTGAAAGATTCAAGCAAAGAAATTTAGTGATTTATATGTTATTTACAATCTTTCATATATATTGTTATAAAGCAAAATATTAAAATTTTTATTTTTGTATGTGTCACATACTTGGTAAATATTTAAACATAAAAATAAAAAATTTAAGTATAGTAAGTATGAAACAATTTTAAGTTTTATATAATGTAGACGTTGGAAAATATGTATATTTTTTACAAACATAAGATGCAGTTATTCACTGTTTTGTATACATTTATTTATTATATATTTATTTTGTAACAGTTATACAATTTCTTTTATATTGTCAATATGTATTACATAATTATATACTGTTACATTATTGTTAATATATATTTTGTAAACTTTTTCGGTTGTTTTAAAAAGAAATGTTATTCACATAATTGACACTAAATAATATTATATTTTTTATATTATTTAATTTGTATCAAAAAATAATATTATCAAGTTAAGAAAGCAGTTAGTAAAAAAAAGTTATTTTTAACATTAATACATTTTTTCCCATTTTTGGCAAGCAGTAAAAAAATTGTTCTTATAATAATAAGGGGCCTATTAGGATGGCGGGCGGACTTTAGTCCGCCCGCCACCCCAGCGGTAACGGGACCGGCCGCCAGACATGCGGCGGTCCTGCCACCCTAATTATGATGCGACCGCCAACGCGGCGGTTGCATCTGGCGATTTAACATTGCGGCGGGTGCTGCTGTCTGCAGCACCCGCCGCAATGGTGAAATGCCATGTTGTGCATTTCCATGCACAACGTGGCAGGCACCGCGCGGTGCCTGCCACCTTGTGCATGGACATGCAGGGGGGTAACATAGGTACCCCCCAAGTGCACCCCCCACCCCCCCAGGGGCCCGCAACGGGCCCCCAAAGCAAATCCCTGCCAGTCTTTCCATGGCGGCATCGCCGCCATGGAAAGGCCTTCAAAAACTCACATCCTAATATGGCTGGCGGTGCCTGCTAGGCACCGCCACCATATTTGGGCCCCTGCTGCGCCCAGCCGGCAATCGTAACGATTGCCGACCGGCAGAAAGGCGGCGGACGCACTTTGCGTCTGCCGCGATACCCACCACCAACGTAATATGGCGGTGGGTAACTCACGTTACGATGGCGTAATGGTCGCAACCGCCGGCCCGGCAGTGGCGATCGTTACGCCATCGTAATGACCCCCTAAGTTATTACAATTTTTTTTATGTATTTTAAAAAACTTTTATCTGTGTTGTAATATTTATTATTATGCATTGTACAATTTGTAACACAATACAAACAATGGGGCCCATTAGGATGGTGGGCGGATGACCGCCGCCCGGCCGGCGGTGGCGACCGCCAGACCGGCGGCGGACATCCGCCCGCGATCTCAAGCCAGAAAACCGCCGGTCAGATTAGGATGGCGGTGGTGACCGCAACGGTGGGTAATTCCGTCCGCCGCTTTTCCGCCGGTTGCCATCCGCACTCCTGCCTTGCGGACGGAGAAGGACCGGGATAATGGTGGCGGTGCCGATCTGGCTCCGCCGGCACGATTATGATGCCGGTGGTAGCCAGCCTTTCCTCAGCGGTCAAACCGCCATGGAAAGGTGGCGGAGAATGTCTTCCGGGGGCCCGTTGCGGGCCCCCAATGTGTTGGGGGGGTGTGGGTGCACTGGGGGGGTACCCATGGTCCCCTCTACATTTCCCTGTACCAGGTGGCAGGCATTGTGCAGTGCCTGCCACGCAGTGTAGGGAAATGCAGTACATGCTCCTTTTGACATCGCAGCGGTGCTGCGTGCATCAGCAACCGCCGCAATGTTGAAGCCCGCGATCCGACCGCCGCGGTCGGATTTCGAGCAAGGAACATCGTAATGCGACCGGCGGTTATGTCGCGGGCCTTGCGGGCGGTCTTTTCCCGCTACCATGGCGGTCAGGAAGGTTTTCCGACCGCCATCCTAATGACCCCCAATATTTTTTACATTCGTAATATTCATTAGTATTTTTGAGGAAAAAAAATTGTTTAACATTTCTAATTTACATTGTATTTAGGGGCCGATTCCGATCTCGGCCGGTAGGGCTCCGAATCGGATTCGGCTTAACCGGATCCGATTCGGAGCCGTATTTCCCGACCGATCCGTACGCGCGTCCGGACGAGCGAGTACGATGCGAAATCGCCCACCGACTCGTTCGGGCGTCCCAACCGCTCCGACCGACTCGTTCCCGGGTCGAACCGCACCGACCGACTCGCTCGGACACGACTCGCACCGCGCAATGGAGACGTTCCCCGGCCGGGTAAGTACGATGCGCGCCGTGAGCAGTCCGACCGACACGCGCCGTCCGGCTCGAAAGAGCAGTCGGAGCCGTACTTGGGGGGTACGTGTCGGACCCCTCTGTACACGTAGCCACGCGAGTCGCACACATGGGGGACCCATGGGTCCCCCCTACCTGTGCGTGTACAGCGCGAGTCGCTTCGCCGCGTACCCGCTGTAGGGGGTGCCCCTGTTTGCCTCGCACCCATTGAGGCAATGGGAGCCCGCGTACGCGTTGTACGACCGGCTCCCATTGACTTCAATGGGAGTCCGACCGACTCGAGTACGATAGCGTACGGACGCATCGTACTCGTTTGGTCGGGCTGCACGGGTCCGATTTGGTCGGAAATCTCTCCGGGTCTGGCTCGGTCGGGGAGATTTCCGGCCCGAATCGGAATCGGCCCCTTAATGTGGAAAAGTATTTTTTGTTAGTTAAATTAGGTGGCCATTTTTTTAAACTAAGTTCTATTTTCTTGGCTATCGGTGTTGTTTTTTGGACATTTCTGAAGGGAGAAGCTCGCGGTTGGAAGCTGTGTCGCATCGGGTAAGGTAAAGTTTATTTTAATTACTTTTAGACTTAATTTAGGAGTAGGGCAAAGGTAGTTAGGTAGTTTATTGTGTATATAAGGTTTGTATTTTATGTTTGTTGTGAGTTTTCGTTTGTAGTTTAGCGTATGTGTAATGCTTTTAGTGCATTGGTAGTTTAGTGTTATATTTTGGTATATATATTTAATTATCTTTAGAGTACTGTGTTAACTAATTATTAGAATGTTTATGTGTGTTTTGAAAAAATATTACTGCATGTTTGTGCAGGAGGGATTGTGGTTTTTTTCCACAGGTTTTCTACGTTTCCAAATTATTGTTGGGTGAAGGATGTCGTTTTTTTTTTTTCAAGGAAATGTGTATTAGTTTCTAGTAAACTAATATTTATTTTACATTTCCTTTCTTTTTTGGATTTTCTTGGAGCGTTTCTAATTTTAAATTTATTTTTCGGGTTTTTTATGGTTCTACACTACGGATATTTGGTCGGTAAAGTTTTTTTTACACAGTTGTATTTTTCCATTTTGTTTTGGGTGTTTTAACTAAGTTTTGGAATATCTATACATTTGGATTTTTTGGGGCTGTCTAGATGATATTCTTCAGCTACAAAAACGTAAGTTTTTAAAAATTATTTACAGTGGGAGGAAAATGTTATTTATATAATTGTTATTTTTTAACATATAAAATAGATTTATTATCTCAAATATTTTTATTAAAAGGGCAAAATTATTTGACATTGTATTTATATTTTAGATGTTAGAAAAAAGAAATGTTTAGTTAAGAGCTTAGGGGCCCATTACGATGGCGGGCGGAAGCACAACCGTCGTGCTGGCGGGTGCAAAAACCACCAGTTACTGCCGGCACGCAGCAGTCCACACGCCCGCCCAATTACGATGCGAAAAGTAGGCCAAACACCGCCGGCAAGCCAGCAACACCGACTGCCATCAAAGTGCGCCCGTACACGTAGCGGCGCAGCCCAACTGACACACACCGTCCGACGAAACACATCCCGCCCGGCGTATAAATTACGATGCCGCAAACAAACGGCTCCCACGGCCAAGAGATACCGTACGACAAACCGAAGCGGTAACACGGACGCCGAGCACGGACAACGAAGAAGCGGCTCCCCCGAGCATGAATCCAGCACTGCAGGCCCTCCCCATGCTCCTGCTGATGCACCACCAAGGACGCAACGTCCCGCGGAGACGCAGGTAGGCACACACACAACAAGTGCACGCAAACAGCGCACACAGTGCAAGGGCGGAAAAGCGGACAACCCCCCACCAGCGCGTGTACACTACACATCCACCATTGCATCCACATATGACACACAGGCCAAATCGTAACATCGCGTAACACATGTGTACACACCACCTGGGACTAGGAACCAACGACCCCATCACGGCCCCAAAGCGGCGATGACGCCGCCACACATGCGCACAACGCAGAGGCCAACCGCAGCGCCATGCATGCGTCGCACACAGACACAGGGACACAACCAAGCAGCACACACATCAGCCCCACCCCAAACGCACATGACACGTGACAGGCCTGCCACAGACATGTCCCCAACGCCCAATTCACGGACAACACCAAACGCCACACAACCGACGCACACATGTCAGTGAAGTCACGCAACAGCAGGACACACCCCAGTGTAACAAACATGGCGTAGCACACAGCGGCGGCAACACCAACTAGGAGAAGCAGGGCCCCTTCGGGAAGAGGAACGCCAGTACCACACTGAAACACCCATACCACCCTGCACATATGAACAAGACATATAAAACGGAACACCAAAGAGCCCGGGGACCGACAACAGGTGGCCCAAGAATAACATTCACACACAAGGCCCAACGCAGAGCGGAAAGGCAGCCTGCCGCCCACACAAGGGAGAGCAGACAGCACTGAATGACCTTCCATTCCAACTCCGAAACCACAGCCCTACGACAGAAGCCGGTGAATACAGCCATTGTCCAAGAATAGACCAACACAGGCATGCCGAGGAGACCGACCACAGGGCAGATAGCGCATATCACAGAAGCACACAACGGACGGGGAAGAAAGAAGAAAACACTCCCCCATGTCGGCCACATGCAAGTTAATTGGAAGGAGTCACACATCACTGACCTTGAACTGTCTGAGAAGCATGTGGGATGAGGGCCCGTGTCCTCCAAACAAGCCAACAGAACACAAGTCCTGTCTCCCTACGACTACACGGAGCTCACAGCAACCTCGGAGCGTGCACATTGCAGACTGCACACACAGCCGGAGCACGCCACCACAACGCACCGCTGCGAAATGGCAACCGCAACACACCTACCCAACTACGCCGGACAGCTCAAGCTGTACAAAACCAACCTGTTACATATATTGGGATGCGATCTCCTGTCCCTGCTGAACGTAAGTTACCGACTGACTTACCGCATCACATTGTTCAGCTGCGTCATGCCCGTCTTCTACTGTCGGAGGTGTCCCTACCAGCATCCCGTGGAGATATGCCTCTCCAACCCGGCATGTCTAAAGGCGGACCTGCTACCACTACTCCTCCCTCTGGACGCACACGACAGGGCCTGCTCTGCCTATGGGGGCATGGCGTATGTGGCCAACATCGCACCCGCACTGAAATGGGACCACTGTGCCTCCACACGACGGATCATCGAGAACAGCTACATCGAATGTCACCCAGCATGCCCCATCATGGTCCTCCAAGGGACAACTTACGAACAACACCTTGACAGCCACCATCCGCTACATTGGCTGGCAAACATGTACACCACCAATGACATGGAAGCCCTGCTGGACGGCATCGCATACCTGACAACCTGTAAATTCGTCGGACCACAACGCAGGTTCCCAGATTGACCTATGATGTCCAACCCCGCACCCATGCTTAGCTTCCGCACGGACTGGCCAGTCACCACCACAACAGCCATACCAAACGACCGGCAACTGTAACCACACCATCAACGACATCGCCATGACATCGGATATGACCGGGACATGCACACTGTTCCCCATCACATCCAGGAACACCGCATGCATCGTGGGAGGCAGTGGCATGGGGTCTGTGTATCGCACCCACATGGACGGAACTGCACGAACAACCAGGACACGACATGGATCCAGCGCCCATGGACACACACACCGCTCAGTGGACATGAATAGGTCGCCTGGAGTCTGTGGGTGCTGCACCCTCCCACCCCCGCCCCGGGAATCCCATACCAGGACCTTTGCATGGACGACAAGTGCATACAACAACAACATGACCCCAGTGACTGTGACATGTCCAGTAACCACCACAGTGCAACAACAAGTGGCACGCCGCTGCATGCACGCAAGCACATGCCCTGATGTCATCACACATGCACGCGTGCATGAGGAACAACCGCAGCAAACCTGTCACATGGAACTGAGATGGACTGTGCCCATGATGCCAAGCGGTCTGGTAGGCTACATGTATACCGTCTGTGTCAAAGTCCGCAGCTCTGCAGCTATACGTAAATGTACATTAGCACAGCCTTGGCCAAGCAGATGTAACTCTGAAGCCCACATCCCACATGCAACAGCCAATCACATGTAACCCCACACCCTATCCCATTTGCAATCATGCTCAGTATATCCTCAACATGTATTCCGCTGCAAGTAGTGTCCACTATACTGCATCACAGAGGACAGAAGACTCAATATAATGTTTGAAACCAAAACTGTCTCCGCTGACTCATTTCACAAGTACGAATGAGAGAGGATGAGAGTATGTGAAGTACACGGCAGTCGTGACATGACCATGTAGTCCACTGGTATTGGATGTCAACGCAAATGAGTAGCACAACTGTGGAAGACACACATGTGTCGTGTGAAGTCGTATGGACGCAGTGCTCAGGTGGGTGGGTGTGACGGGTAGATGCGCACATGCCAAGTTGGAGCACGCCGTGTCGGGAGGGGTCATGAACAGTACACCACCGCTTCCCTGGGCATTGTGAGAGGACACCTGTTGGGGGGGAGTGAACACATGTGTGCACAGCAGCCGGGCACACGTACAAAGCGGTACCAGGCGCACCTCAGCCCACCCTCTGTGGACAAGCTGGATCCTGTTGTGCGCCCGCCATGCTCCATGATCCATGTCACCTGCGGCAAAGTCATGACATGCGCAATGAGGGAAGTGAGGAGAGCTGTCCGCCCCACGCACAGAAGGTGCATCAGCTCCACAGACCCAGCAGCGAGTCCAGCAGGGGTCACATGTGCAGGGGCAGCTGTGCCTGGTGTGAAGGCACATGCATATAGACAGCACATCGACCAATGTGTAGTCTGCCCACATCTACAGTCCATCATCATGCGGACATAGGAATTGAACACAGGGCAACACATCTTAGTGGGTGCACCCACCGTGACCAACAATGCGCAATCATCGACGTACCCGCCCTGTGCATGGCCCCCCACCCAACGGAGGCACATCCAGTGCCACCATCCCACACACACAAGCCTTCCACGGAACATGCTGTGTCCAATGGTCAGTACAGAGTCAGCGCCCATCTGGTGGATCCTGAACAGGAGACACATGCACACACATGCCAGCTCCCACTATGTACGTCTGCCACCTGGCACGTGCAATGTAACCTCTCACCTGTGACGTGTGACTGCAAGCACACAGCCGTCTTGGCATGGGGCTGTCAATGTGGACACCTGTCAATGTTTCGGGAGGTGTGATCCGTACAGTGCTGTACATAGGGTGCAGTGCTGACACCTACTACTGTCTCATATCCCCTCGTGCCACAGGTCCCACTTGTTTTGGCCGCTCAGCCTGTGCCCACATCGTCGTCGTCGTGTGCCATACTCATCCAGCCTCGGAAGCAGTTCCATGCTCAGCAGACATTCATGTTGCCGTGGCGTTGCCGCTTGACGAATATGCAGTCAGTCCCCATCAGCATGCCCCGCAAGTCATTGGGGCCTAGATCCCCATGTGCATGCACATGGCAGTGGTTTGTATCACTAGCCATTGCCATTGTTGGGAGACCTGTGTAAGTGTATTGTGGCCGTGCCGTCCCAGCTTGACAGCTGGGCTGTGGCTCATGTGCTTGCTCAGTCATGTCAGTGATGTGTATGCGAAATTGCTATGTGTTGTGTTGCTTTGACATGTGTCCACTGCCATTTTCCCTAGGCGGAGACCGAACATTGACCGCCCATACCAATTGCTGGTGGACATGGACGATACAGAGGTCATTAGGAAGTTTCGGCTGGACAGGCCAACCCTGCATCGACTGTGTGCCATGTTGGAACCCCATCTCCGTCCCCGCAGGGTGTATCCGACAGCTGTCACCCCCACGGCTAAGGTGATGGCCGCCATGCATTTCTTCGCCACTGGGTCATTCCAGCACACAGTGGGCAGTGGAGGAGGGATGTCCCAGCCCATGTTCAGCAAGGTGCTGAGGGATGTACTGGCAGCCATGATGCTGTACCGAAACAGGTACATCCGCTTCCCCAGGACTCGTGAATTGGCGGCAGTGAAGGGTGCATTCTATGCCCTTGGCAGAATCCCACACGTCGTTGGAGCCATTGACTGCACACATGTTGGCCTTGTTCCACCACAGGCCACTGAGCACCTGTACCGCAACAGGAAGCACACGCACTCCCTGAATGTGCAAGTGGTGTGCCTTGCGGACATGGTGATCACCCACGTGTGTGCAAAGTTCCCAGGCTCGGCCCATGACGCACACATAATGCGCAACAGCATCTTGCCACGACTGATGTCCAATCTGCAACAGGATCGTGGCTGTATTGTCGGTGAGTATGTGGAGTGGTGTAGCGTGCTGGTTGTACGATGCTGTCCCCTGTCCAGTTGGAATAGCAACGGTTCTCTGTGTCCCTCACACCCAGGTGACTCTGCGCACCCGAATGGGGCATGGCTGCTCAGTCCATTGAGGAATCCTCGCACCCCAGCAGACGATCGCTACAATGAGGCACATGGGAGGACCAGACGTGTGGTCGAGCGTACCTTTGGCCTCCTCAAGTCCAGGTTCAGGTGCCTGGACCGCACCGGGGTGCGCTGGCGTACTCCCCACAGAAGGTGTGCCAGATAGTGGTGGCGTGCTGCATGCTGCACAATCTGGCCATTCGGAAGCAGATCCCCCTCATCGTGGATGACGGAGATCAACCAGGGCCCCAGCCCGCAGACCAGGACAGCTCGAGTGAGGAGGACAGCGGAGAGGAGGAAGCTGGTAATGTGCGGCAGCAGCTCATCGCCCACTACTTCACTTGACGGTGAGTGTCCATGTACGACGGCTGATGTGGCTGTATCTGTGCAGGTGTGTGTGTGCTGTGTCAGGGTGGCCGTTTGTTCACTGCGTGCTGTGTGTCAATGCTCCATGGCCAGGGTTGTATGCCACTGTTGGTGGCTGTGGCATTGTGCCCTATTGCTCTGTGCGATGTGTGTACATTGCTTGTAGTTGTTGACATGTACTGTGTGATGGGTGTGTGACACACTCATTGAATGTGCTCCTGTTCTGTCTCCCACCCCTAGGTCCCTACAGGCCCTCCGGTTCCATTGCCATGCCACGCATCAGGTGCCTTTCCGCCCAAGGTGGCCGTTGTATTCCGTACAAATAAAACACAGGGCACAAACAGCAGTTTGTGTAAGAGGTGCATTTATTTCAAACTGTGACATGTGATTGTGTGTAAGGTGATGACAAAAGTGGTGCGTGCAGTGACAATGAGCTGTCGGTCATGGCTGCGTGATGCTCAGGGTGTACCCACTGGTTCTATGTCCATAGTCCAATACACACATGCCATCCAGATGGCTGTGTGGAGTGGGATCGTAGTCCAAGTCAATGCAGTGGGTGGTCAAGGAAGGCTGGCTGGCTGCCTCACTTGCGTCTGGAGCGTGCGAAGTCCTCCCGGGAGATCTGTTTCCACTTCGGACGGCCCCTTCCACGCTTGCGAGGGGGGTGCCTGCTTGCGACATGCTGGTGGTTGAGGTGTGCTCACTGGCTGTGGACGCAGGGGAACTGGACACTGCTGCTCGACCCTGCGCCCCGGCAGGTGGTGGCGGAGGGGGAGCTGCTGTCCCTGGCTGTGACCTCACTGCCACCACCAGCTGGCCCATGAGGTCCACGAGTTGGCCCATACGGGCGTCCATGGACCTCAGCACCCCCAGCACCTCACGCGTGTCTGTAGCTGACCTGGCCCATTGTCCTTGGGCCTCTTCATAGGCCCCAAGGACTCTGGCCATTTGAGGCAGGGCATGGCTCCCAGGGGAGGCTGGCGTTTCCCTGACCCTGCTCCTCCTACCAGTCCTGCTGCCACCGGCCTGCCCACTAGCCACATTGCTCACCACGGTCCTCGCTGTGGCTCCCAGGGTGGATCCAGTCGGCCGGGCCACCACCTGCGCTGGGGCTGGTGCCAGCGAAGACGTGGTGGTGGTGGCGGCGGTGGTGGTCGGTGCGGCGATGGTGGCGGTTGCAGCAGTGGTAGTGGCCGCAATGACCGTGGGTGTGGCCGCAATGACCGTGGGTGTGGCCGCAATGACCGTGGGTGTGGCCGCAACGACAGTGGCAGCAGGGGGCTGGGAATGTTCAGCAGCCCTGGATGATGGGTTGGTGGGTAGGAGGGGTCCTGGGGAGCGGCTGGGCCCTGCCACACCAGATGGGCCTGCTTGGTGGTCCGTGTCCGAAGAGGTGGACAGATCCTCCACATCCGTGTGTCCTCGTTGGGGGCTTGTAGGCTGGCTGTGCTGGCTGCTGTCTCCATCCCCAGCATCCAGCAGTTCGTCACCTGTGGAGAGAATGAGATTTGTTATTGTGTTGCACCTGGCGAAGTATGTATTTGTCGTCTGACATTAACAGTTCGTGCAATCTCGTACATGGGTTTCCCGGAGGCGTGTGTGTGGCTGTACCATTTGTAGTTGTGTGTGCTTGGCAATGGGACTGTGTGCTGTGCACATGTGGCATGGGACGGATTGGCCATGCCGATGGGTGTGTTGCTGTGCCCCTACTTATTGTGACTCTGGTGTATGCGGGCTCCTGGCCCATCCTGGGTCTGGTTTGTACTTTGCTTTTGGTGTTCAAATGGGACGCTTAGGAACGCATATGGCAACATGGGGGCCATGCCCCAGATTCGCATTTGGGAGGGAATATGCTTTTGGTGTTCAAATGGGACGCTTAGGAACGCATATGGCAACATGGGGGCCATGCCCCAGATTCGCATTTGGGAGGGAATATGCTTTTGGGGTTCAAATGGAACGCTTAGGAACGCATATGGCAACATGGGGGCCATGCCCCAGATTCGCATTTGGGAGGGAATATGCTTTTGGGGTTCAAATGGAACGCTTTAGGAACGCATATGGCAACATGGGGGCCATGCCCCAGATTCGCATTTGGGAGGGAATATGCTTTTGGGGTTCAAATGGAACGCTTAGGAACGCATATGGCAACATGGGGGCCATGCCCCAGATTCGCATTTGGGAGGGAATATGCTTTTGGGGTACATGCTGTGAGCCATGGGTGCCGAACGTGACATGTGTTGTGGCAGCATGACAGTGCATGGTCTGAGGTGTGTGCATGCCTGACATGGCCTGCATATTTGCTGTCTGTTGTGATTACTGGACATGGCATTGGACGCATCGTTATGAGTGAGTGATGGTTGTGTGCCAGCCAACGTATTGCAGTTGTCCCATCTCCTTGGTGTGCGTGCTGCCCTGTGCCATGTGCATCACTGCAGTGCTCGTGGGGGGTGTGGCCCATGTTGTGTGTTGTTGCTCACAGTGTGTCGTGCGCTTCATTGACTTCTGGCACATGGTTGGTCATGGGCATGTATCTTAGCGTGACTGCTGTATGTGTGGCAGCTGTGCGGATGACATGCCTTTCATGAGACTGGGGCTGACGGATGGGATGGATGTTATGTTGTATGTGCATGGTGTGTCTGTGTGTTTGATGGGTTCAGTGGTGTTCGTGTGCATTTATGTTGTTCCGCTCTGTTGCGTCTAGTGTTGTTTGTCTTACATAGGCGTAGTTGTGGGGTGTGTGGTTGACAGGCAGTAGGGGCTACATGGACAGGACTTCAATGGTGTTTCGGTTGTGTGTGATGAGTTGCACAGTGGCTGCCGTGTGGTACTATATTCAGTGTGGCTTGTGCATGCAGACGTGGCTCCTTGGGTGTTGCTGTGTCTGTGATGGGTCATGTGAGGTGTGAGTCTGTGGTTCATGTCCGTGTGCACATTGTTCACTTGTTCGTGACGGTGGGCGGTGCTGCGTGTTCGTCTGCTACGTGACATGTCCCATGTGTTGGTCGTGTTACGGTCCTCATGCCTCCAGTAATCCAGCCCTGTCCAGTTTCCCACCTGCAGGTTGTTCGGGCGTGCACTGTACTGGATGCCACATGGTTCTAAGCGGGGGGTGCTCCATGTTGCAGGTCTGTGGGGGTGGGGGGGTGTTGTGGGTCGTGGTGGTGGCTGGCACCCACTGACACCGATTGCTGTGGACCGTGATGTCTACCTTTCGGCTGTCGTTGTGCACTGCGGTGGCTGACACGTGGCTGTGGGGTGTGGGGGATGCTCCTCCTTGCTGTGCTGTGGGACTAGGGGCCTGGTGTGTGTTGTACTTGGGCTGTCCACCCTCCCACCCACTGCACTTTGTGTTCCTGCCACTTACCTGTTACTTGTCGGTTAGTGCAGCTGTGGCGGACACATGGGTGTGGTGGGTGCTCGTTGTGGCGCTTCTGGCATATTTGGGGACCTGTTGGTGGTTACGTGGCTGGCTGAGTGTACACATGTCCCCACGCATCTTACAGTTGTTCTGTTTGGGCTGTGTGTGGTGGTGTCTGTTGCATGTGTGTGTGTAATGTGTTGTGTATTGTGTGCTGGATATGGGGGTGTTTGTCCCTGGGAGCTGTGGCATGGTGGTAGTGCATGTGAGTACATAGCGGTGTGCTGGTATACATCAGTTTGTACTTACCAGCCTCCACTCCCCTGCTAATCCGGCGAGGATCTCGGGATGTATGATGACTCGCACCTTCTCCTCCCACGCTTTGAAGGTCTTGAAGAGCGCGGGATTCCCTCCGCCAGTGACGGCTGCCAGCTCTCTGTTCTTGGTCTCCTTCTTCTTGACCAGGCTCTTGACGTCATTCCACCGTTTGTTTATTTCGACTCTGTTCCTGGGCAGGGTCCCGACTGCATTGACCTGGTCTACGATCCGGTTCCACATTCTGTTTCTGGTGGCTAGTGGTGTGTGCTGGACCAGGTTCCCATAGATTTGTGGGTGCACCTTGATGATCTCGTCGACCATGACCGTCAGCTCAATGGGCGTGAACTTGGGCATTCTTTGTGGTGCCATGGTGTTTGTGGTGCTGGTGCGGTGTGTGTTGTGTAATGTGCAGGGGGTTTGTGGTGCCGGTGTTTGGTGGTGGTGGTGGTGGTGGTTGTGATGTGTGTGTTTCTGTGGTGTGCTGCTGTCCTTGCTGTGTCACTGTGTCCTCTCCTCTCCTCTCTAGTTTGCAATGTTGCAAGGGGTTGTGGTCTGTGGGAGTGCTGCTTTTGTACTTACCTATGTGGGTGTGTCCTCATGGTCTGTTGTTTTCAGGTGTGTTGTGTCTGGGGTTCTGGCCTTTGTAGTTTTTGTTTGTCCAGGGGGTGTTTTCGGGATGTGTAGTGTGCTTGTGTATTTGTGCGTGCCTTGCTGTGTGGACTTGTTGGCCATGTTGTGTGCGATTGTTTTTGTCAGCGGATGGTTTCTGTGCAGGGACGTGGGCGCCATGGCTTCTGCCGTGTCGATTCTCATCGGCGTTGTTTGCGCAGGCGGGCGGTATATTTGTAGTTTTCCCGCGCTCATGGCGGTGCGATCGTAATCTCACGTGCGGTGTGTCGGCCGTGAGGGCGGGCGGTTTTGTGTTGTCGTGCGTGTTTCCGTCCGTGGCGGGCGGTTTGACTCCGACTCGGACGATGGCGGGCGGTATTTTGTGTGATTTTACCGCCGATGGCGGTTTTCGGTTTGTGTAATCGTAATGGCGTGGTCGGTGTTCAGACGGTGTGTGCGGGCGGATTTTTGCCGCTTCCATGCCTGGCGGATTCTTTTACGCCGGGTATCGTAATGGGCCCCTAAGTTTACAATTCAGATTTTTCTATGTTTAAGTGTTAATGTTTTAAAGTAGGGATTTTGCTATTGTTTCAAAATATTCTAGCCCTTTAGTGTTTGGGTAGAGTCATACTTTATATTGTAAATACTCGTACATTGTTTTAGTTTGTATAGTTACTTTGGACGTAGTTGTGTTACAGATTGTCTAGTCTTGGGGGCCGATTCCGATTCGGGCCAAAAATCTCTCCGACCGAGCCGGACCTGGAGAGATTACCGACTGAATCGGACCCGTGTAGCCCGACCGAACGAGTACGATGCGTCCGTATGCTATCGTACTCGAGTCGGTCGGACTCCCATTGAAGTCAATGGGAGCCAGTCGTACAACGCGTACGCGGGCTCCCTTTGCCTCAATGGGTGCGAGGTGAACAAGGGCGCCCCCTACAGCGGGTACGCGGCGAAGCGACTCGTGCCGTACACGCACAGGCCTGTGTGCGACTCGCGCAGCTACGCGTACAAGGGGGTCCGACACGGACCCCCGAAGTACGGCTCCGACTGCTCTTTCGAGCCGGATGGCGCGTGTCGGTCGGACTGCTCGCGGCGCGCATCGTACATACCCGGCCGGGGAACGTCTCCATTGCGCGTTGCGAGTCGTGTCCGAGCGAGTCGGTCGGTGCGGTTAGACCCGGGAACGAGTCGGTCGGAGCGGTTGGGACGACCGAACGAGTCGGTCGGCGATTTCGCATCGTACTCGCTCGTCCGGACGCGCGTACGAATCGGTCGGGAAATAGGGCTCGGTTATGCCGAATCCGATTCGGAGCCCTACCGGCCGAGATCGGAATCGGCCCCTTAGTTGTTGGTAGCTTTGTTCTTTTTGGATTGATTCTAGTAATTTATTTAGGGTTGGTTGGATTTGGCCTGTTGTGGCTTGGAAA
The DNA here is from genome assembly GCA_963921515.1 of Calotriton arnoldi. Classification (NCBI taxonomy): domain Eukaryota; kingdom Metazoa; phylum Chordata; class Amphibia; order Caudata; family Salamandridae; genus Calotriton; species Calotriton arnoldi. The sequence continues at coordinate 72,070 of CAWUFW010003605.1, read as the reverse complement.
GCATTATGCCATCCTTCGACAGTGTTATCAGTTTTTTTTTTTTAACAACAAATTTTATTTGGTCATTTTGCAGCATATCGGGCAGAGGCCCTACAATGTTGTGTATAATCATTCGGATAATATATGCATCAATAACCATTTCTGTTAGATAATCACTCCTGCCAAACATGCAGGTAAACCAAAAAGAGAAAACAATATGCAGACAGTGGTCAAATTCCAAGATACAGCACATGATTCGAAACGGTCCCAATATTCATCCCAGCAAAATGGCAATACATTCAAACAATACAACTTGGGGTGATGCATGGCGGGGATCGAAGGATACCACTTATGGGTCCTCCTCAAGCAGGGGGCAAGTCAATCCCACGGTATGTCGCCCACCGTGTCCATATCTTGCGATGTTTCCTAGGGCAGCCCCTAGCTTCGAAGACTGCGATCTCAGCTCCCATACACTTATCTAATTCGGTCTTCCATTTGCCTATAGTCGGAGGAGATGATGCCTTCCAGCCCTGTGCTATGTCTCTCTTGGCAATAGTGAGGGCGAGGAACAATAGGTGTTGTTTATAACGGTTCCCCCCAATGTCGTCTGTGGAATGCAATAGAAACAGTCGTGGGTCCAGTGGTAGCACCCACCCCAGCATCTCATTAAGACATGACCGAACCCAGTTCCAAAAAGGCTGCAGGGCCGTGCAGGTCCACACCATATGGAAAAAGGACCCGTCCTCTCTGGCACATCGCAGGCATTCCGGGGACTGAATGACCCCCATTCGCCACAATCGTACCTGAGTATAATAAACTCTATGTAAATATTTGAATTGAATGAGTCTATAGCGTGTGGGGACGGCCGCGCCCCAAGGGCTGGCTATCGCTTTGGCCCAATCGTCATCCGTCAATTCAGGGATATCCGCCTGCCAGGCCAGTCGGGTTTTGTCAAGAGTGATATGGGTGTGTGTCGTCAGTGTTTGATATATTCACCTGATTTTGTGTAGTCCGAGGTCCCCCATTAGCAGGCAACCCTCTACGGGTTGGAACTCGGGGAGAGTCTCCATATTACGGATCTGAGGGGAGAGTGCGTGTCGGAGCTGTAAAAATTTATAAAATTGTGACTTGTGGAGGCTGAAGTCAGTCTGTAATTGTTGAAATGATTTTAACGTAGCGCCCCTCATAACATCTCCAAGGGTCGAAATCCCCACCAGGTCCCATCCCCGAAACCCTATCAGTGCGGTAGCAGATCTGAGGCATGTACCATGCCACAGGGGGGTTTGTTACGTAAGTTTCCCCTTCCATCCCATTTGTCTGGTCTTAGCCCGCCATAACTGTATGGCTTGTCTGCCGGCTGGCGGTAAATGGTCTAGCTTTGCGTAACTATATAATAGGTGGAGTAGGGGGACCTGTTCCATAGCGGCGTGTTCAATTGCATACGCCGGGTCAGTGGGGGAATTGTACCATAGTTCATTGATTACAAGGATGTGTGATGCAACATAATATGAATAGATATCTGCTGCCGCGATCCCTCCGCAATACGTGGACTGCACACAGGTGCGGAGTGCCACACGAACAGCTCCACCGCCTCAAAGGAAATTGCTTTGTATTGCATTTACTTGCGCAAACCACGTACGAGGGATAGGGTACGGGAAATTTTGGAGGCGATATAAAATCCGGGGTAAGGACACCATCTTAAAAACGGCTGAGCGCCCATAAAGGGATAGAGGAAGAGCAGACCATATCGTCGTTTTGTTCTTGAGGCTAATCAATAATGGGGTGATATTATGTGCCCATGAGATCTTGGGGCACGGGGAGATGTATATCCCCAAATATTTGAACCCGTCTGTGGCCCGGGACAACTGCGCGGCCCATGATTCGCGGCCCTGATGTCCGCACACCGGGAAGAGGATTGATTTAGCAGGATTGGTGTAGAGGCCGGTGGTGTCACCGAATACCCTGAGAATTTGTAATATACGGGGTCCCGAATACCACGGGTCTGTCATAAAAAAGAGAACGTCATCAGCGTATAATGCTATACGATCTGACCGTGAGCGGGACCAATCAAACCCCCTGAGGACCGGGTCACTTCTGACCCAGGCCGCTAGAGGCTCGACTGCCATGGCGAACAACAATGGAGACAGTGGGCAGCCCTGGCGGGTGCCTCTCTGGATCGGGAAGGGGCGTGAACGGTGTCCCGCGATTCGAACTGATGCAGTCAGATTCGTATATAACAGGCGTATATATGCCAAAAAACGGGGTCCAAAGTTGACTGCCTCGAGCAGCTGGAAAAGATAGACCCAGCTTAGCGAGTCGAATGCCTTATCGATGTCGGCTAGCAACAGGGCAGCGGGATGGCCTAGTGTAGGGGCCGCAGCTATGGCATTATGGACTCGTCTGATGTTGTGTCTTGTGGCCCGTTGCGGCATGAATGCCGACTGGTCGGGGTGGATCAGATCAGTGATACACCCCCTAAGGCGGTCGGCCAAGACCTTCCCCAGTAATTTGGGTTCAAAATTAATAAGGGAGATGGGGCGATAAGACGTCGGGTCTTCTGGGGGGTGACCAGGTTTAAGAAAGAGCACTATTTCCGCGTGTCGCCAATCCCTTGGTAGAGTTGCCGAGTCAGATGCGTCCGCAATGGTCGCCAACAGATGAGGGCCTAATAGAGTCAGATGGGACCGGAGGAATTCCATGGGGAACCCGTTGGGACCCGGGGCGCGTCCCGATTGGATCGCGCTGAGGGCGCCAGTCAATTCTTCCAATGTAATCGGAGCCTCCAGGCTCTCTCGGACTGAGTCGGGGAGCCGGCGCAGCGGAATGTCCGTAAGGAACTTTGCTATGAGTTCGGCGGAAATCTGCTCCTGCTGAGCATATAGGGATGTGAAGTGTCTCACAAATTCATCCGCCACGTCCACCGACGACGTGTATAGGGACCCGTCTGAACCCCAAATGGTAGGCGTGACGGCCGGGGCGCCACCTGCTTGACACAATCTATGGAGCATTTTACTGGACTACGGAGGTGCCAAGGGGACGTTCGCCAGCGGAATGGGGGCCTGCGTGAACATGTATGAAAGCGCAGCGTGACTGGGGAATGGTCAGACAGACCGCGAGGTCTATGCTGTACCTGCGAAAATCTATTGAGAAATACTTGAGGAACAAAGAAATAGTCTAATCGGGACTGTGACCCGTGAACCACCGATAAATATGTGAAATCGCGTTCATTGGGGTGGAATTCACGCCATATGTCTGCCCAGTCCAGTGTCGAAGCCAATGTATACAATTTGGTCTGACCTGGTGGTGGAGGGGAGTCTAAAATGCGTTGTCGGTCGAGTGGCCCCATGGTATCATTCCAGTCGCCCCCCATCAAGGTCAAACCAGTCGGGAGGGATCCCCAGACCCCCAATAATTTTTCAATAAAAGTAGCGCCTAATTGTGGAGGGGCATAGATACCCCCGATGGTAATCTGCTCGCCATGTATCGTGCCTGTGACAAAAAGGAAACGGCCCCCAGGATCCGCTTTATGTGTTATGTATTGAAACTGGACTCTGCGGTGAATAAGGACCGCCATCCCCCTGGAGCCCCTCGTGAACCCTGCATTATAGTTGTGGCAGAAGCCAAAGCGAGCGAGGCACGGGGCTTTCGTCCCCAATAAATGGGTTTCTTGTAGGAGTAGGATGTCTGCCCCATACCTCTTTGCCTGTCACAAGACAGCCCCGTGATTTACCTTATTCAGCAGTCCCCGGACATTCCAGGAGACCACCGTTAGGTCCCCAAGAGGATGTACTTCACCGGTTGCCATTGGGTCTTAGATAGGAATTATGCAGAGCAGGGAGACCTGCATAGAAGACAATATGAAAGATAACGTACCGTCTGCATGTGCTAAAAACATATAAACATATTAAACCAACATATCCGAAGGAATAACTCCCCATCCCCCACCCGACACTTCCACAAACAAGGAGCATCTGTTGCGGTGTATATAGCAGTGGACCCCAACGGGGGGCCCCCCAATAGTACACCAAAGTTTCCCACCCCACCCTATCTATCTAAGAAAAAACGGGGCGTGCAAGATGTCCTTGGCCTAGCAGCCCATGGCCTAGGGCCCACGCCCACCCAGAGAACGACATTACTAATATAGAGTCTGTCATATACAGAGTCTTACGGATCACCATTTGGCTAGTGGAGTAGTCCGGATCCATCAGGGCGGTCGCTCAGGGCTCGGCGATACCCTATCCGACCCCGGTCCTCCCAGCTTCTGGGATTTATTACGTCGTGGCCGCTGAACTCTTGAGCTTCGGGAAGAGTCTGAGTCTATGGCCTATGGGGAGTTTGCACGGAGCTGTGGGCGCTCATCCGTCCAAGCGAAGACCGCCTCGGGGGTGTCGAAGAAATAAGACTTGGAATTATAGATCACTCGCATTCGGGCTGGATACAGCAGCATATACTGTATATTCAGTTCTCTGAGTCTGCGCTTCGCGGCCAGGAAGGATCGGCGTTGTTGCTGGACCAATCGCGTGTAATCCGGAAAGACCAAGATGGATCGAGAATCGTGTATGAAACAGTCTTTATGTGACCTGGCGAATCGCAGGATGGCCTCCCGGTCGGCGTAATTCATGATCTTTGCGATAACAGGCCTTGGAGCTGCTCCCGGGGGGGGGCTGCTGTGTCAGGGCCCTGTGCGCCCGCTCAACTATGAAGGCAGAGGATAGTAGATCGTTAGGCAGGATATCTGTAAGCCATTTACTGATTAAATTTGTCATGGATACCCCTTCGCAGCCCTCGGCCAAGCCCACGAAGCGTAGATTGTTCCTCCGGGCGCGGCCCTCTGCGTCCTCCACCCTGGAAGCCAGTTCTTGTGTGACAACAGTCAACTTATTTACTTTCTTTTGGAGAGAGGTTACTGAATCTTCCACCGTTGAGACCCTCGTCTCAGCCTCGGTGATCCGGTCTACTGCTTTGCGGAGATCTTGGCGTAAAAAGGAGACTTCGGACCCCACCGCGCCGATTTTGGCATCCAACATATCTCGAGCATTGTTGATTGCTGCCAGAAGGGCCGCGTTATCTGGGGCTGAGCCGCCCCCATCCCCACCCGTAGCGCCACCGGTGGCCATAGTGTACTGGTCCATGGTGCCCTGTTTAGGTCCGGCCCTGCCTGGCCCTCCCTTGCCCATCAGGATAATCGGCCGCGGGCCGAGAAGCAGACAGGGGACGAAGGGCCCTCACCTACAGGGCAGGCGGCCACCTCTCCAAGTGGGACGAGGAGTACAGAGGCAGGGGAGGTAGAGTCACGGATTATGCGTGTGGAGCATACAAAGGATCTGGCTTGGGGGGAAAGGGTCCGCAGATGGGGAGGCAGCCACCACAGTCCAGTGCCCCAAAGCAAGCACTCCCAGCCCGGGGGCCCCACAGAGGGGGGGCGTCGGCAGGGGTCGCGGCACTGCCGCACGCGGGCCCTCGCAGCACAGGCACCCACGTCTCAGCTCCTTCAGGGCAGTGCGCTAGTATCCGCTGGCCGTGCGGGTCATAAGATGGAAGTCTGCATGAATTCACCTCACATGCAATCAGGGCAGCCCCGGACCTACGTGTATCTATAAGGGGCCGTCACCACCCGGCATGTCCTATACAGCAGATGTTTGTCCCCAAGGCGCTTAGGAGCGCTGATGTTCTGGTAGTCAGCCCCGGGGTCCGGGCCGATCCCCGATGATAACAGGAGGGAGGAGAAGGTCAACGGGATCACTCACCATCTGGGGTCACGGCCCGACCCCGTGAGCATCAATCATCCCCTCGTACGGTCCGTTCCACTGGGGTATCAAATCGCCAATCATAGGTGGGTGAATCAGACTCCGCCGGTTCGAGTGGTAGCAGTGCCTCCGCGTCCCTCACAGCAGGAGACCAGACGGCGCCACCGGGCAGGCACTGCCGCACCCCCAGCTCGGCCCCCTGCAAAATGGCGGTCCTACAGCAGATGCGGGGGGCGGCGGCGGACTCCCCACATCGGCACGATTCACCCCGGCTATGCGGCCAGGCGGGGTACAGGGCGCCACTCCTCGCCGTCCGCACCCAGGGCGCCAGGCAGTACCCGCAGGACGAGGGCAGCGCCGCAAGACGGGCGCAGCCGCGCTCCGGCATCCCTCCAACAAGATGGCGGCCACGGGGCAGAGGGGGACAAGCCGGCGGCAATCTCCGCACTACAGTGCGGTGCTCCACTGCAGGGGCGGCGCACCACAGGCACTGGGCACCTCCGCTCCCCCGCTCCGATGTCCGCGTCCCTGAGCGCCAAGGAGGGGCCCCCGCCGCCATCCCGCCCAGCATGCCCCGGGCAGTCCGTAATGGCGAGAACGGCGATCCGTGCACAGATGGAAGGATCAAAGGAGAGCTCCGCAGCCACTTCGCCGAGCGCCGATCCGACAAGATCTCCGTACTCCAGGGCAGCTAGGATACTCGGCGGAGCAAAGTAGGTCTTCTCTGGGCAGGATAATAGAGGATAATTGTCGGATTATGGCGTGGGTGGACGGAGCTCAGCTAAGCTGCGTCCTCCATGATAGCCTGTCAAGCCACGCCCCCCAGCGTTATCAGTTTTTGCTTCTTTGTTTAGGGTACTGTTGTATACATTCCGCCATGGAATGTGGAATTTTGGCTGTCTTCTGTGTCCAGATCTGTGTAGCCTTCCCACCCAGGTATCCTCGAAATAGTCTAGTAGGGGACTTAGTTTATGTTCATTTGTTTGGTAATAGGGGCTTTCTATTAATAAATTGTAGTGTTCAGCTACTTCAGTTATTGGAATGTAGGCTAGTGCAATTAGCTTTTTTATTTCATATGCAAAATTACTGTTAGTTGCATATTCTACACAAGGGTAGATTTTTGAAGGTGTCTCCAATTGCATTGATTAAAGTGGTAATAGCAACCTTGTATTGCTGTGTGAGGGTAATTTTTCAGGATGGCCTGTATCATTGACTGTTCGAAGTCTATGATAATTTTTGGTGGGTAGTAGTTATTAGTTTTTTGCTTTACTTTTGTTCGGAGTTCTACATAGGTAGTTGTTTGTTTGGTAACAGGGCATATATAAAGGGGCTGTTGCTATTGTGATACTGTCCATGGATTGTGTTTAATTGGTAAAATGGTTTGGGACATATTTTAAATGTCCCATCCATCATCCATGTGTCACAATTTTGTAGTTTGAGTAGGTTTGTGGGAGTTGCAAATATTATAATCCTTTTTACATTAGATTTATTATCATAAAGAAGGAATTGCTCTTCATTATGAGTTATTGTGAGTTCAGGTGGTATTTGAACTTCACTGAAAGTTTTGGGGGAGGTGGGGTGTTACTAGTTGATTTTTTTGTTCCAGCTATTAATCTTTTTAAAGTTGGGATGGAGGGTAATTGGCCAGTTATGTGTTCTGGAACTCGGGGTAGGATGTCCTTTAGTATTTGAGTTGTAGGTTTTTAAGAGCTAGTGCTAGCTTCCTTAGGAGTTTCTAAAACGTCTCTTACTTCTATTTCTGCAATATTAGGGGGGTGGTTATGTTCTTTAACATTTAATACAGTCGTTTATTTTGTTGTAGCCCTCCCATAACATGCATTTGCATAATATTTGCTGCATTTCCAATTAACTTTGTCTCTTGTTTGTTTTTCTTGGGTGTAGACATATCCCATATAGCATAATAAAAGTTTTCCTTTTTGTGAAGTAATGAATTTTGCACCTTCAGTCATTTTGATGTTTTAACTGTTATGAGAAATATATATAAAAATTGTTACATATCTTATAAATGCTTTTATTGTATTGCAGATTTTTAAAAACAAAATGATACTTACGTTTTTTAATCTGTAGAAGTTTTTTCGATGTTCTGATGTTTTCTGTTGGGGTTTGGATTTAGTGTTTTGTTTTATTTTCTGTAGAAAAAGTATATAAATTTAATTGGTTTAACAGCATTTTCTATATTTTGGGGTTCGTGTGGTTAGTGGGGCGTTTGCTTTGGGATTAGTAGTTGTTGGATTAGTATAAATTAAATTTATACTTACTTTTTTTGAAGGAGGTTTTTTGATGTTGTCTGTAGTTAGTTGAGTGTTGTTTGGATTTTCCGTAGAGGAGATATAATAAAAAAATATTACTTTACTTATTTAATTATTTGAAAAGTACTTTACTTCTCTTTTATTAAGTTATAACATTAGTTTTATATTTTACTTACTTTGTAAAGTTGAAATCCGACTTTTCAATTTGGCAGTGCGATGTTGTAGAAGCAATCTGGCAGAGATTTTCCTTATTCTTGTATTTGCTGTTGTAGTATAAAATAATGTTGATTTTTCTTTAGTTTATATAGTGTAGTCTAATAATTCTTTAAATCTTATTGGGTTATTTAGGCTGTAGGTGCTTTTCATTGGGTGTTACTAATGTTTTTAAAATATTTTGGCAGTTGTTTTCTTATTTGGGAGACGCTAATTAATGTTCAGTGAACTTTTTTTCTTATTTGTTTATTAAAAAAATCCTAGTATATAATTTCTAATTTATATTGTATTTAAGGTATGATATAAATTAATTATTTTATATATTCAGTTTGTAAAGAGGAAATAATTTGGTGGTGTTACTTATGTCAAAGTTTTTTTTTAATTATAATTTTTTTAATTGTAATTGTGTATATTTAATATATTGTGTGTGTTTGTGATATTTTTTATATTTTATTTTTTCTGTATTGTGTTATTTGGATCATTTTTATGGTGTCGATATTTTGGTATTGACGATAATTTTGTGGTCTATATTTTTGATTTCGATATTTGTGTTATTTTTAATCTTTATTTAACGTTGACGATATTAGTTTTAACGATATTATTGATTTCAATATTAGTTATATCGATGTTTGTTTTTGACGATATTTATGTTTTGATACTTTTGTATTTTTTTTAAATAAGTATAGCATGTCGATATTAATGTTATCGATATTTGTGTCTCGATAATTTTGTACGTCAATATTATCAGTGTTGATATTCTGTCAGTGATTCTTCCAATTCACATCTGGTCAATACACCTTTCTAGTAGCCTGAGAGGAAAAGCCGTCAATGACAATTTTAAATCTCAAAGTACAGGGTGTCATTAGGACCACACAATAAAATTCTGAGTCAGTAACTTGGCGTTAAAAGTTTAATTACAAACACAAATCCAGACTAATATAAATCAATCTCAAGAACATACTGTAAAAGTATAAAATTATCAAAGGAAGACCAGAGCGTCTTAAAATATTGGTCCTCAACAGCAAAGAGCATATAAGGATCTCAGTAGCGGCGACACAAAAAATAAGGAAAAGGATTTGATGACTCATCAAATGGTTTTGATCCTTCTCCCCATACATGGAAAAGATTTGTAACATCTACTAAACGCTATACTAAACTAAGAGTATGAAAAAAACAATAAATCAAGGAAGCAAGAAAGGTGTCAGCATCAGAACCTCTGTAGATGTTCTATAAGTAAAGAATCATGTATAGCATGAAGCCACACAATCAGAGATGTCAAGAGAGATCTGTACCTCTCCGAGTCTAAAGGCAATCTGACTAAAACTAACGTGGGTTCACTAATTAAAATGCACAAAAAACATTTGAGAAAACAGGACCTCATACACATCATAATATGTTTTCCAGTTCTCAGGAAAGAACTTGGCGCATTGAACACTACTCCCATAGTCCATTCTCTGCTTCCAAAGCATCCTTGGTTCCTCCCGTCGTCTGATAGTACCAACTGGTAACACTCCCTTTGTTCTTCATTAAAATCATTTGACCTTGCCAGCTCTTCCTCACCTCACTATCTCCGAAATGCAATGTGCTTTTCACTGACTAACGAATGCCTTATGTCTGCACCTGCCGAGGAGAAAAACATGCAGAAAAACAACTTTAACGTTAAGGTTAAATGTCAAGATTAATGTCCACAGTCACGCTAACTTAACATTTCACTTGTTCCACAACCTACATATAATTCAATAAATGGAATCTTTAATAATGAATCAAGCATATTGTGCGGTACTCTTATATGTAAAAACAACAATTGATGGACAGAATGCAGAACAATGTCATACATTCACCCCAGTACAGAGATCTGGGCCTAAATCCATCGTTTTTTTGCTCACCATGCCATTGCAGTTTGAACCCAGCCATATGCAAATCAGTCTTGACCCTGAGCCTCATGGGAACAGTCCAGCCCGAACTGCCAAGCCAGGTCCTCCCTGGACTGGAAACAAGCATCCTAGGACTGGTTTCGGGGTTTCACCCTCTTCAGCCAGGATAGCTTGATTCCAGTGGCATGGAGAGCACGGGACCCACGTCTGGGCATACCCGTCCCACTCGGGGTGACAAATGCAAGAACAACAATTGATGGACAGAATGCAGAACAATGTCATACATTCACCCCAGTACAGAGATCTGGGCCTAAATCCATCGTTTTTTGCTCACCATGCCATTGCAGTTTGAACCCAGCCATATGCAAATCAGTCTTGACCCTGAGCCTCATGGGAACAGTCCAGCCCGAACTGCCAAGCCAGGTCCTCCCTGGACTGGAAACAAGCATCCTAGGACCGGTTTCGGGGTTTCACCCCTCTTCAGCCAGGATAGCTTGATTCCAGTGGCATGGAGAGCACGGGACCCACGTCTGGGCATACCCGTCCCACTCGGGGTGACAAATGCAAAAACAACAATTGATGGACAGAATGCAGAACAATGTCATACATTCACCCCAGTACAGAGATCTGGGCCTAAATCCATCGTTTTTTTGCTCACCATGCCATTGCAGTTTGAACCCAGCCATATGCAAATCAGTCTTGACCCTGAGCCTCATGGGAACAGTCCAGCCCGAACTGCCAAGCCAGGTCCTCCCTGGACTGGAAACAAGCATCCTAGGACCGGTTTCGGGGTTTCACCCCTCTTCAGCCAGGATAGCTTGATTCCAGTGGCATGGAGAGCACGGGACCCACGTCTGGGCATACCCGTCCCACTCGGGGTGACAAATGCAAAAACAACAATTGATGGACAGAATGCAGAACAATGTCATACATTCACCCCAGTACAGAGATCTGGGCCTAAATCCATCGCTTTTTTGCTCACCATGCCATTGCAGTTTGAACCCAGCCATATGCAAATCAGTCTTGACCCTGAGCCTCATGGGAACAGTCCAGCCCGAACTGCCAAGCCAGGTCCTCCCTGGACTGGAAACAAGCATCCTAGGACCGGTTTCGGGGTTTCACCCCTCTTCAGCCAGGATAGCTTGATTCCAGTGGCATGGAGAGCACGGGACCCACGTCTGGGCATACCCGTCCCACTCGGGGTGACAATTGCAAAAACAACAATTGATGGACAGAATGCAGAACAATGTCATACATTCACCCCAGTACAGAGATCTGGGCCTAAATCCATCGTTTTTTGCTCACCATGCCATTGCAGTTTGAACCCAGCCATATGCAAATCAGTCTTAACCCTGAGCCTCATGGGAACAGTCCAGCCCGAACTGCCAAGCCAGGTCCTCCCTGGACTGGAAACAAGCATCCTAGGACCGGTTTCGGGTTTCACTCCTCTTCAGCCAGGATAGCTTGATTCCAGTGGCATGGAGAGCACGGGACCCACGTCTGGGCATACCCGTCCCACTCGGGGTGACAAATGCAAAAACAACAATTGATGAACAGAATGCAGAACAATGTCATACATTCACCCCAGTACAGAGATCTGGGCCTAAATCCATCGTTTTTTTGCTCACCATGCCATTGCAGTTTGAACCCAGCCATATGCAAATCAGTCTTGACCCTGAGCCTCATGGGAACAGTCCAGCCCGAACTGCCAAGCCAGGTCCTCCTGGACTGGAAACAAGCATCCTAGGACCGGTTTCGGGTTTCACCCTCTTCAGCCAGGATAGCTTGATTCCAGTGGCATGGAGAGCACGGGACCCACGTCTGGGCATACCCGTCCCACTCGGGGTGACAAATGCAAAAACAACAATTGATGGACAGAATGCAGAACAATGTCATACATTCACCCCAGTACAGAGATCTGGGCCTAAATCCATAGTTTTTTTGCTCACCATGCCATTGCAGTTTGAACCCAGCCATATGCAAATCAGTCTTGACCCTGAGCCTCATGGGAACAGTCCAGCCCGAACTGCCAAGCCAGGTCCTCCTGGACTGGAAACAAGCATCCTAGGACCGGTTTCGGGTTTCACCCTCTTCAGCCAGGATAGCTTGATTCCAGTGGCATGGAGAGCACGGGACCCACGCCTGGGCATACCCGTCCCACTCGGGGTGACAAATGCAAAAACAACAATTGATGGACAGAATGCAGAACAATGTCATACATTCACCCCAGTACAGAGATCTGGGCCTAAATCCATCGTTTTTTGCTCACCATGCCATTGCAGTTTGAACCCAGCCATATGCAAATCAGTCTTGACCCTGAGCCTCATGGGAACAGTCCAGCCCGAACTGACAAGCCAGGTCCTCCTGGACTGGAAACAAGCATCCTAGGACCGGTTTCGGGGTTTCACCCCTCTTCAGCCAGGATAGCTTGATTCCAGTGGCATGGAGAGCACGGGACCCACGTCTGGGCATACCCGTCCCACTCGGGGTGACAAATGTTCAACACTCCGTCCATCATCCCCTTTGGTTTTGCTATGTTCGCCCTAAGTTGGCAGGGTATGCCCAGACGTGGGTCCCTTGCTCACTTTGCCACTGGATTCAAGATAGCCTGGCTGATGACGGCTGTAAGCCAGAAACCGGTCCCAGGATGCTTGTTTCCGGTCCAGGGAAGACATGGCTTGGCAGTTCGGGCTGGACTGTTCCCATGAGGCACAGGTTCAGACTGATTTGCATATGGCCATGTCTGAACTGGGGTGGCGGAGTGAGCTAAAGAATGATGATGGATTAAACCCAGATCAGTTGACTGGGGGTGAGTGCTTGCAATGTTCAACACTCCGTCCATCATCCCCTTTGGTTTTGCTATGTTCGCCCTAAGTTGGCAGGGTTTGCCCAGACGTGGGTCCCTTGCTCACTTTGCCACTGGATTCAAGATAGCCTGGCTGATGACGGCTGTAAGCCAGAAACCGGTCCCAGGATGCTTGTTTCCGGTCCAGGGAAGACATGGCTTGCAGTTCGGGCTGGACTGTTCCCATGAGGCACAGGTTCAGACTGATTTGCATATGGCCATGTCTGAACTTGGGTGGCGGAGTGAGCTAAAGAATGATGATGGATTAAACCCAGATCAGTTGACTGGGGGTGAGTGCTTGCAATGTTCAACACTCCGTCCATCATCCCCTTTGGTTTTGCTATGTTCGCCCTAAGTTGGCAGGGTATGCCCAGACGTGGGTCCCTTGCTCACTTTGCCACTGGATTCAAGATAGCCTGGCTGATAACGGCTGTAAACCAGAAACCGGTCCCAGGATGCTTGTTTCCGGTCCAGGGAAGACATGGCTTGGCAGTTCGGGCTGGACTGTTCCCATGAGGCACAGGTTCAGACTGATTTGCATATGGCCATGTCTGAACTGGGGTGGCGGAGTGAGCTAAAGAATGATGATGGATTAAACCCAGATCAGTTGACTGGGGGTGAGTGCTTGCAATGTTCAACACTCCGTCCATCATCCCCTTTGGTTTTGCTATGTTCGCCCTAAGTTGGCAGGGTATGCCCAGACGTGGGTCCCTTGCTCACTTTGCCACTGGATTCAAGATAGCCTGGCTGATGACGGCTGTAAGCCAGAAACCGGTCCCAGGATGCTTGTTTCCGGTCCAGGGAAGACATGGCTTGGCAGTTCGGGCTGGACTGTTCCCATGAGGCACAGGTTCAGACTGATTTGCATATGGCCATGTCTGAACTGGGGTGGCGGAGTGAGCTAAAGAATGATGATGGATTAAACCCAGATCAGTTGACTGGGGGTGAGTGCTTGCAATGTTCAACACTCCGTCCATCATCCCCTTTGGTTTTGCTATGTTCGCCCTAAGTTGGCAGGGTATGCCCAGACGTGGGTCCCTTGCTCACTTTGCCACTGGATTCAAGATAGCCTGGCTGATGACGGCTGTAAGCCAGAAACCGGTCCCAGGATGCTTGTTTCCGGTCCAGGGAAGACATGGCTTGGCAGTTCAGGCTGGACTGTTCCCATGAGGTTCAGACTGATTTGCATATGGCCATGTCTGAACTGGGGTGGCGGAGTGAGCTAAAGAATGATGATGGATTAAACCCAGATCAGTTGACTGGGGGTGAGTGCTTGCAATGTTCAACACTCCGTCCATCATCCCCTTTGGTTTTGCTATGTTCGCCCTAAGTTGGCAGGGTATGCCCAGACGTGGGTCCCTTGCTCACTTTGCCACTGGATTCAAGATAGCCTGGCTGATGACGGCTGTAAGCCAGAAACCGGTCCCAGGATGCTTGTTTCCGGTCCAGGGAAGACATGGCTTGGCAGTTCGGGCTGGACTGTTCCCATGAGGCACAGGTTCAGACTGATTTGCATATGGCCATGTCTGAACTGGGGTGGCGGAGTGAGCTAAAGAATGATGATGGATTAAACCCAGATCAGTTGACTGGGGGTGAGTGCTTGCAATGTTCAACACTCCGTCCATCATCCCCTTTGGTTTTGCTATGTTCGCCCTAAGTTGGCAGGGTATGCCCAGACGTGGGTCCCTTGCTCACTTTGCCACTGGATTCAAGATAGCCTGGCTGATGACGGCTGTAAGCCAGAAACCGGTCCCAGGATGCTTGTTTCCGGTCCAGGGAAGACATGGCTTGGCAGTTCAGGCTGGACTGTTCCCATGAGGTTCAGACTGATTTGCATATGGCCATGTCTGAACTGGGGTGGCGGAGTGAGCTAAAGAATGATGATGGATTAAACCCAGATCAGTTGACTGGGGGTGAGTGCTTGCAATGTTCAACACTCCGTCCATCATCCCCTTTGGTTTTGCTATGTTCGCCCTAAGTTGGCAGGGTATGCCCAGACGTGGGTCCCTTGCTCACTTTGCCACTGGATTCAAGATAGCCTGGCTGATGACGGCTGTAAGCCAGAAACCGGTCCCAGGATGCTTGTTTCCGGTCCAGGGAAGACATGGCTTGGCAGTTCGGGCTGGACTGTTCCCATGAGGCACAGGTTCAGACTGATTTGCATATGGCCATGTCTGAACTGGGGTGGCGGAGTGAGCTAAAGAATGATGATGGATTAAACCCAGATCAGTTGACTGGGGGTGAGTGCTTGCAATGTTCAACACTCCGTCCATCATCCCCTTTGGTTTTGCTATGTTCGCCCTAAGTTGGCAGGGTATGCCCAGACGTGGGTCCCTTGCTCACTTTGCCACTGGATTCAAGATAGCCTGGCTGATGACGGCTGTAAGCCAGAAACCGGTCCCAGGATGCTTGTTTCCGGTCCAGGGAAGACATGGCTTGGCAGTTCAGGCTGGACTGTTCCCATGAGGTTCAGACTGATTTGCATATGGCCATGTCTGAACTGGGGTGGCGGAGTGAGCTAAAGAATGATGATGGATTAAACCCAGATCAGTTGACTGGGGGTGAGTGCTTGCAATGTTCAACACTCCGTCCATCATCCCCTTTGGTTTTGCTATGTTCGCCCTAAGTTGGCAGGGTATGCCCAGACGTGGGACCCTTGCTCACTTTGCCACTGGATTCAAGATAGCCTGGCTGATGACGGCTGTAAGCCAGAAACCGGTCCCAGGATGCTTGTTTCCGGTCCAGGGAAGACATGGCTTGGCAGTTCGGGCTGGACTGTTCCCATGAGGCACAGGTTCAGACTGATTTGCATATGGCCATGTCTGAACTGGGGTGGCGGAGTGAGCTAAAGAATGATGATGGATTAAACCCAGATCAGTTGACTGGGGGTGAGTGCTTGCAATGTTCAACACTCCGTCCATCATCCCCTTTGGTTTTGCTGTACTCTTATATGTGGCACAATAACTATGGGCCTGATTAGGATGGCAGGCGAACGTGAGTCCGCCCGACCGCCAGTGTGGCACTCGCATTCTACATGTTTTCCATTTAGGCGGGTGCTGCTCGCTGCAGCACCAGCCGCAATTGAAAAAATGCTGGTTTTGCATTTCCCTGCACTACGTGGCAGGCACCTTGCGGTGCCTGACACATGGTGCAGGGAAATGTAGTGCAAAACTAAAGTGCCCCTGGACAAGGGGGGCCGGCAACAGGCCCCCAAAGTCCATCCTCACCAGCCTTTCCATGGCAGATGAACCACCATGGAAAGGCTGGTGGGGATCCAGATTCTTAATCTGGTGGACGGTGCCTGCTAGGCACCGCCACCATATTGAGGATGCTGGGCGGATCCGACAGGTATCGTAACAATTGCCTCTGTTGGACCCGTGGCGGATGGGCTTTCCACCCGCCAGGCACACAGTCCCCACCATCCATATCTGGCGGGCGATGATTAGCTGCTTGATGGCAGTGAGCCCGCCACCGGCAGCCTGCCGGTGGCGGGTTCACCGCCATCATCATCACCCCCTAATTGCTCGCAATTTATAAACAAAGCATTAAACACATGTGCTTCATTCTCACTAATCCCTGGTGAATGCACTGCATTAAATGCATTTGAGCACACCACCTTACAATCTAAACCGATAGAAGATTAATATTAGCAGTCCAGATGTTTCTGAAAAGAAAAATGTTAATATGCACACACACATATATGTCAAAACACACAATAGATGCACTTCTATACCTTCGGTGCACCATATCTCTTTAGTATTATTGTGTTACAAGAGTACATAAGGCCATGTATAAATCCATATATAAATAGCCTAGCAAAATGTGGAAGGATGGAGCCAAAATTATGCTACTCCACATGCATGGAAAGATTTGGGGTGATCCGTCAAGCGGGGGCCGACGAAAAGGGGGTCAAAAAAGTGCATTTCCTGTGTTAATTTCCATTAGAGCTTTGAACACGACTACAGCCGGAACCGCTGGATGGAATCACAGCAAATTTGGCTGGAAGGTAGATTTTGGTTTGCAAGTTATTCTTTCAGTTATCCGGTGTAAATCTGTTCAGTAGTTGTTGAGAAATTTATGGAAATCCAAATGAGGATATCTGAGAACGCGGCAAATTCGTGACGATTTCGCAATTAATCACAAATGCGCGAGCCAGCAGGAATGCCATGATTGGCTGGCCGCAACCTGAGCCGCCATTTTAGCTCATCAGAACAGTCCCCGGGACTGAAACCAAATTGCAGAAATTGGCATAAGAGGTCTGGTTGGATGTGCCCTGTCCCAATAAGAGGAATATAGGGATGTTTGAGGGGTAAACAGACATAATATCGAATTCTTAATATCGAATTGCCAAAATATCGAGTTGTAAATATAGAATGGACAGAATATCGAATTGCCAAAATATAGTGGTTAAGAATATCGAAATTCAGGTAAGAAATATCTATTGTCAAAATATCGACAGTCATAATATAGTTGTTAAAAATATCGAATTTTTTTATAGTGTTTTAAGTGTTAGTATATGTGTTAAAAGTATGTATTATTTTTGTAATGTATGTTTTAATTTTTTTAAAGTAATGAATTTTATGTTATTTAATTTTTGCGTAATTTAATTCTGTAGCGGGTTGTGGGTTTATAGGGGAATAGGATGGGAAGTAATTTAATTATAGTAAATTAAATATTAATTTTTAGGAATTATTAATTATATTTAATTTAATTGTGCGTTTTAGTTCTGTAGCGGGTTGTGGGTTTATAGGGGAATAGGGTGGGAAGTAATTTAAATTTAATTAAGTAATTATTAAATTTTATTTATTGGTATTGATAAATAATTCATTGTTAATTAACTATTAATTGGTAATTAATTTTTATTAATTTTTTAATTGATAATTATATTAATTGTATTAATTTATTATTCAGAGCGGGTTGTGGGTTTATAGGGGAATAGGGTGGGAAGTAATTTAATTGTAAATCAGTAATTATTTATTTTTATTTATTGGTATTAATTATTAATTTATTGTTAATTAATTCTTATTTGGTAATTACTTTTTATTAATTGGTAATTAATTTTTATTAATTGGTAATTAATTTTTAATAATTGGTAATTAATTTTTATTAATTGGTAATTAATTTTTATAAATTTTTTAATTGATAATTATATTAATTGTATTAATTTATTATTCAGAGCGGGTTGCGGGTTTATAGGGGAATAGGGTGGGAAGTAATTTAATTGTAAATCAGTAATTATTTATTTTTATTTATTGGTATTAATTATTAATTTATTGTTAATTAATTCTTATTTGGTAATTCATTTTTATTAATTGGTAATGAATTTTTATTAATAGGTAATTAATTTTTAAGAAATAATATTTATTGGTATTTAGAATTAATTATTAAATATTTTGTAATTGGTAAGTCATTTTAATAAATTTTTTATTGGTATTGATAATTATTTAATTTTTTTAAAAATATTAAATCATTATTTTCCCTACTGTTGCACTCTTTGGAGTGGGAATAGTAATTTTTACCCCTACGCTATCCAACGCTTTCCCTACTGTTGCACTCACTGGAGTGGGAATAGTAATTTTTACCCCTACGCTATCCAACTCTTTCCCTACTGTTGCACTCTCTGGAGTGGGAATAGTAATTTATACCCCTACGCTATCCAACGCTTTCCCTACTGTTCCACTCTCTGGAGTGGGAATAGTAATTTTTACCCCTACGCTATCCAACGCTTTCCCTACTGTTGCACTTTCTGGAGTGGGAATAGTAATTTTTACTCTCCCGCTATCCAACGCTTTCCCTACTGTTGCACTCACTGGAGTGGGAATAGTAATTTTTACCCTCCCGCTATCCAACGCTTTCCCTACTGTTGCACTCTCTGGAGTGGGAATAGTAATTTTTACCCTCCCGCTATCCAACGTTTTCCCTACTGTTGCACTCTCTGGAGTGGGAATAGTAATTTTTACCCCTACGCTATCCAACGTTTTCCCTACTGTTGCACTCTCTGGAGTGGGAATAGTAATTTTTACCCTCCCGCTATCCAACGCTTTCCCTACTGTTGCACTCACTGAAGTGGGAATAGTAATTTTTACCCTCCCGCTATCCAATGCTTTCCCTACTGTTGCACTCACTGGAGTGGTAATAGTAAATTTTACCCTCCCGCTATCTTACGCTAAAAATATTGAATATTTTTTATAAATATTACGTTAATATATATATGTATTAAAAAATAAAAATGTATGTTTATTTTTTTTAACTTACATTAATTATTTATTAATTTTAAAGTTATTTAAGTATTTTTAAGTATGTTTTAGTTAATTATATATATTATTTCATTAATTTTACATTACTTTTAAGATATTTAAAAAATTCGATATTTTGACTAACTATAAGGCCCATTACGATACCGGGCGTAAAAAAATCCGCCACCCATGAAAGCGGCAAAAATCCGCCCGCCTACATCTTCTGAATACCGACCCAGCAATTATGATGCCTCGAACCGAAAACCGCCAGCGGCGGAAAAAACACACAAATACCGCCCGCCCATGCCCGAGTCGGAGTCAAACCGCCCGCCACGGACGGAAAGACGCACGACAACACAAAACCGCCCGCCCTCACGGTCGAGACACCGCACGTGAAATTACGATCGCACCGACATGAGCGCGGAAAACAACAAATACACCGCCCGCCAGCGGAAACAACACTGAAGAAAATGGACACGGCAGAAGCCATGGCGGCCACGTCCCTGCACAGAAACAGCCCCGGACTCAAACAAACACACACAACAAGGCAAACAAGTCCACACAGCAATCCACGCACAAATACACAGACAAAGTACACATCCCGAAAACACACCACCCCTGGACAAACAAATAAACACAAAGCCCAGAACACCGGCCACAACACACCTGAAAACAACAGACCATCAGGACACACCCAAACAGGTGAGTACAAAAGCAGCCCCTCCACAGACCACAACCCCTTGCAACATTGCAAAGCGGAGAGGAGAGGACACAGTGACACAGCAAGGACAGCAGCACACCACAGATACGCACACATCACACCCACCACCACCACCACCACCACCAAACACCGGCACCACAAACCCCCTGCACATCACACATCACACACCGCACCAGCACCACAAACACCATGGCATCACACAGAATGCCCAAGTTCACTTCCACTGAGCTGACGGTCATGGTCGACGAGATCGTCAAGGTGCACACACAAATCTATGGCAACCAGGTCCAGCACACACCACTAGCCACCAGAAACAGAATGTGGAACAGAATTGTAGACCAGGTCAATGCAGTCGGGACCGTACCCAGAAACAGAGGAGAGATAAACAAACGGTGGAACGACATCAAAAGCCTGGTCAAGGAGAAGGAGAGCAAAAACCGAGAGCTGGCTGCCACGACTGGCGGAGGGAATCCCGCGCATTACAAGACCTTCAAAGCGTGGGAGGAGAAGGTGCGAGTCATCATCCATCCGGAGATCCTCACCGGATTACCAGGGGAGTGGAGGCCGGTAAGTACAAACAAATGTATACCAGCACACCGCTATGTACTCACATGCACTACCACCATGCCATAGCTCCGAGGGACAAACACCCCCATGTCCAGTACACAATACACAACACATTACTCACACACGCAACAGGCACCACCACACACACAGCCCAAACATATCAACTAACAAAACCATGGGGGCATGTGTACACCCAGCCAGCCACGTAACCACCAACAAGTCCCCTAGTACTCCAGAAGCGCCACAACGAGCCCCCCCCCACCCATGTGGCAGCCGAAGCTGCACTAACCGACAAGTAACAGGTAAGTAGCAGCAACACAAAGCGCAGTGGGTGGGAGGGGGGACAGCTGAAGTACAACACCCACCAGGCCCCTAGTCCTACAGCACAGCAAGGCGGAGCACCCCCACACCCATGTGGCAGCCGTAGCTGCACTAACCGACAAGTAACAGGTAAGTAGCAGCAACACAAAGCGCAGTGGGTGGGAGGGGGACAGCTGAAGTACAACACCCACCAGGCCCCTAGTCCTACAGCACAGCAAGGCGGAGCACCCCCACACCCATGTGGCAGCCGTAGCTGCACTAACCGACAAGTAACAGGTAAGTAGCAGCAACACAAAGCGCAGTGGGTGGGAGGGGGACAGCTGAAGTACAACACCCACCAGGCCCCTAGTCCTACAGCACAGCAAGGCGGAGCACCCCCACACCCATGTGGCAGCTGTAGCTGCACTAACCGACAAGTAACAGGTAAGTAGCAGCAACACAAAGCGCAGTGGGTGGGAGGGGGACAGCTGAAGTACAACACCCACCAGGCCCCTAGTCCCACAGCACAGCAAGGAGGAGCACAGCCCACACCCCACACCCACGTAGCAGCCACTGCAGTGCACACCGGCAGCCGACAGGTAGACATCCCGCCCCAGGACAAACGGTGTCAGTGGGTGTCCAGCCATCACCACGACCCATGACACCGCCCCCACCCCCACAGACCTGCAACATGGAGCACCCCCCGCCCATAACCATGTTGCATCCAGTCCAGTGCACGCTCAAAAACAACCTGCAGGTGGGAAACTGGACAGGGCGGGGTGACTGGAGGCATGAGGACTGAATTACGACTAACACATGGGACATGCAAAGTAGCAGAGGAACACGCAGCACTGCTGCCTGCCACAACCATGTGAACAATGTGCACACGGACATGAACCACAGAGTCACACCCCACATGACCCATCACAGACACAGCAACACCCAAGGAGCCACGTCTGCATGCACAAGTCACACTGATAACAGAACCACACGGCAGGCACAGTGCAACCCATCACACACAACTGCAACACCATCGAAGTCCTGTCCATGTAGCCCCCACTGCCTGTCAACCACACATCCCACAACTATGCCCATGTAAGACATACCACACTAGACGCAACAGCGTGGAACAACAGAAATGCACACGAACACCACTGGACCCATCAAACACACAGACACACAATGCACATACAACATACCATCCATCTCATCCGTCAGCCCCAGTCACATGAAAGGTATGTCATCCGAACAGCTGGTCCACATACAGTAGTCACGCAAAGAAACATGCCCATGATAACTCATGTGCCAGAAGTGAATGAAGCGCACGTCACACTGTGAGCAACTACACACATAACATGGGCCACACACCCCCGAGCACTGCAGTGATGCACATGGCACAGGGCAGCACGCACACCAAGGAATTGGACCATCTGCAATACGTCGTGTGGCACACAACCATCACTCACTCATAACAATGCGTCCAATTACATGGCCAGAAATCACAACAGACAGCAAATATGCAGGGTATGTCAGACATACACACACCTCAGACCATGCACTGTCATGTTGCCACAACACATGTCACGTTCTGCACCCATGGCACACAGTATGTACCCCAAAAGCATAGTACATCTCAAATGTGTTTCAGGGGGCTGACCCCTATTATGCCATCTGCGTTTCTAAGCGTTCCATATGAACCCCCAAAGCATAGTTCATCTCAAATGCGTTTCAGGGGCTGACCCCCATTATGCCATCTGCGTTTCTAAGCGTTCCATATGAACTCCCAAAGCATAGTTCATCTCAAATGCGTTTCAGGGGCTGACCCCCATTATGCCATCTGCGTTTCTAAGCGTTCCATATGAACCCCCAAAGCATAGTTCATCTCAAATGCGTTTCAGGGGGCTGACCCCCATTATGCCATCTGCGTTTCTAAGCGTTCCATATGAACCCCCAAAGCATAGTTCATCTCAAATGCGTTTCAGGGGGCTGACCCCCATTATGCCATCTGCGTTTCTAAGCGTTCCATATGTACCCCAAGAGCATAGTACAAACCAACCTTCACGATGGGTCTGGAGTCCGCATACACCAGAGCCACAAAAAGCAGGAGCACAGCAACACACCCATCGGTGGAGAAGTGTGGCTCAATGGTTAGAGCGGCAGACCCTGATGCAGAGATCTGGCCCGGGACCAGGGTTCAACCCCGCCTCGGCGGGTCTTGGGCTCAATTTCCTCGGACCTGATAATTCTCTCCTCGGTGCCTATTCTAATCATGGGTCCCACTCTGCAACTCTGGGCAATAGCTTGCTTAATCTCCACAACGGCCCCAACAGCGCTGGGATGCCTGGCTTCACCCTGGGGGTGCCCAGGAGTGGACATTTCACAGGGAAAAGCCAGGAAGGGTTCCACAGCGGTATGCGTACAGCGCCTGGACACCCCTTTGGGGGTATGGGTGCGCTTTACAAGTACAAATTTCATTTCATTTCATTTCATCGGCATTGCCAATCCGTCCCATGCCACATGTCCACAGCACACAGTCCCATTGGCATGCCCACACAACAACAAATAGCACAGCCACACACACGGCTCCAGGAAACCTGTGCACGACTGTGCACGAACTGTGGATGTCAGACAACCTATACATACTTTGTCATGTGCAACACAATAACATATCTCATTCCCCCCACAGGTGACGAACTGCTGGATGCTGGAGATGGAGACAGCAGCCAGCACAGCCAGCCTGCAAGCCCCCAACAAGGACTCACGGATGTGGAGGATCTGTCCTCCGATCCGGACACGGACCACCCAGCAGGCCCATCTGGTGTGGCAGGGCCCAAGCGCACCCCAGGCACCCTCCCACCAACCCATCATCCAGGGCTGATGACCACTCACAGCCCCCTGCTGCCACTGTTGTAGCGGCCACTACCACTGTTGTGGCGGCCACCCCCAGGCTTGTTGCGGCCACTCCCACTGCCGCAACCACCACCACGTCATCACTGGCCCCAGCCCCAGCGCAAGTGGTGGTCCGGCCGACTGGGTCCACCCTGGGAGCCACAGCGAGGCCCGTGGTGAGCAATGTGGCTAGTGGGCAGGTCGGTGGCAGCAGTACTGGTAGGAGGAGCAGGGCCAGGCCAATGCCAACTGTGCCTGGGAGCCAAGCCCTGCCGCCAATAGACAGAGTCCTTGGGGCCTATGAGGAGGCCCAAGGCGAATGGGCCAGGTCGGCAAGCGACACGCGGGAGGTCCTTGCGGTGTTGAGGTCCATGGACGCCCACATGGCCCGAATCGCGGACCTCATGGGCCAGCTGGTGGTGGGGGAGGGCACAAGCAAGGCCAGCAACACCACCTCCGCCACCACCTGCTGTGGCGCTGGGTCGTGCAGCATCACGTTCCCCTGCGTCCACAGCGAGTGAGCACTCCTCAGCCACCACCAGCGGAACATCAACACCCCCCTCCCAAACGTGGAAGGGGCCGTCCTAAGTGGAAACAGGTGTCCAGAGAGGACTTCGCCCGCACCAAACGCCAGTGAGTCAGCCAGCCACCTTGACCACCTACTGCATTGACTTGGAATACGATCCTAGCCCACACTGCCATGTGAATGGCATGTGTCTGTTGGACTGTGGACATAGAACTCCATGGGTACACCTTGACCATCACGCAGCCATGACCGTCAACTCATTGTCACAGCATGCACCACATTTGTCATCACCTTGCACACAATCACATGTCACCGCTGTTAATAAATACACCTTGATCACAATCGGCTTAATGTGTCCTGTGTTTATTCCACGATGTGCAATCGCCACCATGAGCAGAATAGCATCTGCTGTGTGGCATGTCGATGGGACAGGAGAGGCTGCAGGGACCTAGGGGTGAAAAACAGAACAAGAGTACATTCAATGAGTGTGTCACACACTCATCACACAGTACTTGTCACCAACTACAAGCAATGCACACACATCTCTGAGAGCAACAGGGCACAATGCTACAGCCACTGACAGTGGCATACCAACCTGGACATGGACCATTGACACACAGCACTCAGTGAACAAAAGGCCCCAGTAACAGAGCACACATACACCTGCACAACTACAGCCACATCAGCCGTCGTACATGGTCACTCACCGTCAAGTGAAGTAGCGGGCGATGAGCTGCTGACGCACATTCACAGCTTCATCCTCTCCACTGTCCTCTTCACTGGAGCTGTCCTGGTGTGCAGGCTGGGGCCCTGGTTGATCTCCGTCATCCACAATTAGGGGGATCTGCTTTCGAATGGCCAGATTGTGCAGCATGCAGCAAGCCACCACTATCTGGCACACCTTCTGTGGGGAGTACGCCAGCGCCCCCGGTGCAGTCCAGGCATCTGAACCTGGACTTGAGGAGGCCAAAGGTACGCTCGACCACACGTCTGGTCCTCCCATGTGCCTCATTGTAGCGGTCATCTGCTGGGGTCCGAGGATTTCGTAATGGACTGAGCAGCCAGGGCCCATTCGGGTAAGCCGAGTCACCTGGGCGTGGGGGACACAGAGAACCGTTGCAATTCAAACAGGACAGTAGACAGCATCCTTAAGCCAGCACGCTACACAACTCCACATACTCACCGACAATCCAGCCACGGTCCTGTTGCATATTGGTCATCAGTCGTGGTAATATGCTGTTTCGCATGATGTGCGCGTCATGGGCCGAGCCTGGGAACTTTGCACACACGTGGGAGATGACCATGTCCGCAAGGCACACCACTTGCACATTCAGGGAGTGCGTGTGCCTCCGGTTGCGGAAGAGCTGCTCAGTGGCCTGTGGTGCGACAAGGCCAACATGGGTGCAGTCAATGGCACCAACGACGTGTGGGATCCGTCCAAGGGCATAGAATGCACCCTTCACTGCCGCCAACTCACGTGCCCTGGGGAATCTGATGTACCTGTTCCTGTACAGCATCATGGCTGCCAGTACATCCCTCAGCACCATGCTGAACATGGGCTGGGACATCCCACCTCCACTGCCCACTGTGTGCTGGAATGACCCAGTGGCGAA
Organism: Calotriton arnoldi; assembly: GCA_963921515.1. Classification (NCBI taxonomy): domain Eukaryota; kingdom Metazoa; phylum Chordata; class Amphibia; order Caudata; family Salamandridae; genus Calotriton; species Calotriton arnoldi. The sequence continues at coordinate 46,290 of CAWUFW010003605.1, read as the reverse complement.
AAAATGCAGTGCAGCCATCACCTTAGCCGTGGGGGTGAATGCTGTCGGATACACCCTGCGAGGACGGAGGTGGGGTTCCAACATGGCACATAGTCGATGCAGGGTTGGTCGATCCAGACGAAATTTCCGGATGAGCTCAGAATCCTCCATGTCCGCCAACAATTGGTAAGGGCGGTAAATGTTTGGTCTCCGCCTAGGTAAGATGGAAGTGGACACATGTCAAAGCAACACGCCACATGGCATTTTCACATACACATCACTGATATGACAGAGCAAGAACATGAGTCACAGAACAGCTGTCATGCAGGGACAGCACAGCCACAATACACTTACACAGGTCTCCCACCAATAGCAATGGGCAGTGACACAAACCATTGCTATGTGCATGCACATGGGGATCCAGGCCTCAATGACCTGTGAGGCGTGCTGATGGGGACTGACTGCATATCCGGCAAGCGACAACACCACGGCAACATGACTGGCTGCTGTGCATCACACTGCTTCCGAGGCTGGATGAGTATGGCACACACCAACGACGATGTGGGCACAGGCTGAGCGGCCAAGACAAGTGGGACCTGTGGCACGAGGGGATATGAGACAGTCATTGGTGTCACCACTGCACCCTATGTGCAGCACTGTACGGATCACACCTCCAGAAGCATTGTCAGGTGTACACATTGACAGCCCCATGCCAACACGGCTGTGTGCTTGCAAATACACATCACATGTGACACGTAACCTTGCACGTGCCAAGTGGCAGATGTACATAGTGAGAGATGACATGCGTGTGCATATGCGTATACCATGCACCCATGCCAATGTGCAGATGATGACATGCTAACAGACATGTGGGGGCCGGCCACTGGCCGTCCCTGCCTATGCACACGGCATGTTGTGGCCCCGTCCATTGTGCACCTGCACCCACACGCACATCATGGCCACACCTGCAGATGCAGTGCGCACATCATACTGTGTGGTGCACATGGCATCAGCGGACTGTCACCAACATGGGCCAGGCCATTACGGCCAACTCCGATGACCCTCGCGGTTGCACCCTGCGTGTTCCACTATGGAGGTAGGCGTCCCGGGCCAGCTGGGTGCAGGCCAACGTCTGCAATTGCCAGTGCAGGTCTCAGTGCACTTGTTGCTCGTGTGAATGTCAGGCTGGGCCATGCTGCCCCTCTCAGTCCCAGCAAGCCTGGCCTGCACATTGACTGCACAATGCCAGTAGGTGACAGAACCGACTGCCTAGTGGGTTACATGTGTCTCCTGTTCAGGACACCCCGGATGAGCGCTTACTCTGCACTGTCTATTGGACACACCATGACTCGTGATAGGGATGTGTGTGAGAGATAGTGGCACTGAATGTGACCTTCGTTGCGGGGTGGGCCATGCACAGGGCGAGTACGCTGATGGTTGCGCAGTGTTGGTCACAGTGGGTACACCCACACAGATGTGTTGCCTTGTGATCTTCTTCTAGGTCAGCCTGACAATGGACAGTAGATGTGGGCAGGCTACACATTGCTCGATGTGCTGTCTATGTGCATGTGCATTCACACCAGGCACAACTGCCCCTGCACATGTGACCCCTGCTGCACTCTGTGCTGGGCCTGTTGAGCTGATGCACCGTCTGTGCGTGGGGCAGACAGCTCTGCTCAGTTCCGTCATTGCCCATGACATCACTTTGCCGCAGGTGACATGGTTCATGGAGGGCCCACATGTACGCGTGGGTGGACTACACAAGACTGTCCAATGGTTAACACCCCCAGTCAGTGCTTCGAATGGGAAGTATGTGGTGCTGGTACTCATTTCGCTGTGTCGAGTGTGCGGGGCTAGGTGCGGGGCTACATGCAAGACATGGGTAGGTCATCGGCTTATCTACTAGTTGCAATGCACACGAGACATGTCTTTTTCTGACCACATCAGGGGCATTCCTTAAACTAACTGAAAGTCAAACAGTTATCTTTTGCACTGTCCTCATGGCCTCCCCTCGCTCACACCTATATGCATTTGCACATGAGAAGCTAGCGCATGCACAAGCAGCTCCAAGCTCGCCCCAGAGAGGCCAAGGAGTGTATGTGTGGGTCCAGTTGTACATGTGGTCTGTCTCACGGTATGATTAGTGGCGTTATGCCGTCCACATGCGTGGTGCCCCGACTCGAGACCCGGGCAACCTAGACAATGCATTGCAGTCTCCGCAGTCCGGATACACCACCTGCGACACACAGAGGCTGTAGCTGCCCTAGCGGCCCATGCCGCGTCCATCTGGGGCTGATAGACCCACACATTCACTCTTTTGCCTCACTGGGGCGGGCTCGGAGGTGCTTGCGCACGCGCTGGCTTCTCTGTTGCAACGGCATGTGACGTGTGTGGGGATGTAGGCAATGGGTGGGATGGTGCGAGCCACCTTCCGTGACGTCACTCCTGCTCGTGATGTGTGCGTCCCCCAATACTTCCATATGACTTGAGCCATGCTGCACATTGAGGATGTTTTGCCTGCGTGATGTGTCCCGGAGAAGCGCGCCGAGTCCTCTCCCCCACCATGCTCCACTGCCATCCCGTGCCCTGGATTGCCTGTGCAGGTTGACAATGTTGGGGATACACCTGGTCGGCAGGGGCTGTGTGTGCCTTGTCAAGGGCCTGGCGGGTGCACAACAGGATCCAGCTTGTCCACAGAGGGTGGGCTGACGTGTACGCCTGATACCGCATTGTTCGTGTGCCCGGCTGCTGTGCACACACGTGTTCACATCCCCCCCCCGACGGGTGGCCTTTAACGTTGCCCATGGAAGCGGTAATGTGCAGTTCCAGACCCCTCCCGACACAGCGTGTTTCAACTGTGCATGTGCGCATCTACCCGTCACACCCACCCACCTGAGCGAAGCGTCACTCCCGCTTCACACGACACATGTGTGTCTTCCACAGTTGTGCTACTCATTTGCATTGACATCGAATGACAGTGGACTACATAGTCATGTCACGACTGCCGTATACATCACACACTCTCATCATCTCACATTCGTACTTGTGAAAGGAATCAGCAGAGACAGTTTCTTTCTTAAAACCATGTATTGTGACTTATGTCCTCTGTGATGCAGTATAGTGGACACTACTGGCAGCGGTATGCATGTGGAGGATATACTGAGCATGATTACACTTAGCTAAGGGTGTAGGGGTACATGTGATTAGCTGTTGCATGTGGGATGTGGGCTTCAGAGTTACATCTGCTTGGCCGTTGCTGTGCTAATGTTCATTTGCAAGTAGCTGCGGTGCTGCGGACTTTGACACAGACGGTATACATTTAGCCTACCAGACCGCTTGGCATCATGGGCACAGTCCATCTCAGTTCCATGTGACAGGTGTGCTGCTGTTGTTACTCATGCACGCGTGCGTGTGAGTTGACATCAGGGCATGGGCTTACGTGCATGCAACGGCGTCCCACTTGTTGTTGCCATATGGTGGATACTGGACATGTCACAGTCACTGGGGTCGTGTTGTTGTTGTATGCACTTGTCGTCCATGCAAAGGTCCTGTTGCGGGAATTCCGGGGAGGGGGAGAAGGGGTGCAGCTCTCACATACTCCAGCTGGGCGATTCCTGTCCACTGTGCGGTGCATATGTCCATGGGCGCAGGATCCATGTCATGGCATAGTTGTACGTGCAGTTCTGTCCATGTGGGTGCGATACACATATCCCATGCCACTGCCTCCCCGGATACATGCAGAGTTCCGGGATGTGATGGGGAACGGAGTGCATGTCCCGGACACATCCGATGTCATGGCAGTGTCGTTGATGGTGTGGTATCAGTTGCAGGTCGTTTGGTATGGCTGTTGTGGTGGTTACTGGCCAGTCCGTGCGGAAGCTAAGCATGGGTACAGTTTCGGACATCATGGCTCAATTGGGGGATTGCGTCGGGGTCCTACGAATTGACAGGTTGACAGGTATGCGATGGCTTCCTGCAGGGCTTCCATTTCATTGGTGGTATACATGTTTGCCAGCCAATGTAGCGGATGGTGGCTGTCACGGTGTTGTCCGTAAGTTGTCCCTTGTAGGAGCATGATGGGGCATGCTGGGTGACATTCGATGTAGCTGTGATCCATGATCCGTCGTGTGGAGGCACAGTGGTCCCATTGCAGTGTGGGTCCGATGTATGCCACATACGTCATGCCCCCATAGGCTGAACAGACCCTGTCGTGTGCGTCCAGAGGGTGGAATAGTGGTAGCAGGTCCGCCCTTGGACATGCCGGGTTGGAGAGGCACAACTCCACAGGATGGTGGAAGGGACACCTCCGACAGTAGAAGACGGGTATGACGCAGCTGAACAATGCGATGCGGTAAGTCAGTCGGTAACTTACGTTCAGCAGGGATAGGGGTTCGCATCCCAGTAGCTGTATCAGGTTGTGTTTGTACAGCTTGACCTGTCTGGCGTAGTTGGGTAGGTGTGTTGTAGGTGCCATTTTGCTGCGGGGCGATGTGGTGGCGTGCTCCGGCTGTGTGTGCAGTCTGCAGTGTGCAAGCTCCGAGGTTGCTGTGAGGTCTGTGATGGTCGTAGGGGGCAGGACTTGTGTTCTGTTAGCTTGTGAGGAGGACACGGGCCCTCATCCCACGTGCTTCTCTGAATGTTCAAGGTCAGTGGTGTGTGACTCCTTCCAGATAACTTGCATGGGAACGGCATGGGGGAGTTTTATACTTTCTTCTTTCCCGTTCGGTATGTTCTTAGGTGATATGCGCTATCTGCCCTGTGGTCGGTTTCCTCTGCATGCCTGTGTTGGTCTTTTTTTGGGACAATGGCTGTATTCGCCGGCTTGTTTAGTCGGGATGTGGTTTCGGAGTTGGAATGGAAGGTCATTCAGTGCTGTCTGCTCTCCCGTGTGTGGGCGGCAGGCTGTGTTTCCGCTATGCGTTGGGCCTTGTGTGTGGGTGTCATTCTTGAGTCCACCTGTTGTCGGTCCCTGGGCTCTTTGGTGTTCCGTTTTGTATGTCTGGTTCATGGGTGCAGGGTGGTATGGGTGTTTCTGTGTGGTACTGGCGTACCTCTTCCCGACGGGGCCCATGTTCTACTGGGTGGTGTTGCCGCCGCTGTGTGCTTCGCCATGTTTGTCACACAGGGGTGTGTCCTGATGTTGCGTGACTTCACTGACATGTGGGCGTCGGTTGTGTGACGTTGGGTGTTGTCCGTGAATTGGGCGTTGGGGACATGACTGTGGCAGGCCTGTCACGTGTCATGTGCGTTCTGGGTGTGGCTGGTGTGTGTGGTGCTTGGTTGTGTCCCTGTGTTGTTTGTGTGCGACGCATACATGGCGTTATGGTTGGGCGCTGAGTTGTGCGCATGTGTGGCTGCGTCATCGCCGCTGTGCTGCGGTGCCGTGACGGGGTAGTTAGTTCCTGGTCCCAGGTGGTGTGCCCATGATAGTTGCGAGATGTTGCACTTTGCCCTGTGTTACATTTGTGGGTGCAGTGGTGGATGTGTCTTGTCCACGCAGGGGTGTTGGGGGGTGCCATGTCCTCCTTTTCCGCACTTGCACTGTGTGCGCTGTTTGCGTGCCCCTGTTGTGTGTCTGCCTACCTGCGTCGCCGCGGTGCGTTGACTCCTGGGTGCTGCATCAGGTAGAGCATGGGGAGGGCCTGCAGTGCTGGATTCATGCTCGGGGGGGTCGCCTCTTCGGTGTCTGTGCTGGGCGTTCGGGTTTCCGCCTCACTTTCACGTGCGGTGTCTCTTAGCCGTGGGAGCTGTTTGTTTGCGGCATCGTAATTTGTACGCCGGGCGGTACGTGGTTTCGTCTGGCGGTGTGTCTCCATTGGGCTGCGCCGCTACGTGAGCGGGCGCACTTTGATGGCGGACGGCGTCGCTGGGTTGCCGGCGGTGTTTGGCTGCCTTTTCACATCGTAATTTGGCGGGCGTGTGGGCTGCGGCATGCGGGCGGTAACTGGTGGTTTTTGCATCCGCCAGCACGGCGGTGGTGATACCGCCCGCCATCCTAATGGGCCCCTATATTTTTTACAACTATATTTTGGATTCGATATTTTTGTACTTACCTGTTTGTAGATAGGCATTCGATATTTTGGCATTCTATATTTTTACTTCGATATTGTTGTAGGTCGATATTCTTGTAATCGATATTCTGTCAGTGATCCGTTTGAGGAACCCCTTATGAGTATAATATGTCAAAAGAAAGGTGTTTTTTACGCTCACGATATTCGTGAATTTGCCGCAAGCATCAGCGCGGCCCCTATGTAACATTGCGACAAATTTGTGACTATACGTCACAACGAATTTGCGAATATCAGTGAAAAAAATAAAGAAATACAAATGTGTTTATACACCCACCTTCAGTCTCTACCTTAGACACTCACATGCCCACTTACAGACCCACTCTGAGACGCATGCACCCACTCACTCAACCACTCAGAAACTCACATACCCACTCACAAACTCACTTAGAGACTCACACACCCACTCACAGACCCACTCATATTCTCATGCATCCACTCACAGACCCGCTAGGACACTTATGCACCCACTCACTCACCCACTGAGTCGCTTATGCACCCACTCAGAGGCCCACTCAAAGACTCATGCACCCACTCACAGACCCACTCAGACATTCCTGCACCCACTCACAGACCCATTCAGAGACTCATGCACTCACTCACAGACCCACTCAGACAGTCATACACCCACTCACTCACCCAGTCAAATAGTCATGCACCCACTCACAGGCTCACCAAGACACTTATACAACCACTCTCTCACCTGCTCAGAGGCTCATTCACCCACTCTCAGACCTACTCAGACACTCACACACCCACTCAGTCACCCACTCAGAGGCTTATGCACCCACTAACAGACCCACTCACATATTCATGCACCCACTCACAGACCCACTCAGACATTCACACACCCAGTCATAGACCCACTCATGCACCCACTCACTCCCCCAGTTGAATGCTCATTCACCCACTCACAGACTCACTCGGACACTCACACACCCACTCACAGGCTCACTCAGAGATTCACAGACCCACTCAGACACACATGCACCCATTCACTCACCCAGTCAAATGCTTATGCACCCACTCTCTCACCCACTCAGAGGCTGAAGCACCCACTCACAGAGCCACTTAGACACTTAAATACTCACTCTCTCACTCACTCAGAGGGTCACACACCTACTCACAGACCCACTCAGACACTCATGCACCCACTCACAGACCCCCTCAGATGCTTATGCACCCAATCTCAGACCCACTCAGAGACTTACACACCCACTTACAGACTCATGCATTCACTCACAGAGCCACTCAGAGACTCATGTACCCACTCACAGGCCCACTTAGCGAGTGATACCCATTCACAGAACCAGTCACAGACTAATGGACCCACTCACAGTCCCACTGAGAAACTCATGCACCCACTCACAGATGTACTCAGAGACTCATGGACCTACTCACAGATCCACTTGGAGAGTCATCAACCCACTCACAGACATACTCAGTCATTCACTCACTCGTATACCTACTCAGAGACTCAAGCCTAGTGACAAACTCACTGAGAGACTCACACATCCACTCACAGACCCATTCAGACAGTTATGCACCCAGTCACTGAACCACTCAGTCTTTTGATGTCACTCACAGACCCACTCAGAAACTAATGCACCCAGTTACAGACCCACTCAGACATTCATGCACTCATTTACAAACCCACTTAGATACTCATGCACTCACACACAGATGCACTCAGACACTCATACACATCCTCATAGTGTTGCAGGGATTCTGCGGAGTCACAGAACTATGCTTGGGATCAATGGACCTTAGTAGGCAGGGACTAAGTCATCCTACCACCTGAGTACCCATGAGCCTGGGATCGACTAGCTATAGTGTATCACTTGCCCTCATACTCACTCACAAAGGAACAAGTGCTTAGACACCCCAGAATACAACACTCCCGACCCTCTCAGGAATCGCGGTTGCAGGACATCCCCTTTCGCTCTCACACTCGTACTAATCCACAATATGATCTGACAGAGACAGGAGAAAGGTTTAAAATGTTTATTTTACCTATTGTGCTCTAGTATGCAGTATACGTGCCACAATCAGTAAGAAAATGCCTAACACAAATACGGTCAGCATTGTATGTAGTCAATAAATCATAAAAGGAGCGGTCATTATACAAATCAGGGTAGCCTAACTCCCTCCCCTTCTACAGAAGCAAAGTGATTATATATCAGAAGATCTCTGTGTGTGTCAGGATACGGAAAACTCTGGGTAATTCAATCTGCGCAATATTAAAACAGAACTCTCACAAATAAAGTCTGAAGGCTAGAACTCTTCCATGGAGTGAAGACTGGCTCAAGTGGAATGCCAAGATGGCCGCCCTGCAGTTCCCAAAGGGGATGCAGTCTAGTTGTTCACTTAAAAAGTCGTTTTAGAATCTTATGTGGAGCGCGCGCCTGCTGAGCTCTGCGCACTTCACTGAAGTACTTCGAGCCCTACACACCTCTGTTTTGAAGCTCGTTTTCCCAGTCAGGTAGTTCGCGTCTCTGCCGTCGGTTTTACTGTGCGTCGCGCAGTCAGAACTTCAGTTAGTGTCTCTGGAAACTCAGATTGAGGCTGCGCGTTGAGTTCGTCTTCCGCGCATGCCTGGAACAGAGTGAAGATAGTGAAGCCTAACGACTAACGTCTTCCCCAGGTTTCTAACTTATTTCTTTGTCGAGAGTTTTCAAAATTGCAGTGAGAATCCAATTACCCGCAGTGGGAAAATATCAGAACCCACCTCCTATTTCAGTCCCTTTACCTCGGAGAGAAAAGACACTCGACAGGAGACTTCTGGAAATATGCAAGCTAAGTGACAATTGTATTTTGGGTTTGCACTTAGACTGTTCATGTTTCTTAAGAAATATTACTGTGTTGTATAAAAGAAATTGAGTATTAGCCTTACCCTTTTTCTGTTCCTCTTTTCTGAAGTAATAACCAGTAATTAGAGAGAAGACACTTATTTAAATCCTACAAAGATGCAGTTCTTATTTTAAATTGCAGAGTCTTTTCTGAAGTTCTTACAAGAAAAGATACATAGAAGAGAAGCTAAGGTCAAGGACTAAAGGGTAGGTAGTAAGTTAGAATATTAAAAGAAAATAAAGAGAAGAAAAGGAATTAATAGAGTTTAAGCTAAAATGTGTTATTCTTATTTTTCAGTATTTCTTAGATCTCTCTTACGACAAGCTCGCAAAGGGCGAACGTGAGGAAGAGACTGAGAGAGACCAGGAAGGAATCTGAGAGCTTTGACAGCCTCTTCTTCAGTTAGTTATTTTGTCCCCATCCCCTTTCCCCCTTTGGAGTCTGCTGGATACCTTGTATAATTATTATCAGGTGTCTGGGGATTTTTCAGGGAGAATTGGGAGCAGGCTACATTCTGTTTCTGCGCAAGTCAAGTGAGAGCTCTCCTGACAGGGTGTTGGCAGCAGACCCCATACCTTAGCATGCACAGATGAAAGTTCTGCATCTCTGGTGCTGTCACGATGTCTTACCTGGAAAGATCCCTCTCCAAGTGTGTTGTTACCTATTCGTTCATACATATGCGGCAGAAGTACGTGTTCCCAAACAACAGCTGCATTTGTGTGTTTTGTCTAGATGCTGAGGCCTGACCAGAACAAAATAACAAAGGGCATTGTTGTTCAACCTTGTCTATGGTGTGAAGACTAAATCCCTGGAAAGCACAGAACGTGAAAACAACGGCAGGTTCTGTGTGAAAGTACAGTGTGGCACAAAGCAAAATACGTTTGTATAGTAATGTACAGGGCAGTCTGCAACATGCTCATGCTAACAGAGAGAAAACAACAATGGGCCTGCACAGGACATATGGCACCCTCCCCTTGGTCAGGATGGGAGCACCAAAACGACGACAGAATCAGGTGATAAGCAGAACCAAAGCATTCATAACAGTTTGTAGTTAGTGTGTCCATTACAGACTTTGGTCAAATTGGAAAAAAAGGCTTTGTGGTGAAAAATATATACAATTATAGCATATCGCCGGGACCCAGAATGTTGGATGCCAAGTGAAAAGACAAGGATTCCAGTAAGAAATCTGAACTTTCCAAATTAGATATGTCATCCATCCAGTTGAGCAAGTTAAAGGAACAAAGGTGTTCCTTGTATCCAGTTGTCGACAAGACCATGTAAGGACAACCTGGAGAGATTTCAATGAAACTGAGATCCAGAAGACGCTGCATATTTGCACAGGGATCACCACTGGCCACAACACAGGGTTGTACACAAGCCACATACCCAAGGAACAGTCCTGGTTATGGGCCACTAGGGGACCCAGCAACAGATCAAAATTCAGGGCAGTGTGAGGCAGTGTAGCTAGGCAGACGTCCAGCGCCCATTGAAAGGGGCACCGGATGCAACACAGGTGAAGTAAGCATATCAGAAGGTTAGACAAAATTCGGCATCCAGAACGTCTAAGGGCACCACACCAAAAAGCTGTAGCATTCGCTCATAGTACAGTTGCAGCGATGCTTGTCGGAGAAGAACCACAAATGTTGCAGCCATTGCGGAAGAGCAGGAACAGCACGATGGTGCCGCAAATTAAGATGAGCATCAGTGGGAACCCACCGAATACGCTGGGAAAAATAGAATGTATAAAGGCTGAAATTACTCCAAAAATAGTTTGAAATGATGTCACAAGGCCGGAGCCCACAACTTTAAAAAAGTGTGCCAGGCCTGTGGTATCAGATGCATTAAATATTTGATGTATCAATTCTCCGAAATGTAGTGGGAGATTTGTGTTTACCAATGACTGTATTTCACTAGACGTTCTCGCCACCTGTAATTCGAAGGTCTTGCGTGCTGAAGTGAGAGCTACTTCTTGTTGAAACAATAACTCTTTGGGGCATATTATCAAGCCCTTTATCGCCGCGTTAGCGGCACTTTTCTGCCGCTAATGCGGCGATATTTTTATCACACTATTAACAAGCTGCAGCTAACGGGCCTTAGCGTGAGTTTTTGGCGATAGCGGCCGTTTTTTATCTCTAAGCATGTCAGCGATATATATCGCTAATGACATGCAAAGTAGGCGTTCCTGACTTAAACTCCATTGAAACAGTCGCAAACACAACTTCCCTCTATTATCAATGCCCGCGAAGCGATAAGAAAAGTCGGGCTAACCGCGCTTATCGCTGGAATATAACGCCTGAAAAAAACCTGCCTTAACCATCTTGTCAATGGGGGGTGGATTGTTAGGTTAAGTACACACTTGCCTATTAGCAAGCTTTTCATTAGCGCAGTTAATTTAGCGCTGGAATTCTCACGCTATTGCTGGTTTTACTCGCTATCGCTGGATTTCCTATCGCCTTTGCGATACGCGTTGATAATACAGTGCTATCACGGCAAGGAAATCCAGCAATGGCCGGCGATAAAAAAAACAGCGCATTGCGCGCTTTGCGATAATTATCGCAGATCCTTGATAATATGCCCCTTTGAGTCTGCTTAGTTTATTGAAATCTGTTTTCAAAGTTGGAATGGAAGGCCATAATAAACTATCTACACTCCCATGCGGAGGGGGAAATAGGATTTTGTTGCAACAAGTAACTAACTGGGAAACAGACACCACGTACGGGATTCCCGCCCGCAGACTGCAACAGTCCTGATTATTAAGGACGAGATAACTGCCATTTGAAAGTAACATGAGAGTGGGAATAATTCCGGGAACAGGAGTTCCTTTAAAAAAACAACCCAAATTGGGGACAGAAACATTACAAGCGCCGTGAATTTTTACCTGTTGACACACGAGGGAATGGCCTGCAGTGGAGTCGCACCCTTCTCCCGTGAGAAAAACTTCTCTGTCAGCTCTTTGACAATGATATGTAAAGGGCAGGGACCATAACTCATGTATGTAGCTACCATAGCTCATGTATGTAGCTGCTCCCAAGGGGTTCATATCTACCTATAGGAAAGTGTTTCATGCAGCTTGTGAACTTAAACATAGAGATGGGCAACAAGATAACCCAATGTATTAACCATACAGCAGAATGAGTTCCCGCTACAGTAAAGGGAAGTTGTTCAAGTTTCTCTATATGTAGCATAGTGTAACTAGCATCTTTCATAGCCATTGACTGTTATTTATGTGTCAAATTAAATGGTAAGAATAATGCGCTACAATTAAGATAATGCCAGGGAACGCGTCCATTCTTAAGTATTTGTAGTGTCCAACCAAACTGCATGATTGATCTAAGTTCATTCTGACCATGATACAAGGTAGACACCTCAGTTTGCACAATATCAATTACTGATGACACAATATTATCTAAAGTGTAAATCCAAAATGACAATGTATTAATACTGTTGTCGACAACAGTAAGCACTTCATCATCATCATCAGCAACTTTATTTCACATTTAAATAAATGCATAAAAAGTACATAAAATCATAAATAGTATGCATCCAATAATAAAAAAATCCTCTAATCCAAATAGTTTGTATACAATAACTCATTGATTTAGAAAGCCATTTATAGCACCAGAAAATATATAGTTAAAAAACTATCAGTAAAGCTAAAAACAGCCGAGAAAAATTTAAAGTTATAATGATCTGGGATCTATAAATCTTAAACAAGACATTATGGTGGGCGTAACAAAACAATGATCTTTGAAACTTTTAGTATGCACAGACGGCTACAAACACAGGAAATACAAGCTCTTAAAACGTGCACCTTATGGTATGCACCTTTCTAATCTTTAAAACAGCTACTAAAATGGAAGCGATCATAGAGCATATGTATGGTGTTTCCAGTTTTCGTAAAACTTCGAGAGTTAGATTGTGCGAGCATAAGCTCAATTTTCTCAATAATGGGATGATACATTTATTCCTCTCAGTCTTATAAAATGAACAAAAAAATTGAAGATGAGAGATAGATTGGTTAGAAAGACCGTCACAAGGACATAAGGACAACTGGTTTACAGAATAAGCTTGTGCAGGATAACCAGCTATTAAAGGAATATAATTCAATCTAAAGTTCACCAGTAGAAAGCGGTGTCTGGTATTGGTAACAAATGAAAGATAGGGTAAATGCCCAGTTGCCACAGATGGCGATGCTCGGTAGCTAATGATTGAGATTTTGGTTTGATTTTTTAGCCATCTATCTTGGGTACATTTGGCAATAAAAAGTTCTTTAAATCTGATTTTAGGAAAAGATATGCACTGGGACGGTGAATCAAACAATATCCCCAGATCCAGCTCACTAAAAGACTGATTCACATAGGCCAGCCAGGTAATCGAGAAGGCTCGGTCCAAAGATAGCATATCCTTTAGCACAATTTGATTTAATTGGACGGTTTCCCTTTTCCAAATCGATAGCCACGCTATCAACGGAGCCATTTTTAAGGTATCAACTATAAACGGGAAGCCTACTTCCTTGTGGACTATGATATTTGGGCAGGAACCAGGAATAGCCAATAATCTTTTTAAGAATTTGTCCTCTATAACTTGAAGGGAGTCAACTTGTGCTATGCCCCAGATTGCTGCACCATAGGTAGCTATGGATAACGTTTTCGCGAGATTAAATTTCTAACATTTCTTTGATCAGTTTATTCCCTAGGTTTATAGCAAACTTCCAGAGGCCAGCTATACTTTTGGACATCTGATTCACTCTGTTTCTGACCATTTCAGACCAATTTAGTTTTTCATCAAAAAGGATGCCCAAGTACATAAAATTCTCCACTCTCTCCAGATTTCTACCATCTATATGGAGCCGCATTCATTTTTTCTTATCCCTGCCCACAGCCATCACAAATGTTTTAGTGTTGTTAACATATAAGCCTAGCTCTGCCATATAGGCTGAGTATAACTCAATAGAAAGCTGTAGGGCCATTGGAGTTCTGGCCAGTAAAACTGCGTCATCTGCATAAAGCATGACGGGCAAGGGTAATGAGCCTACCACTGGGACATCCTTACATTTTTCACTCAGCACCTCAGTTAACTTATTCGTATATAAGGAGAAAAGAAAGGGAGCAAGGACGCAGCCCTGTCTCACTCCCTTTTCAATCCTAAAAGGTTTTGAGCATTCTCCATGTTTCCCATACCGGATTACTGCCCCTGCTTGACTATAAAGTTCTCTAATAAATAAAGTTATGGAAGGATCCACGCCCATTGACTCCATAATGTCCCACAGTTTACTGTGGGACACGCAGTCAAAGGCAGCGGACAAATCCATAAACGCCATATATAACTGGCCTTTCTTTGCGGTGACATATTTGGCTGTGACTAAGGCAAAGTTGAGGCATTGGTCAATTGTCCCCCTCCCCTTCCTAAAGCCATATTGAGCTTTCGCAAGTACATTGTTCTCCCGTGCCCAATCCTCCAACCTATTGAGCAACAGTCTGCCCATTAATTTGGCCGTGCTGTCCAGTAGGGAGATTGGGCGATATATGTATTAATACTGTTGTCGACAACAGTAAGCACTTTATCTAAATTATCTTAATCAATTTGACATAAACTTACTGCAGCTTCCAATTGCGACAATTTCCAAAGTTCATTATATGCAGCATAAATAAATCATTTCGAACGTGGGGATTTTGGACCTACAAGGAAATCAGAAAGGTTTAGGTCTTTCGATAGGAGAGAAAGATGGTGTTTCACAGCAGACAATGTGGAATATTCTAGCCCTTGCTGACATAATTTACCTACGGAATAAGTTGTAACAGTGTTAGAATGTGGTGTTTGTAGGTAACGTGGCTCAGGTCTATTTAATTTGAACGCAGAAGTAGTATTCACAAAACGAGAATGACAAACATTTGTGTTCAAAGGCCATAATGACTACCCAGTCAGAGCTATCATAGAAGAATGAAATGTACCATTTTGTATCATACTATTTAATTGGTCTTCAGTATAATTTGTATAAGATTGCCAAATATCAAACAGGGCCAAGGATGGAATAATGAGAGTATTTAATTCTTTAATCTTAGCCCCCTAGACAAGTAGTCTTTTGGACCGTGTCATTGAGAAAGATAATTTGCGTAGGTATCAGACATGCACAGAATAGAGATTCTGTACCTTGGACTTGCCAGGATGTAGTGCCCCACACTGATTTCAAGTCAATATTGTCCTTCCAGTAATCATGTCCCTTCAGGGCTAGGTTATCAATGAAAAGGGATGAATAGATTAACTTGTTCTGAGTAAGCATATATTTCCTTGAAAAAGTGGGAACCAATTTAAAATAGTATGATATTGGGTCTGAAATATTATAACCATAAAAATAAGTATACTTCATCTTTTGTGTATTGGAACTACCCTGAGATGGAGATGGGCAATGTTCCCATTGAGTGTAATTAAACTGGGGACGCTGTCCATTAGCTCTATGCAAAAAATAATGTCCATAATCTTGAACACAGAACAAATCTTCATAGTTAGCAGAATTTAAACATAAATCATCAGTGCCAAAGTGTAACCCAGGTACTATTACATCACCCATGGAAACACAGAATATATATGGCATCTGTAGGGTCTCCGTAGGACTCAATACATCAGATGGTACTTTACCCCATACAATTCCATCAGTGAGTGGGACCGCTGAAATGTTAACAAAGGACTGGTCTCTTTTCATTTTATGCGAGGAGGAATGTGGGGCCAACACCACGTTGACAAGTTCTGCAGCAGAACGTTCTGGGAGGTAGTGGTCATTAGTCAAAAGGAAAAAAACAGTCATGAATCCAATCCACATGAACAAAAATGCCATTGAAAATATGGTCCAGATATAAATCCAAGGTGGAACCAGATAAGTGCGTTTTAACCAGGAGATGAAAACAAATCTGCGCAGGTGGTGGGGTTAAAATAGAGGACAATGAAGAACAGTCTGAAGAAAAATTATCTTGATCGATATAGTAACCAAAAGAAATCAGCTGGAATAATGGCGGCTGGGATTCTGGATGAAGACCTTGAGGCTTGCACTCCCGAAGGGGCCTCGACGGGTGGATCAGAATAGACAATTTCCATAGTGGAGTGTGAAGACGGTAAAACAGGTACCAGGGCAACTGAAGACTCGACATCCCCCTCTGGCAGCCGGGGAAAATCAGTAGGAATGGAGCTCACAGGCTATAAAGGAATATCCCGTCTGTGGACACCCCGATGGATACTATTGAGGATTGGCCAAATGGTGAACATTGACATGTTCAATTGAGACAAAGCGATTTTCTTTGTATCCAGGAAGCGGAGGTAAAATCACAGTTCGGATACCCTGAAGACCAATTACTGGAACAGGAGCCCTGTAGGAGGGACTGAATACTTTCTTGATTGCCACCTTTTCACGATCCAGATCAGCAACTTTAGAAACTCAGCCAGAAACATGAATCAAAGCCATTGCATCAGAAGGCTGAATTGAAGGCAAATGGGTTTTAGCCAGAGCCTCACAACACTTTTGTAGATCCTGTAAACCAGCACAGTGGTTATCTACGTCAAAGATTGTGGCAGCTGCACAACATTTAGACCACCAAGGTCCGGAACAAACATCTTGATGCCAAAGAGCATTTTGTACGTGGTCTGCCCACCTAGAGATCTTCGAGGGAGGTTATTGAGAGCACATTGAACCCCATAAAGGTGAGTTAACCAGCCATGGCTGGTACCTAATACCCTTGGTGTTAAAGATTGCTTTAAGTAACGAGTCATCCGCTCCACAACAGAATTGACCTCAGGCCTATATGGAGATGAGAAATGCACCTGCACTCCCATGGATGTCATTGAATCACGGTATGCCTTAGAGGCGAAAGCCAGACCCTGGTCTGAATGGAAAGTGCCACAGGTATATGTCCAGACAAAGACATGGAAATCTTTTATAGCAGTGCAAGCGTCAGCCGAGCGCTGTGGCCAGACCCAGAGGAACCTTGTGCCAGAATCCACTACAACCAAAACATATTTGAAAGCATTGTCGGAAATAAGAGGACCGCAATGATCAAGATAAATACAGCCAAACAGCTGATTAGAAATAAAAAGGTGTGTTTGAGGTGGACGAGACACAGTAGAACTCTTTTAATTTGCTGGCAAATGTCACAACAAAGGACATATCTCTGAGTCTGTTGGTATAAAGCGCACCACCAATAACGTTGCTGTAAAACAGAAACAGTGGCGGCTACGCCTGCATGTGCAGAAGCGATACCTTCATGAGCGGCCACAAACATTGGTGGCTCCATGTTGCAGGGATTTTTCTAAAGTCACAGAACTATGCTTGAGATCAAGGGACCTTAGTAGGCAGGGACTGAGTCATCCTACCACCTGAGTACCCATGAGCCCGGGACCGACTAGCTATAGTGTCTCTCTTGCCTGCCTACTCACTCACAGAGGAACAAGTGATTAGACACCCCAGAATACAACACTCCCGACCCTCTCAGGAATCGTGGTTCCAGGACACACCCTTTCACTCTCACACTTGTACTAGTCCACAATAACATCTGACAAAGACACAAGAAAGTTTTAAAATGTTTATTTTAACTATTGTGCTCTAGTATGCAGTATATGTGTCACAATAAGTAAGAAAATACCTAACACAAATACAGTCAGCATAGTAAGTAGCCCATAAATCATAAAATGAGCTGTGATAATACAAGACCGGGTAGCCTAACCCCCTCCCCTTCTACACAAGCAAAGTGATTACATATCAGAAGATCTCTGGGTGTTGGCAGCAGACTCCGTACCATAGCAAGCACAGATGAAAGTTGTAGATCTCAGGTGCTGTCACAATCTCTTCCCTTGAAAGATCCCTCTCCAAGTGTGTTGTTACCTATTCGTGCATACCTATATGGCAGAGTACGTGTTCCCAAACAACAGCTGCATTTGTGTGTTTTGTCTAGGTGCTGAGGCCTGACCAGAACAAAATAATAAGGGGCATTGTTGTTTGACCTTGTCTATGGTGTGCAGACTAAATCCCGGGAAAGAACAGAACTTGAAAACAACATCAGGTTCTGTGTAAAAGTACAGTGTGGCACGAAGAAAAATACATTTGTATAATAACAAGCGCAAAGCAGAGGGTAGTCTGCAACGTGCTCATGCTAACATAGGGAAAACGACAATGGGCCTGCATGGGATATATGACAATAGACCTAGTAAAACTCTCACACACCATCTGACAGAGCTGCTGAGACAGTTATGCAGCCACTGACAGACCCACTCAAACTCTGATACACACACTCGCAGACTGTCTCAGAGAGTGATACATGTTTTATAGAGTTATTTAGATACTGATGTATCTAGTGTCATGCTTAGAATCAGTTATATAGTTATACATTTTGAATGTGCTGGTGGCTATTGAATGTCTGCTTTTGGTTTGCAACTTTGTGAAGAATTTGCAATGATTAAAAATGTTAAAAAATCACAGTTATTAATCCACTGCAACAAATGACTAGGAGTGGCACAGAGAAATACAGAAATGGGTGGTCTATTGTTCAGGTGTTGTATAGAATATGCAGTAGACATTTGCATAACGACAAAATAGTAATTAATTTCCCAGTACATTGTAAGGCAGATTAGTGCACATTTTTCAGAAAACTGTAGACTTTTCTTAAGAAAATGAGATTTCATTCAGATCCTCGTCTTCATTTTAGAAAAATTAAAACATAGCACATTTCCCAGGTAGAGCTCCACTTGAGAAAAATGGAAACAAAACTATCTTCTTAGGCTGGGCGAATAGAAAGCAAAAACGTTCCTTCTAAAAATCTATATTGAAAAAATATCTGAAATCCTTAACAAAAGTGAATGCATTGAATATATATTGGAGGAAAATCTGAACTTAACGGACTGTGACAAATTAATTTTTTAATGAAATTTACTTGTAAGAGCAGGGTTCTGTCCTTTAAATACACTGAGGGGCCGATTCCGATCTCGGCCGGTAGGGCTCCGAATAGGATTCGGCTTAACCGGATCCGATTCGGAGCCCTATTTCCCGACCGATTCGTACGCGCGTCTGGGCGAGCGAGTACGATGCGAATTCGCCGACCGACTCGTCCGGGCGTCCCGACCGCTCCGACCGACTCGTTCCCGGGTCGAACCGCACCGACCGACTCGCTCGGACTGGACTCGCACCGCGCAATGGAGACGTTCCCCGGCCGGATAAGTACAATGCGCGCCGCGAGCAGTCCGACCGAGCCGCGCACTCCGGCTCGAAAGAGCAGTCGGAGCCGTACTTTGGGGGTCCGTGTCGGACCCCCCTGTACGCGTAGCCGCGCGAGTCGCACACAGGGGGGACCCATGGGTCCCACCTACCTGTGTGTGTACGGCGTGAGTCGCTTCGCCACGTACACGCTGTAGGGGGCGCACTTGTCCGCCTCGCACCCATTGAGACAATGGGAGCCCGTGTACGCGTTGTACGACAGGCTCCCATTGACTTCAATGGGAGTCCGACCGACTCGAGTCCGATGGCATACGTGCGCATCGTACTCGTTCGGTCGGGCTGCACGGGTCCGATTCGGTCGGATATCTCTCCGGGTCCGGCTCGGTCGGAGAGATTTCCGGCCCGAATCGGAATCGGCCCCTAAGTATGGAAATCCGTAAAAAAATAGCACCACTCACACACCCACTCGAAAACCCATAGACTCACTAACACACCCACCCAAAGATCCAAAGCAGCACTCACACTGCCATTCACAAGCTCTGACATAACCAGTGACAAAGCCAAAGAGGCATTCGGACAGTCACTCACAGACCCACTCACGCACTCATACACCACCTCAGATACCCACTGACACACTCCCACTCCCACTTAGAGACCCACACACACACTCATACACCCACTAACTGACCCACACAGGTGCTCACACATCCACTGAAAAACATTACAGGTTACAGTTATGGAATTGGTTTTAGAATTTTTTTTTAAATTCACTGAAATTCCCTGAAAAAACCAAAGGTTACAGGGATGTTAAAGTTAGGCTCACATTTCACTCATACAAAACCAGTGAAATACAGCAGTTATAGTGTGAGTGTTTTTTACCACATAAACTGGCATGGAAATGTGCTTTCTGAAATAACAAGACACACATCTGAAAATGTAGGAATTGAGTCAGGAGTGACACTATTTATTCAAACAATCAAACAATAATAGTCAAAGACACATCATTAATCAAAAATAACATCATGCAATCTAGCAAGTAACTAGTGTCAAATACACATCGCAGATCATGAGCAAAAACATGCAATCTAGTAAATTTAAAATCGCGACAATGCAAAGAAAGAGAGAGAGAGAGAGAAATCGAATATCAAAGTACAATGAAGCATTATAACCTTTATCAAAAATGCTAAATAAAAGAGTTAACTGGGAGCACTTCATCGTGAAAAACCACTGTGCGAGGTGATCAATGAATAAGTTAGTGAGTAGCCCTTTTATACACCTTTAATGAGGAACGGTGGACCGCAAGATCTAACTTTAGCAGGTGTTTGACCGCAGAACATAACAAAAGCTGAACATTTTATTGAAAACAATTTGCATCACTTCTCGGAAGCTTTAAGGCGGAAGCTCCTTCTAAGGCCATTGTTTATTTTAAGCCATGTCGCTATCTTAGTTTCGGAAGCTAGCAAAACATTAGGTGAGAAGCTGCAGAAAGTCCCAGTTGGCCCCCACCCCTACTCTTAGCCCATCTTAATCTTCTAGATGACAGATGCAGCCTGTTATTGCTACATCTTCTTGATGTTCAGAAAGATGTACATGCAGAGGACAGGAGCTCGGAGACTTGAGGTTATTTGCCTTCATAGGAGAGATACATCTGAGGTTACAGGAGTGCATGAGGCCTACTGCCTCTGTGGAAGCTCAAGGCAGTGTGGACAATTTTAGCACAACCCTGTCTGTGGGCTGGCAGGGACATTTGAGACTCTCATGCTTCAGATGTGGACTGAATGGGCCTGGGGCACTATATGGTAAAACTAGACCCTGCTTCAATTGTTACCTGAACTAACTATAACTCATGCCCCACAATGTACTGCTTGTGACCTGACATATTACATCACTCATGACATGGTCAGTGACATCACTGATGACATGTCAAATGGCATCACTGATGACATCATTCACAGAATCACTCACATACCCACTCACACACCCATAGAACCTCTCATACAGCCACTACCACACAACCACTCAACTACCTATTCACACACTCATACAAGTTCTCACACAACTGCTCACTCATCCATAAAGCTACCATTACATCCAATGACTCATACAGTGACTCACACACTCACTAACTCACCCATATTGCCACTCATGCACCCACTCCCTCACCAATACAGCCACTCACACATCCAGTCATACAGACATACAGACACTTACACAGCCATTCATACCCCCTTACAGCCACTCACACACCCACTCAATCGCCCATACAGAAACTCACACTGCCCCTCACTTACCCATACAGGTAATCACACGCCCACACACTCACCCATACAGCCACTGACACACCCATTCACACATCATACAACTACTCACACACCCACTCACTCACCCTTACAGCCACTCACACATTCACTATCTAATACAGCCACTCATACCCACGCACTTACCTATACACACACTTAAACAGCTACTCACTCACCCATACAGCCACTCACACACCTCCTACCTCACCCGTACAGTCACTCACACAGCCACTCACACACTGATACAGACAGTCACACAGCCACTCAGAGGAAACAGTATGATTAATTACTAGCACAGAAAGAATAGTAATTTAATTTATGCTGTAGCTTAGTATATATTTTTAATTCCCAGAAACATTTACGAAACACTTATACTCACTGGATGATGTCAACAGTGATGTCATTTGAGATATTATCAGTGATGTCACTGACAATGTCATGAGTGATGTAATATGTCAGGTCATAAGCAGTGCATTGCAGTGGCGTAACTTAGTTAGCTCAGGTAACTATAACTGCTGAATTTTACCCGTTTAGTAGGAGTGAAATGAGGGCCAGGGGGCATGGCTTGCAGCCCAAGATGGAGGTCGCATAAGCGACGAGGTCCAGCCCGGGGTGCCTAATCCGTTTAATTATCCGCACCCTTTCGTGATCGGGTTGCTGGCAGTGTCACTGGGCACAGCGGAAAGCAGGGAGGCTGTGACAGGGGAGTGCTGAGGGGCCGTGTTCGACATTAGCCCGAGTTTGGCCCAAAGTGAATCTCAGCGACGCGGTGGGCCGGAGGCGTGGGAGTGGCCTCTGGTGCAGCGGGCTTTCCTGGGAACTGACCGGCAGGAAGGAGCCCGAGGTTGGCGAGCGCGCACACGCAAGGCCCCGGATCCAGGCCTGGTGGTGCATACCTAGTAGTGGAGACCGGAGGGACCCGATAGCATCCAGGTGTGACCCGCGGAGGTGGTTGCGGGATGCCGTGAAGCCCCGGGAGGGGACTCTCCTTGAGCGGTGGTGGCGGGTCCGCTGCATCGGTGTGAGACTGTCTCTCTCCCCCCATGCCGGCCCCCCTTCATTGAGCCTGGAGTTGCGGCACCAGGGACGGGCTCCTGAGGCCGCGACTGAACGCTTCATGAGTGGGGCGCGCCTCCGCGAACGATCCCCCTGCAGGAGGTAAGTGCCCCCCCAGGGGCGGGTGCGAGGCAGACGAGGGGGTGTTCCCACCACGTGAGCTCCAGGAGCAGTGGCCAGTGAGCGGTCTGCTGGGAGAGTCCCGAGAGGGTGAATGCCGGCATGATCTACTTGGTGATGTCCCTTGTGTGGCTGGACCGTTAGCGGAGGCCAGATCGGATGTCAGGGACAGTCCTCTGCAGCGCCCGCGAGGTTGCATCTTGCCCCACTCCGCCTGGCCCCCCCTCACTGGGTGCAGTAGTGAAAATCCACGGATGTGCCCCCCACGAGGTCAGTGATTGGAGGGGGGGCACCCTTACTAGTGGACACCGCAAGGGGTGGGGGATCCTTCCTGGGCCGGCTATCCTGACTGGAATGAGGCAGATGGCGTGGTGGTGCCTCCGCACTGGGCCCCGGGAACTGTGACAGATGCGAGGCCTGCTGGGGACGCCCAGTTGAAGATTGCGATATTTGGGCATAAATTGTGACATCCTCGGCGGAGTTAGGGTTGCGGCGAAGGTACTGTTGGTAGACAGTGGGGGGCCAGTGGAGTGGTTGTGGGACTGTCATTTTCTCCCCCGCCGGGGAGCCTTCCCCCCACTCCTTCTCCCCCCACAGATTTGATGGTGTTCTTTGAAGGACTGGCTCCTGGAGTGACCGGACATGAACCTGCATGATATTGCCCCCAAAAAGTTTTTAGAGGCTTACGACAGACCAGGTGCACGGGCAGGGGTGTAGAGGAATACATTGCTATGTTCCTGTAAGGGGCCCAACTGCTGTGTTTGGACTGTGGCCTGGAAAAGACATTCTGCTATGTGGAGCCGCCAACGTCGCCCAGTACAGATGGGACCTGGTCAATGGTGATCTGTTAAAGTACTACTGGGTCGGAACCCCAAGCAGCTGTGAGAGCCAGTGGGTTGGGCACTGGTGAGGGCAAACGGCTGCAGTGATTAGGTTAGTGTATTGCCCTAATGTTTAAGTGCATAATATACCACCAGCCTGGTCCTTAATAACCATGGGCAGAGGGAAGCCTAGAACAGCCTCAGGATCCAAACCCGCCGCAGGTTCTACAAGTGGTGAAACAACCTGACAATCCGATAGTCAATATCTCATCTTACACCCTCAAAGAAGAAGAGATCAAGGTGTTGAGTAAGGGACTTTCGTTTGTGCCCCCTGCACATCCCAACCATTTTACAGTTAAGACAGAGCTCCATCGTTTCTTTCGCAAAATCCGTCTACGTTACTTCTTTAGACAATCCCCCACAGTGCAAACACTTTCGCAGACGGGATTGAGGATTCCATCCACCTTTGTTCCACCAGCACATGCCATGTATAACAAGATCCTTGCCTACGAAAGTGTGGTCCTTAGAGACGTCTTGAAAGTACTTAACAACCAGAAGCATGTCACCTACAATGTAACCAAGATGGAACGCAAAGCCCTTATGTCATTGCGACGCAACAAAGAAATCGTGATTAAACCGGCGGACAAGGGTGGTGCGATTGTGGTCCAGGACATCACCAAATATAGAACAGAGATCACCAATGAATTGCAGGATGGTATCAGCTACAGGAAATTACGATCAGACCCCACGAAAGAGCTTGAAAAAGAGATTATGGGAATCACGAAAGAAGGTCTTGAACAAGGTTTCCTTTCTAAATTGGAATTCCTGTATTTGAATAAAAAGCAGCCCTGTCTTCCGACGATCTACACATTGCCCAAAATCCACAAGGATAAGCAGAACCCACCGGGACGACCTATCGTCTCGGGATGTGGATCCACACTGGAACCCCTTTGCAAGTATGTGGATGTGTTCCTGAAGCCACCAGCTGAGAAGACGAGGGCATACTTGAGGGACACGATGGAGACCATCAATTTAGTTGACCAACAACCCTTCAACTCAGTTCAACAACTCCTAGTGACTCTGGACATCGTGTCATTGTACACGAGTATACCACAAGAACCAGCCCTGGAAGTGATGGAAAGAGCCCTTGACCGAAGAACAGCCCCCGTCGCAGTACCAACAAAGTTTATCATCCAACTACTCAAGCTTGCAATGATGAAAAATTTCTTTTCTTCCAAGGCAACTACTACCTACAGACCAAAGGCGTAGCAATGGGGGCTGCCTTTGCACCTGACTTAGCCATTATCTACATGGACGACTTTGAAAATTCTTATTTATTTGGTACCGCCAATCCATTCAACACCCAAGTGTCCCTGTGGAGACGGTACATAGACGACGTCTTGATGATCTGGACCGGGGATACCACAGAGTTGGGCAACTTCCATACATGGTTGAGCCAGCGAAGTGAAGATATACAGTTCACCATGCATTATGATTCGCAGAAGATTGATTTTCTTGACATCACCATCAGCAATGAAAATAACCTACTATATACGACACTATATCGGAAGCCAACGGAACGCAATTCATTGCTCCAATACAACAGCCACCACCCACGAGGCCTCTGCGACAACTTGCCCTTCGGACAGTTTCTGCGCATCCATAGGAACTGTTCCAAGAAAGAAGATTTCATGATGGAATCGGAGGTGTTGAGTGACCGCCTTGTACAGAGGGGATACCCTAAAAGACTGGTGAAGAAAGCGCGCAAGAGAGCGTGGTTCAGCCCTAGAGAAACACTACTAACTCCCAGAGAAAGAGAATGTGACTCCATACAGAGAATGATCTGCGTAACCACCTTTTCCACTCAGAGTAATGCGATCAAGAAGGTCATAAACCACCATTGGGGCCTAATATCTGATGACCTAGAACAGCAAGAATTGCCTATGCATTCCTTTAAAAAGGCTAAGAGTGTGAAAGATCATGTTGTACGCTCACTCCTTGAGTCACCAGAGGAACCATCCATCCAGTCACTATGGAATCTACCACCCACACTTGGCCACTTTAAATGCGGCCATTGCAAGGCCTGTAAATTGACTATTCAGACAAAACAATTTACCTACAAGCACCGTAAGATCGATCTCAAATTTCTCAGCAACTGCAACACATCTAATGTGATCTATGCGATCATCTGTCCATGCGATCAGATATATGTAGGACAAACCCAACAGAAAATAAAAGCCCGCATTCTACAACATTGTAGCAGGATATGCTGTGAAGTTCAAGGTGCCCCCCTGGTGGAGCATTTTAAAGAAGCACAACACCAGCCTGAAGATATCAAGTTCGCTAGTATTGGAGAAAACTACCCTCGGATCTAGAGGTGGCAATATCGAAACTATTCTCAACGTGAGAGAGTGCAAATGGATGTATCTCTTAGATTCGATACAGAATGGTTTAAATGAAATGGATGTCAGCCATGCGCAGTTGGCTTGTCTTGCACCTGATTAAACATGTTTACTCTTATGATTTATGTGTGCAATACGATACTGCAAATCCAGGTTCTTTTTTAACCAAGATCTTTGAGAGGGTTACATTCCGTAAAATGCCTCCCTTGTCCTTTCTGGGCAACCTTAGCACAATGTATTACAGTTTCCACACCAGTCCTTATGTTTACCCTGTTTCTCCTAACAAGCCATACCATGCATATGTGTGCCTTTATTTTCTGTGAAAATCCCAGGAGAGCTTGAAATACATAATATATATTTGCATATTTGCATTCTTAGCCACATTCTTTTGGTTGTATGTACAGCTGTGTATTTCTGTAACTGTTTGGTAGAATGGAAATAGGCAGTCAGTCTGTTTATTTGTTTTAAACATCGTAATTCAGTATGTTAAATGCAGTACCCTATCTGACATTCACTACAGGTCCTCGCTATCCTTCAATGGCCCCGTGACTTTTCTAAATAGTATCACACCTGTCTGGAGACCTATTGTACTTTGAAGTGTTTGTTTATTAGGTATCTTACATTCGGCAATTTATTTATCCAGCTTTTTTCAGCCCCATGACATTTTTTGCGAGTAATTCAGTCTTTTTTGTTTATCCTGAAACCGGCAGTCTGTTTTCACTCCGGTCTGGTGTGACAGCATCGAGCGTCTGCTGAGTCATCCCCAGCGCGTGCACGGTGCTGACGAGCCTCTTTAAATTCCAGGGCCGTCAGTTCTTCGTTTCCCTTCCAGGAGACGGACGCGTATGCGAAGTAGAGGTAAGCGATTACGGATACTTGCCGGCCCACTGCCACCATTTAATTTATTTCCTACCACCTCTCTAGTCGCGCATCTTGAGAGCCTTTGATTAATAGCATTTATTATTACTTCCCAGATTTACAAACTCCTGTGAATGAGGATTAAGGACGTGATTGTGTGTTTCCTCTGCAGGTAAACACGCTTCCTTTCCTTTTCTTCTTTTAAATCTCTAACGAGTGTTTTATGGTATTTCTCTGTTCTAAGCAAGTGGTGTGTGACCCCAGGCCCCTCATTTTCGTTTTACAGTAATATTGGAACCTCTGGGCCAAAGATGAATTCTACATTAATTCCCTGACGCAAGGAGTGTATGTTAGGAAGAATCTCCCACTACACGGTTTAAGTGAGTTGGACATTTTATGTCTTTTACTACAATTGATCAGCCATCGTCTCGTGATTTTTCATTATTGATGCCATCCTGTTTTTCAGGTGACATAGTTCCGCTTCTCTGCCAATTTGGAGCCCTTGAGCCCACTAACATTTATTTCACCATCCAGTCAAGGGTGGCGTACGGTAAATCCATTTTGTTTTTAACTTTTTAATCTTTCACCATTCCACTGGTTAGTACATTAGACACTAAGGACCTTTCTTGTTAATTTCTCAGGTGACCCCTACCTAGTCCTGAGGAAGACCCCGGCGTAAGGACCCAAACAGCCTACTTTCCTTTTGGGGTCGAAACGTCGACTACATCACTGCCCTATGCCAGTTTGATCAACAGTGCTTTGTCACTGTGATAGTGTATCGCAAACAATGGCTCTTTACATGTCATCATAATTAATGTGTAGCCGAGTGAAGACGGCTTTAATTGTAAATAATGCTGTAATGCATTTGATGTCACTACCTTTCTCTTTCACTTTCCCAATCCTCACAAAGTGCACCTTACCTTCTTCCCTTTTTCTCCCCCACCTCGTGGGGCACTTGATACGATACGTTGTTCCAGATTTATTCTGATGCTCAATATGATTAAATAATATTGAACGCATTATTTTGTTGTGTAATTTGAATTAATGCCGGCTGGCATCTAATTACACGTGTGTGTTTTTTTAATTGTATGACTGGGACCACCCTCGCTTTTTGTACTGTATTCTACCCAAGTCCCAGGGCTTGCCTGGGTTTACCCTTTTGTGTAACTCAGGGTCCGGAAGGGCTGGATCTCGCTCGCCGCAATCGGAGACCTCGTCCGGACGCTCTCGACAGATGGAGAAATTTGCAATCCGGGATTGAAAATCAATTGGGCACAATCTCAGTAGAGCTTAATCTGCTTAAAGACGATCACAGAAAATTGGCAGATAAAGTCAAGACTACAGAGCAAACATTGGAAACGGTGGGGCCCCAAGTGAAAGAGCATGAAGAACAATTGAAACAAATGCGACAACAAATCGAATCCTTAAAAGCCTGGGCGAATGATGCAGAGGGGCGGGCTCGACGCAATATTCTCAGGATCGTGGGCCTTCCTGAGGGAACTGAGAGCCCCAACCCAACAATCTGCATAGAAGAGTGGCTGAAAACTACTGTTGCCCCTACAGGTCTATCGTCACATTTCACTGTTGAACGAGCCCACCGAGTCCCCACATGTCGACCAATACCTGGTACAAACCCCCGTCCAATATTGGCCAGGATTTTGAACTATAGAGATCGGGATCACGTGTTACAGGCTGCAAGGGACAATGGCCCACTACAGGTAGATAATGCAAGAATCTGCATATTCCCGGACTATACACTGGCAGTTCAGCGTAAACGCTTTTTGTTCATGGAAGTCAAAGCACGGGTCCGGGCAGCGGGCCTAACGTTTGCATTACTTTTCCCAGCCAAACTGAAAATCAACTACAATCAGCGTTCTTTATTCTTTGATACGCCAGACAGCGCATGGGATTGGCTAGACAGGAACTTTCCTGATGTATTGCCTGCCAGACATCCGGAGACAACACAGCCGAGATCACAAGGTGGCCCCCGGAGGCGCAGAAAGGGTCTCATCATGCAGAGTACCGGATCCAGACCCCCACCTCGCCAACAGGTAATGGAGGGCAGGCAGGAGGCCCTCTGGTCTGCTGAGGCTCTCCGCATTACACGTCCACCTATCAGTACCAGTCCTTCTGATGAGGCCAACACAGACTCTGACTCAGGAGGTAGTGTGGCCCTATTCCCATCAGGAACTACGCAGCTTAGTCAGGATCCATTGGGCTGACCCGACAATATATCAGGAAGAACTGTGCCTCCACATAACTGGAACAAATTAAATCGGCCCTACAGATAGACCATAACTGGCCCGGCGACTCTTTAACCAGGTTATACTATACTATAATTAGGATATAATGTTTGTAACACATGAAGGGGGTGGTATGATAAGTCCTGTGGCCTGGCCTGTCCTGTCCTGGGCAATTCCACTCATCGTATACTGTTTCCTTTGTGAATTAGGTATGCAGCTTACCCCCACAGGCGAAAGCAAGAGTTTACAGTGTACTATGTTGACCTTTGTTGCACAGTTTGGTCGGGCGAAGTTAAATTGTTGGACCCAGTATTGGGATAAGGTATTTCGTTTATATTGTTGCCGCACTTTCTGAGGATGGGCTAGGGGGGTGGGGTCGGGGAGGGGTGGGGGGATGGGGATGGGGAGGTTTTACAAATAATTGCAGATGATGTCGATCACCAAATCTTACACAGTTATATCCTGGAATGTTCGGGGGATGGGATCGATCCATAAATGCCATAGAATAGCTGCACAACTCCACCGCCATAGAGCCCAAATAGTATATCTCCAAGAGACGCATTTAATACCCACAGAGACTAGTAAATTGCAGAAACGTTGGAGAGGCCAACTTTTTGCAACAGCGTATTCCGCCTTTTCTAGAGGGGCCGCAATTTGGATACGGGAGGGAGTCCCCTTTTCCCTCAGTGAGAGTAGGATAGACGAGCAAGGCAGATATGTGTTTATACGGGGGGCCCTAGACGGTAAACAAGTGGTGTTAGACTCCATTTACGCCCCAAATGTGGACCAGGATGCTTTTTTATCGCGGGTATCTCGGGCTCTCTCAGACTGGGCTCACTACCCATGGGTCCTGGGTGGGGACTTTAATGCGGTGTTCGATGTGCATCTGGATTGATCCCATCCTCCTTTACCAAACAGTAATGCTACAACACAAGCTGCCGCACTGACTCGATGGGCACAGGGGTGGAATCTCCTTGACGTTTGGAGTTCGCAGCACGTGAATATGCGGGAATATTCCTTCTATTCCCACTCGCATAACCTGCATACCCGATTAGATCACTTTCTCTGTACACCAGATTTATTCCCGACCATTAAACAGAGTACCAATTTGGGTAAAACCATATCGGATCACAATCCCATAGAATTGACATTAAACTGGGGCCGAGTCCCTACGCCTATCCCAACATTGCGGCTACAGCCCTTGCACTTAGAGGATCAAGTTTTCCGCACCACACTAGCCACAACCATAACCACATATTTCTAAGAAAATGAAGGCACAGCCACGACCAGGTCTTTAGAGTGGGAGGCTTTTAAAGTGATGATACGGGGAGTTTCTCTGGGGTCCTTGGTAGGAGATAGACAGGAGGTAGTTAGAGATATAACAAGGTTAGAGGACACTATGCAAGCACTGGAAGTGGCAGCGCAAGCAGACAAGACAGGAGCAGAAAGTCGGCAAGAAGCCAGGATAAAATATGCTGAAACATTGGAGCGATTAAGAATGATTGACTTCTACGCTTATACACTACGCACACAAGCTGAAGCGGACAGGGCTAGCACATTATTGGCGCGACTGATCAAACCCCAAGCATCTCCCACTCCCATTTTAGCGATTTATAATTCCCAGCACACGTTGGTTACTACTCAAGCCGAAATAAATAGGACTTTTCAGGAACATTATACAAATCTATATACGGCTCCCCCCCTAGATGTGACAGAAGCAACTGTGCACTTTCTTGGGGAGATTGCACTCCCCAGTATAACAGATTTGAACGCTGAGGAATTGGCAGCCCCGCTTACTACGGCGGAGATCCGAACTGCAATAAAGGCGTTGGCCCGTAATAAGACTCCGGGCTCAGATGGGCTCCCTATCGAATTTTATTCAACTTTTGCAGCGTCATTGACTCCAAAACTATTATAACTTTATACCACCTCACTTGCAGAAGGCACACTGCCTCCCACTGCTAGAGAGGCCATAGTCACGTCTTTACTGAAACCAGATAAGGCCCCAACTGATCTCACATCCTATAGACCTTTATCAATACTCAATACCGAATACAAAATACTTAGTAAAATTTTAGCGTCAAGACTACTCCCTTTACTTCCTAGATTAATACACTCGGATCAATG
Source organism: Calotriton arnoldi (assembly GCA_963921515.1). NCBI lineage: Eukaryota > Metazoa > Chordata > Amphibia > Caudata > Salamandridae > Calotriton > Calotriton arnoldi. The sequence goes on along the minus strand of CAWUFW010003605.1, from coordinate 15,274 downwards.
TGGGTTCATACCCAAACGCAGCACCTCCCTAAATATTAGCGGTTTACATACTCTGATACATGCAGTTTCTGAGTCAGTGCCACTAGTGGGATGCTTGTCACTAGATGTACGTCAAGCGTTTGATAGTTTGAGTTGGCCATATATGCTAGCCGTGTTGGCTAAGTTTGGGTTACCTCCAGAATATTGCAATTAGGTAAAATTGCTTTATACCAACCCCACAGCCCAAGCTAAGACAGGTGCAACTATCTCCCCTGCATATCACATTTACAGCAGAATTCGTCAGGGATGCCTCTTGTCACCCCTTTTGTTTGTATTAGCGTTAGAACCTCTAGCGCAGTATTTACGTCGCATAATGGCCCCGTATGGCATCCCAACGGGTGCGACAACCCACTCAGTATCACTTTACGCTGATGACATGTTGCTGTATTTTAGAGATCTAAATATGGACATGCAACCCATAGCAGCCGTGTTTTCACAGTTTGGGGAAATATCTGGTCTTTGCCTTAATGCCTCAAAGTCAGTGGCGTACTCCTTTTATGACACTTATAATAGACCTCACTTGCAGTTTGGCCAATTACAATTCAAAGTAGAACCCACGACCTTCAAGTACCTAGGGATAGGCATCTACAGGACTAGTGCAGACACTATAGACGGGAATGTGGTTAGGGCTATAAATTGTTTACGGTCACAGGTGTCGTTCTGGACTACCTTGCCGTTAACTATGGCAGGCCGATTGGCTGTGTCTAAAATGGTAATGTTGCCCAGACTCCTATATCATTTTGTGAACCTTCCTGTTGTCCTCCCGACTTGGATTTTTAAAACCTTGGATACCTTGTTGTCATCCTTATTATGGGGAACGGGACGGCATAGATTAGCCCTGGCCAAAATGTAACTTCCAAGTACCGCGGGCGGTGTGGGGGCTCCTGATTTCAAGACGTATTGCATTGTTGGGCAATTGCAGTGGCTGGCCTATTGGTTAGCTGGCCATAATTTATTTGAAATAGACTATACTCCTGAATGGCTGCAGCGCGGGACACTACAGGCATTGCTGTGCCCTGGAGTTGACAGGATGCGAGATTCTCCCTTTCTCTTGCATATAGCACTGCATTATTGGAAGCAGGCAGTGAAATATGCAAAAATTCCTACCCCATATGCCCCAAATATTCCTCTTTGCGGCCTACCCACCCGGCTTGGAATATTGTCAAATACTCGGTTGCGGAGCTGGGCACAGGCAGGGACGGAGACAGTGGGGGACTTATTTTTAGATGGTAATTTGATGCCCCATGACGAGCTTGTGCGTACCAACACAGTGCCTGATACTTTATTTCTCACACACGCGGCTATCACACAGTTTATTCGGAGACACTGGCTGGTAGACCAAAAGGAGCCCCCTACATTTCAATTATTACGGGCCATCCACATAATGGGCCACGGGCGCCACCTTGTTAGATGGCTGTACCGTGGATTGAGGGAGCATCTGAGTGCACCACTGCTATCTCTACGGCAGAAATGGGAAGTGTTGCTGGCAAGGGAATTGGAAGATAGAGAATGGAGCTTGGCTCTAGAACATCCCAGGAGGGTTTCCCGTAACTTCCGACTAAAAACAATACAGCTATTCATATTGCACAGGGCCTACCTTACACCGCTGGCGATACAGAAAATGTACCCCACTGCTTCTGCTGTATGACCAAGATGTTCTCATCAACTCGCTGACTTTACTCACATGTTATGAACTTGCCCTACATTGGAAAAGTTTTGGTCGGAGGTCACACTGGGTCTATCTCGATTGACGGGGCGTTCTCCTTGGTCTACTATAGAGTCTTGTCTTTTGGGCCTTTTCCCTCTCCCAAAGAAGGCGACTTTGCTGCGCCGCTTTGCGGGGTTAGCTCTGATGCTTGCTAAATGACTAATTACACAGCTCTGGAAATCCCGCACAGCGCCACGTGTAAGTAAATGGAGGGAGGAGGTCATTAGATGGGCCGTGGCCGAGGGAGAAGCGCTTTGGCGTGAGGAATATAGAGGGTTAAGGAAGAACCCGATCTCTCTAGATTGGGCCCAGCTGTTAGAACAGTTTAAAACAAAAATGGACAAGGAGATAGAGGATCCCCAGATCATACTGAAAGACCATCCAGACAGTGCTTGATCCTTAACTGTATTATGACATAGGCATGGGTGTTGCCCCCCTACTTCCCCTCTTGTTTTTCCTCTCCCCTCCTCTCTCCCTCCCTCCCCCCATTCCGTTTCCCCCCCCCCCCCTCCCTTCCCTTGTCCTCTCCTCCAGCACCAGAACAATTGCCCAGAAGGGCAAATTGCCCGGACAGAGGCACTTGGATTACTGCGGCAAAGTTTAAGGGAAAGTTTTTGGGTGAGATGTACTGCGGGAGGGTTTATGGGGGTTAAGTTTTTGGGGAGGGTTAAAAGTTTATTAAAAGATATAGCCATGTATACTGCACCATAAGAACAGGTTTGTAGGCGCATGTCTGTCTTAACTGAGAGTAAAATATGATGCTATTGACTGTATGATTCCTGCATCTGAATGGAAATATAAGTATCAATGTACACTGGTTTTGTAAAATGCCCAAAAAGTCATACAGGAATGTATAAACTGCGTGCAAACATGGCACTTAATAAAATATGTGTTAAAAAAAAAAAATTGTAGAAGTGAAATGAGAGCCTAACTATAAAGTCTCTGTAACCTTTGCTTTTTCAGTGAATATATAAAAGACTTTGTGACACAACTACCATCTTACTTAAGGGACACTGGGGACTTCCTGCTCAAGATCAGTGACATTGAATGGTCCAATGAATTCATCAAGATGTCAATGGACATTACGTCCTTATATACAAGCATCAATCATGCAGATGGGCTAAGGGCATGTGAACATTTTCTTATGGGCCGTCCTATCCAATGTTATAAACATAATGTCTTTATTCTGTTTTTGATTGAGTGGTGCCTAAAGCACAATTTCTTTTTGTTTGCCAATGACATCTACCAGCAAATGAGGGGTGTCGCAATGGGTTCCTGCTTCTCCCCTAGCTATGTGTGTTTACATGTAGGCTGGTGGGAGGAACGGGTCCTCATGACGACACACAGTGAGGTTTTCAATGCCAATGTGATATCCTGGCTTAGATACATCGATGATGTGTTTGTGATATGGAGGGGTACTGAGGAAAGTGCCTTGAGGTTTGTGTCTGAGATCAATAACAATGATCTCAACCTAGAATTTAATGCCATCATCAGTGCCACTAACATAGAATTCCTGGATGTAACTGTGTACATTGACAACAACTCACTGCAAACCAAACTGCACCGCAAAACCACAGCAGGCAACTCTACACTGCACGCATCAAGCTTTCACCCCAAACACCTAGTGGCGAGTATCCCCTATGGTGAAATGCTTCGATTACGAAGAATTTGCAGCAGTGAAGATGAGCTGACCATATGTCAACAGGGGGCTTTTAGGAGATTCCAGGCACGTGGTTATTCCAATCGGATCATTTCTAGAGCCATCAAAAGAGCCAATGCCATACCCAGAGAACAACTACTTAAGGGACGCAGTGATAGTGTTCAAACACAGGGGGATGTGACTGCCACTCCTTAGACCCACACTGTTGGAATAGTAGACACTCGCCTCATCATCACCTACTGTAGGGAGGAGAGAGCCATCAGGTCCATAATTAATAGACAGTGGCGGATCATCCAGACAGATCCGACTTTAGGTCCGATAGTACCCGAACGACCCAACATCACTTATCGCCGTGCATACTCCATGAGGGATGCACTAGTTCGGAGCAGCCCTGAAATCATAGCCACTTCAAACTGGCTCACTAATGTGAAAGGCTTTTTTAAATGCAATACCTGTAGAGCCTGTCGCTTTGGTGTCAAGACCACTCAGGTCACTGCTGCCTTCCGCTCAGAGCCCATCACCATCAAGAACAAATACACCTGCAAAACTGAATTTGCGGTATATATTTTACAATGCACCTGTGACCTGAGGTACGTTGGTAGTACCAAACTTCAATTCCACATGAGGATTTTACAACACCTCAGGGCCATTGTGAACAATGATCACACATACCCAGTGGCTAGACACTTCAAAGAGGTCCACAATAACAACCTACAACAACTGAAATATTTTGTCCTTGACAATGTGCCCAAGTCTAGACGTGGCAGCAACCGTGAAAAGCTCCTTAGACAACTTGAGTCACGGTACATACTTGATCTCAACACCAAAACACCGTGGGGCCTCAACATGAGTGAGGATCTGTATAACTTCTTATAATGTGCTACATGAACCTACTACAGTACACGTGTTCCTCTGTCTTGCTATAAATCAGCCATTTGATGTAATTTCTGGTTCAATTTTCAGGCACTGCTCTCCCTTCCCTCCTCTCCCCCTTTTTCCCTTTCCCCCCCTTTTTTCCTTTTTTTCTTTTCTTTTCTTCCTCTCTTTCTTTCTCTTGCCCCTTTTTTCTTCCCCTTTTTCTCTTCCCCTTTTTTTCTTCCTCTCCTCTCCTTTATATTTCCACACATGTGGTTTATTCAATAAACACAATAATAGCACATGCTTTTGTAGCACTGACTGTATGCATTATGCATATCCACCACACACCCGGGTATGTCTGCACGGCATATTCCTTCAGTCAACCATCGGGCATTGCTTACCTGTGACTGTTGAGTTTTTCTTTCTGTATTTAAACAGCAATAGTTATGTATGATGTCTCATCTGTACACTCAACATGCTGCTAGATGCTGTGAATATATTTGAACGTTCCCCTGCATTTATGCCTCGCACTGTATATAATTACACAGTAGCTTGTAACCCTTTCCCCAATTTTATACACTAATGTCACTTTGTGCACAACTACCCTGTTGTACATATATCACTTAACTGAGCAACACTTTTCACTTCACACTATGCACACAGAGCACGCACACACTCCCCTAGGTCGTGTTCTGCATCACATTAGACCGACACACATAGGGGTCGATTCCGATTCGGGCCGGAAAAAGCACCGACCGACTCGGATCTGGAAATAATACCGACCGACACGTACCCGTGGCGCCCGACACGCCAAGTACGATGCAAGGCGTGAAAAATCCGACCGACACGTACCGAAACCAAGTCGACCGACCGAGCCGCAAGGAAAACAGCAATCCGGCCGGAAAAACACGCGAATCCAACCGACCGACACGCACCCGGAACAAATCCGACCGAAACGTACACGCGAACTCCAAACCGCAAAGTACGATGCAAGGCGCGAAAACCACGAGCGAGTCGGACGGAGGCCAAGCCGTACGACCGACACGCATACAAAACCGAGCCGAAGCAACACAAAACACCGCGACCGACGCGTACGCAGCATAGAAAACTGCACAAACACAGCGTGAACGAAACGGAGAACACCGTACGAGACAAATGCAGGGTCCGACTCGGTCACAAGAACGTTTCCAACATACACAAACAGCACAAAGGAAAAATCACCCAAAAAAAGGCCAAACAAGCAATTACCAAGCCAATAAATACTGGGGGGTGGGGACAGAGAACAAAGACACACCCACAACTCCACCTATATAAAGGACACAAATCACAACCATGAGCCTTTGCAAATGCCATTCCACTGCCAGCACCCAAGAGAAAGCAACCACACACCCACAGCTCATCCCTCACACAAGCCACACACCATCAGCACACCAACAAATACCTACCTCACATACACCCAGCAAAACACACACTCACACACCCTCACCTGCACACCAACACACACATCACTCACCATCACCACCCATCACCATGCCCCCCAAGAAGAATCCCAAGTTCCTAGATAGTGAATTGGAAGTCATGGTAGACGAGATCCTCAGGGTAGAGCCACAGCTGTTTGGCACACTGGTCCAACAGACCCCCATCTCCCAGAAAACCAAGATGTGGGAGAGGATCATCAACAGGGTGAACGCACAATCACCATGTCGGCGCACAAAGAGCGACATCCAGAACAGGTGGTATGACGTGCGCAGGAGGGTACGGGACCTGCTGAAGAAAGACTACATCAACAGCCAATACACCGGCAGTGGCCCTCCTGCCAAGCCAATATACCTCAGGCCCTGGGAGGAGAAGGTGCGGGCCATCCTTCCGCCAGTGAGCGTATATGGACTAGAGGACATCCCAGAGCCTGGTGAGTACACAACAAATGTACACAATATACTGCCACAAAACACACACATCACTGTCAAGGGGAGAGTCAAACCATGCACTCATAGCAATTACACAGTAACCAGAACAGAATCATCCCAAAATGTGTATGTCAGTCAGATAAACACAACACATGCCATCAAAAAGTCACATCCAACTGGGCCAACACATGTACAAACACAACTACAACTACAGCTAGGCAGTGGCACAAATAGAACTAACAAACACATCCAGACATGTAGCCACCACAACAACACCAACACACAGTGAAGACCACTCAAAGGAAGGAATTCTGTGTATGCTGGCCAAGTCAGTGTAGCCAATAGCATCATGGGAGTCGCAGTCACACATATTGCCCCCCACAACTGTCCCATCAACACCACCCTGAACCATGCTCACATCACAGGAAGTGGAGAAGGACTCACAAGATGGCTGACACTGGCTACTGCTGTGGGAGCACAAGGCCCTGCTGCCAACTGTGCACCAACAAACAGCAGGACACCACTGACTGACATCCGGAGAGACAACTTACACTCCCTGCAATGCAAGCACGTACCATGGTGGGATATCTCGCTAGCTGGGTGGGAAGGAGGACTTGCAGCACTGACCATAGTCACAAGCACCTCCCCTCACACACACCCCAACACAAACTCCACAGAACCCACCTAGTAGAATGCAATGCCCCCCATCCTAACACAAGATCCCACAAAGAACCACCACCCTGGGTTATGTTGTGTGAAGCACAGGGCCACTCTTGGGACTTTTAGCCAAACAACTGCCAGGACAACACTCCCAGCCATCCTGTCAGCACAGCCAGCCCACCCCACAGGGAAGCAGAGTCAAAAGGAAGGAAGCATGGGCATGCTGGGAAGGGGGTGGAGGCAATAGCATGATGGGAGTCGTAGTCACTGATATTGGTCACCCCCACAACTGTCCCATCAACACCACCCTGAACCATGCTCACATCACAGGAAGTGGAGAAGGACTCACAAGATGGCTGACACTGGCTACTGCTGTGGGGAGCACAAGGCCCTGCTGGCAACTGTGCACCAACAAACAGCAGGACACCACTGACTGACATCCTGAGAGACAACTTACACTCCCTGCAATGCAAGCACGTTCCATGGTGGGATATCTGGCTAGCTGGGTGGGAAGGAGGACTTGCAGCACTGACCATAGTCACAAGCACCTCCCCTCACACACACACCCCAACACAAACTCCACAGAACCCACCTGGTAGAATGCAATGCCCCCATCCTAACACAAGATCCCACAAAGAACCACCACCCTGGGTTATGTTGTGTGAAGCACAGGGCCACTCTTGGGACTTTTAGCCAAACAACTGCCAGGACAACACTCCCAGCCATCCTGTCAGCACAGCCAGCCCACCCCACAGGGAAGCAGAGTTAAAGGAAGGAAGCATGGGCATGCTGGGAAGGGGGTGGAGGCAATAGCATGATGGGAGTCGTAGTCACTGATATGGGTCACCCCCACAACTGTCCCATCAACACCACCCTGAACCATGCTCACATCACAGGAAGTGGAGAAGGACTCACAAGATGGCTGACACTGGCTACTGCTGTGGGGAGCACAAGGCCCTGCTGGCAACTGTGCACCAACAAACAGCAGGACACCACTGACTGACATCCTGAGAGACAACTTACACTCCCTGCAATGCAAGCACGTTCCATGGTGGGATATCTGGCTAGCTGGGTGGGAAGGAGGACTTGCAGCACTGACCATAGTCACAAGCACCTCCCCTCACACACACACACCCCAACACAAACTCCAGAGAACCCACCTGGTAGAATGCAATGCCCCCCATCCTAACACAAGATCCCACAAAGAACCACCACCCTGGGTTATGTTGTGTGAAGCACAGGGCCACTCTTGGGACTTCTAGCCAAACAACTGCCAGGACAACACTCCCAGCCATCCTGTCAGCACAGCTAGCCCACCCCACAGGGAAGCAGAGTCAAAAGGAAGGAAGCATGGGCATGCTGGGAAGGGGGTGGAGGCAATAGCATGATGGGAGTCGTAGTCACTGATATTGGTCACCCCCACAACTGTCCCATCAACACCACCCTGAACCATGCTCACATCACAGGAAGTGGAGAAGGACTCACAAGATGGCTGACACTGGCTACTGCTGTGGGGAGCACAAGGCCCTGCTGGCAACTGTGCACCAACAAACAGCAGGACACCACTGACTGACATCCTGAGAGACAACTTACACTCCCTGCAATGCAAGCACGTTCCATGGTGGGATATCTGGCTAGCTGGGTGGGAAGGAGGACTTGCAGCACTGACCATAGTCACAAGCACCTCCCCTCACACACACACCCCAACACAAACTCCACAGAACCCACCTGGTAGAATGCAATGCCCCCCATCCTAACACAAGATCCCACAAAGAACCACCACCCTGGGTTATGTTGTGTGAAGCACAGGGCCACTCTTGGGACTTCTAGCCAAACAACTGCCAGGACAACACTCCCTGCCATCCTGTCAGCACAGCCAGCCCACCCCACAGGGAAGCAGAGTCAAAAGGAAGGAAGCATGGGCATGCTGGGAAGGGGGTGGAGGCAATAGCATGATGGGAGTCGTAGTCACTGATATTGGTCACCCCCACAACTGTCCTATCAACACCACCCTGAACCATGCTCACATCACAGGAAGTGGAGAAGGACTCACAAGATGGCTGACACTGGCTACTGCTGTGGGGAGCACAAGGCCCTGCTGGCAACTGTGCACCAACAAACAGCAGGACACCACTGACTGACATCCTGAGAGACAACTTACACTCCCTGCAATGCAAGCACGTTCCATGGTGGGATATCTGGCTAGCTGGGTGGGAAGGAGGACTTGCAGCACTGACCATAGTCACAAGCACCTCCCCTACACACACACCCCAACACAAACTCCACAGAACCCACCTGGTAGAATGCAATGCCCCCCATCCTAACACAAGATTCCACAAAGAACCACCACCCTGGGTTATGTTGTGTGAAGCACAGGGCCACTCTTGGGACTTCTAACCAAACAACTGCCAGGACAACACTCCCAGCCATCCTGTCAGCACAGCCAGCCCACCCCACAGGGAAGCAGAGTCAAAAGGAAGGAAGCACGGGCATGCTGGGAAGGGGGTGGAGGCAATAGCATGATGGGAGTCGTAGTCACTGATATTGGTCACCCCCACAACTGTCCCATCAACACCACCCTGAACCATGCTCACATCACAGGAAGTGGAGAAGGACTCACAAGATGGCTGACACTGGCTACTGCTGTGGGAGCACAAGGCCCTGCTGGCAACTGTGCACCAACAAACAGCAGGACACCACTGACTGACATCCTGAGAGACAACTTACACTCCCTGCAATGCAAGCACGTTCCATGGTGGGATATCTGGCTAGCTGGATGGGAAGGAGGACTTGCAGCACTGACCATAGTCACAAGCATCTCCCCTCACACACACACCCCAACACAAACTCCACAGAACCCACCTGGTAGAATGCAATGCCCCCATCCTAACACAAGATCCCACAAAGAACCACCACCCTGGGTTATGTTGTGTGAAGCACAGGGCCACTCTTGGGACTTCTAGCCAAACAACTGCCAGGACAACACTCCCAGCCATCCTGTCAGCACAGCCAGCCCACCCCACAGGGAAGCAGAGTCAAAAGGAAGGAAGCATGGGCATGCTGGGAAGGGGGAGGAGGCAATAGCATGATGGGAGTCGTAGTCACAGCTCTACATCCCCCACCACATGGCCCAGCAAGCTCACACTCACGCATGCACATCCCACAGAGAGTGGAAAGGCCCATCAAAGATGTCTGACACTGTTGCTGTGTCGTGGGGAGCACAAGGGCATGCTGGGTACTGCACACCAACCGACAGCAGGACACCACTGTCAGCCATCTTGCCATTGCTCTCACACCCACACACACTGAACTCCCCACAAAAGCAAGTAAGTATGGGAATGCTGGGAAGTGGGGTGGAGGCAATAGCATGATGGGAGTCGTAGTCACAGACATAGCTCACCCCCACAACTGTCCCATCAACACCACTCTGAACCATGCTCACATCACAGGGAGTGGAGAAGGACTCACAAGATGGCTGACACTGGCTACTGCTGTGGGGAGCACAAGGCCCTGCTGCCAACTGTGCACCAACAAACAGCAGGACACCACTGACTGACATCCTGAGAGACAACTTCCACTCCCTGCAACGCAAGCACGTTCCATGGTGGGATAACTGACTGGCTGGGTGGGTGGGAAGGAGGGCCGGCTGTCAACCAAACACAACCAATGCAGACCATGTTCACACCCCAGAAAATACATAGAAATGCCCAAATAATGCAGGACAATGTGCCACACCAATATCAACCCCTGACTGTGACGACGTAGGACAATGCAATGTACAGGCCCGCACCCAGAGGCACAGTCACAACTGTCATGTGTGTCAACCATTGATGCCTGCAGAAACATAACATACATTGTTTGTGTCTCCCAAAAACAGGTGATGATGGGGACACAGCAGCAGACGCTGAGGAGTCCCAGTCCCAGGCTCAAGAGGATGCGGAGCTCACTGGCGTCGTACAGCCTCTGTCCTCCTCGGACGATGAAGACCAACCTGGCACATCCGGTGCAAGTCAACATGCAGCACCAGCAGGACCACCAGCTGCAGCACCAGCAGGACCACCAGCTGCACCCCCTGCACCCACCCCTCCAACGACTGTCACCACAAATACCATCCCTGCCGACATGGACAGAACAAGGAACAACACCAGCACAGGGACCCTGGACCAACCTGGGGCCATGGACACCACCACCACCACCAACCCCCAAGGTGGACCAGGGTTATCTGTGCGTGCCACTGCACACACTGCACATGTCAGCAGGGGTGGTGGGAGGGTGGGAGACAGAGGTCGCTGCTTGCAGACGTTGCTGGTGTGCATGATGACCCACAACTGGTATGCATAGCTGATGCGTACCAGTCCAGCACCGGAGAGCTCAGCCAGGTAGTGGGGCTCCTCAGAGACATGAAACAGCAGCAGGCTGCCCATCATGCCCGCTTGGACTCCCACATGTCCCACGTGGAGTCACACATGTCCCGCGTGGACTCACACATGTCCCGCGTGGAGTCCAAGTGGGATGCACTGCATGAGATGACGGCGGTGCACAGGGACATTTTACAATGCCTCCGCCAGATGAACAGCAACCAGTCCACACCTCCCTGTGTGCCAACAACATCTGGTGCCGAACAAACTGCAACTGCCACAGGGAGGGAGGAGGACTCTGGCGGAGAGTCCCCTGCACCGCAGCAGCCTGTACTTGAGGGCCCCCCCCAAGAAGAGGGGTCGTCCGAGGAGGGAAAAGTGAGAAGCCGATGGCCAAGCGCAACTCCCAGGAAGCCTGAACCTGTTCTGGATGTTCGCCTTTGTGCACAGACTGTTCACCCTGTTGACGGCAACACTACTCCCACACATTGCATGGGGAGTACAAGTTGGACCAATGTGTCAGACAACTGTGGCCCCGATACTGGGGATCCTGTCTACCAGGACTTTCAATTCACCTAGGAACTTCGGATTGCAAGATTTATGTACAGCACTACCCATCCTATGCACTATTAACACAAATGTATCACAATAAACACACTAATACACCATACTTGCCTCTGTCGTGATTCCAACGTGGGTGCTGTTATGGGGATGATGAACTGCAAAATTACACTGTGTATGCGAACTGCAACAGCAAGGACAACACAGGCATGTGAGTAAAGGCAACGTGACACATATGAGGGAGACACACCACCAGGGCTACACAACACATACACACCTAGGCCATCTGACTCATTGCCTACACTGATGTTGCCAGGGAAGACGGTGCAATGCACAGACACCACACCCATTCCCAGTTGTAGTCAAGTAGCCCACAGGTGCAGTAAGCAAATGGCAGTCAAATGTGTGACCACAGACAACGCACATCACAAAGTGAAGCACATGTTTATTACACAGTTGCAACATGTCGTAACCACTACAGATGCAAGGTAATCCCACCTGGCAGCGGGCACACAGTCAACAACTGTAGACGGAAGGAAGTCCATGGGTGTGGCGCACATCACCTGTAGGGACACAACAGCTACCAGCCTGGATGTGCAATCACGTCGTCGGTGGACACAGTTGACCAAACGAATCTGAAAGTACCCTGTGAAGGACAGAAATGACACACAGTCAAAAGCAATGGAGTACAGGACAGAACAGCAAAACTCATGCACAATACATGTTACAAGATACCCACCCAGAACCAAGTTAGCATGTCAACACTGTTGGGGAGTACAGCCCACCTGTAAGCACACATCGCAACACACATCCAGTCAAGTAGCCCATGGACACACTCCAACAGCACCAGAGCACCACCCACACATCATGCCAACTCACATCATTGACATGACACCTCAGGATACTCACATTCAGCTAAAGAAGTTGGTGATGAGCTGTGTGCGGACATCACCATCATCATCATCATCATCATCGTCACTGGCATCGTGGTCCAGGCCAGGATCCTCCACAGGTGGCGGATGTTGGTCATTGTCATCCTGGATGAGAGGCAACTCCTTCCGCACTGCCAGGTTGTGGAGCATGCAGCAGACGATGATAATCTTGCACACTTTCGCAGGGGCATATGGGAGGGACCCTCCGGTCTTGTCCAGGCAGCGGAAGCGGCTCTTCAGGAGACCAAATGTCCGCTCAATCACTCTCCTGGTCCGACCATGTGCCTCATTGTAGCGCATCTGGGCTGGTGTCACAGGGTTCCTGAGGGGTGTCAGCAACCACAGCATGTTGGGGTATCCCGAGTCACCTACGGACAGACAAGTGCACATTAGCTGACTTGGAAAAGTGGGCGGAATACTACAGATCAGATCACACACAATGGCACAAAGTCAGTACACACCGACAAGCCAGGCACGCTGGTTCTGCATCTGTGCCATCATCCTGGGGATGCGACTACTCCTCATCACAAAGGCATCGTGTGCTGAACCAGGGAAACGGGCACACACGTGTGTGATGGTCATGTCTGCAAGACACACCACCAGTGCATTGACCGAGTGGTAGTGCTTGCGGTTCCTGTAGGCCTGCTCCTGGGCCTGTGGTGGTACCAAAGCCACATGTGTCCCATCAATGGAGCCAATGACATGCGGCATCCTCCCCAGGGCATAAAAGTCACTCTTCACGTCAGTGAGTCGTCGCAGTCTAGGGAAATAGATGTACCGGTTCAGGAATAGCAACATTGCCGCCAAAACATCGCGGAGCACACAGCTCAACATGGTCTGTGACATCCCACCAGCAGTCGCCACAGTATGTTGGAAGGTACCGGTGGCAAAGAAGTGTAGGGCTGCCATCACCTTCACCTTGGGGGTCAGCGCTGTAGGATACGGCCGGCCAGGCTGCAAATGTGGGGACAACTGCACTGCCAAATCCTCAATCAGCTGCCTGGTGAAGCGGTACCGTCGGATGCTGTCCCGTTCCACCATCGTTGCCAGGTCTGGGAATGGTCGATGGACAGCAGGAGCCCTGCAGTGCAGAGGAGAAGTAAGCAAGATTGTCAGTCACCCCACTTATGCGGCATTGAACACACTCAAGATCCCAACATACATCATTATGAGGCACAACTACATGAAGTGTGCAGTTCCGGAAGGACATGTATGGTACATACATGGCCAACATCTGTCAACACGGTCCAACAGGTGGCATCAATTAGTCCCAGGTTGGCCCATTGGATATCATGAGGCCGTGTCACAGTTCCCATCTCCTGCTGCCGTGTCACAATAACCCCCACAGTGACATGTGAGGACAGATGTGCCCCAGGCACCACAGCTCAACGACAGGTACATTCCCAGGGACCCTGTATTGCCACATGGACACTGGCATTACATGGAGTATCATGTATACACCACAGCAAAACAACCATGACCCCCACAGGTAGTGGCCCCACTTGCCACGGCAGGACAGACATGGACGTCTGTGACACACACACGCACAACATAAAAGTCCATGCACACACAACGTGGATGTGGAGACTGTCTCCCATTGTGCACATGAAATCAGAGACATTGTAAACACTACATGCACAAAGACTGTGGAGGACCATCACAATTGTGCCACTGGGACACCCTGGCTCAAACATACCGTCCCACATGGGACTCACGGGGTATGTGACATGACATACACATACACCACCGTGAAATGTGACCATGGCACATTCACAGATATGAACAGTTGCACATCACAGTGGTCATGTACACGTAACACCCAGGATCCTGTCCCCATGAACACGTGCACAGCCTGGGGGTGGCTGCCCACAGGTGACACCCACAGGACAACATGTACACCAACATACACACAATAGGAAATGCAGCCTTACATGCCTTATGATAAAGTTTGGACAGGCTGTCGTGATGTAGGTGTGCCCCTCACTCCCTGGGAGTTATCTGTGGCTGGCATATGTCCATCTGAGACAGGCATGCTGACATATGCCAGTCACATGTACAGTGATGCGTTGTACTGCAATGGACCGATCGGTGCCTCCGGCCGGCCCATTGCATTCAATGTGTGCGGGTACGCGTTGTACCCCTGTACGCGTTGTACTGCAATGGACCGATCGGTGCCCCCGGCCGGCCCATTGCATTCAATGTGTGCGGGTACGCGTTGTACCCTGTACGCGTTGTACCCCTGTACGCGTTGAACTGCAATGGACCGATCGGTGCCCCCGGCCGGCCCATTGCATTCAATGTGTGCGGGTACGCGTTGTACCCCTGTACGCGTTGTACCGCAATGGACCGATCTGTGCGCACCCATTGACAATGGGCTTGCCTGGCAACGGACGCGTTTCGAATTTTGAACGAGTCGGTTGCTGCCCTATGCAGCGTTGTACTGCAATGGACGATCGGTGCCTCCCGGCCGGCCCATTGCATTCAATGTGTGCGGGTACGCGTTGTACCCCTGTACGCGTTTGTACTGCAATGGACCGACCAGAGCCTCCGGCCGGCCCATTGCATTCAATGTGTGCGGGTACGCGTTGTAC